>ML682041.1:10064290-10310993 GCA_007922195.1 Podocnemis expansa
ACTTCCTCAGCATCTGAGGAAGTGGGATCTTCTCCCACGAAAGCTCATGCAAAAAATAAATCTGTTAGTCTTAAAGTGCCACACAACTGCTTGTTGTTTTTTTACCAAACTTCCACTGACTTCACTGTAACTAGGCTTTCACCCTCCCTCTTCTTTATTCCTTCATTTGCCACTACAGAAGTTTAGAGTAATGGAGTTACACCACTGCCACTGAGACAAAAACCCAGGGCACTCTATTCAAGTCACATAATAGATACTGTGCAAATAAAAAGGGGTATTTCACATCAAGACCATTCAAGCACATTTTTACCTTCAGATGGTCCTTAGAATCCAATAAATGCAAAAATAAATCAAATAAACAAGCTGATGAAAAACTATAAAGATAAAAAGCCTCCAAACCAATCAATGAGAAGGCAAAATGAGAGCGTGCGCAGAGAGGAAGAAACCATGTCATGGATACAGTTGCATAAGTCACACCATGAACATCTGTTGTCCTGACTCTTATCACATATTTAGTGTAACTCTATTGACTTTGTGCCGGTTCCTCCTGATTTACATGGCAGTGTGTGGGAGCAGACTCTGGCTCATGGTTTTTTGTTGAGAGTTCCCTGGTTTATTTGACCTGAGACTCAAAACCTAATGGGAAGTGTGACTTAAGATCCACAAGGTGGTTTTGAAAACCTCCCCCTTTCCACCTTTTTAAGAAAACACGATGCAGAGGATGTGCTGCCAAGTAAGCCTCTGTACATTCCCCACTGTACCCTTTCCCTCCACGTACACGTAGCTTAGATTTCATCATGCAGTTTTGGGGGCTGGTATGTCACAACTAGGCATGAGCAAACCTGACATGAAACTGCTCTCACGGCTCCAAGCACCTGGAGTTTGTACCTTCTAGTAGCTCTCATCTGAGGATCCCGCAGAACACTTGAACTATTCATTAAGGTTTGTGGCGTGCTAAGAGCTTTGTTTTATTGCAGCAGTTCTTAACCTTTTTCCTTCTCATCCCATAACAGGCTATAAAAATTCCAGGGCCCAGCAGGGGGAATCAGAGCTTCAATTGCCAGCAGAGACACCGGGCAAGGGGCTTGGGACTTCTGTCTTACTGGGGGAGGGAAGAAGAGGGCTGGGGGAATCAAGGCTTCTGTCCTGTGGGTGCCATCATCTGGAGCTCAGGACATTAGTTTCCACAGGATCCCAAGCTCCTGGCTTTAGGCAGGGCAGGGCTCAGGGCCTCAGCTTCCAGACCAGAGGGCTCCAGCTGTGTGGGGATGGAGGGTTTATGACCCAGGAAACTGGGGGCTCAGGCTCATGCACCCCGGATCCAAGAACTACTGTTTTATTGCACACATTCACTGATGGAGAGAGTGAGGCACAGAGAGCATAAAGGTAAACATTTTTGCATGTGCCCTTTAATTTTGCCTTATTTTCTGCTGAACATTGATCCACCCAGGTTCCTGACATTTGGAAGTGCAGAGCGCCCACAACTCCATTTCAAGCCTCTGGATCCTGCAGAGGCTCAGCAGCAATGAAAATCAGGCCACAGGGGTTTCACACCGGACACTCAAACCAAAGACACCCCAAATTAGAAGACATATTTGAAAATGATGGACAATGCGCTCTTATCACATAGTTGGCAGGAAAGCTGGAAATAAAAACTAATATTCACAGCTCCTAGCCCTGTGCTCTAAGAACCCTCAGGTTAACCTCCGTTCCCGCTTGAAAAGCGCTAGCATCACTAATGCTCCACCATCAGCATTCGCTTCCTGGGCCAGCTGCTGCACCGCCAGCCTGATTTAGTACATACAAAAGCTGCAGCTTCTGATGGCAGGTTTCCTGTGAATCCCCAGTGGGATTGAGAACTAACTATTCAGTCCTAACAGAGACTTTGAGGGAAGGCAGACAAGGTATTACTAAACGTGGCTCCCTTCAACAAATCTCCACAGAGGTGGGAATTGGCACACATGGTGGTATAATTTACACCAGCTAAGGCTAACCTTATGCAAACAGACAGCACATGGCCAAAATTCACCTTCCGTGAGCAACAGCAACTCGGTTACCAGAAGGAGATGACAGGACCTTGAATATGAGATGAGGGTTGATAATCCTCATCCAAGGTGGGCTGCTTAAAAGGACAATTAAATAAGATGGTTGATTAGGTTGTACTAATATCACCTGGAAACTACTCATTCAGAGATCTTATTGGTTTTAATTAGTAACAAGGAGAAAGGAACAAACTTTGAGTTGGAGGGGAGTGAGAGATAAATGTTGAACACTTTTCAATGACAGTCAGTCATGCTCAATTTTTTTTTAATACAATGCTCCTCATTTTTTATCACAGATGGGAAACCATATGGCAGAAAGTCTTTACAGTATGTCTGGAACAGCTTCCAAATTGTAATAGATTTCAGGTTGAAAGTCTACAATTGGTACATGGAAGAAAGAGACCAAAGATGTTTTTAATGTTTTAACCTATTTGCTGTAAACATTGGCTGCTCTCATAGTTGAGGATGGTGAAAGAGGACATTTGCATCTGTGAGGAAGGGGGACTAAATTAGCTCAGTGAATGGGGAGAGAGACAGCAGGAAAACTTAAAAATAATGTTCTGCCAAATGGAGAGAAAATTACATGCAGAATTGGAAAGCTGAAGAGGGGGAACCTGCAAGTTACAGCAACAGAGTTGAAAGGAAAGGTAAATGGCCTCTGTAGAAGGGACGGACATGGAGTCCTTGACTTTTGGGTGGCTTGTATCCAACCCAGGCTTGCAGGTGCTCTGTGAAACAAGCTGGTGGATATCAGTTCAGTTCAGTACAGACATTCGACAAGGCCACCAGGGTTGCTAATGAGCAGCCCCCATCCCCACAATTGGCACAGCGAGATTGTTCACAGTTCCTTCATTTGTAAACAATGATACTACTACACGCTGGCAACTTATTACAGCTAGTAGGGGAAGAATCCATACTGTCCCTTCCACGCACAGCCCAGTGGACCTCATGGTAGCCTTCATACTTGGTGTGGAGGAGCAGAGGGACTTAGGGAACCATACCAGGGAAGAGTGTGACCCTTTGAGATTGACATGATGCCAATTACTCTCCGGTGTATTGTGGTATTTTTCAGCAGTCAATCGAGCAGAAAGATTTCTTAAATGTTACTATCAGTTCAGCTGTACCAGTAGAAGGCCTTAGCGTGTAACAAAGTTTTAGGGGCTGATGGAATTTTTACCAATTTGTTAGCTAAACTTAGCTCTCAGCAGTTGGCTATGGGCACTTGTGACATTCTTCAACTTTATTAATAACCAACAGGAAGAATTTGTGTAGGTTGAACAAACAGCCCTTAAAGTTCTACAAATTGATAACTTGACTGATAGTTGCTTTCTCCTAGAGTTGGGTAGAATTTTCAATATTTGCTTTTTTCTTCATAAAATAGTATATTTCTGGTCAACTGTCATTGTAACATTTCAGTTAGCTGAACTAACCTCATAGGTGCACTCTGCTGCATCATGGGGGAGGTAGTCCAGCCAGAGTGCCAAGCACATCAAGGAGATTGTAAGCATGAGCTAACCAAATGACAGCTTCCATGAAGCACTTTGGCAACTAACTAATGGTAAACTGACCCTATCCTTGAAAAACCTATTTAAATTCAGTGGACCAAAACAAAATGGTTTAATGTTGGCTGATGTGATGCAAAATATTTTGATTAGGTTTTCCCAAGGGAAAAAACCAAAAATATGCAGCAAAATAAAACATTTTCTGCACAAAATTTCTATTTGGAGGAAGCTGCGTTTTCTTTTAAAAACTTTCTGCATAGTTCAATTGCACATCATTTAACAGTTGTTTGATAATGACAGATAATTTGCTGTCCATGCGTTTAGTGGCTTTCCCAGGACCATCACACATGCCAGTCACTGCTCTGCTTCTTCCCGCTGGGACGTCTTTGTATGGGAATTTGGCCCCCCAGGATATTGCATTTTCCACCATCGGCTGGATGATGTTAGTATTATTGAATAGTTGGCCCTCAAAACTAGGCCTGACCTTAATGAGCTACACTGCCACTCAAGATATTATTCACAGTTTTCCAGACAGCAGGTTTGAAAGCTGTATCATTTCCTTCCTCTTTTAACTACATGCAACAATAAATAAGGATTCCGGTTTTAGTCTTTTTGACAGGGCTGGATTAACTGTCTGGGGGGCCCCGGACTGTCCCCCCACTGCAGGGCTTTCCCCACCTGGATTCCTGATCCCACTGTGAGGGTTGAGATCCTCCCCCTGTTGGTGGGGTGGCCCTGGGGCCGGAGGGCTCTCTTGCCCCAGCCCGTCTGCAAGGGGAGGGTAGCTGGCATGCACGGTGGTGACCCCTGATGTGGACGCCCCCAGGGCCACAGGCCCTGGAAACCTACACTGGGCAGGAGTGTAGGCTGCAGCTGCACCTGCTGGCCCCACCACCAAGGCAGAGCAAGCAGGCGTTGGCTCACCCCAGCCTGCCCCCCAGGGGTGGATTAGCTGGCCTAGGGGTACAGCAGGACTGCAGAGCACAGCCTCTGGCTCCAGGACCCTGCCCCGTCCCCTCCTGACAGTGCCAGCAGGGCAGCAGTGCTCTTAGTGCTCCTGCCTTGCCAGCCCTGAGTGAGATGGGGGGCATCAGATTATCATAGGGGTTTTAGGGACTGGAGCCCAGGGCCCCCCTTTCGGCCAGGGCCAAATGCTTCAGCCCCTAAAGCCCCTGTGATAATCCAGCCCTTCTCATTGAGGGGTTCTGAGGATACTAGAGTGAAAGGGATCTTTGAGGAATTTAGTCACCAAGCCCTGGAGAATAAATTTTATTTTGACATATAAAACTGCACCTGTTCAAAAATCTAGTCAATCCATTATCTCTCCATCTGTGCCTTGCACAGCAAGTATGTATGCACTTAAACTTTCAGAAGTGTGGCATTATTTTGCACATTTCAGGCTCTGTGAGTCTCCATGGATTATACTGAGCAAAAGACACCTGGATAAAGTATAAGGAAAATATACAACAGAGAAGAATTGAGAATTGACACCTTCTATACTAGCTGTGCCCCAAGACAGTCATCACTGATGGAAACGGCTTGAAAGATCCTTTGAATTAGGGCGTCTTTGGGAGGTCAAGGCCTTGCCTCTGTCTCAGCAGTTCAGTCTCTTGTGAGCCATGTCAGATGGCTACAGGCTTGTGTGTTTGAGAGATGACTGTCACTACATATGGGGCCTTTCTGCTGCCAGGTGTCCACAACCCAGGTTTTATGAGCAGACAGTGAAATTTTAGTCTACAAATCCTCGGTTCCTTTCAATAAAAGGTACCTAGTTTGTCCTAAAACATCGACTTCATTCTGATGTGTGATGTATTAAATCTCTGAAATGCCCAGTAAAGCTGTAACAGGGGCATAAAAACACCACTGAACTCACAAAACATCTATTAAACTGAATTTAAGTAGCTGTAAATATGATGGGTCCAATTCTACTCTCAGAGACATAAACAAAACACCTATTGAGGGCAGATTTTAAGTTCACAGAGCACCGATTTGACTAGGATATTAGTGATTAGGTTTTCTTGGGGTTAGTGAGTGGATACTGACACCATCAATGGAGACTGTACTAGTCCCTGCCATTGCACTGCAGGTTGGTCAGTATTGAGCTCAGACCTGAAGAACTGCGAGTAGGCTCAAAAGTTTGTCTCACTCACCGACAGAAGATGGTCCAATAAAAGATAGCATCTCACCTACCTTTTCTCTCTAATGCCATAGATAGTTTGGCAATGCTTAAGTATGGAAATATTATCTAATAGGAGAGGGGCCAAGCAATTGGGACCCATAGACAGTATTCCTGATGCTTCCATTGACTGTCAGTGTGACCATAGACAAGACAACTAACCTTCTTAGGTCTTTTTTTTTTTTTTTTTTTTAACCAGTCTATAAAATGAACTTAACAGTCTGGCAGGTGTCTGTCAAGTCTAAATCAAATAACACTGACAAATTGTTCTAAGATAGTACATTGAAATGAGTTACAGACTATAAAATAAACGAGGAGTCCTGTGGCACTTTTACAGACTAACAAATTTATTTATCGCATGAACTTTTGTGGGAGAAAATCCCACTTTGTCAGACGCTTTGAAGATGGGGAATTTACAGAATGGGAGGAAAATCTTCAAAGTGTCTGATGAAGTGGGATTTTCTCCCATGAAATCTCATGTGATAAACAAATTTGTTAGTCTTAAAAAGTGCCACAGGACTCCTTGTTTGTTTTGCTGAACTAGACTAACACAGCTACCCCTTTGGAACTTGTGAGCCTACAAAAGGTAGCTTATTAATTAACTTTTAGCTTTTTAATTACTGGAATACTATTAGAAATTCACTAAGCTAGTTCCTTACAATCATACTACTACATACGAAAAAGTTAGATGAAAACAAGCAATTAAAAACATCATTTCATGGTTTGGAGCATTTCTTTTTCAACCTCCTACAACATTAATCCAAATTTCAAGTACTGACAAAATGTGGCTCATCCAGACTTCTCTTTTGCATAAGCAAGAGCATGCCAGCCTCTCTCTTTCAAATAGATCTTCAAATCTTAATATTTTTTCCTCAAGACCAGCCATTTAATTTAGGGCCCACTCCTTCATTTCTTGTTCTCCACCAAAATCAAGTAGGGGTTTGAGTTACCAAGAAGTGCAAGATAAAGCCTTAAGATTTGACTCTTTTTAATGACATTCACAGAGTTGGTTCTTAGGGATGGCCTCCATCTTTCATACACTTACGCAATCACTCAGCTTTACCGCCAGGCATAGCCCCATGGATTTCAAAGCTAAGCCCATGAATAAATGTTTGCAGAATCAGGGCCTAAGTCCTTAACTGCAGCTCAGTTCTTATCTGTGTAAAACTGTTCCATGAATCCCTTGTGATGGGATTTATTACTATGTTTATTTTAAAAAGGCAGAAAGAGTTACCCCGCTGAGGACCAAATGGAATTCCAGAAGCCAAAATACATGTTACCACATTGACTTTAGCTAGTGCAGTGGAAGGTTGGTATATTTCTTTATCCTGACGCTGCTCAACTTATCTAAAGCCGTTGCCAATTGCATAGAACGGATTATGATGATTTGTAATTAATACTTCTGGGATTTTCAGGGATCTGCTAAAAAGACTTAAAGTAAGTGACTTATTCTTGGCTCAGCAGCTCTGCGAATAGCGCCCTGTGGAGTATTACACAGGGGACAAGGATTTGGGAACAACGTTCCTTTGCTTTGTCAGAAAGGTCAGTAGAAATGCCCTCTGCTTTCAGGACGTGCAGCATACAGCAGGCTGTAGCAAATCTCATTCTGGAGCACAACTGTTCAGCCTCATTGGAGAGTGTGATATTCGGACTCAAATGGCACAGGTATGCTAATATAGGGGTGCAGTTGACAGGCCCCATTTCAGAAGTGCTGGGCTCCTATTGACTCTTTCTGGAGTTCTGGTTGCTCAGCACCCCTGAGACCCTTGTAATTCTGAAGAAGAAGCCAGAGACTGATTCCTGGTATATTATGCTCATCTTGGTAGCATTTGCTCTCATACCTTGCTGGAAAAGCATAATTGCCCATTTCAAATCACTGACAATTTAGTGATGATCTCATGTTTCATTGTTTGTCCTCCCTCCTGTCATAAATGTTCTCTAATACAGAATGAACTAACAGCCTGCCACAGGGGTCCTTGTTTGTTTTGCTTAAAGCAGGAAATTGGGTCTCAGAGACCTCTCAAATTGGATCTTTAAATGAAACAGCAGGGAAAAGCTAGCACACCTACAAAGAAGCATGAAACCAGGTAGGTGGCTAGGTACTTTTGGCTGCAACTATCTCCTACCCAAGCCTGAGTAATTCACAAGTGGGCTAGAGAGAGGGAGTAACTTTATAGCCCAGAGATCAGGGTGCCTACCCTAGGTCCAGTCCATGCATAATTTTATTATTTATCCACAGTGAACAGCTTTGATAGGAGAGGTGTAGGCAATGCCACCTCAGACTCAGCGGTTGCAGAACTTTCCTTTCAGGGGGGAGGCCCTGGCCACACCTTTAGCAGAGACAGGGGAATTGAGTCTCGGTCTCCCACATGCTAGCTGAGTGCTCTAAGCACCAGACTAAATGTTACCAAGTGGGCACCTCCTCCAGCTGTTTTAGTGTGGAGTGAAGCAGGTTCCTAATTCATTCCCTCGAGAAGCAGTTTAGACATGTTAGCCACCTGACTCCTAGTCAAAAATTTCTAAGCAGATCTAGGTGCCTCCCTGCAGCCTGCAGTTAGCTACCTATTTCCAGAGGAGAAAGGCTGAGACAACAACTCTGTGCAGCTGCTGCTGGCTTACAGCGCTCGGGTTTGTGGCGCCCCCCTGCAGCAGAGCAACGCCAGCACAGACGAGTAACATCATCAGGGGAGCGCAACAGCGCTGTCCCCTTTTGGTGCCCCTCAAACGTCGGCACCCCCCTGCAACGCTTACCCAGCTTACCGGGTTGCGCTAGCCCTGCTGACTTTATGGCTCACTTTCTTAAGTGCCTGTTTCTCACCATTTATTACATAGGGAGCCTTGATGCCTCAATCAGCTTTGTAGATTGCAGTGTTGTTCCTATGATTTTGAGTTCTAAAAGTAGGCACCAAGGTGCTCACTGTTGCAACACCTAAGTCCCTTAGTAGATGCCACCCCTAAATTTTGCTTTTGCTACTCAGAAAATTTAAACTCTGACTTTACCTGGCCAGGTCCTATGCTTCTGTTTCTACAACATAAGAATAATTCCATCACAGAGAAGGTGAGGCTTGTCTTATGATTATGTGATTCTGGTATGTTACATACATATGTGTGGTAATGGTTTGAAATTTATACCATGCTTTATACCATGGGGAGGGTAGTTGGGGGTGTGCATATAAAAAATGCTTTGAAATTTATACCATGGTGCATCAAATGTAGGATTCTCTATAGTGGTTGACATAGTCTTATACCTTCTCTCTCTCTGTATAAACAAACATGATACTTCCCCATCATGTATCATCATCCACGGCAGTTACAGCTTTGCTTCCCATGCAAGCTATTAAAGAGTCAGCATTTGCAACCACAGATGACTCCAAAGTGTAACAGGAATCTGTTTCCTGGATAATGACTGCTAGCAAAAGCTGATTCTGTGATGGCAGTTGCTGCTCTTGAAAGGTGGAAAAGCAAAAAACAAAATAATAAAAAAATCAGTAGCTGTGGGGAAGCCCAAATAAAGAAAATATGTGATGCTTTTGGAAATCTTTATAGCATACTCCATCATACATTCCCTGTAAACATAGTACAGCTAGATAGCTATATTTATAACACATCAGTGAAGGGGATCAAGCTGTGTAAAATCAAGGTGAGTTATCCACAAGAAAGAAAATCATAAAATTTCCCTTGGTTAGGGCTGACCATACAAAACTTGGTAGTGGCTTCGTTTTGCTTCGGTAGTATCAATACCATCAATTCTTAACTCATGAAAATACAAAATGTAATATATCATCTGTCAGTACATATTTCCCCTCACCAACATACTCCTTTGGGAAGAGAATGGGCCAAAGGAGCTAGCTTGTTAAAGCAAAGTGCCCATTATGCAATGACATTCTATAACAGACATGAGTGGATTAAATATAAAACCAGAATATGGTAAAGCCCAGTAAATAGTCTGAGCACAAAAGTACACAACTTGTCACTTAGATAGACATAGACGGATTAGATTACTATCAGTAAGTATTAATAAATATCAATCCTATGCACACAAACTGATAAACACTATCATTGATAATCAAAATTTATGGATAGGCAAAGTAAAAATGTGCTGCCTGAGAACTTAGAGTTTGATTTAAGGCTATTTACTTTGTATATTTTTACATGTGATGTTGACAATTTGTGTTTTAAACAGCTATAAAGCTTTACTTTTTTGAAAATCAATGTCTACTGTCATTAAATTTCTATTGTTTGGCAGCCCTCCCCACCCCTGCATCATTTCCATCAGCTATGAAAATTTACATCAGTTAAAAATGGGAGGGGACAGAAATGCTTCACCTAAAATTTTGTGCAACTATGAATTTAAAATCAATAAAAATAGAAAAATGTTTAAAACAAACATCTATATTATCCCTCAAGCTTATATTTTAAAAAATTGAATTCTGCCAAGCCTATGCTTAAACAATGTCATTTTTGTTTTCTTAAAGTCACTTCAGTTAATGATGGAAATTCAAGTTGCTGCAGTTCTTGGCAAAGTGGATTATTATCCTGCCTAAAAAAATTGAAAGACTATAAATAATTAACATACAAATCTGTTCCATCTAGCTGCAGAGCTGAAAATAAAGGTACTGTGTCATTTAAGGAGGACACAAATGACACACGACATGCACATTAAGCAACTAAGCTATACGATTAAGTAAATGCTATTAATAAATAATTTAAATTGCTTTGCCTGATGTGTTAGATAAACAACACTTGCATTATAAGAAGTTCAGAACCTTCATATTAGCAAGCGGAAAATTTATTTACACAGAAAGGAAGGAGGGATTTTCCTGTGATTAAGGCACTGGTTTGGGACTCTGGAGATCTGGTTTCTCTTCTTGGGTTTGCTGTAGATTTCCTAAGTGACCTTAGGCAAGTACCTAATCTCTTTGTGCTGCAGTTCCCTGTCTGTAATACATTATTTTCCCCCAGGGTTGCAATGAAGATAAATTCCTGAATGTTTGTAAGGTGCTCAGGTACTGTGGTAATGTGGACCATCTAACTACATGTATGCAATTTTTATAATGGATGAAAAGGAAAGGTGCAAGAACAAAGGGACAGCAGAGTTCAGGAGATCTTTCAATTACTCAATGAGGCAATATGAAAGCCACAATTGAGGTGAAGGAAAGATCATAAGAAGCCATTATGGGTTCATCACAAGCTCTCTAATGGCATGAAAATCAAGACAGAATTCCACAAAAAATAGAAACATGGATGAATTGCCAAGAAGGAACACAAAAGTATAGCACAACCATGTAAGGACAAACTCAGAAGTCCAAAGGCACAAAATGAGTTACAATGATCAAGAGACATAAAAAACAGTAAGAACAGGTTCTTTAAATATATTAGGAGGAAGAGAAGGATGAAAGGAAGTTTACATCTTCTACTTACCTGAGAAGGAAAGGGAATAATTATGGACATCAAGAAGAAGTGTGTGTAATACCTATTTTGCTTCAGTCTTCACTGAAAAGGTTAATAGTGACCAGATATTTAAAATAATTAATATTAACAACAAGGTGGAAGGAACACAAAGGAAAATAGGGAAAAATGATCAAAAGTAAGTCAAGTTAGATGTATTCAAATTAACAAAGCCTGATAAAATTCATCCTGTGGTACTTAAAGAAATAGCTTAATCAATTTCAGAACCATTAGCAACACATAGGAACAGGTGAAATCCCAAATAAATGGAGAATGGCAAACAAGATACCTTTCTTGAAAAGGGGAAACAAAGAGGACCCAGGGACTCATACACTTGTTAGCCTAAGTTTCATTCCAGAAAAGAAACTGGAACAAATTATTAAATCAGTTTGTAAGTACTAGGGTTAAAAGGAATAGCCAGCATGGGTTTGTCAAAAACAAATAATGACAAACCAACCCATTTTCATTCTTTGGCAGGATTACTGGTCTAGTGGCTGGAAGGGAAGCTATATGTTGATTTTAGTAAGACTTCTGCTACAATCCAACAAGACAATCTCATAAACAAATTAGAGCAATGTGTCACGATGCAACTACTCTAAATTGGGTGCACGACTGGTCGAAAGACTGTATTCACAGAATATCAGTGATTGACCATCAAACTGGGTTTCTAATGGGATACAGCAGAAGGTCTGTCCTGAATCTGATACCAGTCAGTATTTTCATTAATGACTTGGAAAATGGAATGGAGAGTACATTTATAAATTCTGTAGATGACTTCAAGCTGGGAGGCATTGCAAGAACTTTGGAGGACAGGATTAGAATTCAAAACATCTTTGACAAATTGGAGAAGTGGTCTAAAATTAACAAGATGAAATTCTATGAAGTACTAAATTTGGAAAGGCAAAAATCAAAGGTATAACTGCAAAATGTGAAATAACTGGCTAGGCAGTAGTGCTGCTGAAAGGGATCCCAATGGATCATAAATTGTATATGAGTCAATAAAATAATGTAGTTGATAAAAGGCTGATATAATTCTATGATTTAATAACAGGAGTGATGTATGTAACACATAGAACTGTTGTCCTGATCTATACAGTAATGATGAGGCCCCAGCTGTAGCACTGTGTTGAATAATGGATACCAAATTTTAGGAAAGAAGTGGATGCATTGGGGAGACTCCAAAGAAGAGCAACAGGAGTTGATAAAAGGTTGAAAAGCTCCATTCCTGTGACGAAAGGCTAAAAAATTGGAAATGTTTAGTCTTGAAAAAATGAATGAAGAGGAACCTGACAACACACAACAAATATGTTAAAAGCTGTTATAAGGAAGATGAGGATCAATTATTCTCCATGATCACTGAAGGAAGGAGAAGTAATGAACTTAATCTGCAGCAAGGAATACTTAGATTACATACTAGAAAAACTTTCTAACTATAAGGTAGTAAAGGTCTGAAATAGACTTCTATCACCATCCTTGGAAGTTCTTAAGAACAAGTTAGATGACATTTAGCACAGGTGGTCTTGGTTTACTTATGCCTGCCTTAGTGCAGCGGGATAGATTTGAAGACGTCCTGCGGTCTCATCCAACCTTACATTTCGATGATTCTAAAAAAAAAATTATTTTTCATTAACATAATTTTAGGTTACTTTAAAGTTGGATACAGGGTGGAATGTGCAGAGAACTTGCACAAACTGGGCAACAGGTACAGGATTTTGAAGTTAAACACAATGCTATAATGGAGATTTAGTTCACTTTTAATGGTATAATGACGTGTTTCAAAATAGCTATTTCTTTCCCTTTACACTGAAAAGGCTTCTGTGATAAGAATGCAATTCTGAAGACAAAATTGGACATCACTTTTCAATTCAGTTTTTCATTTGTGTTTGTAAAGTGGCTCACTTTTATTGCATGGATATGTTCAAGCTGTGAATTTAAACCTAGTTATTGGGAGGCCTATCCTATAGTCCTTCCACAGGCAAACCTCTCTCTGGTGACAGTGGGAGATTATTGAAATAAGTGGCAAATCAGGAGCTGCAGGGCCCCTAGGCTTCTGCCACTGTTGGGGTCCCCCCCACCTGACTGCCCCCCCCAGCCCTGCCTCCCACACCAGCCTATGGTCCAGGAGCTGGTCAGGCCCTGGGGGTGGCGGGGCTGACTTGGGTGCGTGGTGCGGCTTCCAGTGTGGCCTGAAGGCCATGCCAGAGGCCATACTGCACATGGCAGTCAGCCCTACCACCTCTAGGGGCCAGGGGCTGACCAGCCAGCTTGCAACTGCCCAGGCGGGAGCACACAGCCTGTGCTCTGGGCTGGCCTACCCCACCCCTGGAGGCAGACCAGCCAGCCCAGGGGCAGGGCGGGAGCATGGAGTCCGGCCTCTAGGCCAGCGCATCCAGTTCCCCGCCAGTGCTGGCAGGGTGGAGGGGTCCCCACATTGTGGGTCCAGTTGGCCAATGCATTAATCTGTTGCTGGTTGAAATAAGGGTCCCTGTCCTATCCTTAAACTAAACTACTATCCTTAAATTTACATGATTGGAGATAATAGTCTGATAATATAACTTTGACAATGTGTGCATGCCATATTTCCATCTACTAGGGCTTTCTGGTCAGCTTACAGCAACTCCAGTTCTGAGGCTGGACTTGTTATGGTGACTTCCAAGTGATAGAGTGGGTCTGCACAGGCCACACAATCACAACTGCAAGATTGCACTGATGGTGACGATTTTGCCACTATCAGTGCAAAACAAAAGAAAGAAAGAAAAAGAAGAAAACAAAACAAACAAGAGTCCTGTGGCACTTAGACTAACAAATTTATTTATGGCATGAGCTTTTGTGTGAGAAAATCCTAATTTGTCAGATGCTTTGAAGATGGGGGAACTAGCTCCCATTCTGTAACCAAGGAAGGAACCTTTCTCCTTGCCACTCATTTCACATGTATTTCATTTAAAGACTGGTTTCAAATGACATTTTATAAAATTATCTAAGAAAGAGTTCAACGCCTTTTAAAAAAAAATAATTCTTTTTCAAAGGCAGTCTCAGGAGTAAACAATATTGAGTTTCCAATGGGAATTCTTTCAACCAAACCTCAGGGCCTTTTGTTGATGGGTTGGTTTGTGTGTGGGTGGGTGGCTGGGTGTGGGTTTGGGTTGTTTTGTTTTTTTTGGTAAGCTATGCTATATGTCAAGAAAAATTTGGGACTGACAACACATGCTGCTCTCCCTCTACATGTGCTGCTAACAGAACCACCCCCTTCCCACTGGTTACTGAGAGAAGAGTCCTTTCTTATTACAGCTCCAGTTTCTTCATTAGCACCATTCAACAAACCCCTTGAGAGTGGTAAAACCAAAGCTTATAGTCTATTCATTAATTGAATCAAAGTGAAACCAGAATGCATTCAGCATACAGAAACCCAGACAGGGTCTTGGTACTTCCAAAGCAAAGTAAATTAGAGCACTCAAGGGTTTAGCTGTGTGTGAGGGCTTAGAATATAGATCTGATTATCAACTCAATGGCTGATGATTTAGGCAAATGAGAGAGATTGTCTCCAATTAACATTACGGAGAAAAGCACCCATAATAAAAAATGAATATCCTCTCAAGAGTCTTTTGCTCCCTGTGCAGAATATCTACTGGAGTCCCAAAACATAACCTTTCAAAGAGGAATCCTTCCAGGGAAACAAATAATAGCCTTACCCAATAATAGCCCTTCCCACTGTGAGTTGAATGTGTTTAATTTCAGGTAGCACTGAAGACCTGCTCTTAAACTCCTAAATAGTCTGCAGGTGAACAAAAGGGATATCTGTATTGCTTATCCTACTGGAAGGAATACGTCAAAGTGGTAAAAACAAGAGTAATCTCTGTTGTTCTGTACAGTTAGTTTTTAAGTAAAGTATGCCATGAAACAATTACAGTCAATCATATCTGGAGGATTTGAACATTGCTTACCAGGTCATATACACATTCAGAGACAGATTTTGCCCTGACAGAATTTTCCCTTTTAAGTGTTACTGCACGGATATAAATGAAGAGAGAATTTGTGGCTCACGCTTGTGTGAAGATCTCATCTCATTGTATTAGCTAACTCTAGAATAAAGGGTGAAAAATCCTATAGTCCAGGTGGACTGGAAAGGAAATATTGTGTATGAGGCAGCTATCAGCTATTTATAGATAGTGTATTTTTCTTTCAGGAAGATTGGTGGTGATTTTAATATACAGAAGCAATAACATTTCAGCTTAACTAGGACTAAAGACAGTGCAGGGTCAGTAATCTATATTTCAGAGAGAACTCTTGGCCGCTTACATATTGCTTAACACTCTGCCGAAAACAAATAATTCTGTTTCAATCATTTATTCTGACTTGTTAAATGCTCATGTACTGAGCAGAGAAACTGAGCAGAAAGAGGGATACAATCATAGAAAGCTGAAGTTAATCCAAGGATCAGGTGTTTCTCCTCCCAATGATTAGTCAACACCAGTTGCTAATTGGATTTATCCATTGCTGCACATCTTAGCTTCCAGTTAATGGAGGAAACAAATCTGTGCAGCTTTAAAACAAAATCTAAAAGAACACACAGTGGCTGTTTGCTGCATCATGGAGATTCAATATGAATTAATTATTTATTCAGACGTGGTCTTGCAACACAGGTTGTCCATCAAGCAGTTAAAAACATCAATATTGGATGTTTATTAGCTAATAATAAAAGTAGATATTATTAATAACTTCTCTGGCTGAATATTGTAGAACATGTTCCGACTGGTGGAGTAGGAGTACTACCTGCTTCCAAGAAGACAGATCCATCACCCTGTGTCCTGCCCCCTCTTTATAAGGGTAGAGAGACCTGCTTGTGATGGAGCCACTGTGGTTCAGCTGCACACAGATGACTGGATTTTAGGAGAGACACCAGAGTATAGAGCCTCTTGCAGCTGCAGTGCCTAGCTCTGTACAAATTCACCATGCAGCTGTGCAAAGCAGCCCTTTAGGAATGGAACGTAGTGGGCAGAGCTGTATGAATCCATTAGCTACAGATTCATTGCAGCCAATGGATTCCTCACAACGTTATTTGGATGCCAAGGGGATGGATGCTTTAGAGATGCCCATGCAGCATGCTGTTGATCTTGAGCAGCAGGGAACTGAATAGGTTTGTGAGGCCTCAGAAGTTCAAATAACTGCTGTAGAGCAGTCCTGCAGCTGGCTGCAGCCTAAGATGGAGAGAAGGAGGATTGCCCCATTGTCCGGCCCAGCTACTCAGACTGACCACTGGGATCAGCTGAATTTGTCTGTTAATTAACTAGCATATATGCAGATAAGGAAGACAGGTGTGTTACACTTAAAAACATCAATGTAGAGCTACCACTACTTGACACCCAAAGATTTCTTCAGAGCTGGCTTTGTAACACTTATGAACCAAAAGCAGCAGTGATTAAAAGTGCCACTGTACTGCATCAACAGGCAAGTTTGGACTGTACAAGAGTGGGTAGGAGGAGAGACTAATCCAATCCTGTCCCAGCTAGCAAAAAACGAGTCTGAAAAACAAACAGAACCTGCACGACTCATCTGAACTGCACATATGCATCTGCTACCTGGAGAAAAATAATTCATCATGATAAAAACAAACATCCATTTTAAACTTGCTCAGCAATGAGGATGTTCTTATTTGCATAATGATGGTTATTTGAATATGATGAGAATTTGCCTGAGTGAGTCTCAAATTCAAATACATTCAGATGTGATACAGTCTGTACAATTTTCTCAAGGATTTCAATTTAATACTATTTATCTAATGAAAGAAAAATAAATATTGGCTGTAACATCCCATTATACTCAAGAGCTGGTTTCAAATCACACTTGAATAAAATAACGGAGCACAGGATATTTGGATCTCCTTACAATTCTTACTGGGGAGTGGTAAAGCTTTCCTAAAGTTGTGAAAACTATCTTCCCTTTATGAGGAACTTACATACCAATAATATGACTCCACGGGTAATTCTCAACAAGTATGGCTGGTTCTCCTCTAACTCAGGACAGACTAAATCAGAAGTAACTCCAAGGAAGCAAATGGAGTTTCACCAATGATAGTAAGGAGTTCTTATATCTATCAGGAAAAGGTATAAGAAGGTCCAATCGCTGAAAGTTTCAGTTTGACAAATTTAAGGTGGAACTAAGGGACAAAGTATAACAGTGAGGGAAATCAACCACTGGAACAACTAAGTAAGGAATGTTTTAGTTTCGTGTTCACTTGGGATATTTAAATCGAGACTGGATGTTTTTCTAAAAGATATGCTGTAGTTAACTACAATATATTGGGCCTAATGCAGGAATTGCTCGATGAGGTTGTAAGGCCTCTTGTGCAGATAGTCATATGACATCTAGATGATCAAACTGGCCTTTCTAGTTTTAATGTATGAATCTATGGGAACTGGGGTGAGAAGAGAATTGTTCTCTTTGGTCTCAAACAAAATTTTCTGAAGATCCTCACCTTTTGCATCCTAATCTTGATCTGAACTTCATGACAGGCCTCTACATAACATGCTGAGCCAAAATCCCAGTTCAGAACACTGCCAAAGCTTTGGCAAAGGCTGCACTCTTTATATGTTTATATTATCCAACATAAAACATTGTATGAATTTGACAATACACTATTGTAATAATATTTCTTTTAATATATATTATACAAACTACAATAATCTTCCTAATCTGATTTTGGATATTAATAGATCATCTACCAATGGATGTGTGAGCAGATGCACAGCTGGTATAAATCAGTGTACATGCACTGAAGTCAATACATTCATTTACACAGCTGAGGAGCTGGCCTATGGAGTCCACACCTGCTTTCAAGCAGAGAGAGCTAAACAGCAGCCAGTTCACTCAACAGAGATAGATAAATGAGTAGTATGAATTGATTCTCTCACATCACAACCAGTGGATTTTTGGAGCCTCATATTCTATGTTCCTAAATTCAGAAACTGAATCCTGGTTCCCCCAGCTCACTGCTAAGCAGCCTTTGACATCATATCTAATATATTCAGGCCTTTAGCCTTCCAAAATAAGGACCAAATTCTGTCTCCTGACTCATAACGAGCAATTTTCTTCATTCTAAAACATGAAGGCAGATGTTTTCACTGCTTTTTATTGATTACCAGCATAAACTCAGAATTCATAGCCTGCATTGGTAGGTGAATGTGGGTGTGTGTATGAAAACTTCATACTTTGCCCAGGAGACTCCCTTTATTTTCCTAATGACTCAACGCTCTACCACTCAAGAGCCACATGTGGTTCTGGAGCTGATGGCTAAGTATTGCTCTTATCGGTAGGTAATACAAAATCTGCTACTGGGTGGCATATAAAGAAGCAGATAAATAAAAGATGCCTATAGTGTGAGTCAAATAGAAGAGGATCATTTAAGAATGGTATACACAGTGCCTTTCATTCACAGAACTTTCCAAAGTGCCTTAAAGAGTAATGAGAGAAAGCTACCAATACACAGACTTTGTATACAAACATAGCAGTCATTATGCTCTTAATAATAGCTCACCTACTGACTCGGGTAATAAAACCTGTCCTTGAAGGAAGGTTAGTTAATTGACTGGAGATAAATCTTTTATTTCTGAAAAGTGTCACAGGAGCATCTGATGTTAAACTGGTCCCTTCTGATCTTAATATCTATTAAAAAGCAATCAGTTATAGAATAGTTATAGGCAGTTATAGAACACAGGCAAAGGAAACATGCATTGATGTTTAATGGATCAGTAGAAAAACAGACTTCTCTAAAAGTGCAGCCCGTCTGCAGAGAAAATGTAGAGTAGAACCCTTAGTCTTGCTGGTTTGGTGGGTCGGGTTGTTTGCTTGGGGGTTGTTTTGTTTTGTTTGTTTGTTTGCTTGTTCATTTGTTTGTTTTTGTGCTTTATAATGGAAGACAAACTTCTTTCTCTATTTTATAGAGGGGTTTTTTCCTGATAGAATGTTACCCTTGTTTTCCAAATGACAGCTTGTGCGTAATTGTTTCCTATTTCTCCCGGCCTTGTGTGAAAGCTATTGTTGGAAATGTCTCTGTCTAGAAAGCTCTACAGAGCCAAAGTATATGCAAAGGCTATATCATCACCATTGGTTCTTGAAAAAAATATAGAGGAAATCAAGACAGCTAGACCTAGATTTAAGGGCTGTTAACAATCAAAGCACAGAGGAAAACACTTCAGACTGCTACTTCTGTACAAAACACCTTACAGTAGGCAATCTCTGTAGTGGAAGTTTAGAGTTGGAGATATTTTTTATCTGCTCATAGGGAAATATCAAGAGCTGACTGTAGAGATTGGATATGGAAAGGGAAAGTGGGAATGAAAAGAACACTAAACCTCATTGGCAAATTAAGGAAGTATGGGTTAGATGCATGGACTGTAAGGTGGATAGAAAACTGGCTAGAACAACGGTTTCAGCGGGTAGGAATCAATGGCTCCATGTCAAGTTGGCAGGCAGTAACAAGTGGTGTGCCCCAGGGGTCGGTCCTGGGGCCAGTTCTGTTCAATGTTTTCATTAATGATCTGGATGATGGGATAGATTGCACACTTAGTAAGTTTGCAGATGATACCAAACTGGGGGGAACAGTAGACACCCTAGAGGGCAGAGACAGGATTCAGGGAGACCTAGACAAACTGGAGCAGTGGGCCAAGAGGAATCTCATGAGGTTCAACAAGGATAAGTGTAAAATCCTGCACTTGGGACGAAAAAACCCCATGTACTGCTACAGGCTGGGGAGTGATCAGCTAAATAGCAGCACTGGAGAAAAGGACCTGGGAGTCATGGTGGATGGGAAGCTGGATATGAGTCAGCAGTGTGCTCTTGCTGCCAAAAAGGCCAATGGCATACTGGGCTGCATCAGAAGAAGTGTTGCCAGCAGATCAAGGGATGTGATCATTCCCCTCTATTCTGCACTAGTGAGGCCACATCTGGAATACTGTGTCCAGTTTTGGGCTCCCCACTACAAAAAGGACATGGACAAATTAGAGAGAGTCCAGAGGAGGGCAACCAAAATGATCAAAGGGCTGGAGCACAAGCCCTATGAAGAAAGACTGAAGGAACTAGGCTTATTTAGCCTGCAGAAGAGAAGACTGAGGGGGGATTTGATAGCAACCTTCAACTACTTGAAGGGTTGCTCCAAGGAGGAGGGAGCTCGACTGTTCTCGGTAGTAACAGAGGGCAGAACGAGAAGCAATGGCTTCAAGTTACAGCTGGGGCGGTCCAGGCTGGATATTAGGAAAAACTTCCTTACTAGGCGAGTGGTGAAGCATTGGAATAAGCTGCCTAGGGAGGTGGTGGAATCTCCATCTCTGGAGGTGTTCAAGTCCCAGCTGGACAAAACCCTGACTGGGATGATCTAATGGGAGTGGTCCTGCTTTTTTTGGCAGGGGGTTGGACTAGATGACCTCGTGGGGTCCCTTCCAACCCTATGATTCTATGATTCTATGATTCTAAATGAACAGCCAATCCAAAGGAGGCAAAAGAACTATAATTCAGTAAAGAAAGAGAAATATAAATAATTAGTTAGCAATGCCAGATGTAAGGTGAGTCCTGCAGCTTCCTGCCAAAGGAGAAAAATATAGAGAAGCTGATGATTCCATGGGGTGACTGTACTAGAAGGGCTGTGCCTTGAGCAACTCTTTGGGTCATATGGAAAGCATTTGAAATGTATTAAAAAGGAGCTCAAAAGTCACACTGATGAACATCCAACACAAGGAGAATGAAAGACAAGTCTCTAGCACAAAGCAGCCCAGATTTTAAAAGGTGTGTACTCAAGGGCACGAGAAACTTGTTACAAGACAAGTCCCTACACAGAATCCACCCTCAAATTCTCATTTGGAGTCTGACAGTTCTAAGTGCTATAGCAAGGGAGTTACTTTTCTGATTGCCTATCTGCATGTCTGCTGGATGAAGGCCTTGCTAAACCTTCAAAATACTCAGACTGTGTGCTCTGTATTCTAAATGATCTGTCCATGAGATACAGATTATTTTCTTTATCTCTGTAGTTAAAAACAAGTAGGAAGAAATTCTGCTGAAGCTTAGTTCAGTGGGAGCTGGATCAGCTTTGAAGTCAACAGTGTCTTTGGAAGTTAATTTGTTGTTTAATTCAACCTAGAATCATTTAGCTGTTCTAACTGTGCCTTGTACAAAAGGAAAAAACACTTTGGAGAGACAAGTGAACTGCTTGAAGCTGTGGTCTTGACTGACTATGTCTGCACCACTAATGTAAAGGAGACTACAAATTGATTCTGTGTTACTGTTCAGAATACAGTTTTCTTGTAAAGCCAGTCAGACAAATTCACTAAGCTGGCTTGTTCTCAGAATCATCACTCATTTCAATTTTATTTTGGTGGTCTCTATCTGTCCCTCTGTCCCCGCCCAATCTTCTCTTAAGCCTTATATTTGGAATCCATTCGACATCAGGAGTAACCATAGGTCTGATCAAAATCATAACAAAGTCAAGGGAAAGATATCCGTTGACTTCAATGGGCTTTGAGCCAGATTCCAAAAGTGCAAGTATGTGACATGTAAATGTCTCTGCTGTAGAATATCTCTGTAGTGTTTGCCCTTGATTCAGATATGCTTCAGAAGGTCTTGGCTCCTTTCTTTATTGCTTAAATGATCTCTCTCTCTCTCTTTCTCTCTCATGCTAACCTTGTTCATCAAGATTTGTAAACAGACAATTAATGTGGCTACAATTCTAAACTTTGTCCATGCTTCAGGGAATTAATTTGCAGAATGCAGTATGATCATATAATCTACTGAATAGCTCAGTACTACATAAAGCCACTTAGTCAACTCAAGCATATTTTTAAAATGAAGACAAACTTCTTAATATCTAATGAATCAATACACTGGTCTGTTTGCTTAAGCAGAGCACATTGGTTTTCTCTAGAAGAGTGCCCAGAGTTCATGTCCCTGTTGGCAATTAAATCTCAGGAATAGATTTTGGTCAGGTTTTACAGTTCAGTAGTGCTGTTATTAGGGCCATTAGCCTTGCTGTTACCTTTAGAGAAGTTGAAGGAAACAGAATTTCACTCACTCTTGATAAATGGTTTCATTAAAAAGAAGAGACTTTCTACCACCAAGGTGCTATGTGACAAAATGACTCAATCAAACGAGAAGCCTGCAGACGTGGATTGAGAGAGTTTGAAGATACCACCTCAGTTAGGGTGACAAGAGAAGACTGACTGCAGTAGTCAAGTGAACTGAGTTAGCACCACTTCAATGACCTATTGAAAGGCTAGATTGGCTGAAAGACCCTTAGTCTACGTGGGAAAGGCCCTGTGATGGCTTACTTATCAACCCCATGTGTGAGGGACCAGTCTGTATTTCAAGGTATGATAACATCTGACCCACCACAGATAGGAACTCTTTCTGCAAATCATTTTAGAACTGGGAACTTTATGGTGATATATACACTAGTTTTGGTGTGTCATGAGCTTCTCAGCCTAGAAATTACAATATCTGGATGGACACTCATGAATAGTTGCTGTGTCCTGTATATGTAGCACTTGAGCTTGTAACTTGACCAGTCTGCCTTTGGTTTTAGTTTAATGGTTGCTATAAGTTTCAAAACTTGGCACCATTAAGAAAGGTAGAGTTAGTTTTTATAAATTCAAAAATAATTTTTATAAAGCCAGAATGACACACAATCCTGAAAGCATACAAAGTGCTCAGCCTCTCATGTTTAACTCAGAACTTACCAAATACTCAGAAAACTCTTGAATTGTTTATCCACATGCTCACGTAACTCAGAAAGAGCTGAGCAAGGTTCTAATCATTCTTGAAAGGCTAAGATTAAAAATGGAAAATTTCAACCCCAAAAGAACATATTAGAGAGTTATAGGCAACCAAAAACATGGGAATGACATGGGAGGGATGAATGGAAGGGAGAGGCTAGTATGGAAACTGAAACTTTTGAATGCAATAATTGCTAATTACATTAGTAATTAAAAATAAAGGGTCAAAATCTGAGTGTGCCATGATTTTTATCGGTGTTTTTGATGCTCAGCATCTCTAGAAATTTACCTGATTCCAGATCCTGCTAAAATCAGTGGCAGTTTTAGTTCTGGTTTCAATGGCAGCAGGACTGGACCATGCAGGAGAAAAAACACTGCAATAATAGAATGTTACAGTAGGAGAAAACTATCTTTTTATGATTATTATTAATATTTGTATTATTATAGCACTTAGGAGCCCCAGTCATAGACTAGGACCCCATTTTGCTAGGCACTAAGCAAAAAAACAGAACAAATAGGTAGTCCCAATTCTGATACAAGAGATTTTAAAGCTGTTCTGGTCCATGTAAAGAGATCAGCACTAGAGAGAACATTTAGCCACACTGCTGAAAACCAGGCAAAGGAGGAGAAAAAGATTATTTGTTCTAATCAGCATAACAAAAATAGCAAAAGAACATTTAGGCATGCACAATAGATAGTTAGGGTTAGATTTAAAGACTTTTTATAATTAATAAATAATGATAAGTTAGAGCAGTTTTAGCTAGAAATCTAAAATGGTAGCCACAGTAATGTCAAGTTAAGAGGGGAAAGAAAAATAAAATGGAGTGTTAAGAAACTGACCAATAGCACAAAGGAAGACTGGGATGAAATAAAGGTCACTCATTATTCTTGAAGTTAGGTGTCTGTTAGGTAGGAAGGAGGCTCTTAAGGAGATCCAATGAAGTGAACAATTGAAACTAATAAGCATGTCAGACAAGTGATTGGTCAAAAATGATATCACCCTGAAAGAGGATAATGTTGTTGTTTGCTTTCTTAATGTCAGTCAATTAAGAAAGGGTCAGAAATCATGTGTAGGGCAGAGAGCCAGAGGGTGTAGGCAACTAGACAGTTGGAGGGCAGCAGCAGGGAGGAGAGGAGAGGACAGGGAAGGAGAGGAGGGGAGAGGAATTTGATCAAAAAGAGAGTAAGTATGACTCTTCTAAATATAAGGAATGTGTGGTTATGATTGAAATAAAGATGGATATTTGCATTGAGTGACCTTCTACCTCACCCATTCTATGATTACCTGATCAAAAGTCATAGAATTTTATAGTTTGTAGCAGAATTATTAAGTGTGTTGTTGTACTCTTGATGGATACATATGTATAAGGGAATTGAAAGTTATACTGTAATAAGTTTGGTATTCTAATAGAACACTACATTAAGGCTTTATATATATGTATGCAGGATTTCTTTCTCCTTTTATGTTATATTGTTGGAGCATTAGATGTTTGTCACGCCATGCTGCAATTACATATTCATAACATTATAATATGTGCTATAGAAACATTATGTTGTGTTATCAGTACTTTATTGAAATTTTAGTTTCTTATGTCTGATGGAGTGCCACATTAGGTTATATATTTTATGATGTCTTGTATTGTTATAGTGTCTTGTTCCAAGTGGCTTATTTAATTTGTGACATTGATTTTCTATTTAAATTGTATTAGAATTGGCATTTAATAAAAAGACATTTTCTTTTCAAAGAAATTAGTATCTAAGTGTCAATCCTTTGTGCAGAGGGCTGTATCTGTGTCCTTCCAAGAGCAAACTGAGGCAGAGAGGTTTAGGAAGTTTCCAAAAGATGTAAAAAGGTAACACCGATGAACCCTTCTGAAACTTCTAGACAGATCTCATCCCGTTACCTACTTGTAGAATTGAGTTGTGATTGGTCCATTATGCACCTAAGCCATTATAGGATCTCTTGGATTCAAAATTTGGGATAATAGTTCCATGGAATTTACAAGCTACATACAAGATGAGAAACAATAAATAGATACGGATAGATGTAGGAATACAAGGAAATACTGTCTCTGTCTCTATCGCTCCCTATGGATTTCCTATAATTATTCCAGAAGTTTCTAAAGCACGTTTCTCAGTTTAAGTACATGAGTAGTGCCATTGATTCCAGTGTGATTATGGACATTCTTACATTTAGGTGCATGCTTATGTATCTTGCTGCATCTGGGCCCTTACATTAAAAAAAGGCCCAGTTCAACCAAAGGCAATTTAGCAAAATAATACACATTCCTTTATCTTTCTTCTGTCTTACAATATGCTTGAATTAATTTGTTATTAACATACTTGTCATGGTCAGTGGATACATAATTCCTTCTTGAATCTTCATTGATTGTTTCTATTTGATTAATGCATCTGCAGTAGAAAATTCAAAGTGCTGCACAATAACTCATAAGAGATGGCATTGGTATTGAAAAAGCTGATCCAATCACTTCTCCCTGGGTATTACTGAAACCACATGAATAAACATTACACAATGTAGGTAGTACCTGAAATAATTATAACAGCTTATATTTGTATGATATAGCATCTTTCATCACACAGGATTGCAAAGCAATTAATGGGCTGAAATTCAAACTAGGCACAAGGATCACTTTGCAAATTGTTGAAATGTAACCATTTCTGGGGTGGAACATGGTACGTGCTTAGCAGCAACCATACAAAGCTGTGTTATACAGAAAATAGATACAGTTGAAAATACAGATGGAATTTAGGTAGCACAATTACCCAGGCTGACCTTTGATCTGAACATCACCATTAATGTATCCTCATTCTTATTAATGGTGAGATAGAGCCATTATGGAAGACAAATGGGCAAAGTGCAGAGTGGAAGTTTCCTGAAGATTGTCATTAAAGCAAGATGAATTTTTTGGCTAAAATTTTTCATAGAAAAAGGGATACTTGTTGATACAAACATTAGATGACTATGTCTCAGTTTTGATGAGCCATTTGCTTAAAAAACTAAAAAAATTAACTGGGACACTCTCTACACAGAACATTTTTTTTTTTTTGGTTCAGAATAACTTTCTGTTTAGAATTTTGTAATTTATTTGAAAAACATTTAAAAGCATTAACTTCCTCAGCTTCTTAGGTAAACAAAAGTTTTAGTTTGACACCCTCCCCCAAATATTCTTGTTTTACTTGTGGATTCACAGAGAATTTTTTTCAATTGTTTTGGCTCCATCTAAATTCTATTTTGTTCTAATGTTATTTTGCACAATTGCCAGGGAACCAAAAATATCTGTTGTTAGCTCACCTTTGTGATGGGGTGGTTAAGGAACAAGCCAGGGCCGTGTGTAGCCACCCCCACAGAGTATGTCCCAGCTGAAGGTGGAGCTTAAAAGGGAGCCAGACAGCTCAAAAGGAGCTTGACTAGACAGAAAGAAGGACTAGCACGGAGAGCTCCTACGAAAGGCTTTGCAGAAACGTTCTCATGTAGAAGAGGATTGGAAAAGGGCAAATATAGTGCCCATCTACAAAAAAGGAGAATCAGAACAATCCAGGGAATTACAGATCAGTCAGTTTACCTTCTGTACTGGGAAAAACAATGGAACAGATAATTAAGAAGTTGATTTGCAAACATCTAGAAGAGACTAAGATACATAGGGCTAATCAGCATGGATTTGTCAAAAACTAATCATGTTAAACCAACTTGATAGCTTTCTATGGTGTTGTAACATCTCTTGTGGATAGAGGGGAAGTGGTAGATGCAATATATCTAGACTTCTGTAGTGCATTGATATGGTCTCACATCCAATTTTTATTAATAAGCTGGGGAGGTACAAACTAGATGGAGCTACTATAAGATGCATGAAAAACTGCATGGATAACTGCTCCCAGAAGGTAGTTATCAACAGTTCACATTCAGGCTGGAAGGACATTATGAGCGGCTGCTGAGAGATCTGTCCTGGGTCCAGTTTTGTTCAACATTTTGACTTAGATGATGGCATAGAGAGCAGACTTATAAAGTTTGCAGATGATGCCAAGCTGGGAGGGGCTGCAAGTGCTTTGAAGGATAGGATCACAATTCAAAATGATTTGGACAAACTGGTGAAATGGTCTGAAATAAATAGAAGGAAATTCAATAAAGGTAAGTGCCAAGTACTCCACTTAGGGTTGAAAAACCTAGTGCACACATACAAAATGGGCAATGACTCCCTAGGAAGGAGTACTGCAGAAAGGGATTTGGGTGTAACAGTGGATCACAAGCTAAATATGAGTCAGCAGTGTAAAACTGTTGCAAAAAAAAAAAAAGCAGGGATGGTTTAATAGGGGTACTTGGTCCTGCCATGACTGCAGGGACCTGGACTCGATGACCTGTCATGGTTCCTTCCAGTTTCTATGATTCTATAAGATCCTGCTCAGCTCAGAAGGACTGAAGGTCAATTTGTACCTTTCTTTCTTATTGCTTAGCATAAGAATGCAGGACATTGACAAGCAAGTAGATGGCAGACACCTTCCAGGTTTCCCCCTCTGGAGTGAAAGAAGGAAATCATAAATACTGCTTGAAACCCTGTGCTAGGATCAGACACTTGTGGAGCCAATAGCCAAACCCCATATCTTCCTAGAAACCCCATCACACTGGGGAGAGAGAAGACTGAGTGGTAACCTGACAAAAGGTTTGAGCCTATTCCCAATAAAAGACAGACCAACAGCAGAAAGGAAAGCGGCCAAGATGGAAGGAGTGGAGAAGTGACAGCCAGGGCTTAACCTCCTAACCACTAGGCAAAGCTATCAATGAGCAGTGCCAATCAGAAACTCTTGTTGTGATTGTCTCAATAACTTACCTGAATTCTGACATTTTGAATCTCAACATTTTACATTTTTAATATGAGAGAAATATCCAAAAACCAGTTTATCACCATATTCACCCCCTTTTTCATTCAGCTCTGACAAAATCTTTTAATGGAAATTGAGCCCAGATGCAGTTTTCAAGAAATCTGTCCAACAGCCAAAATAGTTATGGTCCTTTCCTCTTGGATGACTATACAACAGATGGATTCCTTACTGTTCAGTACAAACTTATAGAATTGTTAAAAAAAAAGAAAAAGAAAAAGAAAATGAAATTAAAATTCCTAAAGTACCCAAAGAACAAATTTTAGTATAATAGCAAATCATGTTTCATCCACTTTTTTTCCTCTTCATTTAGGCTCCCGTTCAGCAAAACACTTCCATACAACAAAGTGATTCTTAATGGCAAAGCACTAAAGTACATGCTTAAGTGTTATTTATTTAATGACATCAGCACATATTTTGGTGTTTTGCAGAACGGAGATGGATTTAAACTCAGGTTTAACTATGTTGCTGAAGTGGGGCCTTATTTATTATATGGAGTTTTTTAGATAGATAGATCCCACACTTGTAGAATATAACAAAGCTAGTTTTGGTCACATGACCCTCTGAACCATTGACGGGGCCTTCACTCCTCCCACAAGAACATAGAAGACTTTGTTCCACTAAGGAGCCTATGAAATTTGGGGCTACATCTGTTTTCAGGGCCAATATGTTCATCCCTGTGTGAGGGTGACATAATAATGACATTACTGGCATGAGCACCTTGGGTGGTACTGTTTGAACTTTTTCACTACAGTATTTATTTATCTTCCCTCTTAATCTACTCCGTTCCTCCAAAGTATAGCCTAGTATTTCACACAAAAAAGAAGATTAGAAGGAATTCATTCTGCATTAAAGCCTGGTTGCAGGAGCTTGTTTTTACTTTTAAATTGAAGACTTACAACTGAATGAAGATTTAAAAGAAAATGTGTACAGAACAGAGCCATAATTAGGTAAAGACCATTAGATGTGATTCTGTTTCACAAAACTCATTGAAGTGATGGAAACAAAAGAGCAACATTTCCCTGTAGACATTGAGGGTCACATTCACAAGGCTTAAAATGCACATCAAACATGTGCTTTGGTGCATTTAAGACTAAGATTGTAGTTCTGATGGACAAAGACATCCTGAAGAAATTGTCCTCCTGCAAGAGTTAGCCCCTGACAAAGGTCATTAGTCAGACAGGCAGATAAATGGGCATTTCATTAATGCACTCTTCTGGTAAGCTTCTGGCAAGTCCCAGTGAGACTTGTACATAATAGACCTAACTTTGAAAGGTACTGAGACCCTGCAGCTCCCATGAGCATCAACTGGAGCTCTGGGTGTTCAACACTTACAAAAATCAGGTCTGTTGTGACCAGTTTGCCATTTCAGTGTTGTGTGATAAAGGTATGTAAAGTGATATCAGTTCCCAGTCAGTTAACCTACCATATGGGACCCAAATAATCACTTGTTCTAAATCAGCACCACCCTGCAATGTCAACAGAGCTACAGTCTTATACATCACCTAAGCATCTGGTCCTGGGTCTCATTCTGTGTACAATCCTCAACTGCTTATATAGGGAAAAATCCTACTGAACAGTGGGAGTTTTACCTGTGTCAGAACTGCTGTATCAGACCCATTGTGTATCTCCATCTTCATACAAACTTAATTATTTCCTCAAATGGCAAGCAGTATCATCTTTATGTAATTTCACATGGCTAGGTTGCATATTTTAAAGGTTCAGCTAGTTTCCCCATCTGTGAAATGGAGATAGTACTTCTGTATCTCACAGTGTGTTGTGAAGCTAAAATGCATTAATTATTGTGAAGAAACTCAGATGCCATGATGATTAGGGCCATAAAAGTATCCAAGCAGGGAAGTTCTGTGGCTTGTATTATACAAGAGGTCAGACAAGAAGCCCATAGTGATCCCTTCGGGCCTTGGAATCTATGAATCCATAAATAGGTACATGATATTTCCTGGAAAACGTTGAAATACCACATACAATCCTGTAGTTTCCTGAAGTCTGTAATTCTTTGATCTCATGTTAGTTGTTAGGTTCAGCGTGCATGTGCCAGGTGGTGTTAATGGCTTATAATATAGGGAGTGGCAGACTAGACTGATCTGGTGGTCACTTCTGATCTTAATAGCTATTATTCTATAATTCTAATTGCCTGAGTTTTAGAAAATCCTTGGAGAGAGATCTTAAACGCATATATGAATAAACTTACCTGTTCTTTTAATACATGTTTCTAGTGACAGGAATTACATGCTCTATTACATTTAGGCATTGAAACCACCCCAAACGCATTCACATACTTTCCCTTTGACAAGTATGTTAAAGCAGAAAGCATGACAAAAGTCAGCATCAATGATGTTAAAAACCTAGAAAAGCCACACAACTCCCCATCTGCCTCATCTGCCTTCTACAATCAGGTCCCTCTAATCTTCTAAGCAGTCATCTTCTGTGATATCTAAATCAAACATTAATGTGCATTTCATTGGAATATTCAAACACCAGACCTTCTGAAGAATAACGTCTTAGAAATTTATCGTGTCTAAGTTCTCTCATTCATCTTTTCCAAAATTCATTTTCACCTCTTTCCTTTTCTCTTGTATTGTGTGTTTTCTGTTCTTCAACATTTCCGTTTTTCAAAATTCACCTTTTTTCCTGTGTGTTTCTTCCTCTTCCCATTCATATCCTCTGTGCCCCAGCTAACTAGGAAATTCTGTACACAGACTAACACGGCTACCCTGCTGGATATTTTGTAAAGGTTTCCACCGAACCCTTTCCTTGCAGGCTTCCTGAAGAACTGCTGTGGTTTATCATGTTGATTTGGTACCAGTCCCTCCATTGTAAAGATGAGGATACAAGTCAGGTTGGGCTCCAAGTATCTCTCTAAGCATGACTATGTTTAACAGAGTGGGGAAAAACAGTACTCATCAGAAGATTTTTGAAGATGTTTCAGATATTTTAAGTACTTATTTTTATCTTTAACAATGTCAATCAAATGATTGTCTAACTTTTCAAAATCTTCTGTAGACAGGGTCATAGAGCAGGAAAGGGCCAGTCTTGCCTGAAGTCTGTCATTTTCATTGTTTTGAAAAAATGGCTTTTCTTCATTGAGAACAAGAGTTGTGGTGACAGGTCAAGACTCCTTTGTGGAAAGATGCTATCTCAGAATGATGGTGCTTTAGAGCAAAGCCTGCTAATTAATTCCACTATCAGAGCAGCTGTCACACCATCAAGGATTCACTGAACTCCTGCATGTGGAGCTAGCAAGACTGTTAACAAGAAACCTCATGCTTCCCCAGATGTTCACTTTATGGGGTTCCATCATTAGGCAGAATGAGTTTTGTGCTTATTAGCACAAAACAGAGCAATCAGCTGAAAACTTCAGCGCCATATGGAGTATAGTCGATATCTTTCTATTGGCCAGATGGAAACAGTTCAGGTTAAACAGCAGTTTTGAGTTTGCACAGGCTGGTATAAAATGTGTAAAAGCAGGTTTGATATTGTGTCTTGTTTTATTATTTAAAAGCTATTTTTGTAAGATGGGCCAGTGTTCTTCATTTAGCTGCACTGTGTTTATCTATGGCAAGAGAACTATAGCATGTATGCTCTAAGAGAGCCACAGCAGTAATCAGGAAAACGGACTTTTCCAGTTTTGCCTAGAGCATGTTTTTAAAGTCGGAAGCAAACAACATTGTCCTACTTCTTTAGCAAATTACATTTTCAAATAAATTCACAAAAATTAGGTACCAAGAAACAAAGTTTCTTGTACCCATGCTCATAGCCTTTAGCACAAGTGTCAAAATCAGTGTGTGAAAAAATATTTATTAATTATCTAAAGTGATTTGTTCTGCATATGTGAAGACTTGGGATTAAACGTTGTAGCTGCCACAGCTGAGTAGGAGATGATCGCTAAGCTATTTATTTCTGAGTAGATGATCACTCAGCTATTAATTTCCATGGCAGAGAAAGTTGAGCACTGATCTCCAGAGGAATAACGTTAACATGGTGCTTCTTAAGCTTACCAATCTTTTTTTGTTAGTGGTTAGTAATTGTTTCAGAGTTGACAGGTAGGCTGGGAGAATAAGGGTTTTAAACTAATACTAACTGAAAGAAACTGCCTCTTCTGATAAACTATGCTAATTTCAAAGGAGATTTCTAAATGTTTAATACTGGCCTTGCCTAAGGCATAGGGGGAGGAGATAAATCTTATTTAGCATCAATAGAAAAGTTGAAAAACACTGATGATCCTGCATAAGCTTGGCTGGAATTCCATTGTACCCTGTAGGTCTCTAGACTGGAGAAAGTTCATAATGAAGAGGATCATAATGAAGTGTCCAACAGTAAGTAGGAAAGGATACTGTTAGTAGGCTTCTTCCTAGAATGGCACCAACCTGGAAAAGAGCTGCTACAGGTAGGCCTAGGCAGGGAAGGGCTTTCAACTATGTCTATACTAGCGGGCTTTATTAAGTCAACATAGTGAGTCCACACATCTATTAAGTCAATTTAACAAGGTGGTTAATTCAACTCAAGAAAGTTCCTAATAAAAAATGTGTTTGCTTAAGTCACCTTTACTAAGTCAACTTAAGCAGGCATGTTATTACATAGGGCTTCATAAGTCAACTTAGATGGCCACATTGCATTAGGTTGACTTAATAAAGTTGACTTAATACGTAAGTCAACTTAAAGAGTGAGAAGCCCTTAAGTCGACTTAATAAATGCTAAATATGGCCAGGGCCTTGCTTAAGTCGACTTAAGCTTTCTTAAGTCAACTTAAGCCCCTAGTGTAGACATACCCACCCTACCCTATGAAATTTCTGAAATATGAAAAAACAAACAAACAAACAAACAATCCCAAAAAACTTCTCATCTTGAATCAGGATGAAAAGCCAAAATTTCTCAGAAATTTTTACGGCTCAACGATCTGTAAAATGTCTACTCAGGTCTATCAAAACATTCTGATAATTTTGAAACTTTTTGATTATTGCTATTTTGTATTTGAAGATTTTTTTTATTATAGCTTAAATTTCAAACCAAAACATTTTGACTCACAGAATGAATTGTTTTTCATTTTAAAAATACTGAATCCTTTTTTTAAAGGTCAAGTAAAAAAATTCATTGAAATTAACACTTTCAGTTTTGACAAGTTGGCATTCACAGATGGAAAAAAAGATTTCAATGGAAGATTTTCAATCAGTTCTAGTGACAATATTGGTTACAACACTTAATCAAAGGGTAATAATGGGAGAACCTAGAAAGTCTATCAGATTTAGTTCAGTCCAAACCTTATGTGATTCTAACACTTGTGTTGTGATTTGAGAAGAAGAGACTCTTACAAATTTTCTTGTGTTTTCCTGCTTCCATTCAGGCTAGAAATATAACACAAAGAAAGGCATCTGGTATCTTAGTTGTGCTTTCAACCCCAACCAGAATCTCATTGCCATGAGAAAACAAGCTGTAAGTAATTATTATTTGTTGATTACTGGCAATCGACCGCATAGCTCAGCTGAGCCAAAACTGCAAAGAAACGAACTTCACAAACATTTTTGAAATGACTATTGTTTTTCACATGCCTTAGATAAAAAGTCATATTTTCTTTAATGAGGAATTGCTATCAACTCATCTGAGTGAATAAGATAATTATTAGCAGTGGTCCCTTACCTTGCTAGGGAGTAGAGTCAGAAGGCAGAGTGTGCATTAGATTATTAGAGTAATAAAAGCAATCGCTTATGAGCTTAACAAGATTTATGTGGTAAGCGAACATGATAGTACAGCTGCATACAAACTACCATTGCTTAACAATGTGTATTTTTCACACACGTATCTGCACTTCGCACCAACTTGTTCCAGCTGGTGTGTGGCTGACTTTTTAATTTCCAGATCAGTACTTTAGAACCCCAAATGTGACCTATGCCACAGGCATAAGGAAGTTTCAGAGCCAGAGACAAACTTCACAGATAGCTTCAATCTCGGTTAAGCACTGAGCCTGACCTGGAATCTCTGATCTGCCATTCCCCTAAAATTCATGGTCCAAGCACCCTTTAGTGTTCATGGAGATAAGAAACCAATAATAATACTGGGCATATGTTGCATGCAGCCATGGAGCAAATTTGTAATTCATGAATGTGGAGTCAATCTTAATTCAGGTCCTGGTTAAAAATTTCAGGACACTAAAGCTGTCTTCAACATGCTCTGTAATAGTTCAGATCAGACTGTAGATGACTAGTGTTTATTCATTTCTGGTGACACATGACAGTAAAATAAGGAAAACCCAAAGCTAACTTCAACCTCAAGATGCTAAGATAGGTGGTAGTAATACCTGACTAAATCTTTTGTTAGTCTTTCTGTAAAAATAGATATTGACAACCGTAAAGACCTCTCCAGAACTTCTTAAGACTTAGAAATCCCAGGAGTACTTTGATTACTTTATATTATATTACTTTGATCCTGGAATACTAGAATTCTTACTTATTAATTTCTGGGACTTCATTCCCTACCTTCATTAACCTTCTCTTGTATCATTTCCTTGCTGGTTTTTCCCTAGCACAGACAGTATTTTTACTTTATGTTGTGTTATTGATTGATGTTGAAGTAAGGTAAGTCAGCCTACATATTTTTGAGACCTGGGGCTAGATAAGTAACGATGGACTAACACATTCAGTGAATATGTTTGTGGCCTTCAGCATAGGTAAGTGAGGATGTGTTAAAGTAAGTTGTTATTGGTAGGGGGCTTTGTAAGTTCATGCTGTCTGTAAACATCACAGGTATACCACAAAGAATATGGAAATAACCAATTAGCCCAGAAATAACAGATGACATCCATTTACTGTTCCTTTCCATCTGTTAACATCAAAGTACTAATAAACAGGTTTCTTTAAAACTAGTTTTAGTTTCTATTGTTATACAAACTTTCTTTTTCCAGATGGGTTTAATTAATTCTCTTATTTTTTGTTCACTGCATAGACCACTTTGTGCTATAAGTAGGCTAAAAGAAAGTAGGAAATCGTTGCATGTGTCGGGGAGCAGACTCACTCAGCATAACATAGAGGGACAAATGGAATCTCCCAATGGGGCAGCAAAACATTAAGAACTGAATATTGAAAGACCTTGAGCTAAAGCCATCTCTGGTATAACGCTATGGATTTTCTCCCATGAAAGCTGATGCAATTAATAAATTTGTTAGTCTTTAAAAATGCCACAGGACTCCTTGTTTGTTCTATTTATCTTAGAAGCTTGGAAAGCAGAGCTGCAACCGGATAGAGGGAGCAGGAAGTTTCCCAGATGTGCATGATCCTATCACATATGTTTTCACTCTGGGTAAAATCCTTCTTGCTGATGAAAACGTTGCCATATCACGCCTGGGTTTTCACTAAGTAGTGCTTGTCAGATGACATCTTGCATCCCGCCACTCTGATTTTAAACTTCAGACTTTGCTTTCACATTAAAAAAAAATACAGCAAGCTGCTCAACATATTTTGGGAACTGCAGCCTGCTGATAATGTTGCCTGAAAGGCATTAAATTCATCAGGCACTCAGGCAGAACGGCAATCAGACTGAATTCAGTAATGTAGTGATGGAGTTGGTGTATGGTTTGAAACAAAGCAAGGTTTATTGCCTTATTGATTGGAAGACAATTGCTAAAATAAAACCATATTCTGTGCTCAAAAATACATTGCCATCTTGCTCCCCTGGTTCATTCCTTTCCTTTCCCTGCCTGCTGTACTGCTTTGACTCTTCTCTTGTGTGGAGGAATGGCAGGAAATAAAAGATGGATTCTAGGGGAAAAAGAAATACTCAGGCCACTATAGAGGCAGAGCAACCAGTGGCAGTAGACCCCAGTGGAAAGAGAGCTGCCATGCCACATCTAGCCATGAGGAGATGCCCCTTCCACACCAGCTTAGCAAGCACACCTTGCAACTCTCCCTTGTTGTGTACAACTGCCTGACCGATCATGCTGGCTCCATGTTCCAGATATACTCATGCCTGGAGCAGAGAGGCAACATTGTACGGTGCCAAGGTGGGTTGATACCAAAATAGGGATACGCAAGTCATCTATCCAGCACTGTAATTTGGGGATCTCATTGCCGCAAATCCATCTGCTCTGTTGTGCACATTGCTAAGAATCACACACCTGCATTACAAGAGACAATTAATGGCTGTACATACTTTCATGACAACAGACCCTGCTGACAAGCAGTGACCTGACGATACAAGCTTCTACCGAGTGATTGCCACTGACTTCTCAGTAGTCATTACAGCTCTCATTCTGGTGCTTCTGCACTGGAGAGGTGTTGTGAGCTTGGCTCACAGATCCAGGAATCTGGTCTTTGCATCTAAAAGTTCTGCAGCCACTGTACATCATCCCAAATTGACATTGTGATGAAATCCCACCAGTCTGTGCTCCTTTCTTGGTCCCAGAAGCAATGATCCTCCATCTGTGACTGCTCCATAACATCACCAACAACCTTCAGTTGGTTTTTGCTATGTCCCACAGCAATCTGTCCTCCATGAAATCACCAGCTTCCCCATCAATGTGTTTTTTTCTATAGTTCTGCAAATACTAAAAGACCGTTCATCCTTTTTCTTCACTGCACATGTCAACAGTGCACAGCTGTTCAGGCTCTAGGCTTCTGTCAGAGATGATGGATAGTGTAAAGTTCCACATGAGTTTATGAGATAATTTTAAAAAAAGATGTAAAAATGATGGGCGATGGAAGACATTATAGGATGGAGACAAGTGGATGATGGGACGCAATCCATGATGAATGGAGATTGGATGATGCTTGTCCCCAGTCACCATGTGCAATTCATTTCTGGCCCATCATACATGACCAAAATTTCCTAAATGACAGTGTGCCAGCTAACTGCAAGATGTATACTGGACTACCTGTCCACTGTGTACCAAACTGTACTTCAACACAGGACTCCTGGTGAATATGTGCAATGCTGACACAAGGAGCTAAATATGCGTGTTCATGAGTGATGCATTAAAGACAGCATCTTCATGCCAATATAACATACGTCAATCAAAGTTTGTAGTACAAGGGTTCTCTGTCACTGTAGTTAACCCACCACTCTGAAAGGCAGTAGACAAAACGATTCTCTCATTGACCTAGCAGAGTCTATACTCAGGCATAGGTCAATTTTACTGTACCTCTCAGGGATGTTTATTTTTCACACCCTTGAGTTAGGCCAACCAACGTTTTAGATATAGACCAGACCTCCATCACTTGTGAAAATGGGGCATAGATTCCTAAGAACTTGTCTACACTTCAGAAAATTAACTCAAGTGTTCCCTTGACTCAAGTCCTGTCCACACACAAAAAGTCTGCATTGGAACGTGTTGGTGCTTTTAACTCATGTTTGCTGTCAGAGAGTATAGACTACAGTTTGAGAGAGCACAGCCAGTTAGCTGCTAATCCAATCACTGAGAAGGTAATCCAGTCACTCTGTGCAGCTTGAGTGTTATTTCTCAGGGTGTCTGCTCCCACTTGGGAGGAATTAACTCTGCAGTGACAACATTACCCTTATGTTACTTGGGCATTTTTGAAAATTTTACTGTTTGTCTCTGCTTCAATTTCCCATCTATAAAATAGGGATAATAATATTTCCTTTGTCTTGTCTGTTTCAGGGGTGTCAGACTCATTTGCTATGGTGGGCCAGATTTGACGTAAATGTACTTCAGGTAGGCCATACATACCATAAATTGAAATACTATGCTGCAACACTGTCGCGGCATCACAGACTGCTGTGTTTGCGAAACTGTGCTCTGGGAGACACCTCTCTCTCTCTCTCTGTTTGGGAGGGAGGGTGGTCTCACATAGTGCAGTCTCATGGAGTATGGTATGTGAGACCACGTTCTCTCCCTTTTTTTGTGTGTTAGGAAGAGTGTGTGCTCCATAGGGTAGATGGAAGAGATTCACAGGTCACACTCGGCCCACCAGCTGCATGTTCAACACCCCTTATTTAGAGTGTAATTTCTGCAGGTCAAGGTCTGTCTCTCACTATGTATCTGTGGGACCCTGTTCTAAACTTGGGGGCCTTTGAGCACTACGGTAGCACAAAGTACTAGAACTTGTATTTAATTTTGCATCATCAGTATCGTTTAACAAAAAAAAATTCTTTCTCAAATCTGAGGTGATACTTCTCATTCAGAAAATATCAAGGGTTTTTTTCTTTTAGGAAGGGTGAGGGGAAACAAATGAAGCAAAAAGGGACATTACTGCACAAAGAAAAGTGGAATGGCTTTGTCCTTTTGGATTATAATTCACAGAACCAGCTACAGGAGTGGAAATCTTGGGCTGTTTTTTGTTAGCTCTTTCTTTCCTCACACCATTTTATTTTTGCTCTGGGAATGCGGTATATTGGTGGCAATTTATATGCTAATGAATAAACTGGTGTATAAATTGTCTAACTGTACATTAGTGAATAAGGAGACAGTGTAAATTATGCCATCCATATGCAATGAGGATGGGATGCTTCTTCATGCTCAGCTATGTTTGTATTGTATTGCTTAGAGCCTGCTCTAAATTAAAAACGAAAATCAGTAGTATTCTAGTCTCTTCTTGTAAGATAGAAGAGTGGGAGAATGCAAAGGCAGGATAGAGATAATGTTAAACAGAACATACTGGGTGTTGATTTAAGGAGTCGCATGGCACTTAAAGACTAACACATTTATTTTTCGCATGAGCTTTCATGGGAGAAAATCCCACTTCATCAGATGCTTCAAAGCATCTGATGAAGTGGGATTTTCTCCCACGAAAGAAGCATCTGATGAAGTGGGATTTTCTCCCACGAAAGCTCATGCGAAAAATAAGTGCCACGTGACTCCTTGGATTTTTTTTTTTTCGGACTAGACTAACACGGCTATCCCTTTGGAAATTGTTGAGTTGATTTAAGATCTGACCAGAGATGCTCACTTCAAGACATAAGCATTAATATAATCTCCTCCATGCCCCTCACAGACTGGAGCCTAAACACCTTGGAACTTGTATGTTAGACCTGTTGTCAACAAAATTCTTATTGTTGAGCAGAAACCAATTTCTGCTTCATGAGGAAGAGTAAAATGAAACTATGTGCTCTGTATTGTGAGTATCTGCTGTGACAGACTTATTGTAAGAGATAATCCCCCAATAGGGTTAATCATTATTTATTTGAATTGCTGAGAGGCTCTAGTCACGCACTAGGACCTTGTGTGCAAAAGGCTGTACAAACACAAAACAAAGCAGAAGGGCACATCTACGCTGGAAACTTAATTCAGACTATGGTAGGTTCACGTACACACTATCCTTCTGTTGGCAGTGTGCATCCTCAGCAATATTTCTCCTGGCTTAAGAGGTGGCTCACGGGCAACTAGAACCCGGCTGCCTTGCCCACTCTCCCTCCGAGAGCCTGGTCTCCCTGAAGCAGAGAGCCTAGCTCGGGGGTCTCAAACTCACAGCCCACGTGCTCCATGTGGCCCCTGAAGTTATTTCCTGCAGCCCACAATGACACTATCAATATCGATATTTGCAGTATTGTTGTATGAAAAGGTTTCAGTGGTGCGGCCCTTGGGCCTAACATACTAGTCCTCATGCAGACCTCTTGGTGACTTCAGTTTGAGATCCCTGGTCTAGCTGCTCGTGGCAGGGAACTCCACACCCAGGCTTCAGGTAGCTCCCAGTGAGGAGCTGGAAACCTCTGAACACCAAAACATCTGGGAATGGAGAGCCCAGGAATCAGCTTGGTTGGAAGCAGGGAGCCAGGACCTGAGGAGCAGCCCGGCTTAAAATAGAGAACAGGTATGGCATGGCTCATAGCAGCTTTCTTATCAATTTCACAGCTTCATGCTGAGTGACAACCTATGGCCAATATCAGTAAGGCAGTGTCTACATACACACTGTGTTGCCCTAGCTATACCAGCATATGCCTTATGCTTCTTGTGGAGGTGGAGTTAATATGTAAGTGTAACATTGGTGGAAGTAAGGCACACTGACACTAGATTGATGGAAGCTTCCTTGTCCAGTAATACTCTCACTCCTCCCATGCTGATCCAGAGGGCTCAAGGTACTGTAGCATAGATGCGGCTCCTCCAGCATGAAAATGGGAGAATAGGATTCCTGAAAGCAACCAGTGAGGGAGGACCCACTTCGGCATAGCTCCCTGGAGCTTGCCAATACATACATGGGTTTAGGGGCAGGGTAGTCACATAGATCCACAACTGCATGGATCTGTCAGCCACATCTACCACTGCATGTAGGGGTTGGTTGCCCTGAATGGTTTTTGTTGCAATAGTCACGTTGGAACAGCTGTACAGCCATTTACAGCCTTGGTGAGGTAAGGATTAATTTTCTTCTTCCACCTAGCCATGAAGAATCCCTGGACCAGGAATAGGATTTGTCCTTTAATACAGAACAGCAAAACTAAATGTGACATTGGTACAGCACCTTTCACACAAAGATCACAATGGTCTTTAACTAAGTCTTGCACTGCCCTGTAAGGTAGGTCATTGTCAGTGGCTCACTTCTTGCCGCAATAATGCATACATATGATTTTCTCATATTTATTTTATGCACACTTTGGACTAAATCCCCAATTGGTATAAATCAGCTCCATTGAACAGCCTGGGCATTAGAGTTCTTATTCTTCATGATCCTGTCAAGTCCTGATATTGCACAGTTCACCACAATTGTATCGTATTTTGCAAAAGAGGAATCAGGAGCTAGAAACTGTGCCTTACCTTGAGCATGAATGAGGAGTTTACAGCTGTGTTGACATGTAAGTAACCTAAATGTGAAGTATTTCTGCACACAGTGGCATGCACTACTTGGGGATAACAAAAGACCCTAGAATTCTTTAAGCAGAACTAATCCAGACGTCTCATGCACAGAGATATGATGATAAGTTGAGCACTTTACTCTTGAATTAGAGGGTTTATTCACATTACAACTATTTTAAGATATCTTGTGAATTATACAGAAAGGAAATAAATCTTTTATTCATATTACATAATTTTTAGTGCTTGATTGAAACTATAATATCCCACACTCTGTTAAAGTAACTAGCTAACATTACTCACACCATTCATTGCCAAATCAGTTCTAAACATCCTGTCTCAAACCTATCTTTTCTTGACTCGGTTCAGATTGCTTCCTATTGTCAATCCAGCTGCCTACAACTGCTCTCAAGATTGTGGGCTTCCACAGGTGTGACCTGCCTAACGGTGTTGCCAGAACACTGATCTAGTGGAATTCAAGAGAACATTTTCTGAAGATTGAGAATGCCTGCTTACTACCACCCACTAACTCTGCTTCTCAGCCCTCAAGGAGAAATCCACACTTCAGTATGTATTTGGGTTCAGATTATCAGCCTGGGGAATACACCAAGTACATGGTTGCACAGAGTAAAATGAGAGATGTTAGCAGCTTCAGCTGGATGAAATTTTTATGAAAGCCTCTGGGCAAAGTATTGTGCTTTGTGCTAATCCCTCACCTTAGAAGGCTAAAGTTTCTGGGTATGGAAAAGGATGAAGTGGACAGTTCTTGCTAGCTTTGTAAACTGTGTCCTGGAAACAAAATCTTGTCCCCTTTTCTTGCTAGTTTAATTTTTAAAAAAATCCTAAATCCATAATTAGATGTAAGTGAACTTGTAATCTTTCCATTGGGATACCATTTTGGTCAACTGTTACGACTGTTAATAAAATTTCTTTTCTATATTAACAATATAGAAAGATGTGGCTGTGGCCCAGTGGATAGGCTAACCGATTGTCAGTCAGGTCACCTAGATTCTACTTCTAGTTTTGCCACCTACTTTGTGCATGATCATACACAACTCACTTCACTTCACCCCATCTCCTTATCTTCCCGTTCTTTGTTAACCACATCTATTTAGACAATAAGTTCTTCAAACCAGGAAATGGTCCTTCCTATGTGTCAGTAAAGTGCCTAATACAATGGACCCCAACAACAGTTGGCAGAGCATCAAAAATAGGGTAGCAGCTGAAAGGTTCAATTAATGAGTTTCATATGTGCAAGGAAAGCCCCAAAATCATCTCACTGGCATTCCCCAAGTCCTAAACCAGGTCTCATCACTATCATAGTATATAGAGCATGAGCTTGTCTAGGAGAACAGCAACAAGATGGCTTCAATTTTTTGTCCGTTCTTACCGATTATGTCCTTTTCAGAACCTTCATTATAGCACAGAGACATCTAGAGGCTGAATCACATAACTGCAGATAAATATCATCACTGAAGTAGATCATTAGTATGTGAGTCTTGTTATACCCTCTGTGCTAATGTTTGCTGCCAGACTCTCCTATAATGGTAAGCTTAGGAGGAAAATCCTCCAAACTTACATGATGTTCATTAATTATCTAAGTGTGCATAGGCATCAGCTTCACTGATTTATGATGCAATTCATTTGTGAAACTCAATCTTTTCAGGTGAAGGCCCCTGTTAGAAATGTTCTTTACAATCAAGACATGCATACAGCACAGAGATCTTATTTGTAGCAAGTGGTTTACTAGAACTTCACTAGGCAGTAGGAAAGGGGGTCCCCATCAATTCTGCTTTTCATATGCCAATGCTTTTAGCTCTATGAGTTCTCCTAGACTTTTCCCAGTTGGCTTTCAAGATGCACTGTAGCAGTATGTGTACCTGCTTCTTTAAATCAGAGGTTGAAAGCCAGGAAGGAGGAGCTGAAAAAGTTTCTAGGCAGAAGCTCTGAAGAAGAGAGAAACCAAGCTGTTTTAGGTCTAATTTCGTTATTATTGATGGGGCTGGTGGCACTGCCAATTATTAAGTTAGACCAACATTTCCCAGTATCAGATTCTGTTTTCAGTTCCTGAAACTTAGCCAGACTTTAACTATTTGGGCCTGAAATTTTCCATACCACATGTCTGCTTCAGGCTGGCTTTTTGAGCAAACTACAGCCAAAACAGTTCAGCCACATCCACGGATAAGATGAGGGAAAACATTCCTTGTTTTGCCAATGTTAAAATATTCTGTCAGTCTTTTCTGTGAACAGCTTTAGCACCCCATGTGTTGGATCAGGGAATTGAAATTTGTCAGGGAGTGGCCATTGAGTCAGAAATGTACCTTTTGCCCTTTGTGTGAAAATCCACCAAAATTTGGCCAAAATAGTGACCAAGAAAGTGGCTTTTTCTGCGATGATCTTATGACAGAGGGAGCACCGAAAGTGTAAGCATTTTGTTTACACTGCATAGTCAGAAAAATGCTGATCTCTGATTTCCAAGACTTTCTAAAGAGAATTTGGATCCTTTCAGTGCCTGGTGGTATGTGGTTTTGGAACAACACCTCCCACCCAGGACACATCTACATTTCAAGCTGAGGGTGTAATTCCCAGCTCAGGGAGACATATCTATGCTAGCTTTGACTGAACCCCAGTACTAAAATTAGAAGCATAGTGTGGTGGCATGAGCAGTGGGTGGGGCTCATTGCCATGAGTACCTACCCATTCAAGACCATAAGCATGTACTCAGGTGTGCCTAGTCTTCCTGCCATGGCAGCTACCCTCTATTTTTAATGAACTAGCTTGATTAAAGCTAGTGCAGGTTATACTCTTCAAGTTAGAAATTATATTTCCATTTTGAAGTGTAGCCAGCCCCTAAAAAATCAAGCCCCGTACTCCTTATCCACAGGTAACTTCCACTAATTTTTTCCCTGGCTGTTTTGCCTGAGCAAGGAATATAGGATTTTCTGTCATAAGAAACAGCAGTCCTGTTCTGTGGTGGATCTAGTGATAGATGGGCTCCTCTAGACACAAATCTCCCCATTTTTTTCATGGAGGAGTCATACCTTTAACATGCCCTGTACAGATAATGTCTACCTGAGCTCCATCGGTAGAGAGTTTTGCCTGTCAGGGTATGTAGCAAGGCATGGGAGCAAGTGAGCTCCCATTCTCTGTGGCACTGGCCTTTGCACTCCTCTTCCTGGATTTCTGTGTTTAAATCTGATCACAAGTTAATACAGATCAAGGCCACCTCTGCAGCTGTCATTGGAAGATGGCTCCTGGTTTAGCAAGGAAAGATGAATTAAATGAATGGTTCCAGAAAAACTCAGCAAGGTAAATCTCAAAGGATTTTAGCCCTGAGATCTCTGGACTTCATTTTATACGTCTTGGATTTGCTCCAAAGCACACCCTCAAGTTAATGAGAACTTTTTCACTGACTTTAATAGTCTCTGAATCAGTCCCCTTCTGCACCGGCTGTCTGACTGAACCCACTGTTGAGTTTGATAAGCACAAGAAATGCAGGGTTATCCTTTCCATGTTCCTATGGTAATATCGCAGGCAAAGATTTTTCCATTCCCATTCATAGAAGTTATTTTGCATTTAGACACAGGTTAATTTTTTCAAAGAGGCAAAATATTTGCTTTCCCTCCCTGTCTAGAACTAACTGTCACAACATTTGACATTGTTTTTAATATCTTATTGTGAATGTGAGTATATTTCAAACAGATCTATCAACTCTAGTATAATTTAATAGCCTAGCATTTACAGTCCACAGCTGCATTTTGAAAGCCAAAGAAAAGAGATTGCTATAAAAAAAACCTCACTTAATTTTAGTGTTTTGGTGAAATCATTTGAGATAGTAGCTCAGAGGAGAGTTTTTGTCACTGTGGGTACCCCTCTAGTAACTTTCATTTCTGCTGCTTTCGACAGAAGAGCAACATGTAGTGAAAATACAGTTAATATAGAGTGAGCAGGGAATGTAAGCCAAGTGAGTATTGCAACTGCACACTGTGTACACTACTATAAATTGTTGAAGGCCAAATGTTGTTCAGCTTAGCTGTGCAAATAGTTTATGGAAGTCAGGGGAATTACAGGATTTGGCTCTGAATGGCCAGCCAATCAAATTGCTTGGAAGTCTGAAAAGTCCTTGCTCTTTGATTCCTTTTCTCTTTTTGTTCAATTGAACATGCTGTTTTTGTAGCATACTGGAAGGATAGACCTTCAGAATGAAATCCCTGTTAATTCCAAATGACCTAAACAATGCAGGTGGCAGCAAATGTGAGCTTCTACAAACTGCTCTGCCAGGCACCTGAAACAAAAGAAAACTACTGTTCAGATGCTATGCCAGACTGAGTCTTGTCCCTTCCCTTGAGACAGACAAGGCAGCCAGTTAGTGCAGTTAATGAAGGCAATTTGTGTGATCTGGACACCTGTCCACTAAGAACTGGACTGAGACTGCCAAACTCATTTTACAGACTAGCATAAAGTGTTTGATAATGACTTTAGGTCCCAGTCTCGGCTGGGTTCAAAGGTAATTGGCATAAGGGTAAAACGCTATCTCCGATGGATTATGTCACACCTCTTAGTTTTCTGAAGAGTCTGCCTTCAGTTGTTTGAATGTTGTATGCAGTCATGGACCACTATTGTTGAGTGTGTGTCAGGGCCAGTAAAGACGTGTTTTTATTTTATTATTGACAGGCAATGCATATCAACTGCATGGCAAACTATAAGAAAAAGCCTTCCTCACAGATTCTAGACCCAATCCTGCTGTTCTAACTCGGGTGAGATGCCTACTGCAATGAAAGGTGCTGAAACTCTGCTGAGTGGCAGCAGTATTAAACTCTAAGATGGATGTAGAATCAATTTTCCTGTTTACAGGCTATAATGGGGCCCTCTGTCCACTTATTCTCATTAGTCAGCAATCTAGGGGGAAAAAGAAATGAGACATGAAAATAAATCTCATAACTGAATTGTTTATGCCACAGCCTTGTTACAAGGCAAGTTTATTGAACTGCTAATAAAATAAGGCCCCTTGTTTGGATAAAAAAAGGTTAAGGTAATATATTGTATAACATTAAGATAGCTTTGAAGAAAATGTGTTCAGCTAGTAAAAGTTCTCTCAAAGAAATTAGAGTACTGTATTTTAACTGCCTTAGGTAGAACATGGGAAACGGAAAAATTAAATTGCCTTCCAAAGCGTGATTTTATTCCTGGCAAGACAACAGCTTGAATTCCACCGGTCTGACTTCCTTCATACTAACAACAAATTACTCTTTAAAATGAAGATAATGCCAATAATGGGTGATCAAAACATAACTGGAATCCCAGTCTTTTGGTCATGTATTTCATCTATGTCTCCAGAAACAAAAGATGTTCTTGGGAGAATTAATGAATACAGGGAGAGACAGTTGTTTTGTTTAGAGATAGGTTAGTCTATTGATAAGTGTCTCTTGTGCCCCCATTCTATCTATACAGACATATGCATGTCTCTTAAGACAGACATGGTGAGGATATGTTTATGTGCAAGGTCACTACTAAGAGTCTTTATTTTTTTAGTAGTTTACACAGTACAGGATACTACCATGTGCGGCACGGAGGTCACCCCAGGGAATCCCCCTTTGATAAGATGAGTCTTGCCTTATTTCCCTTTTTCCAGGTTATAGAAACAAGACACACCTTTTAACCAAAGAGCACCCCTTTCCATAAGACTAATTTATTAACAATTCATCATCTCAGGCTCAGTCTAACCGACCATCTCTGACTTCTCTCTTCAAGAAACCACCTTTTTGTGCCTATACACAGTCCCTGGTGCTAGCACTCTTCCCACTTTCTTCCTGGCATGTACTAGTTAGCTCAACACTCTCTCTCTAATCAGAAGTCTCTCCAGCCCTTCTTCCTGGAGCTGAGTTCATCAGCTCTATGGCCTTGGCCAGCTTCTCCTGCAACTGACTCTTTTCACCTAATTATCCTCTAGGATACTGCGTGGACCAGCCTTGTGCTACTGTCTCCTGTTGCTTCCTCTGCAATATGATGGGAGGAAGCCTTTATGTTGGTCCCCTTTTCTTTGCTCATTCCCAGTTTGGTTTGACCCTTAAAGTAACAGTAAGAGATTTCTCCCAGAACACTTTTTACTCCCAGGACCACTTTTTCTCTTCCAATGTCTCCCAGGTCTTTTTACCTTTCAACCTCCTAAAAGGCCATACCACATGACCATGGGAGACACTAGAAGAAAACAGGATAGCCAGGTCAACCACAGCCAGGGATATGACCCAATATTTCTAGTTGAAGAAAGAATATTTCTTTAATACCATCCTAAGTATTGCTGTGGTATGAAGAAACAGGAGCTTATAAGATAGTGACTTGGGATCAAGTGAGAAAGATGATAAATTTATGACCAAGGAAAGACTAGTTCCTGTGCTCTGGGATGGTTTAAAACCAGAATGAAGATTCCTGAAGCTGTTTTGGTTATAAGATTTCCAAAACTAAAAGTGGCCGTGGCAGTGAGCGAGTGAAGGAGTTTAATTTGGTCAGTCACAAAGGGAGTACCCCCCTCCTGGACAGACATGACATAGTAGCCTTCTCCTGTAGGGCGCCCCCTGCCTCCATCACTTTTTCTCTTCCCAAAATTCAAAGTGCTTTCTCTTCTTGACTAGTTCTTCAACTAGCTCATTAGACTAGTCTTTCTCTTCCAGTGTGCCAAATTCCCACTGGGCAAGATAGCCGTATGCCATGTCAGGCAATCTCCAGTACAATTCCAGGTCAAGTCCCTGTTTCCCAGTGGCTAGCAGAGAAATGTGGGCTTACTCCATTCTCCAGGTTCCAGGACAGGGCCTGTTGCTGTTTCCATGGTCTCCTTCCTACTTCACTTCTTTATCTCCTGACTTACCTTTTAGCCTGAGCTTATGCTACTGCCACTGGCACTCTACCCCATTCAGCTTCTTACCCAGGATCTATAGTCTAGGGTATGAGCCCAGGATCTACTCTCCTCCTAGAAGTCCTTCTTACCCCTAGCTAATGCCCTTTCTCTCTTAAGTGACTGCAAAGCTCCTAGATGCAGGGCCCTTTTGCTTTCAGCTTCCCAGCTTTACACAACCTCATCCTTCATACATGCCTGGACTTTATCTACAGTTAGACTTTATCAGTCCCTGGCTCTCTGCCAGCCTGTAAGTTTAAATGGCGAGACTGAGCATGGGATAGACATCTCATCACAAGGAGATAGTTCCAAATAGTGATTATTTAATATGAAATCAGGACACTCCAGGGGAGAACAAATTCCATGTGGCATGCCAAGGACACATTACTGGTCCAGGAAAAATAAGTGTCCAGTGATCATAACAGAGGTCTATTAGTTATAAAATTATTCCTGGATGTTTGTATATGTGCGGGTGTTCATATAGTCCCTTGGATCTAAGTTAAGCTCAGCATGGAACCAGTGAATCAAGGCTTGTTTGGCATGATTATTTGAGAGCTTAGACTGGCAAAAATTGTGGCTGTTGTGATGGAGACTTTTGCTCTTCAGCAGTATAAACAATAGACCTCAAGTATATAAGACAGATTGTCTCATTATAGCTGGGACCAAAAAAATGAAGACAAAAACCCAATAATATTAATAAATGTTATTTAAAACCCTTTGGAACTTGGGACATAATAGCTAAATGCTAAGAACAGCATGTGTTGTATAATTTAGAGCAAGGCAAGGCATGTTCTTTTGAAATCTCATGTTTCCATATCACTGGGGAGAGTAATGAATGTAACTGAGGGGGTCCATGCCAACACTACAGGCAAGCTCATCCAGTTTTGTAAATCAGCACAGATCTATTGAGTACTATAGAGGAAACCCAAATTAGTACAAGTGGAGGAGCTGGCCCAAACTCAGTATGAATCAGTTTCTCAAACAGAATTTCCCCAGCAAAATTCTTAAAGTGGATTTTTCTTCCTAGCTGCATTGCCATGTGATCCTTCCTCAGCTTCACATGCTTAAAATATTCACTGAAATTAAGGGCACTGGCAGGTCAGGTGGGACTGGACAATTTTATTAAAGTGCTGGAGAAGTCATCTACTAATGGAACAAAAATTCTATAAATCCAGCCAGACAGTATTTCCCTGCTGCTGTTTTACAGAAGAAAGGAAATATGATTTAAGGATAACTTTAGATACTACTCAGATTCCTCTTCCTAAATCAGCCTTATGAAAGTAGAACAAGGCATTAAAACCATTCATTTCTATGCACAGAAGGGACACTAGTTTTACCCCTGGGTCAGGGGATGATTTGGGTTTGCTGGTCTAAGCTAATTAACTACTATAAATCAAATTTTCTTCTCTAGTGATATAGAAATTTGGACCGACTGTATTTTTTAATTGATGCTGTTTCTGCACTGAGGCTTAGGACAAAGGCAGAGTCAAAATAATTGCTGACAAGGCTACAAAGCTGTCAGGGTATTTTATATGGTTACTTTAGTTGTATGATGGAAAATAGTATCAAGTAAAGAGGCATGGGGAACTTAAAGACTAAAAAAATTAATTTATTGCATGAGCTTTCATGGGAAAAAATCCCACTTCATCAGACCCTTTGAAGATGGGGAAATTATGGAATGGGAGGAAATAAACACAGGGAAGTGTAAATCATGGGTCAGGTTACACTGTAACAGCAAATCAAAGCAGTTGTTAAATTAGGACACTGGAGAACAGCATATAGAGCAAGATGAGGTCAAATCAACTGTTGTAATGAGAAAAAACATCAAAAATCCTTATTTTTGCCCTGAAGTAACACAGTCAAATGTGCAAATAAATTCCAGTTCTAATAACTGCTGAATCTCCTCATGTGTTTCAACTTCTTGGCATGTAGCAGAAGATTCAGATTAATCTTGAAGCTTGGTTCCGTATTAAATAGATGAAACTGTCAATGACTTAAGTTCTTTCCTTCCATGTGTTGATGTTAGGAAGACTACCTGATGATAAAACTGATTGAGGACAAAATAGGAGCTGTGCAATTTAAAGTTAAACCTTCAGAGGATCTCAAGTACATGGATAGTTTTGTATTACCTGGAGAGACTACTGACTAAACCGAAGGCTGAATTGCTGAGAAAAACTGCAGAATGTCTGGGACTTAAGATCGGGGTGATAAAACCAAAGCAAGTCATGCCTCCAATAAAATGAAACAGATGACCTACTGACGTTCCATGGAGGTAGCAATGACACTGAATGGGTGAATAGTTGAATCTAATCAGTTGGCAGCAGGAGCTTGTATAGCTGACCAAATGATAGGTCAGATCTGTCTTGCATCAATTGCATTTCAGCCCATTAAAAGGTCTCTGTTTGCAGGATGTTTGTGTGACAACTAAGATATGAGTGTTCAATGCAGTAGTGATGACAGCTCAGTTTTATGGAACAGAAACATGGGCATTAAAAACATTAGTTCTCAGTGTAAAAAGTCATTAAAGTCATTAAAAACATGGGGTCATAAGTTCTCAGTGTAAGAAGTTACCATTTATTTTTAACATTCCTTGGTTTGGATGTGCCACAAACCAGGGAACTCTTCATCAATCCTTGCAAGTTGCAGTCTTGAACCAGCTGAGACACCGAAGGCTGCAATGGTAGAGAAACAGCAGAAGGTACGCTTTTACAGAAGGTGGCTAGAGCTGAGGTCAAAAGCAGCAAAGCACTAGGCTGATCACAAATGAAGTTGGAAGATGCAGTTATGAAGGATTCAAGTCCAAATCCTCCCATTGTGACTCTTGCTGAAGCAGAATTTCAAGGAACCATGCTAGATGGAAGTCCTCTCTAAGTGCTACCACAGCTATGTGAATCTGCAGCTGCTACTCGCAGATAAAGCATGGGGACCATCAATGCCTCCTTGCCCAACTATAAAAGTGAATCACATTTATGTTTGTATTTGAGTCTGTTCTGCCCAGTTACATGGCCTGCTGTTGCTCATTATGTGAGTCAAAAGGAAAGGTGGAGTGCTAGTTTGCAACGCATGGCCTTATAGTGTATTCAGCTGCTTAGGTAAGTCTAAATTGAGGTTAGATAGGAATAGAGCAAAGTTAATTAAGAACTAGTCCCAACTGCTGGAAAATTGCAGCAGAGCTTGGGGCTGTTCCCTAAGCAGCTATCCACAATGAAAGGGTTATCAATGCCACTCTCTCACAAACTGGTGCTGCATTCTTTTCCAAGGCTACAAGGAATGATCTTTCTGAAGAGTAAATACATTCTGTTTGTGCATGACTTATTTAACTCAACTGAATTATTTTGCCTTTGTAATGTAAAGTAGTTCTCAGTTCCACATTACGATTAAGTTCACTACAACTTAAATATCTGAGTAAATTAAATAATACAGGAAAAAGAAAGTCATGGTTTTTAAAGGCTGAAAATGACGAAGTAGAAAGAGGCTGAATTCTAAACAAAATATCCCAACCCACCACTAACACTAATTCCTTGATTCTCCCCTGGTTTGCTGAAATGTATTTTTCAGAGGTGTGTAACAATATAGTGTTTTAATAATTGCCATCACAAACCAGTAATCTGAATCAAAACACTGCACTGGTGTCAAGGGTGTAATGGCAGGTAATCTCATGGAAGATTGGCGTGAATGTCTGTTTGACACATGCAGCAGGAAACAAACAGCAACAGTCCAGTGACAGATCTCATTAATTCGATTACAAAGGCCTTTCAGACACAGCCGCAGAATACAGATGATGCCACTATCGGTAGTGGTGCAATTAAAACATTCAGGAAATGATTCTCTTGTACTGCACATTCACAGTCATTTATATCAGTGAACAGTGGTCCCTATTTGTGCAAAACACGATGGGTCATTTTCTGATCTAAGTTACACTGCTGCCAATTTGGAGTAACACTTACAAGATCTAAAAATCTTAGGCCTGCGGTGTGATCCACAAATATATGTCCCACCATTTGTGCAGATCCATAGTGATCTTGGTGGAACACCATGTGCATGCATGGATCAGACTGCAGAATGGAGTCTTAAATTTGGTCTCACAGACAGACTCACCGAAATCAGAGATGAAGGGGACATCTTAGTCCTTCCTGTAGTTAATGCTACTTTCAATATCATAAAATGTCATCACTTCATTTACAGATAATGGTAGAGAAAGTAAGTAGTCAAATCATCGAAGCCCAGTATTTATCTTTGATATAAAAGAAATGGTCTTTACAAAAGTTCATACATGGTAAGCAAAAAAGTATTTATGTTTTGGGGAACAGTGAAAGCAAAATGCAGCTGCATTTGATGGTACATGGGAACCAAGAGGTGAAACTGATAGCATATTCTGCTGTTTCCCTTGTCCAAACTTAGTGAAATGCAAAATTATGGTAACTTACACAGAGACTCAACTTCATGCATCAAGAATAATCCAGTGGAAGTCATGGGGAGCACTACATGGTTAGGACTTGCAGGATTGGGTCCTTTATTTTATCAGTGACACAGCAAAGGAATTTGTTTGGTTGTTTTTTTTATTTTATCTTGACATTTGCACTTTAAGAACCCCAATAATTTTTAAGGAATGGGTATGAAGGAGAAATATCCTCAGACTTGCCATGTTTGCAGGCAAGATTAATAGCCTGTTTAATATTAAAATGCATCCTGTTCCATGTCATATCTGTCTTAATGTACAGAGCTGGGCTTTGATTCCACCAAAACATACTTCCATAAATAATCCTCCAAGTTCCGGTCTTTCCACATAAAGCACTTGCACAAACGGCTGTGGGATTGGGGCACTGACTGGAGCCTAAATGTACCTAAACTACGCAGGTTGGGGTCATTCACTTTAAAGGTCTGAGCCTACGAAGAAAGCAGGATTGGGCCCTCATTTAGAAAATCAAAGAGGAAAAATGGCACATAGCAAATGTAATTTAATAAACGGTACCAAGGGACTCTATAAAGTCAATTAACTGAAATACCATCAGGCAAATTGGCTAAAAACATATCCACACACTCAATTATGAATAAGTGAGTGGGCCACAAATACTTTAGAGTATCAGTGGGTTTGAAGCTATTATTTTAAATTATGTCTCACTGTTTATTCCACCATATCGACTCTTTAGAGAAAGAGTAGAAATAGTCTATTGATCACCAGTGAGAAATGTGTGTTCAACACATTAAATAGTGTTAATGTATTTGTCTGGCAAATACTTTTAATAATTAATTAATTAACCAGTAGAGCACCAATCTACAAAATAAACTCACATTGTTGAATCATAGAAAAATGTTTGATTGCTAGTTTAGCTATGCTATATGTAGGATGATGACCCTCTTCTGAAAGTCAAGGAATCTACTTAAGTTGATGGTTGTACCAGTGGAAGAATCAGTGCAAAAAGAATCAGGATTTCTGTGTTTGGAGATGAAAACAACATGGCGCAACTCCTGAAACAATAAAGAGAGTGCATTGTGGATTTATAATGATTAATGTAATGGTGGGTGAGTAAGTGGAGGGTGATAATGGCTTACAAATGTGGAAGAAAAGGCAACACAGCACTGCCTTAGCATTCCCACTGAGCCTCCAGTACACATCTGTTACGGTCTGGCTTAGCCCAGCTGGCCAAGTCACTGAGTGTTCACTCCCTTTTAGGGTAGTGGAGTCCCCATCCCAAAGTCCAACATAAACACAAACTAAAATAGTCTTCAGCCATGCCAAGCTCAGTTTTCAGTCCTTTTTCTTCCAGGTGGGTCCCAAAGGCAGCAGCTTGCCTTCACACCCACCACTAGGTTCCTGCTGACCAATCGAACTCACGGTCTCTTTTAAGCCAACCTGCCTCCAGGGGGATGGCAACAAAAGTCTTCAGTCAGGCATCGCACATAACAGAGAGCTACCAGACTACTCTTCTTTTAATTGCCTCTCTCAAAGTCTAACAGCTGTTCCAGGTGAAGCGGGGCATGACTGACTGAGCCCATAGAAGCTCATCAATCCTTCCTGGTCAGTGTGGGGTTTGTATACTCCATCACAAGGAGATATAGTCTGTTGATATACACCAAGGATTCTCATCATGGTCAAGGTTTTTTCCTGATTACTTGAATGGTTAGAGCCTTAGCACTCTACAAATTAGTGTAAGGCTTAGGTTACACTTACCACAGTTTTTGGCGGCAGTCAGAGATACGCAAGTTATGTAAAATCACTTGCGTATCTCCCTTCAACTTTCTAAAAGCTATTTATTGCAGTACCTCCACTGTGCTGAGTCAAAGGAAATGCCATCTCTTTGACTCAGCACTGCTCTTTTTCAGGGGGTGGGCTTACCAGGTCAACTTCCCAATCAATTGAGTGGGTGTTCGCCGATCACTTTGTTGATCTAGAAAGATCAGACTGATGGTGGCAAATTTGCCCTCATCGGTATAGACTTGGCATAATTCACCCCTTGGAAGGTTAAAGGAGGGGGTACTTTAGGGAAAGTACAGAATGCTTATTAAAAGAAAAATTAACATGAATAAATTGAGAATAAATAGGAAAGTGTTAACCTGCGCCAATTTAGAGTTCCATTTATAAAATCAGGTCCTTAGATGTGGTGATGTTCCTGATTTCAATGCAACAAGTAGTGGCTTTACAGAAGTTGCTGTAAAAGATGGAAACTAAAAAGGTCATGAAAGTGACTTTGCCTAATTGAGTAGAGGATCATAGTGCTTGTCCTGCTATCATATCCCATGAACTTGCTGCATATTGTAAAATAAGCTGCTTTTTGTTTCAGTACACATTGCATAGGAATGCTGGTAATAGCTGAATAAGAATAGGAAAGAAAACTGTTTTCTTTTCTTAAATGTTTGGGCATTAGTATGAAATATAGAAAAGTTAGTAAAATTATTTTGCACAAGAAAAAAGTGTATTGCTGTGAATTCTTGCTGTGCATCTCCTACCTTAGTACTACTAGGCAGCAGCATTTGTAATCTGGGATACTAGTGCATACTTGTTATTTTCACTGGAGATATAGTCCATCTAGGGATCCTGTCAATAGAGTTAGAATGAGAGTAAAAGTATCCAAACCACCACTCCCAGGAGGCACCATCGCAAAATTTCTGAGCAGAAAGTTTTCAGTTTTTAAGTCAACTACTTTCAGAGTCTTAATTTTCATTTAAAAAAAAAATTTCATGGGGAAAAATTTTGCTGACCAGTTATATTCTTTACCACTTAAGTTCCACTAAGAGTTACTGAGGCTTGAAAGTTGTATAGACCTGCTGATTTCTGCAGAAGGATTACTTTACTATTTTGGATACTATCACTGTGCTATCTGAATGCATCCTATTAAGTAACTATGCTTGTTTTTGCTGAGTTGTGAGTAAAGTAAATCTAACTGAACACTAGTTAGAGAAGCCTAGTTTCACAGCTTACATTTTATTTATTTTTAAATTAGTCAGCCACATGCTTGTTTGTCTTTTTATGACATGACAATCTTCAGGGAAAATTGTCACTTTGGATTATTCAGAGCCCTGAATTATTATATTACTCCTTTACAAGATTAATACTCTCTGCAATGAAATAAATTTTATAGTATCCTGACTGTGTTTCTAGGCCACAGAGCCATTTGTTATTGCTGGTATTTAGATTGCCATGGTCCCTAGCCAATAGAAGACACTAAGTAATTTGTTTCTGATTAAAAAATGTGTTAAAACAACTTTCTGTTCTGGCAGCATGAGCAAGCTGTAAATTTATTGGTTTCTATTTAAGTCATATGCTGCCACATAATTTCATAACGAATAACTATAAGTATATATATATATATCATACCATATATAAGTGTCACGAGTCTCCGTGGTCCTTTACAAACACACAGGAAGACAAGTTCTATTCATAAACAACTTGAATCTTTTCATATAAGCAGCCTTCCACATGGGAAGGTCTGCATTTTAGTTTTATTATGTCTCCATTTCATGTTATAAGAGTGATGAGGTTCTCTTAGTGATTTTCTATTGACCAATCTAAAGCTGTTCACTCTTCAGCTCACCAAGCATTTTTACAGCATCTTTAGAAAGCAGCTTGCAAATGAAATGTGCATCTTGTTGTTTACACAGCCTAATCTTTAGGAAGTATCTTTGACAGTCATTAAGATTGAGGGACACTGTGAAAGCAAAAACTCTGGAATAAACAACATCCGTCAAATGAAGACTGTTGCTAATAAAGCTGGCTGCCAAGTGTTCTTGGTAGTAGCAAAGGCCAAGTTCAAATAGCTAGGAGGCTATGACAAGGGTCAGCAATCCCTGGCAAACCTGCCAAACCTGGCATGTGAACCTGTTCATATCAGCACACAGGGCTTCCAGCCCTATGGTGCCGTGGCTGCTCCCACCTTTGGCCTCCGCCCCCAGTGAGTCCTGGGACCGCAAGCTCCTGTTCCTTGCTGGGCCCACCCCAGCACCTACTGATGGTTTGGGGAGTGGGCTAGCATAGGGCCAACAAAAGTTGCTGACCCCTGCTGTATGACAAGACAGAGAAACCTTATACCTAACAGCTGGGACAGCTGTACGAGGAGAAACACCGTTCCTGACCATGAGAGACAGACAGGCTGTTGAGACTAGGGAGCTTCCAGAAGTGAACGAACTGTATTATTTGATTAGAAGGATGTTGTGATGCTAGGCCCCCTCAAACCTTGCATCTGCCCCTGTCCAGAAGGATGTGAGGCTGAAAAAGGTCCACAAGGGTGCTACTACAGGGGAGACACTACAGACTATTTGGACTGTAGGGACCAGGCCCCAAACTGAAGGGACATAGAAAGGAAGTAGCCCAGGGCAGTGGTCCCTGAGCTGGGACTCAGTGGAGAGGAAAGATCGGGGTTCTTATCATTAAGGACCAAAACCCAGATGTGAGTGGAAGACAGAAGATTCCCTAGCTAAGATCAGGAACCAGGCACTTCTGCCAGGGAAGCAGGAGCTGGAAGTAAGGTATGCTAACTGTGAGTATGCCTGGCCCTCTGACCACCCTAGTACAGGGTCCCTCTTTAAAATTCAAGACAACATTGAACTAAGCCCAACCCAGAATTTCTCTTGTTAATACATACTTTAACTGGGCACCCTTAATAAGCAATACTTCCCAGTCATAGGCACTGAGTCTGTGTATGAAACAAGGAAAATTGCTTTAGAGGAAATGGGCATTAAACTGGGGAAACACAACATTATAACTAGATGAATGAAAAACAAAACAAAAATCACAAGCACTACCCAACAGTAACTTTGGTCATAGCCTGTTAATTCAGTTCTTTATCTCCCACTGTCAATGTCCAATATACACATAGATTTTTACCATGTCGCTTCACCCTTTCCTATGTGCCAAACCCATCCACTATGTGGCGTCAGGAGGTAGTGCCATCCCAGGTTCCTGAGGTGAACATAGCTACGCAGTCCTTTGAAAGGCCTTCCTGGTCCTGTCCTGAACCTCCAACCACTGATCCAACTATATCAATTTCTGCTTATTCAGTGGCTTTGGGGTGGGGGGGCTCACTGCAGTTCAGTCAGCTCAGTTTCATTAACAAAGAGCCATCTTTATCTTCCAGTCAATGAAGACTCTGCCTCTCCATCACCTCCCATCAAAGAGTCCTCCTTACAGTGCTGGCACCTCCATGGAGAAGTGGCATATAGGACTCTTAAACAAATCCCTGCCACAAGGTAGGAGTCATTTTCTCCTCACTTGATTCATTTCCATTACCCAACCAATTCTCAGTTTGTGCCTAGTTATGCTGATTCCAAAAGAGGCACTGAATGAATTCTGGGTAGAAATCTTACACAAATGAAGCTCTCACTATAGCTGTAACCCTCCCTGTTCCCCAATAGATAGTGATAGAAAACTCATTCAACTCTGGAGCTTCTGTCTATTTGGCATATTATGTGAACAGCTTATGCAGCTGAAGCAGCTCTTCTGTTCACCAGCAAATGAGCGTAGAATGCTCCTTACCTTCTAAAACCTGTGGCCAGAGGTTTTACAAGCATTCTTCTTTACAGTTGGATTATGCCATGGATTAGGCACTCATGTCAGGGAGCTAGAACTGCATTTACCACTCTCCTTGAGCTAACTAGCTCTTAGGTACGGATGCATAGAAGTGACACAACTCATGGGCATACTTTATCCTCCAGAGGATATGTGGGCAAGGAAGGTTGGGAGAGAAGAAGGGAATGGCAGGAGCTTTGGCTGCACCCCTCCTTCTTAGTAGCTGGTGTAGTTGAATCAGCACAAGAGAAGTAGTACTTTATTGTTAGCATAGGTCCACTGCAAATTATTATTTCAAAGACGAAGAAGAAACCAGAGCAGGAATACTGACTCAAGAGGTGTGCCAGCCTAAAGTTAAAATCCAACCCTTCCTACAGTCCCAAGTGGTTTTTTTTAATTCTATAATCTAAATTATGTGCAAATACTCTGGTGGCACATTATGGCTGCATATTGTGAAATAAGAGATTCAAAACTAACAAGACTTTCAGAAACCTGGGTTTTTTTTGTTTTTTTGGGGTTTTTTTGGTAAATTTCTCAGTGACTCCATTTAATTAACACTTTATTAAATACTGGGTCCTTTCTCTCTCTCTCTCTCTGTCTTTCTCACTCTCTCATTACAGTGGACATAATTAGATAAAATCCCAGAGCATCCTAAACACATTTCACTCTAGCACTGCACCCATAATTAAGCTGTTTCCTCTTACAAGAGTTTTTACAGTAGATAGCTACATCCACATCGGAGAAACAGTGGATCTGTTAGATGGTAATGCAAATGAGAAATAATTGAACACAAAAATTCTTACTTTCAAGTGAAGGCTGTTTCAGTCATACCGTGATTATTAGCAATTATTTTGTGTGACAATGCTGGAGACTTTGCTGTAGGAATAAAATGCTATCCTTTTGGGGGAGCAAACCCACAGCACAGAAATATCATAGATTGGAAAACCCCATAGGACAACAATGCTGGGAGTTACTATTTCACATGCTGCCTAGTGGCAGCTCCCGAACAATAGTTCCAAGACCAAAAACTTTATAAATCACAAAGGGTGAAATACCAGTTTCACTGGAGTGAATGGGAATTTTTCCACTGACTTTAATGCGGTCAAGATTTCACCTGGAGGGTTTTCAGAACTGCCTGATTGGATTGTTAGTGATCAGTCAGGTTTGGGTTCTTCCCTACATCCTGTTCAGTACAAATATACATTTTACCAAACATCCTGTTTTCCCAATGTAAGCAGTTTCATGTTTTCCTTGTATCACTGTTCCAGTTGGGTAATCCAACATCCAGAAAATATCTAATAAAATCTTAATGGTTTCTTATCCTTTTCCTTTCAGAACAGCTCTGCTATCATCAATATGTATTTCTCCCTCGGCATCTAATATATTGAAATGTCAATGATGCCTTGTTCTATAAAATACATCAAGTACTTTCATGTTGTATCCAGCATCATAAAACTGCACTTGAACTGATAAACAACAGTCATAAAATGGATAAAGGAGCTTGTGTTGAATCAGAATAATAGAAAAATCACTTTTTTTGACCCAAAAGATTAAAACAAAACAAACAAACTTGGACCTTTTCTTAGACTTTTTTGTTTGAGGCACTGAAAGTTTGAGAACTAGTTCCTTAATTCTAAAATTTGATTAGATATATAATGGGACAAATTCTTTTCTGGCATAACCCAAGCAAAATCAGTGGAATTATGCCAGTAGAGAATTTGGCACTGTCTGTCTTACTGCCATCATTGTGACTGAAATCAGCTCTCACTCCCAATGCAACAGGCTCTGCTTTACCCACATTCCAGGACCAGACAAACATAAGAGGCGCTTCCATGTGCTCTCTCTTTCCCCCTCACCCCTTCCTTCGCACTATGTCTGCAGACGAGAATCAGGCTGTAGATAAGACTGAAACGCCCAAATCCTTATTTACAATAAGCCTTATTTACACTGTTCTAGCAAAGTAAAAGGGTCTTAAAGTGGGTGTAAATCAATCATTATTTTTTAAAACAAAAACAAAAAAGTCTCAAAGATATTTTACAGATTAACTACTCTTCCTTGAGCCATGGTCCTATCTTTTTGTGACCATGCAAATTTCTCTCTAACCTTGCAATGTCTTGTAGGAACAGTGCTTCCATCTCTCCTCAGGGAAAGGAGCTGTGAGGGACAAAAAAGAAAAGTGAAATTATACACAATGATACATTTAAATTGTTTATGTTGGTTTTATCTTAAAATAGCTTTGTGCATTCTTCCATCTACTTCCCATAAGTGTTTAGAAGACTCTGAGTTACAGTAGGAATGCACTTCAAAGTCAACTGAAGTTTAATTAGACATAGTAATGAAGACATGAACAGTTGGGGAAACAGAGATTCTTGGTGGGAGGAGAGAAGAGAATGTTTCCTTTCAAGAAAACCTCTTCTGAACATTTTCAGGCAACTTTCTAAGAATACTGAATGCTGGATTCAGCTTTTAAATTTAATTCCCAAGAATGTCACAAATGTTAATTACGCCTCACTATACTCTGGGGAGGCTAGAAAGGCACTGAGAATTGAAGTGACATGCTCTTTGTCACATTGTAACTAAGTAGCTGAGCCATGAACAAAACTCATGAGCATTGCCACCTGCTCAACTACATCAGTAGCTCTCACCCAGGGGTATGTGTACTTTTATGTCTGATTTTATAAGCAAGTAGATTTTAAGTGAGGGGAAAATTGGGGTACACAGGACTAATCAGACACTGAAAATAGTAAAGCAATCTGGAAAGAGTAAGAACCACTGGACTAGATCACACCATAGTGGTAGCAAAGATAATATTTGCAGATTTTTCCATTTCCCCATGCAACCAACTTAACTTCCTTTTATTTTCTTTACTATTGTACTCCCTGAATGACTCACTATAACTTAAATCCATTCATGCATTTGTCTCTCTGCACTGGACATAATAAGCCCTCCTAACACTATTTTATGCTTTCTCAATGGCATAAAGGAACATCTAAACCATTTCAACCATCCATGGAAGAATCCTATCGTTGGGAGCAATAGAAGCTTCCACTCCACTTCTGTTCATCGTCCCCAGCTAAGGGGGCACACCCAAAAGGGAGGGACAGTGGCTGGGAAGTATCTATTCCCCATAGTCCAGAATGATTCCATAGGGCCACGGACAACTGGACATAAGAAAATGGTCCTGAGGCTGTTCTGCTTTATAAATTGAATGAATCAAGTGGGAAAAGGGCCACAAAAGTGAGACAGAAAGGTACTTAAAATACTATGATCTGTGCCAAATAGCTTCCAGTATTGATATCTACTAAAGTAACATAACATTAATGAACTGAAACTGAAAATTGTCTTTTGTTTTATGCAGAATGGAAACAAGCTTTTTAACTGCTTTTCTTTTCATCCATTATTAGCATAAAAGACTTTTTTCCTGTAGTGCCATGGAATCTGCAGAATACCAGTGAAAACAAATATTTGGCATAGTGATACTAAAAATGTAAATGCAATTTTTCATTATCAGTGAAGAATGGAATTTTCACCATTATACCCTGTAAATCAGGGGTCTCAAACTCAAATCACCACGAGGACCACCTGAGGATTGGTATGTTAGCCAAAGGGCTGCACCACTGAAACTTTTTCATACAAGAATATTGAAAATATTGGTAACAATAGTGTCATTGCAGGCCTCAGGAAATAGCTTTAGAGGCCTCATGCAGCCCAGAGGCTGCATGTTTAAGACTACTGCTGTAAATCAATATCGACACATTGTTCTGTTGCTATCTTCATCGTTTATACAAAGGACCTTTGATTTCTAACCTAAAGATGTTTCTAAGTGAAATGTTAAGACTTAGCCATGTTATCCTGAACCTTTTGTAGTTATTTACACATAGAATCAGAGAAACTGGAAGGAACCATGAGAGGTCATCAAGTCCAGTTCCCTGCACTCATGCCAGGCCCAAGTACCCATATCAAACCATCCCTGACAGGTGTTTGTCTAACCTGCTCTTAAAAAGCTCCAATGTAGGAGATTCCACAAACGTGCATGTGCAACATGAGGGCAAAATGGATGTAAAATACTGCTGCTCTATACTTGCTTTACACTGGTGTAAGTGATACACAAGGTGTATGGAAATAGTGAATCAGGCCCTTCAAGCCCAGGTCCTCCAATTTCATTGTTTTCTACAATAATGTTTTCAACAAGTTCAGGGTAAGCATAAATACAGCTGTCATGTCAAGGCAGAGTAGTCTGTCCTTGGTCCAGTGCCAGCAAATAAGAAAACAGAGTTATTTTCTGACACAAACCAATAAATTAATTTTAGAGAAATAAATTAAGAGATGGGATGTTCCTGTTATGAGGCTACAATCCTAGGCTTTGACAGATGTACATTCACATCTCTCCTTTGCTTTAGGCTTTCTGTGAAACCTCGAGCAAGTCACTTAGGCTTAGATCCTCAAAGTTATTTAAATCAATGGAAGTTAGACACTTAAAACACCCCACAGAATATTAGTCTTAGGATCTCACTGCCTCCATTTTTCATGTGTGTAATAGCGGTACTAGCACCTTCCTGCTTCACAGGCATTCTGTGAGGCTAAATACATTAAAAACTGAGTTATTTAGACTTTGTGGGTTATATAGGTAGAAACTAGTATAGATAGTTATTAATACTACAGCATAGTAGCTAAATTGCCAAGTCAGATAGGTTTGTTACTAGTCAGATAGTGTGGTACAGGTTCACCAGCAAATACAGTGTTTGAAATAAAAGGCCAGATCTTCAGCTAGTATTATAAATCAGTACAGTTCCATTGACCTCCAAGGAGCAGCACCAATTTATTCCAGCTGAGGATCTGGCACAAACATAGTACACATAAAACTTCTGAATAAAAAAAAAAAAAAACACACACTTTTGCAGGATTTCTGTCCTTTATGGATTTTGGCATTATGGAGATTATTTATCAAACACCTCAAGTGTTTGGTATAGGAGAGTTCCTATATAAGACTCAAACATTTATGCCATTGAAGAAGGTAAGAATACATATATTCCAAATGTGCATCTGTACAGATAACTTCAGCTTAGATACTTTCCCAGAGACAGAACCAACACCTGACTACTTAAGGAACCTGAACTGAATCGGTTAGAATGCCAGCTTTTAGTTACAAAACCAATTACAAAAAAGATCCTCAATCTGTATCAATTTCTACTTGACAAACATGAAGAGCTGTGTTTGAATAATGGCAAAATAGGAAAGGGATTTGAATGTAGAATATTCTGAAGATGAATTGAGAGAGATTTGTGCATAAATTGAAATACGGCGGAGCAGTTCCTTAAACTGTCACAATTCCATCAAAGTCAAACACATGCTTAGATGTTTTGCAATTGAGGTCTGAACTGATTGTATTTCTTTTTCTCTGGAGGTGAAATCAGAGCTTTAGTCACTAACATATGCTCTCTGAAATATGCATCTTAACTGTTCTGCATTGTTTCAGTGTCTTCTGATGAAACCTAGGAGTGGAAAAGACCTTTCTGGACACCTAGTCCACCCCTATGCCAATGAAAATTTATTAGAGTGTTATCCACTTCAAAATGACTCAAGTGGTGTAGGTTCCAACATTCCCCTTAGGAAATTATTGTAAAATAATCTATTTGACATTGCAGGAAGCGTTTCCTAACAGTCAGTCTATTTCCTTTGTTCAGTTTCATCTCTTTGTTCCCAGTCTACGCCCCTTGGCACCAACCTAACCAATTCTCCATATTTAGCTTTTGAATTGTAGTTTCAATGTACTAATAAGACAGCATGTACAGAGGATTCATTCTTAATTGCTTTCTGGCATTTCTTTAGAATGCACACTGTAATTTGCTCCAAAAAGACTCCTTAGCCACTTGCAGGAACAAACTTGGCATTAGATGCTGACTGAAGTAAAATACTGCAAGGGACTTATATGTTTCTCAGTATTTAGTAGCCTCCACCTCCTGCAGACAAAGGGCCCATAATACAATCTCTGAATTCTTATATTCATTTTTCCATTAAATTAATATTAAGCCAAATTGGTATCTTTTTTGCCAGCTGAAGAGCCCATCTCTTCAGGGCTTAGGAAGATGATAAGTGGATTAACTAGGTTAAATTGACTTTTTCTGGTAATACCATTAAGAAATATTGAAGAAACAAGACTCTGAAAAACTTTTCTGTTCTGCATATTTGGCTGAGTGGCTGAAAGAGTCTCTAGAATATTCCCATTATCTCAAGGATAGATATCATCCATGTGAATGTGTTAAGAATGTGGATTTACATGTGTGCAGTAACAGGATGGAGTTTGTTCCTTGTATCTTTTATTAATGACATGGTATTCAGTTACTAGTAATCTAGTGGTTAGACTAGTGGAATGATTTCTTATGTTGTGATTAGTTCTGCTGCTGATTTCATTGTGTTTCAGATTCTGTTACCTCAATTTGCATTAAAGAGGACTTTATTCTGTGGATAGTCTCTGTGATGGGCTGGCAACACTCCCCCCTGGACAGGTGCCTCCCAGCAGTGCTACCGGGGAATTGTTCAAGTGGTTTCCTTGTCCATAGCCTGTGCTTTGTCACTCCTCCTTCAACTGCTCAGCTCTCTGGCTGGGCTCCTGTCCATACACTCCCTTTTGGGCAAGGTGTTACAGTCCTGGCCTAGCCGCTCCCCCATGTGTGATGACCTCTATTGCATCACCACTCCTCTGGCAGTCTTGGGAAGGTAGGGAGGGATCCAGGCATGCCCACTTCTGGCCCAGGGACCCTATCAGCAGCAACTTCTACACTGTTGCTTCTCTTCAATTTGTTCCCTGAGCCACTTCCCAGCAGCCTCAGTAGCTTGTCAGCCCTTACCTCAGGACCCTGGCTCCCACTGCATCCGAGCAGTCAACCAATACACCATCCAGGGTGCTGATTCCTCCAGTCAACTGGGTACCCATCCTTTCCCATTGACCTCCCAGGATGGACTCATTTATGCTGCCTAGCAGCTCCTTTTTATACAGGGCTCCTGGATCCTGATTGGCCCTCCATCACTGCTGCCCATTGGCTGAAGTGCCTAGGCCCTTTTAACCCCGTCCTGACCAGCGTGCAGCAGCTGCCCTCTCACAGTCTCACTGAAAGCAATGGAATTTCTTGTGAAATAAAGTGCTTCTAAACCAAAAGTCAGGTTATCAGAATCAGGCCTTTAATTTCTCTCTGCCTTCATTACTCTATTGTGAAAGGGGGAAAAATGTTTCCTTTCTCCCACCCATGTTCTATCTTATTTATTGAAACTGCAAGCCCTTCACAGCAGGAGCTATCTCCTCCTTTTTGCCTTGCACATACGGTCCCCAATCTTATTTGGAGCTTTTACACGTTATTGTAATACACAGAAGTTTTCATTCTGCACCTTTGGAAAGCTGACTGGCATGTTAAGCTCTTGAAAGTCAGGTTTCTTGTGTAACTATTCAAACCATTTTAATAACAAATGTGCACAATAACTGTCTGTATTACAATCTCATGCCAGCAGGTTTGTGGATGTAAAAATGTTAAAACTGTGTGTACTCTATGACTTTGACAATAATCAGAGAACAAACGCTTGACATGCTTAAAATTAATGTTCTTTGTTTCATAGAAGAATTGAACTGCTACAGTCATCTTAAAGCTCTGCTTTACACAGCACTAGGGAGATCCAATTATTGGAGCTTGTCAACTATTTTTCATAGAAATTCTTGGAATCAGAATCCAAAATTTGCAACACAGAGTGATTTCAAGTTCATTGGGATCTTCTATACTCAGCATGCCTTCAAATTTCCATAATAAGCTTTTAATTCTGAAAATCCATAGGCACTTGCTGTTAGATTTCCCTCAGAGCTCAGCTCCCTTTTAGGCACCTAAATAAGGCTCACATGTTCAAAAGTGTCCAGCACCCAACATGCTGAGCTCTTCACTGCTTATTTAGTTGCTGAGATGAGAGCTGAGCCTGTCTAAAAATTCTGGTCTTCAATAACCTTTCTCAAAAGTGTGATTTCAACAAGACTAGCCTTATGAAAAAAGTTTTCAGTACAAATATGTATTTCTAGGATTAGAGCTTTTGCCCCCCTTCCATTTAGAAAAGCAATTAATTACCTATTTGACTCTAAGCACCTACTTAAGTCCATTCTCTTCAACAAAATATTTAAGCAAATGCCTACCTGCCATTTTAATTTAAGCACATACTTAAAGATAAGTGTATACTTAAGTGCTTTGCTGAATTGGGTCTTTGATTTCTTCAAACTCCAGACAGTTGTAGTGTAAGATACTACTAATTAGGCCCACTGTGATGCATATACCTGTGGAAGAAACTTGTTCTCCCTGCCCTTCAGTGAGAGTCAATGAAGATGAGCAAAGCCTACTTTGAAAAAGTTCTGCTGTTAGCGACTAGTATCATGGAACCTCAGGCTTTTGAAAGCTGCTTTTGAAAGCCACTGTCCCTAGTGCCAATGTAGGTCTGAGGAGGAGGGTGCATTGCTGAGTCCTTCTAACTGATGGGACTCTAGGATTATAGTGCCGTAAAACACACATAAAAACAGAAATTCCAAACTACTCTTCTTGCTGGTTTGCATGACCCCTGGCTTGTGTTGCCAACCCAAAGTGTTCTACAAGTACATTACATTGGCTTAAAAATAAAGAGGTTTGAAAAAATACATTTGCAGCAGTCACAGTGTCTGACAAAATGGGATTTTTTGCCCAGGAAAGCTCATGCAATAAATAAATGTGTTAGTCTTTAAGTGCCACAGGACTCCTTGTTTGTTTTACTGAACTAGACAAACACGGCTACCCCTTTGGAACTTAGTGTAAATGAAAATCAGGTCCTTGGTATCTTGCTGAAATCACTTAGTGAGTTAGTGGAATATCCAGGACTAAAGACCAGAAGTAACTTACATTAAACAGATGATGCCATGTAGAGTTCGATGGGACTACAGTGAATACACCAGCTGAGAGTTTAATCAATAATTAGCAAAGAGGGCATGGCTTTCTTCTCTGTGAGTTTATCACCTCCCATGGTGAGGGAATCAAACCCAAGTGAGCCTGATTCTATTCTCACTTATACCAAACTAAATCCAAAGTATCTCTAATTAGATGAAGGGAATTACACTCCTGTAATACCAGCCCAAGTGATTAAGAACCAGAGCATATGAGTTTTGGTTTCATGGTGTTCATGATAACTATCTGAGGACAGCGATCATTACCACACAGGCTTTATCAGGGGTTTCGTACATTTTTGGCTCAAGGTCCACAGACATCACTTTCACAACCCTCAAGGGCCACCAGTTTCTGCCACCAGGTTGCCCTCTCACTGCAGCAAGAGGAGTTCAGTTAGGAGGCTGTCTCCGGCCTGACTGCCGCTCCTACTTGGCTGCAGGAGAGAAACCACACACGTCCTGTTACCCCCCTTACACTCCACCTGGGTCCCAAGGCAGTGGCTTCTTTCTGCAGCCAGGGGGACAGAAAATCAGTGCATCTCTTCCTCTGGCTCCAGCAGAGATCCTGGCACCTATGGACCTAGGAGGAGTGCTTTGCCATGCTCCCTGCTACAGGAGGAGGTGAACACTGATCTTCCATCCCCTTGGCTGCAGTGAGGAGCCTGCACTGGTTTTTTTAGCCCCATGGAAACATGCTCCTCCTGAGACCTTGGGTAGCAACGGTCTTCTGCAGCCAACAGAAGAGGGGCCACGGGTCACTTGGAAAGCCCAGGGGGGCCTCTTTTGGCCCCCAGGGGGAACAACTGGACTATACTGTTGCTTTCATGCTGCATCAACACATGATTTCAGCTGGTAGATAGCCAAAAGAAATAGCCATTCTGCAATGCTGCAGGGTAAAGTATTATCCATTTAGCATTTAAAATTTTCAATATTGCCAGCTAAGAAATTTTCCCCAGGAGAAGCTTTTGGAAAGAATGATTCACTTTCCTCCTTCACTGAGTCATGTTAATCTACGAGGTGTAGAGTTGTGTTTGTGGCTCAGTTAATGGGATTAGAAATAAATAAACAACAGACAGTTCCTTAAAGCCAGTGAACTCCTTAAATTATTTGGGAATAACCAAGAGGTTCTTCGGGTTATAGTGATTTACAGTTTTACTTCTGAAAGTTGGAACACCACCAGAGAAGCAAAATGACAGTCTCCTGTGTTCCCCAGCCAGTATGTATTCTATGCCACGTTACTCAAGTGTGAAGCAAGACCTCATACTTGATACATGAAGACTAAAAGTGACAGATTGGCATGAAAAATCAGGAATGGGTTTGGATCCCAATTAAGGTGATCTTAATGTCATATGCAAATCCTTGTAAAAGAAAAATGAAATGTTCCTTGCCTGTGTGTTATTTCACACTGACAGGTGAAATAAACATTTGAAGAAGTATGACAGCTATCCAAACCCCTTGAATGTAACAGGAAATAATTTTTCAATACTTGACATGACAAGATGCTAAAGTAAGTCAGAGGATGGGTATGGCTAGGTGAGATTTACTTTGCAGTAAGCGTCCATGTGTCACATGCATAATTCATATGAGTAGCAGCATGCGCTGAAAGATACGGGAATAGAACCTCCGGAAACGCAATATCCTAGCCCAGCTGGACAAGTAGAACATTTATTCAGATGTTAACCTTTTATGACTTAGACACTTGCATTTTAAATTCACATTGGAAATGGTAAATTTAACATGAGACGCTGCTGGATACAGTTGAGTGTCTGATAAATAATGCGATAAATAAATTTGTTAGTCTTTAAGTACCACAGGGCTCCTGTTCATTTTGCTGAACTAGACCAACACGGCTGCCCCTTTGGAACTTAGCGTGTCTGAGTTCTCCAAGCCCCTTGCCAGAGCACCAGCACAGAGGCACGGTAAATGTGTCAGAGTAGGACAATAAATTATCTTACCATAGCCTAATTCTTCCAGGATGAGTATCTTCATTGGTCCAATCAGTGCTGGACTTCTTCTAGGATGGGCCCCAGAAAGGAAAAATCAATATAGTTGGACATGAAAGGATCAATCATTATAGGAGAATCTCTGGTACAGGCTCTTATGCAATTACCCTCTCTGAAGTTCACCTCCACATGTGGCAGGAGTGATAGGTGGTTAGGACTTCCTTATGCCTCAGCAACCTTGGGACTTTTGGGATATGACGTAATTTAGAGCATCTGGGGTTTAGCGGAGCACACAGCTCTCCCACGATCAGTCACTTTTGCACCCTCCCTCCTTGGTTGTACTGTGCTTTCCACAGCCATAGCCTAGGAGCTGAGTCCTCATGTTCTAATTGCAAACTACAGATGCAGAGATAATTAGCTCTTAGCTGCTGGGTTCAAATATTGTACACAGCAAATATCCATCTCCAAGGGCATTTGTTTTAGAATAGCTACGTCCAGTGCTGCCATAGAAGTTCAAAATAACATAGAGCAGTGCCAACAAGCCTGGATAACTGAACGTCAAAAGAAAAAAAGGTAAATGTTGCTTAGCCTGCACCATTTACCAATGCCTGTCCTCTGTAGGTCTAACAGTGGGCTGTTTTTTTTCAGAATCTTAATGTTATTTCAAAGCACTTCTTACGTGAAAATGCTCTCTAACATTTATGGGTATCTCCAGCAATGCAAATAGGGTTTTGTGGGTTTTGTGTCAATTTCTATCAAAGATCCAGATTCAACAATTTTAAAAAATTGTTTTACTATCCTCCTTATTTGCCCTACAGTGTTTTCTCCTTCTAGCATTATACTGTTTAACACGTACAGGCCGGTTTGCCATTTCAGCCATTCTTCATTTCCTTAGTGAATTTAAAGGTTGATTTATAAACAGCATAAAAAAATTGGGACACTTCAAGTGAAAGCCTAAGTGCTTCTTTGTCATTTGAACAGGAAATGGCCTGCATGTTTTATTACTTACACCTGAAACAAAATGTCTCATGTGACTTACACAAATTTACATCTCTTGCCATATTCACAACTCCATATTCATGAAGCAGGATAGATTACGTATGAGATCCAGGAACCACAGAGATTTAGGATTCTTTCCCAAACATATACCCATATTATTTGCTGTGTGACAGCTAATGACAAGCATAAATATTACTGGAACTCAGTATCCCCTGATGCTTATGGATGAGGTGTGGTACCTGGACCCTGGTGTTAGGTTGGTCCTGGCATGAAGCCTTAGTTGTCTAGTGCTGTCCCCTAAGGAATATAAACAGATGCTGTCTGCTCATTCACTAAATACAATGTTTGCAATATGGAATTTGAGAACACCATTTTACGTAAATAGCAATAAGTTATACATATTGTACCCAGGGGAAAAGCTACTGAGGTGATATAAACTACTAAGAGTTAATGAGATTAACAATGATAACGTGTTTAATTAATTGTTGGAATTGACAGTGTGCTCAAATGGACGGAGCCGGTATCTGAGAGCCAGGATTTCTCGAGTTCTAATCTTGGCTGTGACACTGACTTGCTGTTTGGCCTTCAGTAAGTCATTTAAGGGAAAACTTTCAGGGGTTTTGGGCACCCTTATCGCCCACTGAGTTCTACTGGAATTACAGGTGTTTAACATTTCTGAAATTCAGATCCTTACCCTCTTTATGCCTCAGTTCCCCCATTTGTAAAATGGATATAATGATGCTTCCTTATTTGACAAGGGTTTTCTGCAGGCCGTAGAGAGTTCTTTTTGTCAAAGTGGACATGTAGCAGGGTTAACTCCAAGGCTCCTGGTTGAGGCCTGTGATTGCTTTGCAGGTGACATTAGAGGAGGTGGAGAAAAGTACTTTTTTGAAAAATAAGGAATCCTGAATTTTATTCTTAATTCTCAAAAATAAGTTGGTCTTCTGATTTTTACTGTTCTTTTTACTTACGTTTTGTTCTAGGAATATCAGGAATATTAAATCTTTACTCTCTAGTTCTTTGCTGGAGCGCTTCTAGGAGGATGGAGAACTGGAGAGGGAACTTGTGCATCCTTCAAATAAAGGGGCAGAGAGTCAGTCTCCCCTAAAGAACTTTTCTCCCAAAATTTTATCAAGAATTCAATTTTATTAACAGTTATTTAAAACGGGGAAAAGAAGAAATTTACAAAGGCTGATTAATTAAAGTCCCATCCCTCAATTGCTCAAGCTCCAGTTCTTGTCCCTTATGATGTCAATATCTTATTGGCCGTCCCATCCGTTCATAAAGCCTTCTAGGAAAATAGGGCAGAAAAAATCTGATATTTCTAAGAAAAATCAAGCAGGGGGGAAACAAAATTTTTGGAAAATAAAAGATATAAAAATTGATGTCTTCTCTACACTTCATCATAAATAAGCAAAAATGATTACTAACTAGTATGTTTCTAGTTGCAGATTGCTTTGCTGTTCTTGCTACAAAATTAGAATTTTAATAAAATGAACAAAAATGTGACAAAATTATTATGGAAGGTTTCTGATTTATGTGGAAAATTTTGGTTTTTCTTTAAAAAAACCCAAAATCTTGAAAATATTGCTCTTTCAGTAAATAACACAGAAGTGAAAAATCCAAGGATACTGAGAATTGTTTGCAGTCACCAGATGTGGGCTGGTTCTACAGTGAAGAAAAGTAAAGAATTGCAGGAGGTCAGATGCTAGGATCTTTAGAAAAGTCTTTCAGGAAAATCTGTATTTTCTAATTACCTACCTCCTGCTCTGCTGAGTAAACAATTTACATTTCCACTCTAATGATTTTTAGTTTTCTCATTAAAATTCCTATGTTTTCATAAAATATAAAACCTAAAAAACATTCTTGCTATCAGGGAAGAACTGTGCAGCATTTTTCACTCTGAATTTGAAAGTGCAAAGCTGTAGTGGCACCCTAAATCATTCTTATAACTGAGGCTGTTTCATGCTTTATCAGTTTGTATACTCAGGGCTGCTAACAAATGTCTGCTGTCAATAGAGTTTGCTATGCCAAAGTCCATCTGGAAAGAAGACAAACCCCTGGACCCCAGGCAAACGTTACTTTTAGAGCATTCCCTAGAGGACATAAGACTTTAACAAAGCAGGCATTTGCTCTTGTGCCTGTCTCTGCAAGTTGATTCTAAAAGCATGTCAGGGAAGAACAGAATGATTTCAAACATTTGCTAAAGAAGATAAAGTTATTAAGGAAAGGTTTTGGGCAGCACACTGCTGTTTAGTATTTAAATTGCTAGGATAAAGGTGAAAAGGGCAAGTAAGGAGATTTATAGAGAGCAACATTGACTGGAGATTCCTCTGACCGAAAATCACATGGCATTAGTCAATGTCTTTACAGATATAATTATAAATCTAACTGCTTTGCATCTTCCATAGATTCACACTACCTCAGCCTTTGAATCAGGATGGCACTTAGGCATGTGCTTAACATTGGGTATAAGATAAGGTCGTCTTCCTACCTTTAAACCTAGCTACAGAACTCAATAACTACCAAGGAACTATGCGTCTCTTTTCTGCAATGTCCATATAAAACACACAAGGAGGTATACAAATGAGAGTATTTCACGAAGAAATGGATAAATACACAAATAAGTGAGATCTTACTTGTGCAGTGAGTTGTTGAACTAGCCTATTTCCAAAGGGGCAGCCGTGTTAGTCTAGTAAAGTGAAAAAAGCAAGGAGTCTTGAAGCACTTAAAGACTGAGGCTGTGTTCAGATGAGAGTTTTATTTCGAAACAACAGCCGTTGTTTCAAAATAAAATTTCTTATGTCCACATGACATTCTGTTATTTCGAAACAACAGGACCCATTGTTTCAAAATAACGGCTGTTATTTCAAAACAGTAAAACCTCGCTTGAAAGCGAAATAGCCGTTGTTTCAAAATGGCTGTTTCGAAACAACAGCGTTCAGACACGTTGTTTCGAAACAACACCATTGTTTTGAAACAACTGTTTTGAAACCACATGTCTGAACGGCCTTATTTCGAAATAACCATTTTGAAATAACAGCCGTTTCGATAGCAGGCTTTCCGTTAATTCAAATTAACTTATTTCAAAATAAGAACTTTATTTTGAAATAACTCATTTCGAAATAACTTATTTCAAAATAACAGTTTACGTGTGAACATAGCCTAACAGATTTATTTATTGAATGAACTAGCCTATGTGGCTATGTCTACACTGGCAAGTTAGTCCAGATTAAGGAAGCTTAATCTGGACTAATTTAACCCATGGCCACACTAGGCCTCTTAGTTCGAGCTAAGGAATAGTTAGTTCGAACTAGTTAGTACTGGTGTTTAGTTCAAACTAAGCGTGATGCGGACTCGAACTAACGTTTAGCTTGAAATTAATAAAGTAGAACTAAGGTGGCTAGTTCAAACTAAAAATGTGTTCTAGTTTGAACTAAACATTAGATCAAACTAGAACACATTGTTAACTCAAATTTATAAGCGCAAGATTAGTTCGAACTGACCTTGAACTTATTAATTCAAACTAACAAGTTCAAACTAGCTTTGGCTAGTGGAGACATAGCCTGTATCACTTACTGAACTATCTTATGTATGGGGTTGATACACAGAGAACATGAATTAACTGCCTTTCTCAGCAAGGAGACTGAGACCTACCATTCACTCTCTAGTGATATGCAACCAATGTCACAGTGGTCAAGTGAATTCCTTGCGGCCACATCAGCAGTAGGTGGTTTCCATTGATTCAGCCTTTCTTGGGGAATATCTCCAGAATCTGTGCTTGATTTTTCTCTGAAGCTGGTACTGAGCTTTTGCCTAATTGCTCCATGTACTGCGTATTCCTGGACCATCCCCCATCACAGATGTTCCTCTCTGCTCATTGAAACTGGGTTTCAGCTCATTCAGCTTCATCACTTGACTTTAAATGGCAGCCAAATCAAATTCCTTTCTTGAGGGAATAATGCATCATTTTCCCCTTTTTTTGTTGAGCGTGTATCATCTCCTTTTGCATCTGATCACATCATCAGAATCTAACTTCCCACATCTGTGCTTGGTAATTAGTGCCTTGGTTTTAAACTTCCCATACCAAAAAAAGAAAAGAAAATGTTTTTTGAACTAGTCAGTGTTATATTTAAAAACAACAACACTGAATGTTCTGAGCACTTTTAAGCCGGAGAAAGAAAGAATGATGCTTTCCGCCACTCTGGCCCACCAAAAGCAAAATGAAAGTAAGATTATGGGCAAGATGAGGAAAATGAACCGCAACTGTGCTAAAGAAAATGAGGATCATCTAATGAAAATCATGGAAAGCGGAAAAGGGCTAGTCTGTCATATAGCCATTTCACTGAAAATACAACCTTGTCTAATATTTCAATATGAACTGCTTCATTTTCTTCTGTAAGTCCATTTAACATATAGTTTACATCAACTGAAGGTCTGCACCCCTGTTTCTGATTACCATTGCAGAAGCAAAATTGTAAGGCTCCAAACCTGCCGATGGATCCAAACATGTAGACCCTGAGCATGCTGAAATTACTGGGGATCCATGGAGGCACAACGGTTTGCTCACAAGGGTCTGACTAGAAGATCAGGTCCCAAGTATCCATGGGATTCTCCTTTAAAATGAGAATTATTTCTCTAAAACCTAATGGAAGTCAGTGGTCTCTATTCAGGAAAGCATCTTCTTCATAACAAACAAGGAGACCTGTCGTGCTTTTAAAGATTAACCAATTTATTTGTCACATGAGCTTTTCTGGGAGAAAATCCCACTTTGTCAGATGCTTGAAGATAGGGGAACTTATAGAATGGGAGGAAAATAAATGCAGGGAAGTGAAAGTCATGGGATCAGATTGGACTGTTACAGCAAATCAAATCAAAGCTTCAGAGAGAAACTGCAGAACTGGAATTCATATGTGGATTTGACACCGTCAGTTTAGGGTTGAATAGAGACTATGGGGTTTTTTCCCATTACAAAAGCAATTTACAATTGCTTTCCTTCCCCTCCCTCCACCTCCCTGCTTACTGCTGTACTCAATTGTTTGAATCTAAACAACTACATTAATTTGCTGTAACACTCTGACCTGATCCCCTGATTTACACTTCCCTGCATTTATTTCCCTCCCATTCTTTAAGTTTCCCATCTTCAAGCATCTGATGAAGTGGGATTTTCTCCCACAAAAGCTCATGCAATAAATAAATTTATTAGCCTTTAAAAGTGCCACAGGAATCCTTGTTTGTTTTGCTGAACTAAACTAACACGACAAACCCTTTAGGACTTATCATCTTCTTCGTGACAGCACTTAAGTACTCTCTTGAATAGGGATGCATGTTAGCACATTCTTAAGTGGTTTTCTGAATCAGAACCCATGTGTACTCAAATCAAAAAGGGATATTAAAAGGCACTAAATCATATCCTGTCATTCCTCCCAAAAGTAAATCTAGATGTCTTTACCAGCTGAGCTATGAATCAGGACCTGCAAGCACCCAATATTTAGATGCTGGATGAATGGCTCACTTCCTAATAAACTTGACTCATTCATATTTTTAAACTGCTCAATGAAAAGCCCACGGCTGTCTCTTGGTATTAAAGTACTCCTGTGTGACGTGCTTCCTCTGACGCAGCTAAAGAAAGTACACTAAGATTTACTCAATAATTATAGGGAAAGCTGGCTTTGGCAGCACAGTCTGTCATTTAAAAGAGGAGCCATGTTTTGAGTTTATTGGTGATTGTTTGTTACAGAGCTCTAATTTCATTCATTTATGTATTAACATCATGAAATCCCAGAAAGATAAGTTATACAAATTCCAGGGTGCTCATTATTGAATTAAGAGTTTGATCCTCCTGGTCCTTTGTGAACAGTACTCCCTTTGACCTCAATGGAGATCTTATAAGATTGGGCACAAAGATAATGTCTTTGGTATAGTACTTGCCTCCAACGGATTCTTATTATTCCTTTTACTTTCCTCCAATGGATTCCAAAGGATTCCTATTATTCCTTTTATATTCCCTATGTTATTTTTCCAGTTAGGGATTAACACAGTTCCAAAACTTAACTAGCAACCTGCTTTTTAAAAATCCCAATCTATAATTTAATGCTATGTGTCTCCAGACAGTTAATGTTAAATCTGTCATTTACAATATAGACACTGAAATTAAAATGTTTATAATTCGCATACCACTGTTATATAGTAGCCATTTGCATTGCATATAAACATCTTGGTGTTTTGACATGGCATTTTTTAATAAGAGCAGAGCTCTTAAGCCATTAATTATATTTCCACAAGAAACAATTGATGAGAACTGAGCTTTATATCAAACATATTTGTGCCTGTGTATATTTAGGTACAAATAGAAAGAGATGTACTTACGCAAACCCAAGCAGTTGCAGTTAAGATGACATTAAAATTATCAGTTTAAATGCACCAAAGGCACTAAAACACATAGATTTCCTATATCCTCCTAATTCAAATACCCAGAAATGCCATACCACAACTATGCACCACTTGATAATGGCCAATTTTGAAGTCTTAATTGACACATACCCTTGTTCGGAAGTCAGTTTCCCCAGTGAAATATATTCAGCCATGCTACATCCCTTTTCATTTTTTATGACATACATCTAACCATACAAGTTTTAATAGATGAAAGTATCCATGTAAAAAGACAATGGAAGGATAGAAATATGAAAAGAGCCTAGTTTGAATATGAGCATGATGGACATCACTTTCTCAGTTCCTGATTTAAATTTCAAATCTCAGCCTTGCGTTCCCATACTTTTCTTGTACTTTAATTTCCTTGCTTTTTCAAGAGGGAAAAAAAAAGACTTGATCCAAAATCCAGAGAAGTCAACGGGACTCTTTCCATCTGACTTCCCTGGGTTTGGATCAGGAACAAAGTGAGAAGAGGCATGGAAAAAAACATAAAGACTTTAGAGTAATTAGGCATGAGGAGTTAATTTGCTCCACTGGGAAATGAAATTGTTTAGCTTGGTGAATTTGCATATTTTGCTTATTTTATCACCAAAGCTCAGAAGCCCAACAATTTGTACGCCCTATGCACAAGGCCCATGTCTCAGTAGAGCCACAGGAATTTAGTGGTTCATAGGCCTTGAGCTTTCCTCTGCAGAAGAATGACATTCACCTTCAGTAATTAAAATCTCTGCAGGAGAGAAGTCCCTCCTGAAGACTAGCTCTCAATATCAGCCAGAATTGCTAGTCTGCGTGCACAATGGCCAGATTCTCCAGCTGGCATACACTGGCATAATTCTGTTAGAGTCAAGGAAACTATTCTAATTTACACCAGCTGGACATCTGGCCCCAAGTATTAATATCCTTATAATTAGGGTGTGTGGAGGATAATTCTGTTTTGTAAATAATGAAAGGTCGTCATCAGCTACACTAGCCACAGGAAGTTTGAACTCGTTAGTTCAACCTAAGAAGTTTGAGGCTAGTTCAAACTAACCAGCTTAGTTCGGACGTTTTAAATTTGAACTAAGCATTAGTCCCTGGCCACATCGCTCCTAGTTCAAACTAAAGCACTTAAGTCCAAACTAACCACCAGTACTAACAAGTTTGAATTAAGCGTTCCTTAGTTTGAACTAAGAAATTTCTTAGTTCAAACTAGGAAAAGCCTACTGTAGCCACGGGCTAAATTAGTCCAGACTAAGCCTCCTTAGTCTGCACTAACTTGCCAGTGTAGATATAGCCATCCTCACTTAGGATAATTTGAAAATCTTGAATTGTAAACTTCAGCCATTTTTACAATTGCTGAGAAAAAACTGTGTCAGAATTTACTTATAAAAGACAATGTATTCCCTCCCCAACAGGCTCCAATTTTCAAGCTACAAGAATTACCCCAGAAGCGTGCACAAGCAATGAAAATTTCAGTTGTATAAGCTGAATGTTTGGATAGACAGCAACATTTGGTAGGAGTTACCCCACAGTTCTATCTGCGGCCTCTTTAACAAATGTTGAGCCCAATCCTCAGCTGGTGTAAATCAGTATTCCTGTTTTGAAATCAGTGGAGCTAAACTGCCTGATACAAGCTGAGGCTCTGGCCCACCAAATTTTAACTCAGTATCACTGAGGAAAGGGTGTTTCATTAAAGATTGCCTGTTCTACTGCATTTACTGAATCTCTTCTTGGGACTGATCAAATTCCCATTGGATTCAACGGGGGCAGGTGCCTAACTTGCTTCTGTGCTTCTGATTTCACTGCAGCATTTGGCATCTAAATGTTTTGACAATCTAGCTTCTAATGCCTATCTAATTCCCACCTCTATTCCTTCCTTTTCTGGTGACAGAGAACCTAAGCAGTTCACTCTATCCGCAGACTGATGATTTTGGATCTCTGGCTAGAACGCCATTGAGAATAGTTTAAATGCGCAAAGGAATTTGGGTAAAAATTAACAAAAAAAAAATCTTTGTCTCATTTTCAAAAGTGATTAAGGCACTTAGGAGCCCATGACTGTTGGATTTAGGCTCCTCAGTGCCTAATTCCACTTTTGAAAGTGGGTCTTACATGTCTAAGTCATTTGGGCCCTTTTGAAGATTTTTACTTCAAAGAAGTTTACACAGATTTTTCTTATGAAAAATCCAAAGGTGGAGTGAAACCATTCTTTACCCATATGCAGTCATGGGGTGAGAGTCTCATATAGTGTAAACTGGTAAGGACCTAGTTACTTCAGTAAATTATGTTGATTTATACTAGCTGAGGATCTGGCCCTTTGTCTTCTGTCAAGAACAGCTTTAGAAGTCTGAACAGGTCTCTTCATTTACGTCGGTGAACTGTCTCTGCTTCTGAACAGCTCTAAAAAGTGCTCTACAACATTTTTGTTGTCCTCAAATTAATCTAATAAAAGATGCCCTTAATATTTATACACTTTAACAGAGAACCCTTGCTGGTGGGACTAGAAACAATTCAGAGGTGCTCATATACTGCCATCCAGTGGCCTTCTCCTATTTTGCTCTTCTGTTCCAGCAGAAGATGTACTTTTTGGGTGGATTTGGCATCAACACCACAAGCAAACAGATTATTTCTTCTAATATAAACTTTGTTTCAACATAAGTGTTTATTATATAATAATTCTTAATTAAAATAGGAGGAAATCCTCTCCTGCTATTGTGTGTGCATTGCCTATATCTACTGGTTCTATTTCTTTCATTTGTAACAGAGGAAATCAGTAATAATTTCACTGAGTTATTGTAGTTCACTGCAGTGAGCAAGTAAGAAGGATCACACCAACAACAGTCAGAAAACAAGAGAGCTTGTATGTGGATAAAACACTGGAGTGTGTTTGTACCAGAAATAGTGCTGGACTAACGTGTCTCCTACATCCCAAACCATCACTCCATTGGTCAAGCATTCAAAAATCATGAGCTGGACTCCCAAAATCATGGGACATTTAAAATTAGGTGGGTATTTATTTATTTATTTATTATTGTCTTCTTCTGTTTTGTTTTTTTTGTTTGTTTGTTTGTTTGTTTTTTGTTAGCGGGTTGGTTTTGAGTCTTTAAGGAATCTTCTCGTCATATTTTCAACCTTTTTGCCATAACCATAATATTAAAAAAATAGCTCTTATATCATTTTTTCATCAGTAGATCTCCAAGTGCTGTATGTCAGTCTCATTATCCCAATTGTGCAGATTGGGGAAACTGAGGCATGGGGTGATTTGTCTACGGTCAGCCAACTGGATAATGCAGAGACAAGCACAGAATGCAGGTCCCCCCATGTAGGCCCAAAAACAAGGGGCCTCAGGGCTCCTGGGCCTCCCCCAGCAATGGCCCCCCAGCAGCCTGGAGCCCTGCCCTGTAGCGTGGGGGCCCAGCCCCTGCCTGGGGCCCCGGACCCTGTCCAGCCCAGGGCTCTTACCCTCTGCCCCCCCGCCTCAACCAGTAGGCAGGTTGGTGCTGGGGGGCAAACTCTTTTGAAAATTCTGGCCTTAGTGAGAGCCAGTCCCAGTTTTGAAGCACTTTCCTTCTAAAACTAATTATTAGAGCTGTGGCAGAGGATGCAAAATCTGTTTTGTGGCAACTTTCAAAGTTTCCATATTTGTTTCTATCATGCACTGGAAAGAAAGCAGAGCCTTTCTAACATTTTCACAAAAACAGAATGGTGTCAAAATATTCATATTGAAACCTGTGCATTTTGATTTGGGAATGATTTCTGGCAGCAGCTTTTCCAGGATTTGAAATTAAGGGGGGGGGGCATAGGGGTGCTCACTAAATTGGTATAACACTGTTACTAGCTGACAACTGGGGGGTGTTGGGAAACTCAGAGGGGCTGTGGGGGGTTATAGGGTGGGTTTTAGGGAAATCCCTGGTTTCTGGGTCTGAAAACCCTCTCACATTCATTACCTTTGTAGTCCACACAGTGGTCTGGGAGAATGCAACTCATGTTTAAGCCCCTGCTCTATTTGAGGCATAGTTAACTGGGATGGAGAATGGTACTCTGAATTTCAACAAAGTAGGGTCTTTAACCATGGGCTCCCACAGCCTAGGCCACTTCTCTAAGGACCAAACATGACTGTATTTCTGCCAATGACATTTCATTTAGCTGAAACTGTTCCAATCTACTCTAAATGGTTAGCCTCTTCCACAGCCACAGCCACCTCTCAGTGCTAACACAACTCCTAGTGTAATAATTGCCAAACACTCCTGAAAATGGCATACACAGAAAAGTGCCCCGCTCTCACAGAATGGGGTCTCACCCATCGACATCCAGGCAACCAAGAGTGTATGAAGGCCAGTGAGCAACCATTTCCAAGATCAAAATGGAGGAGACGGTGAGCGCGCCAAGCCACCATGCTGTTATGAAGTACTCAAATTCATCCATTAAGGTAAACATCTATCCATTTATGCGACTGTGAATCTCTTGGCAGATGCTGGCAAATATGCTTAGCACTGTTGCCAAACTCACAGTTCAGACCCTACAAAATCAGGATATTCTCCCCTCCCCTGAAAATCATAAATCTTTTTAAAAAAAGATTACACTGTGCCTTTTTTCAGTCTGTCTTTGGATTTTTGAGCGCCCCCACCCACCCCTGGTGCGTGGGTTTGACAGTTAGTATCGCCCACCCCCTCAAGGCTCTCAGGTGAGGGGAGTTTTCCCCAAGGCGGGGGAGCGCACCCCACCTCTGCCCACCCCCCCCCAGCCATTTGTTCTACCGCCCATCCCCCATCGGTTCAGCCCCCCCATCACTTCACCCCCCCCCGCCTCACCTCTGCTGTCCCTGGCTTCTTCGCCCCTCCCCCAGTGGGGGGCAGGGCTCCCCCTTACCAGGTGGGGGAGGGGAAGGAGCTGAGGAACCCGCCTTGCTCCTCCCCAGAGAAGGAGGCGACGCCATCCTGTGGCTCCCGGCTCCCCGCTCGCTTCCTGTGAGGAAAACTTTGTGTTGCTGAGGCAAGGGCGAGAACAGGCTCTCTCTGCAGGCGCTCTGATTGGCTGCTCGGCCTCAGGAGAAGGGCAGGCAGCCAATCAGATGGCTCAGAATCATTAGGCTGGCTCTCCTGCTGTGGTCCAGAGCCAGCCTGGCCCCAGTGATGCTCTGGCACTCGAAACGGGTATTTTGTCTCTCTCTGTCAGAGGGCCCGAGACCAAATGGGACACCTAACTGCACGGCCAAGAGACCCAGCCCCACGACTGAAATCTGCCAAACCGGGCAGGCGTCTCTTGAACTGAAAACTGGAGGACGGCCGTGGCGTGAGGCCACCGTATCCTCCAGCTGTATGGGCGAACGCTCAGCCTCCTGGCCGGGGTACCTGCCCTTCCCGTTGGGCTCCACAGCCAGGTAAGGCTTGCGGCTGGATGAGGGCCTTTCTCGTGGTGCGGATTTAGTCTGTGGGTTTTTAGTTATTGTTGTGGCCTCATTTATATAATGTCTTTAGTTTTTCAGTCACTTTCCTCCCCTTCAGTAATTTTACCCCTTATTTCCTCTGGAGATAAAATGTTTATCTGCATATTAGGCTTTGGTTTACTGCACCTGTGAATGTAATCTTCTAGAGGCCAGAGGGTTTGTTATGATAACTGCCTCACTCACCCAGTCCAGGACACCCACCATTCAGCTAGTCCTCGCTCTCCGGTTATTTCCCAATAAGCTCAGCGGTGGACGGCTGAGCGAGAAGTAAGTCACCTCTGCGAGTGACAGGAATGATCAGTTAGTGAACTGATCCGCTTTGGTTCCTGAAGTGGGCAGCTCTGTCCTGACTCTCCTCTTTTTGCCCAGGATGATGTGAAGGAGGGATAAGAGAACCAGGCCTTGTGGCTGGTGCCCGAAACAGGGGTCCCTTATGGCACCAGTTCTTCAGACTCCAGCCCAGGCCTGGGTGGTCAGACGAGAGCAGGGAGACAGAAGGCTACTGTAATGACAGGCTCTGACACAGCAAAAGGCTGACCCTCTCTCAAGTCCTTCTTCTTGCGTTGATATTGCTGCTGGTTGCAATGGGCATTGTAGAGGGTAACAAGGTTGCAGGGACTATATATGTATCCTATTCATAGGAGTGAACTTTATTCTAAACATTGAAAAGCCAGTGGAGGATTTCAAGAAGAGGAAGAAACTGCCTTTCTAATAAACCAGCTGGTTTTATATGCGTTGTACTTTCACATGTCACTGCTGCCTGCCTGGTGTTTGCTTATATTTCTTTTTTGGTTATGGCCTTGCAAACCCAGCATCAAGGTGTAGCTTCATTTTGGCTCATTCAGCAATGTGCATTTCTCTAGGAAAATCCTTATCATTACATTTCAAGGGAGCCAAGGAGTAGATCTTAAGTAAGGAACAAAGGGAGCACCAGCATATACCTAGCATTGAATAACACAGGTGATCAACTAATGTGTTCCTGGATAGGCTCACTGTCACTTGAGAATATAACTTCATCTGTCTCCACAGAAAACGATAGAGCCATTGGACATAAGATTGTTGCAACTCTTTTATTAAAAGAGGAGAGAAGAGAAATGTTAATCAGCTCCTGATTAAAGTGTTAGGCTCTATCTCATTAATTTTGGGGAGGATGTCAAATCTCTGACAAATGGGGATGATCTAACTGAACTGCACAAAGAATGTGTAATCTATTTTAAATTGCTAGGCTTAGTTTATGGGCAGGGTGAATCTGTAGATTTCACAGACATCCTTTCTGCCTCCCTCCTATGATGCACATGAAAGAGAGGACTCAGAGCCTGAACTGGTGTCTAGTGTTCAGGGTCTAAGAGATGCACAATCCATATAATGTCCCCTTGATTTAGTCCTCACAACTTAATCACACATGTACAGTGCTCACTGCCCTTCTCTCTCCCTTCACTGAATTAAACGATTGACACAAGTGTTAGACATTTCAGATAGTCTTTCTCCCCCTTCTGGTACTGTGCTTCTTTTACACCTCCACCCACAGCTTACAACTATTCGAAGGGCTGGTAAACTTCCTTGGCTCTAGGGCTTAGATCAGAGGAAGTAAGGAGCAATCGGTGTGAGGGCATGCATGAAGATTAGTGTAACCAGAGACAAAGTGAATACATAGAAGGCTGGGCAGAGTATAAGGCGGTGCATAGAAGGAAAGATGATAATGTTCTTGGTGGCTGAGAGTACAAGCAATAAATTTCTGAGACCCTGATTCTCCCTGACATGAAAGTTCCTTTACATTGCTTTGGCAGAGTAAAAGGGCCTTAAAGTGCACACAACTATAATTTATGTTCACTTTAAAGTCCTTTTCTACTATTAGAGCAGTGTAAGGTGACTCAGTGTAGATGAGAGTCAGGTGTGTGTGTGTGTGTGTGTGTGTGTGTGGTTATACAGAGAGAAACAGATGTAAAGTATGCCTACTCAATATGCCATCAACACTGTACCTTTTATGACTAACTAGAAACAAGTCACAACAGGACCCAACATAAAAAGATCCCGCTCTCTCCGGTAAGGACTTGAAAGTACAATGATGACTCTTCCATGGAATTCACAGGATTGTCAGATTAGAGATTAGAGAGCACAGCTAGAATGGGTATCTTCCCCAAATAACTACTTGAGGGAAAAAGAGTGATGTGCCACAGCAGAGATTCACAGCTTTATTTTCAATAATAAGCTCCAACTCTGTGAGCACTGGTCTGAACAGTTAATTAGAGATGCAAACTTAGCATCTAAACATCTTGTAGTGGATCTGTACCATGGAGCAAGAGGGCTAAATGAAAGGACATGCTTGCCAAGTTGGAGCCTGGGTGAAGGCTCATCTAAAATGCAGGGCCTCCAATGTGGGGAAGGCAAAGAGGATTATATTTCTGCTGTGAAGTGTATCATAATTTTCTGTTAAATCTTATAAATCTTTTAGAGAGTGGTTTCTCTAGAACTCTGCTGAAGTCATCTCTGTAAAATATTATTAGGGCATTTCCAATAAGGGATGAAAAGTTTTAGGAATGATACATAAACCATGGCCAATCGTCATATAAAGATGAAAAGAAATTAGCTTCTCTTGCACTAAGGAAGCTTTCATTTTCGATCACTTGTTCTGAAACATTGGTGCAAATCTGTCCAGACCACCAAGAATTTTTGCAGATGACAGCAGTGCATTTATTTACTAGTTGGGGGAGCTGGGTTGAAAGAAAAAGTCAGGTCTGTGGACATCAGAAGTTATGTTTCATGTTTGGCTAGAAGGATATTGCTGACCACATTGCTCTGTACTTGACTGGTGGAATGGTTTTCTCAGCAGACTCAGGGATTGAGTCACCCTGATCATAGCTGAAATAAACATTCCTGCTGAAATACAAAATACTCTGATAATGGTCAGCACTAGCAAAAAAGAGGTGACATTCAAGAATGAATCAAGAACAGATCAAAAAGCTTCATAATACTGTGCTGATCACTGTCTATTCTCAAGTGCCCCTCACAATCCCCTTACAATCTTACATGCACAACATTCTATTAGATAATAATGAGTTAGATAATATCTATTCCACGGTGGTTCATCCCGATTTGGAAGGACCTTGATTTTTCTGAAGTCATGTAGTTCATCTTCAGACAAAACACTACTGAGATCTTTTATCCCACAGTGTTTACGTACATTACACTGTTCACCTCGCCACCTGGAATAACAAGTACAGAGATAGCTGCATAAACAAACTTATAACAAAAGCCATCACTCACAAAGGTGGTGTATTGAAAATAGACATGTGATGTAGGCAATGGAGAATTTTATAGCATTTCTAGGCACCCAAAGTAGATTTATAATAACTTTTTATAACAAAACATCCCTCTTTTGCATTTGAAGGGATTTCTCTTGAATTATATTTCAGGACAGTTTAAATAGTTGCTATACTGTATATTGATTAAAAAGTCAGACAACATCCCCTTTTCCTTTTGCATCTGCAAATCAATTGTTATCTCTGCCTTAGCTGTCTGTATGAACATGAAACTCCTTCTGAGTCTCTAATGCAGATACATAACAGCAGAACAAACAGTTAGGTCATGAGTTTTCCCAGCACACTTACTAGCTAAGGAATGTGTTCATAAAAAGGATATTTGAACCAAATAAAGATTTTCTTGGGGAGAAAGAAAATGAAATCAGGTGGGACTTAGAGCTCTTCTTTTTGTTTGACATCTCTTGCTGAATGACAGGGTCACATTGCTGCCACTTCTAATGTCAAGGGCTCCTAATTCAAATAATCTGGAGCTGTGGACATAACAGCAGGTCACAGAATCCAAAGTTCCTAAGGTCAGAAGGGTCCTTCTATACCACAAACCAGCTGAAGTCCTGTTGATTGTGTCTATACTAGACTTTTTTCCCTAAAACTTCCTGATGTTGCCATACTAGCTTGTCTTCAATGTCAGCAGCCATAGTGAGACTGCTAAAGACTGCGGACTTCTTAACCACCTGTTTAGTGGATATGGTTCTGAGCCCAAAATTAATAATAACCTAGAAACAGCAGAATTAGAAGACAGTGATCAGAGCTGTGATTTTCAAAGGCAGAGTTTGATGCCCAAAGTTAGATGCCTAGAACAGTTAAATAGCCAGCTGCCTTTGAAAGTTAATGGGAGTTAGTGGCCCAACTGTCTTTAGACAACTACAAAGCATCATGGGACTTTTGCTCCCAGGCAAGCCTTAAGTTCTCCCTTTAGTCTATTTTAAATGGCAATAATATAAGGAATATAAAGACTTCTTTCCCTCTGTTGCTCTCAAACAGATGAAATTTTTGAGAGACAATGTAGCAATCAAAACTGAAAATGAAGAGTTATTCATGCCAGCTATGGTCAAATATGAAATACACTGTCTCCATGTGGAAATACAATGATTAAAATGGCTTAAGTTGAGCATCAGACTTTGGTTGGCTCTGCATCCATGAATGAGGGAGAGGAAAGAATATGTCATTATTGCTGGATGGATATGGTAGTCTTATGAATTGCTTTATACTTTTCCTTTCCTACCTCCATGTATTCATCTCTCAGACCTAGAAGCATGCTGAAGATTATGGAGTTTTCAGAGGATGCTCTCAACTTGGGCCTGATCTAGCCACATCCCATTAAAAACACACTTAAGGCTATGTCTACAACCCCTAAATTAATTTGAAACAGTTATTTTGAAATAACTACTTCAATTTTAATTTGAAGTAATTATTTCAAATTAGCACTACTTCAAATTTATTATTTCAAAGCAGGAGTCCAGGGAAAACTCCCTAATTTGAAATAAGGTAGAAGTTATTATTTCAAAGTAGAGTGTTCTCACTAGACTCTCTAATTCGAAAATAGGGGAAGGCAGGCAAAAGAATAGGGCCATTATTTCAAAATAAACCAATTCCACAGCTTAGAATGGCTTATTTTGAAATAATAATTTCGATTTAAGTGCTATTTCACAATAAAAGCAGACTTTATTATTTCAGAATAGCACTTTATTATGTCAAAATAAAGAAACACTTAATTTGAAATAACAAAATGCATGCATGGATAGGAAAAGCTTCCTCATTTCAAAATAACTTCTAAGTGTAGACATACGCTATGAGTAAAATCTTGTCCCTGTTGAAGTAAATTGCAAAACTTTCATTGACACTATTGTTGCTGGGACTTTCAGCTTCAGCATTTTTTTTTTGTTTCCTTTTATGAGAGGTCTAGTAAAATTCACCAATAAACTTGTAGCACTGCAGCTTCACACTTTCATTCATTTCTTTCCCAAATAAAACCTAGGTATTTATAAAATGAGTGACTGAATCATTGGGCTTATTAACTAGATAAGAACTGAATTATAAACTAAATTTCTAATACTTAGACATGGAGCTGATGAAATTTACATTGCACTAATCATTACAATCAATACTTAAAGTCTGGCATGGTAGCTCAGCTGAGCAACTTTTTCTCCAGGATTCAGTTTGGTAAGAAGCATCTCATAACTTATTCACATCCCACCAGCCTCCTGAGATGTCATCGCTCAGACGTCTGCCTGAAAATACAGCCTTCATTAAATAACACCGATGAAAGATAAATGAATAGGGAGTAATTTAGTGAGATTAAATGGGCAGGACTTTGGACACTTATCATAGCTTTTGCAATGCTTCAAATCTGAGTAAAGGAAAATTGCTAAATTCAGAAACTCCAGGTCATTAATCAACTGCATGATGTTGAAGTGGTGTGAAATAATGTTGGTAGCTTGTAAAATTTAGAATTTTGTTTTGCTTGGATCTGAGGGTGTATTTTATGTTGTGTCAGCCCCACAGAAAATGCAGTTGATTAAAGTAAATGGAATCATTTCTCTATCAGTATTATTTGTGAAATAACACAGCATCGTAAAAGAATATAACAAGAAGGGTTACATCATTGGAAAATATGCAGTTATAGTTACAAATTTCATTTGTCCTTTGGCATCTGCTGGGAAAAGTACATGTCCCTCTATATCTGAAGTCTACAACTGACATACGAATCCTAGGGCCCAACCCAGTGTCCACTGGAGTCAATGGAAAGGCTCCTGTTGACTTCATTGGACAAAGGATTAATCCTAAACAAGCTCAATCCTACTGCTATTGACTTCATTCATATGCCTCAAATGCTTTTACCCTGGAAAGAGGATGAAAGCAATCCCATACTCTTCGTGCTGACAAAACTTCCAGTGAAGGGAGGCAAAGCGAGGGAAGAGTTTTAAATATTTTTGAATACAGTGTTTACAGCTATAAAACAGGTTCCATTCAGCACATAACTAGGCACTTTGCTAATGCAAGAGTTTGACATTGTGCAGGTAGCCGTCTATGTCTGTCTGGCAATTTGTGTACGTAGATTTTTCATTTGGGAATGAAGCAAACAAGATGTAAGAATGCATGAAGGAAAAAAGGGGGAATAATATGGAGAACATGGTAAGGCCATGGTATAAATCTGAGCTGCAGCTTCCTCTAGAATTTTGTGTACGCTACTGGTCAACTCATCTCACAAAAGATACTGTATGCAGAAATAAAGGGACTTTGGTAAAGGGTAGTGAAAAGGATAAAGAACCTGGAAAAAGGGATTGAAAAGATATTGTTCACCATAAAAAAGGAGATGAATAAGAAGGAACGTGGTAAAAGTATATCAGATAATGAATAGGATAGAAAAGACCCATCAAGTACTTCTGTTCTCCCTGTGTCATAAGAAAAAAGTGACATCCAGTCAAATTAAAAGGTGGCAAATTTTAAAGCATGAGAATGAAATACTTTTTTCCACACAGTGTATAATTAAATGGGGAACTCATTTCCCATGGAAGTTATTGAGGCCCAAGACTGCAGTAAGATTCACACAGGGACTGAACATTTAACTGGTTATTAAGAACACATAATGAAGCACAACAATAATTTTGGAAAGGATATTGAACCTCATGTCTCAGTGTTTAAGTCAGCATCTAATTGTTGGATGTCAGCGAGAGACATAATGTGGGGGGCAGCTTAACCCACATCTGTCTATTGTGCAGTTCTTAATCCTTCTTCTGAAGCATCTGGTACTAGCCAATGTCAGGACAGGATGCTGGTTTACATGGACCTTGAGTCTGATCCAATCTGGCATATCCAGTGTTCTTATGCTCCTCCCTGATCAACAAGAAAATGCTGTCTCCTGGGAAATTAGGGGATTTCCTTCCATGTTAAACTGGAATATAATTATTGTAATGTAATTATTATTATAATCATATTTTATTCTAATATAATATAGTAATTAATTATATTATTTTATTATAATGTATTTTGCCTTTTTTTAACACGCATGGACTTTACATGTTATATCTGTGTGACTGCATATGCTTTCATTTACTAGTTTGTTATTATTTATTTGTATTACAGTAGACCCTATGAACTTTATCCATGGACCAAAAGTCCCATTGTAGTGGGGTGCTGTTCAAAAACTGAACAGAGTTTCTTACCAGTTCTGATGCCCCCTAATCACACATGTACTCAAAATGCACCCTGAAGAATAGCCTCAAAGAGCCAAATGGAACACAGATACAGTCAAAGAGTTCAGCAATACTTCCTTTGACAGTACATGGACAGAAAACAGCTAGTCTGAACCGCTGCTTGTTTAATGAATACACATTGCAGCAGAAGCAAGCTGATCTTTGAGATCATATGCAGAGAAAGCTGAACTTTTTATACAGCTCTAAAATTACAGGATCTGAACTTACACACACGTGTAAATGAGCAGTCACCATTAAATTCAAGGTTGTTCCATGCATGATTGTTTAAAGGATTAGGGCTTTGGCTACACTCTCTCAAGGGTTCACAAAGGAGAAGCTACATCAGTCCAGTTCAAAAAAACAAACAAGTCGTCTCCTGGCACTAAATTGCCACAAGATTCCTTGTTTGTTTTGGTGGTTCACTGTAAGCCCCAGTGTTCAAGAGTTGATATAATGTCAGGCAGAAAATTCTGCTCCAAGATTAAACTTAACCAACAAAGTATCCAACCCAACTGAAGAGGAGGCCTGCAAGTAAGGAAGGGAGTAAGGAACCTACCAACCATGGGAGAAAGAGAGAAACAGCAGGGAATACCAATTAATGCAATGTGTCTTCCAGCTGGTGCTTAAGAGTAGCGGCAAAAGGGAGAAAGTAGCTGGTAACTGACTGTCTCTAAGAGACAAGCAGAATCTCAGATCTGGGGATGAATGAGTTTTAGGAGCCCCTGTAATCAAGGATTGGGCCAAAGCTTCTGAACTCATATCATCTCATTGTTGGAGAAGCTGTATTTGAAGCAGGTGGGTAAGACTGTTAGAAACTTCTTTTTTTGTTTGTTTGTTTTTTTTAAATTCTGAACTTATCTTCTCTTATACTTTTCTGTGATAGCTTAGGGCTGATTTCATCTAGCTCAGTGTTTCCCAATCACTGTGCCACAGCACACAGGTGGGCCATCTCAGCTCTAAGCAGGTGTGCCACAAATTTTTTTGAAAAACTACTCAAAGAGCTCTGGATTGGCTTATTAGCTCATGAATATTCATGAGTTCATTTGGAACCTATATAGTGGTGTGTCTCAGATTAATTAAAGGTAGCAAGTGTGCCATGGTAGAGAAAAGTTTGGGAAGCACTGCTTTAGCTTTGCTGTTTGGTTTTGGAAGAAAGAGAAGCCCCATTTTGTCTGTGTTCTGTGCTTAAGATAAGTTATCTATTTTATTATGGGGATGGAAGGGTGGCATTAATAACAAATCCTACCACAAAAAGGAATTGAAAATTCACTCTGGTGCTTTTCTTTCTCAGGGAACACCCAGATGTAACTGTAGGTTTCCTTGTGGTGGATAGTCTGTTGTAGCTCTGAGAAGCCAGGTGGCAAGTATTTTATTTGCAGTTGTTCTGCCTAGCTACAAGGTTGCAGACTGTACTGTCCTTCTTCTTCCTATCTGATCTATATCTTTTTAATATTTATTTTAAAAATGGGGTTTGATTGTAATGTAAAGTACTTGACCTTCCTGCATTCTTGATGTGATCTCTTCTGGTGTCTTGTAACAAAAGAGACAACTAAGAAGAAAATGTGTTTAAGCAACGTTAGGATCTGAACTAGCCACCGTAGGGAGCAATGGTGCCTGGAAGCAGGAAAATAATCACTTTGTGGTTAGTTTTACAAATATCAGTTAGCTGTATCAGTTCCTCTGCTGCATGAAGCTGGTCAGCATCTGCTAAACCAACTTGTTCTCAACTGCTGTGTTGCAACAGCACAGAGTTAGTGGCTTCCCAGGGGGAACAGGTTCAGTAGTGGGGGGCACCAGTGTGTCCTGTAGGTTGTGAACACTGCTAAATATGTCACCACCCACAAAAAGTTTAGCAGAGCAGCTCTCAACAACAGGAGGTGATTTGTTAGCATAATTTAGCTAGCAATGAGACTGCTGCATAGTGCTTACTCCTTTGAGGAACTGTTCCCAAAATCCTTCATGATTTGGATCTAGGTTTAAGAGTAAAAGGACAACATTGACCACATGGGAAATATGTTCCATACAGGGTTGCAACAAAGAAGTAGGTGCTTGTGACTTAGGCCCTGATTCAGCTCCCATTAAAGTCAATCCAAAAGGTTCAGCTGTATTTGGCTAAGTTATCCCTTATGTTGTCTTGTATGCTATACTATTATTGCATTCTTAAGAAAGAAGAGACGACCATTTTATCAGAATTGTTGTAGCTTGTTTGAGAAGACAGGAAGCCCCATTTACTCTGCTCTCTTAAGACATTTTTAACTTTTTTTTGCCCATGGTGTTCTGCACTCCAAAGCTTTGTTGTGCAAAAGGGTGCTAATGGGTAATGATTGTTGGGATCCAAAGACAATCCAATGTAAGGTGACCACATGAGCTTTTGTGGGAGAAAACCCCACTTTGTCAGACACTTGAAGTTCATGCAATAAATAACTTTAGTCTCTGTGTCTGTTTTGCTGAGCTAGACTAACACAGCTACCTCTTTTGAATTTAAAACCAGTAAGTGTTCTAAACACACTCCCTTTTAGGGTTATTGGGAGGAGCAATCAATATCCCGCTTTTTTTGCAGTAAAGACAGGTACAAAGAGCAGATGTGACTGTCCAAGGACTAGGCTGCATGGCCGGTCAGAGCTGCTGGAAGTGAAGATTTTCTGTGATTGCAAATACAGGTGTTGAGATTGATTTGTAGCCCAAATGTGGAGGTATGTGACAGGGTTCTGGGAGCTTGTAGGTGAGCCAGAACTCTAATCACTCTGGCACTAATTAATTTCCCCAGAGAAGTCGGACTGGGAGGATGGAATGCCACTGGCTAATTAGAGCAGGTCAGCTAAAGGATTAATTAGCCCATCAGCAATGGAATTAAAAAAGGCACAGGAAGGAATTGGGAAGGACAGGAGCGGAGCTAGTTGAGCTCACAGTCAAAGAGATCTCAGAGAAGAAAGATGGGGCTGGGTGAAGGGCTGACAATACATAAAGCCATGAAAAATCAACTGTGCTGCTGGTGATGTGTCAGTAAGAGGGCAATAATGGGGATTGCTTCTTAAAGGGCCCAAACCTGATTCAGGATGCTTGTATGACATCTCCATGTTCCAAAGAAGTTACTCCAAGGGTTTGGAGAAATCTATTTTTTTTTTCAACAAATAAAGGAGATTTGAGCCGAGAAAATGCTGTATCAAGACCTATTGACTGACCGACTAGGTATGCACGTAGTCTGATGTCTATCTCAGTAGTGGCCAATGCTGGATATTTTAAAAGAATGTCTCATCTTCGCTATAGTTTATCCATTTCCCTAAAAGCATGAGGAATACTGATCTTTACAATTTTATACTTACTATGGAAATTGTAGGTGCAAGTCATAATTCTAGGTATGCCTAATTGTTTGCATAAGGATAGCAAAATCCAGTACTTCATGTCATGTGCAAAAGTGCATTTAAAATCTGGCCTCTAGTAAATTGCTTTGATAACATCCCATAGAAGTGAGTTACCATGGTTCATTCAATAAGGCAGTACAGAAAGGTTTCCTTTATTTTATTAGAGCATCTCGGACTTCACTAGATTTCCCATTGCTCTTTGTTTTGAGAGAGACTGACTTTTTAGCTCTGTCATTGCTAACATAACTCTGCTTTTCCAAAATAAATGGCACCAGTAGCCTTAATCTTTTAAACTCTTTTCACTGTTTAGCTGTGTGCGTGCGTGTGCGCACGTTCAGCACTCTTGAATCAGGAATATAGCCACCTTTCCCACAATCTTCACTTTACAGCAGTTTAGACTTAGGAAGATTAGATGGAACTCTTTTTTTTTTTTTTTTCTGACATTAATACTATTCCATATATGGTCTGACATTTAATTAGTCAGACAGTACCCTTTCTCACAAGGACAGGAAAGCTGTTTTTGACAGCTAGTACCACTCAAGGCAATCAAGTGACTAGAAATTAAAGTTGGGTTCCCACCATGCAAGGTGCCATTGCTCAGGTTCATGAAACAGGGGTTGCACATTTTCAGCACACTGAGATAATGAAGTTGCATTGGGCCAGAAGGAGGAAATGTTATCCAGGAAGGATTAGCCAGGAATTCAGGAGAGAGAAGTTCAGTTCTTTGCTTTGCTGCAGACCTGCTGTGTGTTCTTGGGCAGTTATTTAGGCTACATCTATGCAACAAGTCAAAGGTGTCATGCCCAACTCATGCTAGTTCTTATCAATCAAGCATGCTAAAATATAGTGGTGCAGCTGCTGCAGCATGGACCTGACAGAAAAAGATAGTCACTCTGAATACCAGCCAATCCATGGCTTTGTACTCACAGCAGTTGGCACTGGGGCCCAGGCAGGACTCCCCCAAGTACAAACCCATGTGAATCCCTGGCTATGTAGCTGGGCCAATGAGCTACACTATGTTTAGCATGGTAGTTTGTCTGTGAAAGCTGGAAATCATGCCTCCAGCTCAGAGTGCAAGGACCAATTTGCTCAACTAAAAACTAGTTTAAACATGAAGTTTTGAATTGCTTATTGAAGACACAGTTCTTTAAAAAAAATAATAATAATAATCACTGCATGTATCATCTTCTGTAAACACTTTCTGTATAAAAAGCCTTTCTGATGTATGCAATCAGTGTGGAATTCAAAATAACAAGCAAGACTTGGTGGTTTTTTTTTTTTTTCCCTTCTAAAGTTGTGGTTGTATTCTGTTAAGTGGTCTCTGATATTCTTCGGGCCTTTCAGGAACAAATTTTAGGGTCATCTCTGATTAGGATATGGCTCTGAAATCTGAAGCTGTCAAACTTCCTTCAGAAAATCAGGATGAACCCTAGTCCTGATGTGCTCAGGGCATGATGCAAAGCCCATCTCATCGTGCAGGCCTTTCCCAAATGTTTTTTTTTCTAAGCACAATAAAATGTGTATTAAATATACTTAGTAATGATCCCAGCAGGGACTGGCATCTAGTGGCTAACTGATGTAAGTACTGTCTCACCTTCAATGGATAGAACAAACAAGGAGTCCGGTGGCACTTTTAAAGACTAATAAATTTATTTATCGCATGAGCTTTCCTGGGAGAAAATCCCACTTGGTCAGATGCTAGTCAGTCTGGGTTCTTACCCAGGCTTCATAGGTCGTCTTAACTGATTGAGGATTTCTGAGTTTGGCTCCTTTTAACCTTTGTGGTTAGGATTCACAAAATAAAATTCTACCTCTTTCCAGACTTAACCAGTTGCACCTCCCAAATTCCCTGTATTTTTAAAAGTTGAATAACTAGATTTGAGTCTTACTTCAGAAATCTACCTTGCCTGCTATTCTTCTACCTAGTAGATAAAATCATATAGAAAAATGCCCCTTTCTACAGGCTGAGAGGAAAAACATAAGAAATCATGCCTCACTGCAAATAGAACATAAATCAGCCTTCCCTGGCACATGCTGGCTGCTGATCTAGGGCTCATGTCTGATGTGATTAAGCATTTTCCTCATCTGTATTTTATCATTTGTTATGTCAGTTTAATTTTTTCCTCTCTGAAAGAGATCAATGGAGAAGAAAAACATAGAGAATGCTAAGATGCTCCTGTTAGCATTTAAACACAGATGCTGCATATAGAATGTCTCAGTTGGCTAGGTGCGGGTTTGCTGTTTTTTGACACTTTGACAATAAAAATATTTCCAAACAACGTGGCCCTATAAAGGCCCAAATGCAGATTTCCTTCACAGCTTCTACTTCTGTATTTTCCTAGAGTATATCTGTCAAGCTTTAGCTTTAAGTTTTGCCCCTCTCCTGCTATGCAATAGGGTTTTCAGACCCCTGCAATCCTTGAGCTGTGAAGGCCCTGTCACTTTCACTGCAATCCCCAGTCGCGCGGTAGCATGACTATTCTCTCATTTGGCTGTAAGATATTTGCATTAGGGTTTGTTTGTACACAGTTATGCAGGAATAGTTAAACTACTTAATATGAACTAACTTTCACTTGATGAGAGCAAACTGAACAAATGTCCAGTTTTGCCAAAAAAAAGTGGGGGCACAGCCCCCATTGGGCTGCATGAGGAAGTCTGTGGAGGCTAGGAATGAGCAGCAAGGCCAGCCCCATGTGAGGGAGGAGATACTTGTGTGAGTGGGGGGACTTCAGAAAGCCTATGGCATCCTGTTTTCACTTTGGGGAAATATGGTCATCCTTCAAAATAATGCTAAACTTCTAGCTCTGCATCCATTGGTGCTGAGATTAATGTTGTATTCAAGGTACTTTTCTCCAGCTTTACCTTCCCATGCTTAATAAAACACTGCTTTGTGAAATATTAATACTGATAGCACTTTTAATCTGCTCTTCTGAATAAGGATATGTTACTCCATTTTGCAGAGTAATCTGCAATGAATACGAGCAACAAGGTTTTTCTGAGGCTGCTGAAAGATGAGAAGTGAAGCAACGTGACAGGAAACTTTACTTCCTTTCTCCTCATAGAAAATTGCCTATGGAACTGGGATTCATTGAACACTGCCTATGCTGCTGGATACCCCAATCCATGTCTTTCTGTGTACAGATATGTTGTTCAGAGGTGCACATATACCAGCAATCTGCAGCACACACCAACTAGTTTTATTCGTCCTCTATAACCTATGAACAATGCTGCATGTTCATGAGTGCCTTCTCTGACACATGATCTGTTTAATCGGATGATCTATCTAGATAGGGAACTTGCAGAATCTGATAGATTACATATCTTCAAGCATCTGATGAAATAGGATTTTCTTCAATGAAAGCTCATGCAATCAATAAATTTGTTATACTTTAAAAGTGCTCCTTGCTTGTTTTGCTGAACTAGACAAACATGGCTACCCCTTTGGAACTTGTATTTTTACCTGCACTTTATCTTGGGGATTGCAAAATCTTCAGAAGTTCCCCTCCATCCCCAAATTAATTCTTTCACTTTCATTTCTCAAGTAAGAATAATAAAAAGCCAGTTGCATGATATTCACAAACAACTCTGCAGTAACTATACATCTGTGGCTATAAAGCCTACTTAGGACAAACACAGAGCTGGCCAGCTGAGAAGAAAAGCAAGAGCATAAGGACAGAAAATGGGCAAACTTTTTTTTTTCTGGGTTCTAGCAGACCAAGAAAGGGGAACTGATATCTACCTTGCTGAGAGACGATCTACTACAAACACAGGAGGCCGAAGCTATCTCAAGGTGATGCCTTGGCCTAACTTTTTTTGGTTTTCTTCTTCAAAGTACTTGAACCCCAAATCCCTTTTTCAGCTGTGCAGCAGGATCCTTAACCAAGGTCTTTATGCAGTTGCCCAAGGATGAGAGAGAGATTAAGGCACCATGTCCTGAGTATATGGGGGGGGCAGTGTTGAGGGTGAACAAAAACTAAAGTGCAGGATAAGCCTTTACTTTTTGTAAACATCCATGTTTATTAAGCATGTACTTAATTTTGTGTGATGGTAGCTTTACTGAAATTGTAAAACAATTCAGTCCATATGAATGAGTTGCCATAGTTGACATATCATGGTCCATTTTGCCCGATACCCTGTCTGGTTATGAACCATATCAAAGCTTCAGAAGGAATATACAGTATAGTGGAATTATGACATGACCCACCCTGTCATCTGCTCCTGGTTTCTGTTAAGATCACACAAACATGGGGTTGTGCCTCTGACTGTGTTAACTAATAGCCATTGATGGACTTTTCTCTTCCATCAACTTAATCAGTTCCTTATGCTTTTGGACATCACAGCATCCTATGACCATGAATTCCACAAGTTTGTTGTATCTTGTTTGTATTAAACTTGCTGCCTATTAATTTCACTAGGTTACCCTTGGCTTCTATATTGTGTGAAAGAGTGAAGTATACTTCTCTATTTGCTCTTTCTCCACTATTTATGATTTTATAGTAATATCTCCCCCTGCCTCATTTCAAGATGAACACCCCTTATCTCTCAAGTCTTTCCTCATATAGAAATCATTACAAATGCCTGATGATTTTTGTTGCCCTTCTCTGAACCTTCTTCAGTTCCCTTATCCCCTTTTTCAGATGGGCTGATGAGAACCGGACACTATACTCAGTGCAACATGGATTCATACAGTGACATTGATATTTTTTGTCTCATCTATCCCATTCCTAATGCTTCTAATGTACCATTAGCCTTTTTCACTGCTACTGTGCAGAGAGAAGAAATTGAGACTATATCCATGATGATTCCAAGATCTTTCCCTAGTACTAATAGCTAATTTAGACCCCATCATTTTGTATGTATTGTTGGGATTATTTTTTCCAATGTACATTACTTTGCATTTATTGCTGAATTTCATCTGCCACTGTTTCCCAGTCATCCAGGTTTGTGAGATCCCTCTACATTTCTTTGCAGTCTGCTTTGGATGTCACTATCTTGAATAATTGTGGATCATCTGTGAGCTTTGCCACATTACTTCTTACCCCTTTATCAGATCATTGGTAAATATGTTGAACAACATAGGTCCAAGTACAGGTCTGTGGGGAATCCTGCTATTAGCCTCTCTCTTTTGTGAAAACTGACTATTTATTCCTGTCCTTTCTTTCCTATCTTTCAACCAGTTACTGATCCGTGAAAGGACCTTCCCTCTCATTCAATCATAGAATTCCATGGCTTCTTAGCTCCTTTAAGAGCCTTGTGGTGAGGAATCGTGTCAAAAGCTTTCTGAAAATCCAAGTACACTATCAATTGCTCACCCTTCTCCACGTGATGGTTGACTACCTCGATGAATTCTAACAGATTGGTGAGACATGACTTCCCTGTACAAAAGCCATATTGACTCTCCTGCAATGAGTCATGTTTATCTATGTGTTTGGTAATTCTGTTAACTAATTTCAGCAATTTGCTGGTATTAAGTTAGCCTCACAAGTGTGTAAGTGCCAGGATTGTCTCTGAAACTTTAAAAAATAAATAAATAAATCAATGATGCATTAGCTGTCATGTGGTATGAAAGCTGATTTCAGTGAAAAGTTACAGTTAATGGTTCTGCACTTTCATTTTTTATTCCTTCAGAACTCATGGGGGGGATAGCAGTTCACCCTAGTGACTTATTGCTGTTCAGTTTATCTATTTGTTTTAAAACCTCTTATTGATATTTGGGACAGTACTTCAAATTTGCCACCTACATCAAGTATATTCTTTCTGAGCATCTTCCTCAAATCCTCTACAGCAAAGGCTGAAGCAAAGAATTAATTTAGCTTCTCTGTAATAGCCTGGTATTGTAACACCTTTATTGTCTAGTGGCCCCACTGCTGGTTTGGCAAGCTTCCTTTGAAATACTTAAATTTATTACTGTTTTTAGCAAGTTGCTTCTCAAATCCTTTCTTAACCTGACTTTATATTTTACTTGACTGAGTTTGTACTCCTTCCTATTTTCCTTATTAGGATGTGAATTTCAAATTTTCAAAGACACATTTTTTGCCTCTAACAATTGCCATTTCTTTACAAATGAGCTATTCTTTTGGTCCTCCTACTGTCTTTTTAAAGTTAAGCCTTTGCAGGATCAGGACATAAATGATGTAATGTTTTGTCAAGCATAGACACAATAGGTAGCTTTCCTAGTAGCTGATTAAAGATCTCCAATTTATTGCCAGTTGGAGAAGAAGGTACTTGGTTCAGAGAGACAGCATTGTATGCAAGATTGAATTTTGGAATATAAATCCTACAGAAAGATATTGTTGAGGCACCTGAGAGACCTTAGGATTGGTGGTGAGGGCTGTAGAGTCTTGGTTTGATTTCAGCTTTACTGGAGACAGAGGTAGTTAACTAAACAGTCATCTGATGGTATCTTCATCCAGCTCCCTAAGATGTAGCATGTATTTTGCATTTGGGAGTTCCTTTCCTAGACCTGAAGAAGGCTTTTTGTGGCTCAGAAGCTTGTTTCTCTTGCTAATTACAGCTGGTTCAGTAAAATGCATTACTTCACCTACCTTGTCTCTCTCCATTGCACATAGCCAGTTAACTCCAGTGAAGTGCACATGGATTAAATGAGTATGGGGACTAAATTATATTTACACCTCTTAAAGGTAGCTTATTCTCCCCACTTTTTGGTGGAAAAGTATCAAAGAAGGATGTTAGTGGAAAAGTGTCAGAAGGGTGATCTTATAATTAAAGCATTGCACTGGAACTCATGAGAGCTGGATTCAATTTCTGACTCTACCACAGACTCCAGTTATCACAATAGTATCTCTATCCAAGACATGCCATTAAACAATGAACACTTAAAAGAAGGGAACATCTTTCTGTTAAGATGTCTATGAACCAAAGATGTTCCTTGCCTATAAATGGCATAGCTCTTTAAGTCTAATGTATCCACATTGCATGCTGCTTTCTCACTTACACACTTAAATTGTCTGATCTGTGTGGAAGTTCAACATGGAAATACAGCTGGAGAAAGCATGAATGTAATCTTACTGGGAAGGTTTGATCACCACTGATCAAAAGAAGTCCAACTAAAGCCATCTGCTTGTCAAAAAGGAGTTTCCTTCTTTTGATTAACCTTACTGCAGTTCACACATCAGACCACAAGGTAGGGCTAGATACAATGATTAGAACAGCTCTCTGTTCTCAGATACAAGAACTTTTCAGGGATTTCTCAGTCTTTGGTATAACAACCATGCTTCCAAATGTTTTTTGCTGTTTAACATTATGTAAAACTATGGGTGGAGCAGGTTACTTTTTTGCTAGTAAAAATGCAGTCCTTGCAGCTCAGGAACTAGAATCACATACCTGAATTTCACTTGGCCACCACAGCTGAAATAAACTTTGCACACATTAGTTAATAAAAACTTACTTATTAATTAAAATGCTGAGGTTTCAGGTTTTACTCTTTTGTTCTGCATCAGAATGAAATGGAGACCATTTGAAACTTTTTGTCCTGCCAGAAAAAGTACAAGCAAAAGAGATCCTAGCATAGCCCAGGGGCTAGAGCACTTGCTTAGATGTAGGAGTCTCAGATTCAACTCCCTACTCCTGAGTCAGGTATTGAACATCTTAAGTGAGTGCCCTAACTACTGGGCTAGTCTGTTGAGTCCCTGACTTTAGCAGGGAATTCCACACTGGCTCTGAAACTTCTAGACAAAAGTTTAATCAAAACAGGTAATTTTCCACCTAAAGCTTTGGTTTTCATGAATCATTATCATTCTTCTCATGCAAAAGCATTTTTTCTTAAAGTTCCTGAGCGGTTCTAATCAATAAGGTTAAGGGCACTTTTGCACCTTGTCTTTTCATGTTTCACCTCTGCCCTGTTTGCCATTAACTAAAGCTCCCTGATGCTTTCTATTCAAGCACCCTATAGAAAATTTTCTTCTTCATTTTTAGATGCTCTTCTGGTAAATGTTGGGAAGTTGATCTTCAGTCCGTAACACCCATTTGTCAACTTATGCAATGTTTATCCAGTAAGGCCGCTCTGAATCCATTTCTAGTATAAAAATGTCTTAACGTTGTACTCCCTACAGAGTCTGATAAAAATACAGGGACTGGGTATCTCTACTACTGTACCACAAGCCATCTTTACACTTTGACAACTGATAAATTTTAGTATAATAATGTATGAGAGCTTCTCGACTTTTTCAGAACAACTATGTACCTGCAACTTATTTGTGGGTATGCCCAAATGTGCTGTACAATCTTAGGCATGAAATCAAGTCCCTTACTATAAGATGTTTTTGTGATCTACAGGAACTGTGGGTGCACAGTACCTTATGAATCACATTCATGAGTGTTGCCAGAACACAGCTATTGTTGAAGAACTTGTGTCCTAATTACTAATTGTCTGACTATTTTAATAGAGGTAGGGAAGCTGAGTGGTACTGCTGCAGGGGTTTAATGCTATTTCTCCAAATCCAATGTCCTTGATTCCATTGTGAAACCATCTATGGAACAGAGAAGGAAGCAGTATTGTAGCTGTTGTTGTATCCTGATCATAGATAGACATAGGTGAGGTCAATTCCTTTCTTGAACCAACTTCTGTTTGTGAGACAGAGAACCTTTCTGAGCTTATACAGAGCTTTTCTTCAGGTCTGGGAAACTAACTCTGTTTGCCAGCTAAACACAAGGTGAAACAGATTATTGTAAATAACTACTACACATTTTTTACTATTCAGCAACTTGGGTTGACTTTGACTTTTTCAAGAGACCATTCAAGGTGAAGTGACCCATGACACCTAGGCATTCAGTATATGCTCTGAGGAAAGAGTCTGGGATATATACTAAAAACCACCTTCAAACAAGAATGCTCATTTAGAGAAGTACGTTGCATCATGGAATGGGCAATCCAAATTCCCAGAGCGACCCTGCTTCAATACAGAAATAAAACTCCTGTCTGACAGCACACCCTTTGTCACCTACGATCCTACACTGGAATCCATACATGGTATCATCAAATTACAACCTATACTTGAGGGGAATCCCACCCTGAAAACTTTCCTGAACCCCTCTTTCTGACCTTCAGACATCCCCAGCTCATAATCTGAAGCATGCTTCCCACAGACCCAGACACATCAACTCAAAGTGGCATCTGATCCTCAGACACAAAAGCTGCAAACACATCCTCCCTTGCTTCATGGATCAACACCCTCCACAATGCATGTTTCTAGATCCATGAGTCTTACACTTGCCTCTCACAACATGTTGTAACTCATTCAGGGCCCCAAAGGCCTCAATAGGAACTATGGGTGAAACCAGATAGTCACTATGTTCTTGAATGGACTCAACCAGGAAAATAAGATGAAAACCACTCCATCACCTGTGAGTGAACAATTTCACAAATAGGTTTGATACAGAGTGATCAGTCTTCAACCTCAAAACTCACACATCATTTTCAAAAGATGAGCCTGGAACCATAAATTCATAACATTGCTAGACGATAAGAATCAGGGAGAGACTGGATTTATGGCTTATTAAAATGGTCCGTAAACCACTAAGTTACCCCAGCCGTGGGGTTGGAGGGGTATTCACAGGCCACTTCACTATTAAATTAGAACTCTTTAATCTGTGGGGAACATATATTTGGGGCATGCAACAAGCCCTGGACCTGCCCTCAGGGCAAAGAATACCACACAGCCATGCTCTGCCCTGAGCTCAGCTCTAGGTGTGGCCACAGCTTTGGCACCTGACAGGGGCTTCCCCAGTGTTTTTGGTTCCTGGCCAAAGCCTTAATCTCCACTCCCACTCCACAGCACCCAGTCTCATGCCCCCCCCCACCATAGCACCCAATCCAGGCATTGCCCCCACCCCATCCTCAGCAGCCCTAGAGCCTAGATATAATCTCCCTCTCCTTGGATGCAGTGCCTAGCACCAGTCCCCATCCCCTGCCCCAGTGCCCGGCCTCAGCCGTCTTCCTCAACTCCCAGTGGCCCAGCTCCCCTCCTCCCAGCAGCTGCTGCACCACCATCCTGCCTCCCCCAAACCCACTGCACATGGAGCCTGAACACAGCACCTGCCCTAATCTGTACTAGCACCATGACTCCTAGCCACCATGAATCGCCACAGCCCACAGGATCTCCAGCAATAGCCTCAGCCCTAACCACAGCCCCCTGATCATGGCCTAGCTCCCAGCTGCAACCCCAGCCAGACCATGGCCTTGCTCCCAGCCCTAGCTGATGGCGGAATGGGGGTGTGTGAATAAGGGTAAGAAATTTGAGTGCCACTGCCTTAAATGGTTCCTTGAAATATGTTTCCTGATGCTAAACAATGTGTTCCACCTTGTAGAAGAGCTCTCTGTAAGCTCAAAACCTCATCTCTTTCTAAAGGAGAAATTAGTCCACTGAAAGACAACTTCCACCTTGTGTGTCCATAGAGAAACATGACTTTCCCAGGTTGATTCAGATCCTTAGCGGTGTGCAAATGTAGTTCTTATTGTGAACACTGACTGAAGGAAGCTTTCTGAGTGTGGGGAGAGAGAGCAGAAATTTTAACTTTCTTGTAGTGCGACGGAATAACAAACTCCTCACAAGGGTGTCAAGGGCCTCTGGTGCATCAGGAGAGGTATAGTTTCATTGTGTGGTGAGGGAGGTATTGGGGAAGCCCATACAGGAGTAGAGTGCCTGCATGAAGGGCCAGTGGATGGGGAACCTTTTTACGCAAATGTGCAAGAAAGGATTTGGGGATGGAACTAGGCAGATCAGCAACTGTGCTCAAATCGCATAGTGGTAACACAATAAAATCATCTACTTCTTCCAGATCTTCTCCTGTGGGGTAGGGGAAAAGGAGGGAGTGGAGTGGCCAGGAGACTTGCTGGAGCCCTGAGGTTACATCAGCAGATGCTGAGCTATTGTGCGGTTTGAGGGTAGAGGATTGACTTCCATGTTCCCCATTTACCCCATGGCTAAAGCTCAGCTAGATAGTCCATGCACTGAGTACCCAGTTTGGCCTTTAGACACTTTAACACAAACACTATAGCAGGGGTAGGCAACAGCGGCATCCAAGTCCATTCCAAGCGGCATGCGGTACCCTCTGCAGTACCACAGAAATTGCCACTCCAGCCACTGAAAACTACTCTGGGGAGCTTCCTTTGGGTGCAGCTGGGACACAGAGGGGTCCCCCTGACACAGAGAAAAGCTGCCTGGAGTGGCTCCTCTCTGTAGTGTGATGCTCCCCAAAGGAGCCATTTTCTGCACCTTGCCTGGGAACCCCTGAAAGGAGCTGCGTCTTTTTGTGGTAGGCCTGTCCCTAGGCACACGGCCAAGATGAGCCACTCTCCATGACTTCTTTAGTGGCATGCCTGGGAAGTGCTCCCACTCCAGCCGTGACTGCTAGTGAATTTTCAGGCAGCTGCCACATTTTTTTTCAGCAGACAGGGCTGCTGGCACCAGCTGAGGGTCAGGGAGGAAGGATGGGAACAGAGCTTTGCAAGGGTTGCTGACCCCTGTATTATAGTGTGGCTGATAACTTGCCTTAATAAATCACAGTACTTAAACAAGCAGAAGGCACCAGGACCAGCTCTGATACCCTCCCTGTCAATAATCAATCACTAGTTTTAATACAGTATTTGGATCCTGACTAAGAAAGTTTAGATTCAGCACTATTCTTGGCTGGATTCAGCTGCACCAATATCTTGTAGGATTTCAGTCCAAGGTGACTGAGCAGGGAACATCTCTCATGCACCTAAAGGAACCAGAAGATTGGCCCCTATTGGGTATTTAGGATCTGAATGGAGTTAGGAGAGTTGGATCAGATGTTCCCACTGGGAACTAGGAAAACTTCAGGGATCTTATGAAACAAATACAAAAATGGGCACAAATATGGCTGAAGAAGACTTAGTTAAAAATGTGAATACCCACAGAAAATATTGTGGATTATTTGTTGAATCTGTGGGAACTGTCCTTTCTGTAAAGTTCTGACATAATGAGTTGCTGTACATACAAACTGCACTGAAGATACCATTCACACCTTTAGATAAAGGAATAACAGCTTGCTTGTTTTATCCTTGGTAGCACCATATGAATATGTGGAGTGTATGTATATTTTACAACCAGTGGAAAATGTGAACCACTGCATATGATGACAGAATATTCTTGATGATGCAATCCATTTTTCTTCATCCCTCCAACTGTTTAATCTCTCTGCATCAAACTTAAGCTATATGCCCTTCACTATGTCTCCTTCCCCCTACCTGGCATCTGTCATTCACCAAGAAGATCTTGACTCTTGCTTCTAATCAGCCCATTGCCACTTGTTAAATTTTCAAACAAGCATTTCCATGATTTTTCTCATGCTGCCCCTTACATTTGGTACCTATAAATATCTGCAAAATTGCCTCATTATCCTCCTTAGAGTGCTGCCTTCTATTCTGCCTACAGAATAACTTAGAAAACAGTCAAGGAGCCAGTGTGCTGAGTCAGTAGGCTGACCAATATATTAATTTGCCTTATGTTTCCCAATCTGGCTGTCTGTATCCAGCTGTTGTCTTATTTTACATTTGGATTATAAATGCTTGCTCTGTGTTTTAATCCAGTAGTTAGTATAGTGAGGTCTTGATCCATGGCTGAGGCTGCCAATGCTAGAGCAGTACAGTAAATATCAGTGCCAAGTTCAGTAAAATAAAGCAATACACTTACAGATTTTTTTTTATCAGTGTTTCTGCAAGGCCTCACCTGTTCAAAAGGAGAGCACCTAATGCCACAGTTTGGTATCTAGCTCCTTATTGGCTCATCAGCAATACCATGAACATACACAGCACAAGAAGTTCAAGAGCTTTTGTAGTTTTTCATCACTCCCATATTCCAAGCATTTGCTTGCCTTAAACTTGATGGATTTTGTCTCTATTCTTCCATTACCCCCACCACTCAACTCTCATTAGTCTTAATCCTTTTTACTCACACCTGACACGCACTAGTCCCCTTTTATCAAAGGATTTTCACACCTGAGGCCTCAAGTCACATACTTGCAGTAAAACAACTGCTTAAAAGCAAATCCTTTTAAATCCCAAGGCCAAACACCATAACAAACATATCTACTCAAGGGATCAGTTTTCCAAATGTGCTTTGAACCTATGTCCCAGCAAACATTTGGCTTTAAGTGTGATAGTTTTGTTTTGGGTTTTTTTGCTGTTTTTGTAAAGACATTCCCCTTCACATGCTATCTAAACCTGTACCTCTGGTGTATTTTGCCATTGAAGTGTGGAATAGCAGAGTAATGCCGGGGAACCACAGGGGCAACACTTCAGGACAAAAATATGGATTGAAATCAAATCTTCTAAGAAACTGTGTCAGTTACAGTGAGAGCATATCCTTTTTTGGAGTGGGTGGGAGAGAGAATTAAATCATGTTTTCATATCAACTGTCCTTGAGAGTGTACTGTGTAGCCTGTGACTGACTGAGGGAGATGTCAAATTTAAAAAGCAAAACCAAAAACCTATCACCATAAACTAGTTTTAAAGTTTACCCAAAGCACAGAAAGGTCTCCTTCGCGCGCTGGGTGATCTTGTATGGTAACATACAATTCCTATAGATGAGCTTTCAAACTGGGCTTTGCAAAATAAGTTGTGTGCCCTCACAACTAGTCAACTTCATGCCAGGAACATATATGTGGCATGAAAATGGTGAATTCATATGCAGACAAACACATATGCAAGGACTTGCTTGGACACACAGTTTGCATATGCACATGGTAGCTACCATTTGTATCTCTTGTGGTTGCTGCTGTTCAGAAAATTTAGTGCCCAATTAACCTAATGGTGGAATATAAATAATGCCACAGTCACTTCAATTCAGTCAGACTTTGTTGGCATAACAAATTAGACAAGTGAGGCCACAGAATAAAAAGGAGCTATACCCTCTCTGGTAAACACAGTCCTTCTCAGACAAGGCTACAGCTTGTGTCTGGGTTTGATCCTTGTGTTTCGGTTGTCAGCAGTGTCCATTCCTGACCCAGTGGCAAGTTGCTGTGTGATGTGATGCCTTCATCTCTTTCCTTTCTGTTCCATGGTTTAGACACAGTTCTGCAGGGTCACTAGAGTCACTGATCTTCTTCCAAACAGGGAGGGGAAACTTGGTGTGAAATTCTAAATAAAACAGTGGTTAACCACTCTCTTCACTCTGCTGGCCTGTGTGTTTGCACGCCAGAGAGGTTCTTACGAATCACCCTCTCAGGGTAACAAAGTATTCAGGACTGAAGGGAGGAGAACATCAGTGTGTGCCCTCTCACTCCTTATACTGGGGTGTATGTCTCCTGCTGCTCCCCCCCCCATAACCCCTGCCCCTTTTCCTTCCCGGGTGCAACAGGAATTAATCAGGCAGACACAATTCTTTCCTTCCCGCCCTCAAAATCCCTTTAATTCTCTTCTCCTCAGAGGAGAAGAACATAGTCAATGGGGGTGGAAGGAAAAGGGCCCAAAAGTAACCATCTCCACGTTCCTACCTAACCTAGCACCCCATACAACACCTGCTGCTAGATGATGTGCAGCTTCGTGACCTATCGCTGAGGCAGTGCATGTTTTGGAATGGCTGTTCATGACTCATCCACAAGACCAAGCACATAGAGAGCTGCGCAAAACTTGGCAGCTACAATACAGCGCTTAACTTGGCTATGGCACACTGCTTTGTAAGTATAAAGTGCTATAAAAATACTAAACAGTTTTCTCCTACTTGTAAAAGAATCACTCGAGGCTAAATAGTATATGAAGTGAGTGATGAGCCAAAGCCCTGTCTACAAATTTTTTTGCCATATTGAAGATTCCCTAAATGAGGCATGTAATAAAAATAGTGGTTTCTTGTCTGTTAAAAAGGAGACTGTAATTCAATGCCTTCTGAAGAATAAGAACCCCAAAGGCAACCTAAGGAAGCCTAGAGCAACAGATTCATAATAATATTAATAACCATATGCTCCATTTGAGCGAAGTCCCTCAAGGCAACATGGTAATCCTCCCTGATTCTGAAAGTTGCATAGATGCTTAGAGATATTTAGAACTAATATAAATTGAATCTAGAAGAGAATGGAACAGATTGTAACTAAGTTGAAAGCACATCCTTTGGGCACAGTCAGCACGGGATGGGGATCTGTGGGATATTGAAATGTAAATTAGTTGCAACACATAAGGTCTATTGTGTCACTGGTTGGCTTGGTAAAGTTCAGATGTATATGTTGGGGCATATATTTCCCCCTTTCATCTCCATCTACCTAGCCTTCAATATACTTACTCTATAATGAATGCAATTGTATGCGGTCCTTATTGTAATAAATATGGAGGGGAAATATCCTCATTAAAGAATACAGGCCTGCCTCAACCTGAAGGTTTCAACTCCTGTCTACACTACAACTCCAAACCATGGCTAAAACACTGACTGTGGCCCAGTCCCTGGTGTAAAGTAGTTTAATTGTTGGCAGAGGTAGGAATAAGTTCTGTGCCAGGAACAGTGTTTGCTGTTAAGATCAAAATAGCTCTAACTCTCATCTCAAAGGGATCTTCATCCCATTTGGGGGGTTTTTGCTGGCCTAACCATTCAAGGTGCTTTTGGCCCCAATTACTGTAGCATTGGACCTCCTAATCTTAATGATCTCCACACCCCTGTAAGCTAGGGCCATTCTATTGCCATTTTACTGAAGGGAAAGTGAGGCAGAGAGGCTAAATGACTTCCCTAAGGTCACATGAAAAGTCTGGAGATGGGGTTGAGTTTCCTACTGTCCTGCAAAGTGCTTGGCTAATGCCCTCACCACTGTGTAAGCTCCCTTTATCCTGTATGAAATCTGATTAGGTTAAGAAGTAGTTTTTGCACACAGAAAGGATGCGAGAAGTCAAATGAAACCTCCTTTGTAAGTTGTACATTCAGCTGAAGGGTCATAGTCCTTTAAAGCTCTATGCTTCCACACCACTAGGAGGACCCTGGACCCTAAAGATGGAGGGTCGGCTTAGGAGAGTGTAAGGTAACACCTTCACTCTGGTACCTGTTTTTCCCCTATATTATTTTTTGGAATAGGCATGTTTTGGCATGAGGATGGCAATACTGGATCCAATCAACAGTCCGTCTAGCTCGGTATCCTGTCTTCCAATACTGGCCAATGCCAAGCTGTGATGGACCTCCTCAGAAATCACTCTGGGGTCCCCTCTGCCAGTGGTTACAGTAAGAGGGAGCACACCGCAATGCTGTTCCAGGGCCCACCATTTTTAGAGACTAGTGCTGCAAGGCCTCTAAAATAAAATAATGGGGCAGAATGCAGCATTCTGGTACGTTCCCCCTTACTAACCCTGCACAGACACCAGCCACGTGTGGCCGGCAGCTGTGACCCCTAACTGACCAGAAGCCACAGTCTTCTGGCCAGCAGAGACCTTCCCCCAGGCTGGGAGTTTTAAAAACTCCCACCCTGAGCATGCTCTAAATATGCTCATGGTGGGAGGAGCAGCCCATGGTGTGACAGCTCCACTCTGCTGGTGAGGTAAGGGGGCTGGGAAGGAGGTTGGGGGATGAAGGGATTGGGCCAAATGGGGGTGGGGGATGACTGGGAGAACCAGTGGGTAGGTTAGGGTAGGAAGAAGGGTTTGGGATGGGAGGCTGGGGAGGTCTGGAAGGGGTTGGAGGGCTGAAGGGGAGTGGAGTGGAGACTGGGGGTTAGGAGTGCTGGAGTGGGGACTTGGGGGCACAAAGTTTAGGGATTGGGAATGGGGCCTGAGGAGGACATGAGGAAAGAGAGGTCTGATGTGGGCACTAGTGGACAAGGTTGGGTTGATGTGTGTAGAAAAAGCTGGTGGGGCTCCGAAATACCTACCTGGGCTGGGGCCCACACGTGCATGAAGGGGGCTCAGACAATACGGGAAGGGGGCTCAGAGATTAGGAGGGTTCTGGGGCCAATCAAGTTATATGTTAACCACCAGTAAGATATTCCTTTTGGGGAACTAATAAGTCTTCTGAACAAGTGTAATTTCTTGTCTTCCTTAGATGGTGCTGTCATGAGCACATCTCCCCTTATGTGCTAAACTCTGCAGTTTAATGCCATTATGTTTATAATGATGCTTAGTACCCTTGCCCCCACCATTCCTGTCTTCTTGCCCATTCTTTGATGTAGCTCATTTTGTTGTCACACAGACTATTTATAAACCAAATGTTGTTGTTGGTTCAGCAATGATCATTTTAAAGCTAGGTTGTTTTCTGTTAATGTCAATAAAAGGAGTGAAAAAATTTGTTTTGGTTGCACTACAAAAGAAACTTAAAGGCACAAAGATGAGGATGTGGCAAATGTCTTTCTTTTTAGCTGAACTTCTGCTATCAGAGTTTAACGATGTTGAAAGATGAACAGGAGATTGGGAGAGAGCACTCTTAAAAGCATTGTTCTGGTATCACATATTGAACTACAATTTAAACAATGTCAAAGTGGTCAGATGTTCAAAGATGCCCAGTAACTTCACATGGTTCAGGTTTTGAAGTATATATTAAAACAAATTCCAGCATCTGCATGAAAAGGACTTGCATATGCTTAAAGGTTAGAATCCCTTTTGTGCAAGCAACAGGGTTTGCAAGTAGGACAAAAAAGCCTACCTACGAAAGATGGAAATGACAGATGGCCCATATGTGGAGTTACTGACGTTTCTGCAGCTATCTATATGTTTAGCGGTGAGCGTGGGTAGTGGGTTTTCATAGCAGCAACAGTAAATAAGTATGTTTCCATTAATCCTGTTCAGTGCATTGGAGTGAGGCAGGAGTGAGTGACAGCTATGCCACGTTACTGTCCAGAATTATGCTTGGTGGTGATATCTTGGTTGGATTGTTGGTAGTCAGATTTTGTAATAATGTGAAATGGCTGTAATATCCATGAATGAAATGGTAGTACTTTTGACTATTGGGGGAAAAAGATTTATAAAATAGAGTCTGTGTCAGTACTTGCCATACGCAAAAAGGTGATACGTTAAGGTACCTAGTGAATTTAGCTAAAATTTCTCAAACTTTCATAGTGTAAACCAACCATTTCTTAGAGAGATGGGTTTTTTCCCTTGAATACTTTCTAGTGGGGGAGGCCTTGAAGCAGGCCCATCTGATCCGTTGCTTCTGCTGTCGATGCTCTGCTTAAGTCTGGAGCAGTGGGAAGCTTTTGGCCAGAGCATCAGGCAGCTTTTCACAGGTCGCTACCTGAACATCCTGCTTCTCGTCATGTGACTGGAAGCAGGAAGTGGCCAGACCCACCTGAGGAATTCACAGGTCATGCCAGAAAATTTCTTCTGGCTACACCCCGCTACCTTTCCTCCTATTTATAAATGCATAACTTCCATATAATCACTGCAATTGCTTATGTGTAATCCACCCTGTTCAGACAGTGCTGAAGAAGGGTTCTAGCTCAGGCTGTAGAGACTCATGCTCTTGAGTCTGGATGTCTGAAGCTCAATCCTTGATAACAGTGGACATTACTTAGATAGAAAGTTCTCTGAGGCAGTTTTTGCTTGTACAGCAGACAGTACAATGAGATCTTGGTCTATTATAAGGGCACCCAGGTGTTATGGTGATAAAGATAAAACTAAGAATATGCTTAGAAAAATATTAGGAAATGTATTTAAAGGCCAGAAATTTACTGAATCAACATCATGTTGATCAATGACCTCAGAAAGCCAGTTGGGTCACTCTGGAATTACGAAATTCAGTTTTGTACAAGTCTCTTAATATTTAAGTGAATTGCTTTATAGATACATAAAATGTCTTTATAATGCTATGCCTTTCATTTTTACACAGTGACATTGGCACAGATGTTTATGCAACTTAGTTTAATAATACTATTTTACTGAGCACATATGAAATCACTTTCTATATACCTTGGTAATGTACCATTTCTCCCTCCCTTTCCCCTAACTGTTGTAATCGCTGTTCCTCACTGAGGACTAACAACATAAATCTGGTGTTTTCAGCCACTTCTTAATTATCCAGGCACACAAAAATAGACCTTATAAAATACATGTTATATATTTCTTACTCATAATTTAGGCATAAAACAGTCTTCCATCTGAAGAACAGGGAAAGTTTCAGCATAAACAGAAATCTTTCAGAAAGATATGAAAACAGGGAATTGGAACAAAAGTCATCTTACAAACTTGTCTTTAAAATAGTGGGTTAGAGAACCTCAGGTAGTGGAAATCAGCATAGTTCTGCTGAAGCTGCTATCTAATCCTAGTTAGATCTATTTATACCATGTCAAGATATGGCCTGTTACTGTGATAACAAATGTTCAGTTTAGCTAGTGTGGGTCAAATCCTTTTCTCATTACTGCAGTGTAAATCCTTTGGCTTGGTGATTACTCTGAATTTACAGTAGTTGTATTCCATTAGTTCCTTGGGGGATCCAGTCAAGCATCAGGGCCCTATTGTGCTAGGTGCTGTACAAACATACTACCATGACATTTATCTGCTCCAAAGAACCTAGTCTATGGGCTTGTCTACAGAATGGAGTAATGAAGTTTAAGCAGTTGGATTTCTAAAGTATACCAGCATGTTGCATGGTCTATGTAGACCTTGCTTGTGCAAGAAGTTCCCTACTACATAAACATGTTACAGATCTTTTAGTGTGCATCAGAAGGATCTACCTGGACCAGTTAATGTACAACACATTAGTGTCAGAAATTGCACACCTACAGTGCTCATTACTGCACTGTATAAACACACCAAAAGTAACTGCTATGACTGAGACTTGCATACATACTGCCAGGTAATCTTATTTTCTACTTACGTCCTTTCAGCTTTTTGAAAGTTCTGGTCTTAGGTACAACAGAAATTGGTGCATTAAAAATGGATGGATTTTGTTTTGTGTTTGTTTTAACTGGTGTCATTTTTTACAATTCAAGTTTGCAACATACTATGGTAGAAGAAAATGTCTTCAATGTTATAGTGCCTAGATTTAATTTAGTATTAGACGAATGAAGCGAGAGATTTGTTGAAGATCAAATTCCTTTTAGAGAAACTCACCAAGGAAATGCATGAAAGAGGGGGGAGAAACTTTAGAAATACATACTGAGCTTGCTGGCAATAAAATATCTAACCTTTTAGTTACTGAATGGTGTTAGGGTGTCTGTAATAAGAGAGATGGATTAAGACCCTTTTTTTGGCCTTTTGATTTTTACCATTTACTATATACTGTCTGTTTATATGTCAGTCCTTGGTTCCTTTGATTGGAATCAGAAGCTGCCTTGTGAACTGTATAGAAATATGCTCAGTTTTATGTCACTTCTATGCTGGTGCCTGAATTCCCCAAGGAATCCTCTAATTCAAACAGCAAATCTCAGTGTGACAGCTAAACTTGGTAGATAACATTTTGCATTCTTTTTTTAAAAAGAAATATTTTACCCGAGTGCATAAAATAAACCCAGTTTTTAAAATGTACATTTCCGTTCACTGTTACAGGCACAATTCCATTGTATGAAATGCTTGATGTGCAGAATGAGATGGTTTGGCAGGTTCACCAACATCATCAATTTGATTTGTTGAACAAGAGCTTTATATTAACAAACGAAGGACTGAACCATAAATAGCTCCATTGTGGATGTTCAATCTAGCCAAGAAAGGTCTCCAAAGAGTCTATGACAAGCAAGCACTTGGTAACCCAGAAAAAGACTGTTTGTTAGGGTACTATGTTCTTGTCAAGTTCCAAAGGAAGTAGTCCTGTTAGTCCAGTTCAGCAAAACTAAAAGTGCTACTACGACTCCTTGTTTAAGACTAAGAAATTGATCTATTGCATGAGCTTTTGTGGGAGAAAATCCCACTTACTGTTCTTGTCCTTTACTCTGCCACTGCATTGCTTTGTTGGGCAAGCTGCTTAACCTTAAACCACTTGGTCCTCCATTTATTTACCGTTCTGTGAAATCGATCCAATACATACACTGCAAAAGTGTTGTGAAGATTAATTAATCCTTGCTTGTAAATTGCACTGAGATTCTCTGAAAGGCACCATACTAGTAAAAAGAATTAATATCACCTACATTGCTTGCTTTAAGATCTTTGAAGTTTAGTTTCTTTTTTTTATGTTGGCCACTTCCTAACATCTTTCTGGCAGGTGCCATGTAGATGAAAGACATCGTTTTTAGGGCCTCATTCTCAATTGCTTTGAAAATGATTACACACAGTGAACTGCAGTCAGTGTAAAATGCTACCATTCTGTTCTTTTATACCGGAGTGCTTAAGTAGGTCCCAGCTGAATTCAAGGCCTCCATTTGCTAAGTGCTATTCAAATGTATAGCGGAGAACAGTTCCTGCATTTAAAATAGACAAGCAGTCTGTTGTAGCATAAATAGACAAGACAGACAAAAAGGATGGGAGAGGAAACTAATGTAGGACAAGTTGCTTTACCTTTGATAGCAAAGTTGAGACTAGGACCCCGGTACGCCAAGCCCCATCCAGTCACCTATACACTAGACCATAGTTTTCCAACTACAATGTACAGATGGGGCAACAAGGCATACGTAGGTGTGACACAGATTTTTGGAAACTTGTGAAGAGAAAAAGGAAAAAAAAGGCCATTTATTTGAATTAGTGTCACAACCAAATTGCATTTTGTGCTGTTGCTTTTTGGGTGTATGGGTAAGAGAGAGACATCATGCACCATATGCTCAAATGACCTTGCCACATGGTAGTTTTATTTTTACTAATCATTAAGATGTTGAGGTGATTTTTGAACTGAAGACTCAAAAATGAGCAGATATTTTAAGGAAAAAGTATTCTGGTATCTCCAAATCTACTTTCAGTGATGAAGCTGAACATGAACATAAGAAAAGCAAAGTGGTGAGTCAATGCTACTGTAAGAGTTACTTGCAATTTGGATTTTCACTTACAAGTGAACTATCTTGCACTCTTGGACAATGTCTTGTGTGTGGGAAGAAACTACTGAAATTGCAAAGGTCCCCTTTCAGATAAAACAAGTTGCCGCAGTGAGATGGTGCTTTGAGCGGGGAAAAAAACTAAATCAAGTGGAGAATTTGCACAACAACTTGATAAGATCAGCAGTCATGCTTGACTCATAGCTAATGTCAACGTTGATGGCTATAATATACAAGGAAAATTTTTATTTTGCAGACATCTGCCAGATCACATGACCAGAGAGGAAATTTCAGGGTGACAACAACCTATCTTGAGGAGGGAATATGGCAGTGGAAAACTTGTTTTAGTGTTTGCAGAGCTGGAACTGCTACCTTGACTGGCAAAGTGAAGGGGTTGTAAGCAAAACCAAGGAACAAAACCCCAGATGTACTGGTGATCCACTGTTTCCTGTAGTGAAGCTCTTGTGGCGAGCACACTGCTAAAAGAACATTTCTTCCTGTTTGATGAAGCAGTAAAGATTGTGAACTTGATAAAATAGTCATCCTTAAAATGTGGCTTTTTCTCATTGTTGTGTGAGGAAATGGAAGCAGAACACCAGCATTTACATTTGCACACAGAAATACACTGTCTTTTCCATGGAAAAGTTCTTTCATGTTTGTATGAGCTGAGAGAGGAATTAAAAATGAATGTTCTTAACTTTTTGGAGGAAACCACATATACAGGCTTAATTTCTGAAGTAGCATATTGTGCAAAACTTACCTACCTGGCTAGTTATATTCCACCACACCAATGAACTGAACAAGCAGATGCAAGGTAGAAATGTGAATCCTCTCTCCTGCATGGATAAACTGCATGGCCTTAAATGTAAGTTAACCTTCTGATGTGGAAAATACCAAAAGACACAAGAGAGATGCTTCTTCTGGAAAACACAGAAGATCCTACTGGCAGTATTTTGGCCAATGTCATTTCTGAGCATTTGAGAAGTCCAAAAGAAAAATTCAGCTCTTATTTTCCTTAAACCACCTATATAGGAGATAGTGATTGGACCTGAGATGCTTGTGTTTGCTCTGCAATGGAAAGTTTGGCAGCATGCCTTTGGATTCATGCTGGCTGAGCGTGGAAGATCAATACATAGTCATGCCAGACTGTGCTACCTACATTTTTATTTTCATTTTCAATGCACCTATGCAAGTTGTTTGGATTTTGGATTTTTTGGTTTCTTTTGGTTTTTGTCAAGTCTGACCTACATCAAAAACAGAGTGCATCTGAGATTGGTGGAGAAAAAACTCTTAGTTGGCTGGCCTGTCAACATTTCCTGCCAAGATTAAATGATTCCATGTATCAAGGCAAGTTGAAAGTTCTCATTAAAAGTAAATTTTTGTTTTGAAAATTTTAGTGCAGGGCAGGGTACGCTACAAAAATCCTTATTATTGAAGTAACTGTTCCTTAGACTGGAAAAGGTTGGAGAACACTGTACTAGACCTGTGGTTTTCACCCCGTATGCTGTGGCACACTGGTGAACTGTGAGAACTGTCCAAGTGTACCATAAAATTTTGTAAGAAAGTAATGAAAATCATTGTAAAACATATATTGTTTCATCTTAAACAACATTCTAGTGAATTTATAAAACTCATGAAAATTTAATTATCAAATTAAAAACAAGGTATTAGTCTTTCAATTCTAAAATGTGACCATTCTAAACAGCGGTGGCTGAAGGGCAAAACTGAGGTGACACGTATGTCTTCTGGTGGACTTGGAACATTAATGCATTTGATCCTTCTTTAGCTTGTTGTAGGCACTATGCTGCAAACTACTTCAGTAAGACAGTAACCATAGTAAATGTGACGTTTATGAGCAATCAATTCTGCTGAAAAAAGTAGGTGCACCGTGGAATCATCTGGCTCTTTGAAGTGTGCCGTGTTACTGTAAAGGCTGGGAACCACTGTATTAGGTCATGCTGCCTCATTCAATAGCTCTGATTTGATTGCATTTTTAAATCTGCTGTGCATAGGTGTAAAGGATTTAGCATGGTAGACAGTAATGGCGAATCTGCCCCTCACTGGCTGTCCTACAGGTAGCAATCTGAAAAGAGAGTACAGGGAGGATGACTGTATTCAGAGGAAGGGACTGATTCTGAGGGCTCCCTTGAGAGCTGGCCAAATGGTTACTCACATTGCTGAAGTTCTGTGACTAAACAGAGGACTTCAGTTTTAAGTGCAATCAGTCTGGCACTTTCCTTAAGGGTTAAATTCACTTTAAAAGAAAAATAAGCCAACAATGGAAAAGAAACATGAACCTTCTAATGGACTCTAATACGAGCAGTGCTCCGTGGAAGAGAATCCTGAATGGCTGGCCCAGTTGCTAAAGGCTTTGAGCGATGACTGATTAGGCATCCCTAACTATTTCTGCCCACCCCAACCCCCTCTATCCTGGGTATGGAATGGTTAGATATCTGCTTTCAGTATTTCCATCATTTTGAAATCTGATGTCATTTTAAAGGACAGGGGAGGAGATTAAGAAGTCCTGCTGTTGTATGCCTGGGAGAACCCTATAACAACACGGATAGCAAGCAAAGAAACACTTTTTTTCCCACCAGTTTGGCTTTTGGCTAGGGTTTAGCCATTTTGTAGAAAGCACTTCTTTAAAATGTTAATGCCCATGGGACTGTATTTATTTCCAGTCTTCCTGGAAAATACACAAAGGTACACGAAGCCAAAAAGCTTGTCATCAATTTTCTTAAACCTTTGCCTGCTGAACTGGAGTATTGAGTGCACACTTGACCTTTGAACATTTGTATCTGGATTTGGTTTCAGCCTACCTAGGCTGCTTTTTGCACTGAATCCAATTGTTTAAACAGAGGTTGTTTCTTTCTCTCAGGTTCCCAACATGCAAATTTTAATGATGCTTTCTGGCCTCACAATAGTGTTACTGAGCAGCATTCGTTATCTGTAAATCCTTGAATGAATGGCACTATTATAGAAGAGCAAATTAAAATGATGGGTAGATAGTGCGGTAGAGTGACCACAGCACTGGATTAAAAGTCAGAAAATCTGGATTCTGCTGCCACTGACCTGTTCTGTGATCTTAGGCAAGGCTCTTCATCTCTCTATGCCTCACTTTCCCTTTCTACCTTTGTCTATAATTTCATCTGTTGTTTGCATTACAGTAACAATGACTGAGATGCGGACCATGTTGTGCTTGGCACCATACAAAGACATAATAAGAGGCCATCGTTTTGCCTCAAATAACATGCACTCAAAGTAGACAAGATTCACAAATTCTGGGAGGGGAGGTGCACTGATGTGTAGGGTGCATTGTCTCAGATTACACAGCAGGTTAACAGAAGATTAGAACTGAGCTATTGTTTTTAGTCAGGCGCCCTGTCAGTTGGACAATTTGTCTCTTATCAATGTGTTTGGACAATGATGGCCATGATTTGCCTGAATCTCACTGAGGCTTGTGGAGCCACTGAAATACTAATAAAATCATCATTGGTTTAAAATGTATATATTATGTTTACTTAGATTGTAGCCCAGGGTTCCTTACTTGCTAATGGTTTAAAATGTATATTTACTAAGTTACTTCAAAGCTTTAGATATCTACCATTGCACCTTTCATCTAAGGATATTGCTTGATAAACATTGATTTAAAATACATATCACCACTGGGAGATAGCTATTATCCCCATTTTATAGTTGGGAAAACAGAAGTATGGAGAGAGTGAGTTTTTTGTGTTACCTCTTGGGCAAGTGAATCTGTGCAACAGCTGCGAGCGGAATGCCTGACTGATTTCGTTCCCAAGAATGCCTCCTCTTTTTGGTAAGAGCTGAAGTGTGGTTTCAGAAATGTGGTAATGTTTTCATAATATGCAGAAGGTGGTGGCATTTCAGAGACCAAGAAGCCAGATGTTTGGAGTCCAGTATGGCTGATTGCAGACGCTTGCATACTGATAGTGTTACTGTTTCAATAATTAAAAGGGACTGACATTTATAGCCTATTCACATTCAAATTTTGCAGGTAATGACTCTAACCTTTCATAAGAAGCTTAATAATACAGCACTTTTAATGCTTGTTGGTAAAGCAATTTCTCTAGTTTTAAGATATTCTTTTCCATAAATTCACGTACTTACATACCGTACAAACACACTTTCTGGGGATATGTATGATCAGAGACAACCCAGTGTAAAATGAATAAAACTGCTATGTAATTATTGAGTTTAGTTTACTAGAAAAGATATTGTGCAGTCAGGGCAACCACATACTCAAGCATTTTCAGTTATGGAAACCACATGCTTTGAGTAATTACACATGTAACAACATACGCTTCCTAGATACAGAATTTTCATCAGAAGGCTTTTGCATCATCTTCTCATTTTATTGGAAGGAAAAAGTACTAACTTTAATAAAAGTAAGATTCCTAAAGACCTTTTGAGAGGGCAGAGACATTGGCAGTGTTTCAACAGTACATCCAAAATTGACTCTGTTTCAGTGTAGGTAGGGTTGTTTTTTGTTGTTTGATGGAGGGGGTTGTTTTGTTTTTGTGTTTTCCTCTGTAAAAATCTGAACTTGCATTAGCCACCCTGTTGTAAAATCCTAGTGGATACAAGGCACCTGTACTTTTTATCACGGTGTAGCTCGGAAAGGTTGGCATCTGTGCTCCACCTACTTTATCTAGAAGTAGAACTACAGAGCTTCATCTCTACTAGGACTTTACAGCAGGATAGCTAAGGCATGCTTTTACTTTGGGGAAAAATAACATACCCTCCTAGCCTCCAAGTGTTCTGAAGGAGAACAAGGGACACAATTTAACCCCCCCATACATACTTCCAGCAGCACTAAGCTAATTTAGGTGATTTGCTGGTATGTAATTAACTAGTTCATTAAGATAAATTCCATCCATTTGGTGGTTAATCCAAGTCACTGTATATTTAGGGCTAGATTGTGGCTTTGCCATGAAACCTGAGTAAGGGACAGCAGGTGACTGTGTTGCTTCTGGGCAGCACAATTATTTTCCCTTGCCTGGATGGTGTCAGAGGGTGTCTCCATTCCCCACCAATATATGCACGGATGGGAAACAGTGAGCCTATGGAAGTTTATTTCCTGCTCTCCCACTCTCCACTGCTACCTACAATATGAGTAACCTTCAAAGAATACAGAGGAATATTTACTCCCTTGCATGGGCACATATTAATTGGGCCTTTTAACAGTGGTTAGTTTAGTTTCTGACTGCCTGCTCCTCCCAGCTCTATCCAAGTCCTGTTACTATACAGCATCTACCAAAACTGGGGACTTGGGCTCCTAGGTGCCACTGCAATACAAACAATAAGTAAAGTAATCTCAATCTCAGAAATTGTGGTTCTAGAAAATGCAATTTTGTTTCAACAAACGCATACAAGGTGTTCCAATGGATGGCTAAAAGGACTAATCAGCATTCAAGGGTTATATAGCATATTACTTAGTGTCACCAAATCACTTCTTTATTCACAGCAGAAGAGTTAATGTAGAGAACTATGGAAGTAAAACATAATCCTAAAATCTACATTGCATGAAAAAATTCACTTTCCATCCCAGGCTTCAATTGTACCTTTCTTAGGCAGAGTAGTGCTCCCATTGGCTTGAGTGGGACTAAGCTATTTGAGTAGCTCTACTGTAGGAAGTGGCCCTAATCCTGGACTAAGGGACTACTTGAGGTATAAGTCATGGAGTCAGGCCTATATTTGGTCACCTTCCCTAGGAGAGGCTACAGGATACAGTCAGTTTTCAGAAAACCTAGCAGCAGGATTACAGCTTGCACACGTGCTGTTTGCCTTGTATTAAACTAAGGTTTAGGTGACCTGACATTCATCTGGCTATGCTTCAAATGTTGCATTGATAAAGTGGCCAAACTTTGTTTTCTATAAGAATAGCTCGCCTCCATTTCAAGTGGGTCTTGGTTCATTTGCATTCCCTTCTGAGGAATAAGACCAGTTTTAAAGTGAGTAAGAGCGGACACAGGACTCTCAAAAGGATCTACTTGGGATTCTTGGAATCCCATTGTGCCAAAGGGAGAGAATAACTCCTACTTAGTTATACCCATGCCTACCTTACTGGCATCAATGTGTGTGTTCATCTAGAAGCAGGGTTTGGCCCATAGAGCAGAACAAGACTCTGTATTTGGACACAGTTCCACATCCTTTCCTTTAGGAAGTGGCCTAGTATAATTTCAATGCAAAATGAATAGATTTTCTCCATTTAGAGGATGTGCTCAGTGAATATCAATCACGCAGGCTGAGTTCGTGCTGCCTGTCTCAAAAATAGTCCTTTTGCTGCTGGCAGTCTGAGGTGCTTCACCAGGATGGTAATGTGGGTATATTGAGCTGCTTAAATAATGGGACAAGAAGAGCTGCAAGTAGAAGACCTCCATGCAGCTCCAAAGTTGTTTGGTAACAGAGAAGCATGGGGGGGCGTTAATTGTCCTTCCCTACTTCAGTAATCTCTGTAGGTTGTGGAAGTCTCTCGGAAGCGTAGCCACAGCCTCCAGGAAGCTGCAAACAGTGTTCACTAGTAGCAGGGCAGCAGAAGCAGTTGAATGTTGGCTGCTTTGGCTGCAACAGGGCTCCAGCCAAACCATAGCTCAGTTGGTGGGAGCCATTTGTTTCTCAAGCTACACTTTGGGAGCCCAAAGTGGGATTTATTACACAGCATGACTAAAAGGCCCCTGTAAATCACATTTTTTGTGACAGGCATGAAGGAGATCACTTTTGTATTTTTACATGTTTGTGTGTAGTAAGCAGGTGGAACCTGCCCATTATCCCCTCTCTTTATGCTGACTGAACCAGGTTTGGGGGATGAAATGGAGGTGATGTGACAGGCAGGTGCCTAGGTATCAGTGCGGCTAACAACCCTGGAGGGATTACTTTTCCATCACATGAAAGCACATGCTCCCTAATTTGTACAGAGGGCGTGGCCAACTGGCAATAGCTGAGCAACCCCTGATGATGGCCTGTAGGATGAAGGAAGCTCAGCCAGATGGCATGCTTCTCTGAATGGACATGAGTTTTGATGCTAATATGACACTGAATGCAAAAATCGAATGATTGAGGCTACAGTGCACATGGTAGGACTGGTCCAACCATATAGGTAAACCAGGTAGTTGCCTTGGGCACCAGGCTTTAAAGGGAGCCAAATTAGATGGAAGTGAATTCTTTTTCTCTCTTTTAAAAATATATTATCTGTTATAACAGGTGGGGGGGGTGGAGCAACATTGTAGTTCGCCTAGGGAGCCAAAAACCTTTGTACTGGCTGTGGCACTTGGTAATATAATGCAGATTGTGACCAAGTTGTATTTCATTATGTCCCTCAAAGCTATTGATAATTGCAGGCTAGTAACTGCCACAGTAAGCAAGACACTGCCCAAGCATACAGGAAGCCAGTCCCTGTTTCCCCCTCCCCTGTGTACAATCTCTTCAATTTTCTATGCTGAAGACATGTGGAGGAAAACATCTAAGATGAGATTTTTATCATTAAAATTAAAAGATATCACACATTCAAATCCCTTAGTCTGCTTGGAAAATGTCTTTCTAAATGTATTTTGTTACACATCCTACCAGATCCTCCTCATTTGACCCTGCATGCATCAAAGTAAAGTAACCAAGATATGGCCTTTTTATTTAGATTGAATTATGTATAAACAAATTATTTGCTCTCACCCAGCCTCCATGAGATGCTTCTTGGATATTCAGTGGTAGACCCAAATATCATCTGATCTGCTGTCATATGGAAAGGTTGAACTGTGCCTCTAGGCATAGTCCTAAATTGCACTGCTCCAGGAGACAGAGTGACTCAGACACACATAGCCACTATATTACAGGTCCCTCATTGCTTTCCCTCTGGCTCTTGGGAAGTAGCAATTTTACTGGTGGCCTATGTAAGCAATAAATTACAAATCTGCTAAACTAGCTCAGCAGTACTGGTTGGGCAGAGGTGAAGGCAAAGGGGAGAGCCAAGACTTCCATTTTCCACCTCTGCACGCGCATGCACACACACACCCCCATCCAGCCTACCCAAGGGACAAAGTAAGCAGGCGAGTAGCATCTGAAGAAGTGGGTTCCAGACCATGAAAGCTTATGACCTGCCCCCCCCCATTGTTATTAGTCTAAGGTGCCAGAGGACTCCTCATTGTTTGCTGAAAACAGAATAACATGTTCTGAAATAAGTAGCCAAGCTTAATCTTGCATCCCCAGACCCAAGAATTTGGCAGCCTGAGTAAGAGTATAGTGTATAGATCCAAATTTTCTCTAGCTCTAAATGGATGGAATACATGCATTATTTTTGCTTGTGACCATTTGCTTCAAATCACAAATTGCAAACCTAGAATCACCAAAGGCCCAATGCTGCAAATCTCTTCCGTAGATAATCTTTACTCAAGTGACTAATCCCATTGTGGATTATTTACAAGGTCAGATCCCTGTTCATTTTATGGCTCATCTTTACACTCCTTTGCTAGAGTTCGTATATGAATTTCACCAATGTGCTAATTTGATTATCTACAACAGACTGCTTTCTGACAGGATTCCTTGCTGGAGCTGTGATGTGTTCATTACAAGATTTACCTACTTCATAGTCTATCCCTTTATCAGCCTGAATTGCAGACAGCTGAGTACCTTGACAAGCAGTTTTAAATAAATGAACATATCATCAGGGGAAGGAATAAAATTTGCCTCTAGAAAATGAAGATCTTGTCAGAATGTCTGTGACACCAAACAAGCGCCTTTACAGAAGCAAAATTTGATGGAGTCTGAAATAGCTGGCACAGGTTCCAGCAAGCTAAAGAAAAATTCAACCCCACAGCCATGCACCTAAGAAGAGAGAGAAGTGCTTTATATTTATTTTTTTAAGTGGTTGGGCGGTAGCGGGGGGATGTATTTTTGATAGATTTTGACTGCTCCCATTTAGGTAACTTGGTAAGGAAATGGGGATCTGTCCTATATTATGCAAGTGTAACTTTTGTAGATGATGTGGTGAAGCACACTCGTGTGACTAAGAATTTAGCTTAAATGAATTTGTTTCCAATAGAATTTAAGTCAGCATTTCTTTCCCTCTTCGCCATATGTGGTTTTGTTTTGGGTTTTTGTTTATTTGTGAAAAGCGCTATCCGGAATAATCATATCAGACCTCAAATGCACATGGTTCACAAGGCTGTGATCTGCTTTATACCAAGTGAATGTCTGGTCGGTGTCAGCTGCGTCTTCCTCTCCTCCCAGTGAATCTCCCTCACCTTCCCCAAGCTGGTAAATGCAGGTCTCACTGTGGCAATAAATGAGGTGGAGAGGGTCTGGCTGGCTGCTGCTTGCCAAATTTTTAAGCTACAAGCCAACCTTAAGTACAGTTTGGTTCATGAATCCCTTCCTAAAGCAAATCCGTGCAGGATTTGCACTCCCTACATTAGGAATCAGTTTTCCAATATGACAAGTTGCTGTAGATGGGACTGAATGTATCCCTCCAATGGGAATGGATGCCACAAACCCTGGTGGGGAGGAAAGAAAATCCCATTCCCCCCACCCCCAGCCCCGCAAGTTTGCGGACAGATGAACGGACTTAGCTTTACCTGACAAACCATCTTCTTTCCATTCTTTAAGAAAGATTAGAGTTCCCCTTATCTCTAATAGTCTTCTCCCGTTCTCGTGTTGTCTAAAGATAATATGGTAAGAGTTGTCAGATGAATGCATTAATCATACAGTATTAGGACTGACAGTTTGGGGGCCATTAAATGTAAATTTTGGTTCCATCATACCAACCGATCACTTCATGACCCTGTAATTGTAGGGTAACGTACCCTTTGATTTCCAACTGATATGATCAATAAAATAATAAAATTCTTCCTTGTAAGTGGAATGGAAAATATTTAAATATGCTCCATCAATTTTTTTTTAACAGAACAGAATATTGCAGGCTTTTAATATCCCATGCATATCTGGGCCCCACACTTGCAAAGAAGCATATATACAGATCCTTCATTTTACTACGGTTGAATTTAAATCCTGTTGATTTCAGTAGGACTCCTGATCTGAGTGATATTTAGATTACACGGTCCTGTAATCTGAAATGGTTTTCAAACATTGGTCTGGAGTGCTGTATCTGGACATTTTTTTGCACTGAAGTTCCAGATCAGACCCAAGTGAAGTCATTGACTAAATACCTATTGACTTTAAAAGTCCCTGTTTGCCATGTAGTCTCCAACTACCAAATGCAGTAGCTTTAGGATCAGAGCCTTATTTTACCAGTACACTGATGTGCTGTGGATAGCATCAACCGAAGACTGTTCACGAATGTACGTGTAGGTTGAATTTGTCTTGGCAAGCTGGGTAGCCCAGAGGTTAAAACCCTGGATTCATAGCACATCTGCAAACTAGCACTGTTCAAGTTTCATCATGTTCTCTTTAGGAATAAGCCACAAATTAAAGAGTTTATTGTGCCATCAACATTTTAGATCTAGAATTCTTCACAATAGGGAATGTTAGGTATTTTGTTGCCTGCTCTGGGGGATTTTTTTTTTCTTTGAGAGATCACAAATTAAAATCCTGTGATATCTCTTTTAAATAGACACCTGACATCCAATAAATCAAAAATTTTACCCAAGGAAATCAAGATTAGTTTTTTATGCTTAAAACCCCAATGCAGATCAGATTTCTCTTCCTGAGTTCAGAGCTAAGTCTATGGAGGTACTACTTGAATGTGTTCTGATGACACATAAACAGAGACATGACAAACAAGGTTTTGACTAATGAGAGGCTCTTTTATTTAGTGCCTGTTAGGCAACACACATTGCAGATCTACATTGTGAGGTCAGTTTCATTTCCCTTCAGTTTCTCTAGATGGAGTTACTGAGATTTGTATTTTCACCACAAAACACACACACTTGCAACTAGAAGCACACTTACCCTTTTAGAGATGCATCTTTAGAGATGCTTCCTTTATGCAGTAAGTTTGTTTAGCTATTGACTTCCAAACTCCTTGCAGTTTAAACTTAGTTAGAAGCAGCAAATTAAGACACTGATCATCTAAATTTCTTCACAGGAGAAGGGATAGTCTTAAGGATAAGTGGGTTCCTAGCTCTGCCATATACTTACTATTTGACCGTCTTACCTACCAGGGGTTAAAATAAGCTGGAACGGCCTGGAAAGCAATTCTGGGGGCCATAAATTTGAGGGGCTAGAGTTCCATGACCCTGCAAAATAGAAAAATGGGCAGAATGCATGTTTTGCCCAGCCCTGGCCTAGGAGCTGCAGCCAGGCTGGGGGAGTTTTCAAATCTCCTGCCCTGAGCATGCTCAGATGTGTGCTCAGGGTGGGAGCAGCCTGGCCAGAAAATAGCCCTGGCTGGGGGGGGGGCAAAAGAGGGGGGTCAGGGAGCCAGTGGGGGTCCAGAGATTAAGAGGGTTCTGGGGTCCGTCAAATTATACTTTAACCATTGTTACCTACCAATGGTAAATAGATATCTGGCATGGAGAAAATATTAAAGATGCAGCTGCAGACTATCCCAGTGCAAAGGAAAGATCGGAAAACTTTAGTAAGAGCCCAGTGGCTCCATATGGGCATCAGAGGCTTCTAATGACCTGAAAGCCAAAAATGAAATCCTACAGAAACAGAAACATAGGCAAATTGTACTATTCCTTTGTATGCTTTCGTATCACAAAAAAAAAAAATCAGAAAGGCTAAGACAAAATGAGTTATAATTAGCAAGGGACATTAAAGGTAAGAAGAAGAGGGTCTTTTAAATATATTAGGAACAAGAAAGAGGAGAAAAGGTTTAGGTCCCCTGTTTAGCAGGCTAGGAGAGTTAATACCTGATGGTCTGGTCTACTTCAGGGATCTCAAACACGTGGCCTGTGGGCCGCATGCGGCCCCTAGAGCTATTCCCTGAGGCCTGCAATGACACTATTGTTACTGGTATTTGCAATATTGTTGTATGAGAAGGTTTCAGTGGTGTGGCCCTCCGCCTAACATACTAGTCCTCATGTGGCCCGTGTGGTGTTTTGAGTTTGAGCTCCCTGGTCTACTTGGATATGGAATGCTTATTTTGCTTCAGTCTTCACCAAAAAAATTTAATAGTGACCAGATACCCAATTAAATTAATATTATCTCACTGGCCAACTTTGCCTGTGAGACTGTCCAATTGGCCAGTTGTCCTTTGGACATTTGAGTTTGGTGGAAAGTCAAGTTTTTCAACACTGCACCATGAACAAAGGGCTAGAGCAGCCACGGATTGAGATGATGCTAGGCAGTCTGAGATACGGGTGGCTGGATTCAGATTGGTATAATGCAGTGTAAACACACTGGAGTTCCATGTTGGTACCCAGAGTTGAGTAATTCCTAGCCTGGGGTTTATAAATAGTTTCTAAACCAGGGTTTATAGAATTCCTAACCTGGCCAGGAGGCAAAGCTTCAGGAGCAAGAGGAGGCGAAGGTGTGGGGCCACTGAGAGAGACTGGCACTGTGGGCTGGGTCTGAGCTTTGTGGCGTGTGAAGCAGAGCTCTTGCCTGCATAACTCTGTACGTGCTCACGGCTTGCAGTATGGGGAGACACCACAGCCCTCTGGCCCAGCTGCGCTAACTATGCCCCTGTTGCAGGGGCAGGCCATGCCCCCTGCTCTTCCCTCCCAACCCCCACATTCAAGCACCCATGTCTCCTAGTAGGCTTTCAATTCAGATAGATTTGGGTTTGTTGTTTAAACACATAGTTTATCCACTTAATGAACATTAGGTACACCCCATGCTTGCAAATGTTCTGCGTCCTTCATATTCATCCAAGGTCTTAAACTGCCAGGCAGAATTTAAAAAGAAGCAGAGGAGGGAAGCCAACATGACAGAACAATGTTTAGACATACTTTTGAATGAAACAATCAGACTCCTGGAATGAAAGTTTAAAGAAAAAGTGGTTAGCAATACTTAGTTTGTTCATGCTCCTTCGCTCTCCTCCTCCACAAGCTATGAAACTCCATGTGCTTCACTGCAAACAAATAATGACTGTATGTACATGTCAGCAGAGAGATATGTATAAAATTCATTACTGTAATTGAGCTTGGAGCTACTGGTTGTGCCAGCCATCCCTTTCCCCACCCCTGTGTATAAACTGCATCTTTACATTCTTCCACTTTTCACTTTTGGCAAGATGAGCAAATCGGCCACACTTCTGTCCCAGCCTTTCTGAAGGGACAAAGATAATGAAAGGAGAAATTCTAGCATTCAGAAATGCTCCTATTTGAGTGTTTACATACTTCAGATGACCTGAAAATTTAAGTCTTGTAACTATCAAATTATATGAGTGATGCTGAAAGACACTTCAGAAAATGGTAAGGAAAAATGTTTCGCACTTGTTAGTGGGGATCTCAAAGTACTTTAATTGTGTGTCTTGGTCTTTATGATGGGAATTAATTATACCTATTTTACAAATGGACAAATTAAGGCAGGTGGTAATAATAATAATAATAATTAATGCCTAGTTCTTATACAATGCTTTTTCTGCTTTATAACAGAAATCATCTTCACTCGCCCAGCAAGCAGATATAAAATGATTTCTCACACAGCACACTTGTAGTAGAGCCATTCAAAGTATGTCTATATGGCAATAAAATACCCATTGCTGGCCTGCATCAGCTGACTTGGGCCTACAGGGTTATAAAATGGGACTGCAGTTGCTTAGGCTGGAGCCTGGGCCCTGGGACCATCCTCCCTCATGAGCCCCTACAGCCCAGGCTCCAGTCCCAGCCTGTACCTCTGCCCTGGAGTTTTAGAGCCCCGTGAGCCTAAGTCAGTTGACACAGCCCAGTTGCAAGTGTTTTATTGCAGTGTAGATGTACTCAACAGTAATCCAGATGGTCCTGTCTTGCTTTAACTATTAGCTGTGGTCTCTGTTCATAAAGTATAACGTAAAGCTTCTGGGCAAGCTCTCAGTGTAGTCTTGTATCCTCATCTAGATGCTGATGTTGATGTCTCTCAATGCAACAGATATATTTCCCCTGTGAAGCAGACAAGTTAGCCAAGTAGACAAGTGGCAGTGAAACAATTACAATGTAGAAACAATGCAGTGTCTATGAATTAAAAGAAATGAGTTGCAAAAACAGTGAGCAGACAACTGAAAAGTTAGCAGCAAGAGAGAGAGCCATATGTTAGCAGAATAGTTGTAGCCTAGTGTCAAATGGCATTAATTCTCAGATTTTTAGTCTGGGGGGGGGACACACAGAGTAGTGTTACAGATTGTATCCATTGCCGAGTTGTCAAATTCTGCTTCACTGTTCACAGTGACTGTAAATGAAAGATTATTAATTGGGATCACTATTATTTCTCGGATCATTCTGATGTTTGTGAGGGGGGGAAGAAAGGAAGGAAAAAACAACTGCATATAGCATGTAAAATCCTGGTAGCATTTTCATTTGTTTGTTTAGCTTTCCAGGCATTGTTTCCTTGGAACTCTGTCTAGGTGGATGGGCAATTTTCTGGGTTATACTGTTCCTTTCCTTTTTTGTCCTTCAAGTAGAACCTTTCTTTGCCAGGTGTAGTACAGACGACTAGTCATTTTACTCACTGGGTCCCATCTGCTGCAACCCAAATCAAAAGGAAATGGTTTGGCACATCTCCGTTTTGAGAATGGTGTGTGGGTGGGTGGGTGGTTTGTTTGTTTGTTTGTTTGTTTTAAGAGGAGGGAAAACTTCCAAGGACACAACTAGTCACAGCATCATTCCAGGAACCAGGCTGCCTTTCAAAGCCCCTTTGCTTTATTTTATGTGCTGCTTCCTGTTCTTTTCACATTTTTCTCTTGGTCTTTTAAGCCTGAACTGCAGAGATTCTCAAGGACAGATTATAACTTTCCTCCCAGGTGAGATCAAAGAGAGTCTGTTAAAGGCCTGGTTGTCGCTTTCTCACTAAAAAAGCAAAGTTTCCAACATCTGTTGCAGTCAGCCCCAGCTGTATATAGATAACTTTCTGGAGCTGTTTTCAATACCTACCAGTCTTTGATAGTTAAACTTCAAGGAATCTTAATGCAGAGCCTAGGTCTTGTACTACAGTCAACGTAACTGATGGGGTGGGATCTTGCATTTTTTTATGGCCAGGTGTTGCATTGTAAGTGCATTGTTATTAAGGTTCATGCATCAGCAGAGTAACATTTCACTAATTGCAGCATAGCACTGTATTTTTATGCAGCATAACAGAACTGCTGATCTTGAAAAGTTCAGTGTTGAATTTAGAACAATAATTGAAACTCCTAGGACCCTAGAAGTTTGATATAGGAAACATCTGTTAAGTCATCCAAATCCTTTCCCTGACCATTCAAGATTGGTCCCTAAAGCAGAGTTCCACAGTTTGTCCACCCTATTCATAAATGCCCTAAGCACTGGGATTCCCACCCCTTTCCTTTTGGAGACTATTGAACAGAGCTGATCTAAGGGAATCTTACCTTTTCATTGAATGAGGGGGGAATCTCCCCCTTCTTTTTTATTAAAAACAATAATATTTAACTATTTAGCATGGGGTGGTGATATGGATTCTGCTGGTTGTCATAAATGATTGGGGGCAATTTTCTTTTAAAGTAAAATTGACCGATTTCTCTCATTCTTAGCTCCTTTTATCTTTCATCCTTTGCTTCCCTCCTGTTCTCTCACTACTCTGGTCTTGTCATTTCATTTACAGTAGAACCTCAGTTAAGAACACTGAGTTGTGAACTGAACAGTCAACCACACACTTCATCTGGAACTGGAAGTATGTCATCAGGCAGCAGAGACCTCCAAAAAGCAAATACTGTACTATACAGTACTGTATAAAATGTAAACTACTAAAAATATAAAGGGAACTTTTTAAAAAGAGATTTGACAAAATAAGGAAACTTCCTGTGCTTTCATTTAAATTAAGATGGTTAACAGCAGCATTTTTATTTTGCATAGTACAATTTTAAACCTGTATTAAGTCAATGTACAGTTGTAAACTTTTTGAAGGAACAACTGGGACATTTCATTCAGAGATACAAACAGCCTCCATTCCTGAGGTGTTCACAACTATGAAGTTCTACTGTATTTTGGATACATGCTGCAATAGCTTCCTCCTAACCAACCAGTTTCATCCACAACCACAAAAGACTACACCCAATGTGACTGTCACTAAAAGTCGGTACCCAGTGGAATAATCAGAAATGTGTTTATGTTCAAGTAAACCTCTGCTCACTGGTAGTAAATTAGCAAAGCAATTTTCCCATTGACACAATTGGGGTTGCACAGATGTGGCTAAGGTCTGAATGTAGGCTATTATAATAGTGATCCATGTCTTCCCTGGTATTCAAATTTATACTACAACAAAGAAAAGAACACATTCTCTGGGCATTCCTTTAAAACATCTAAAAATACCCATGAAATAAACCAAGTTCCAGCAACTTCCCATAGATAATGCTACCAATCAGCAGTGTTGGCCAATGCAAATCAAATAAACCCAACTAACAGCATAGCTATCAATGTTCTGCCTCCCACAACAACCCCATTCAATTTGCTTCACCCTTGTCACTGAACAGTGGGCAAAAATATTGAACCAATAAAATAGTCTCCTACCCTGTAAGGCTTACACTTCTAACACTGTGCAAGCGAGTGCAGTGTAGAACTGCAAAAAAAGAGGGGATGGTTGTAGTCATTACAGCTGAAGGGCTCCACAAAATAGGTAGGTCTACAAGATTTTTTTATTTTTTTTTTTTTCTAAGGGAAGTATGGCCTTTGGGAAACACTGATTAGGAGACTGTTCTAAGCATAAGTGATGCCATGAGAGAAGGCACAGAATGGGAATGGAAGGAGATGAAGGGAACCACCAGGACAAAATGTCAGGAAAAAGGGGAGATGAAGGAAGAGGTGTATGAGTGGGCTGAGTTACATAGAAACTTGACCAAGTGGTTTGAACTTAATGCAAGAGAAGAGAGGAAGAACAGAGAAAGGGAGACAAGATTTGATCAGAACAACAGAAGAGTGTTAGCAGGCCAGAGAAGGTGGTTATGGTGGTAGATTAATTCCACTTCCATCAGTAGAGTGACATGCACTTCTCCATCTTAAGGTTGTATACACCTGTCCCTGTAGAATATGAGTAACTTCAACATGAGATTAGCAGCAATAATGAAGTCCTTAAATGGATTTCATAGTCTCTGCCACTTCTTTTAAGAACCAAAGCTCTTCCTTACAAAAGGTTTGGGTTTTTTTTAGAATTTCTTCTCTTCTGTGGGAGTTCAGAGGTAGAAGGGAGTCTCCCTGTCATTCTCATGGGGGAGAGGGGGAGATTTTTTTCTCCTATATACTCTCCTTCACTTGAAAGACAGGTTTGTTAGGTTCCCCTGGCATTCTACCTGTCTGACCACTTCCATCAGATCAAGATCTGGATAAGGCTAAAGAGATTTTTTTCTGCACATGGAAAAGGTGGTACACATGAAGCTGAAAAATACAGTACAGATGTTTGGTGACTGGCAACTGTGAGGCAAATAGCCCCTTGAGACATTCAAAGAGGTTCTCTTGTTAATCTTAGCACAAAATTGGCAATCCACTTTGAGATTCTTGCTGTAGTGCTGTGAGCTATCTCCAAACAAGCAAAGTACATAGTCATAGTTTTACTACCCAGTGTCACATAACCAGTGGTAGTAACGATGTAATGTTGACTGGGCACAGACATTTTTCCTCTGTGATCTATCCCTATCAAGAGCAGAAAAGTAAATTAAAGCAATGAAGCTTGCAAGTGTAAGACTCTCCTTAGTCTTTTAATGTTCTTCATCTGAGTGCATTGTTCCCCAATGCTGCACCAACATCATAAGTCACTTACTTCAAAGTGCTGTTGGTCACCACACTTTTTCTCCTGTAGCCAAATGCAAAACTTTCTTCAGCTGAGACCAGCCCTAGTTTCCATTTATGTGATCCACTTGAATCTTCTTTTCAGTTTCCAAGCAATTGAAAATTGTATCATTGTATAAATAGGGACAAGGAAAAAGATGAGCTAATGCAAGGGGAGTATAACGGGCAGTATCATTTAGTATCGGTGCAAAGAGGGGGATGTCATTTGATTTATAACAAAAAATAATGTTAGGAGACTATAGGAAAATTGACTATTACTGTATTATTCAGCTACATATCAACATAAGGTCATAAGGTGCCAGGTATTCTGTCCATTTTCATCAAAATTATGAATTATTGCTGTTTCATACTTGCAATAATCAAGGCATTTAGAACGGCTAGAATGGCAAACTAAGAGAAGGAAAACCCAAGGTCTAATGACTAGATTTCTAAAAAGTCTGAGGAAACTTAGAGTTGCTGCAGTCTTTCCTAAAGAGTGTATCCCTGCTGCGGTTAAAGAAAGATCCACTTTTCCCCTGTCTTAATGAATTATATTAATTTGTTTTTAAAATCCATTCAAACACTGAACCATGTGAAGTCATTGGAATTTACCTCCTGTGTCACTGAACAGAATTTAGCTGTGTAATTTTTAATGCACAGTCATGGGTCATTCCCACCCATTTCCTCAGGATTGCAACATGGAAAATTCCTTCCACTGCCCCGTGCAGTATCCTCTTCTCTTTGGATGTCCATGGAATTCAGGGGGTGATCAAAAACATGAAAGATCATGGAGCCATCATTGTTGTAAAACCCAGTATTTCTGAATGTAGAGTGTACACTCCTCATCATTAGAGGTAGGCAAAACATTTTTGTAAAAAAAAGATAAATACAGTTTTGGTTAACCCAAAACCATCTGTGAATGTGATGCCAATTTGACAAATAGCTTCATTTAAAACTCCCCCTCCCCACCCTCCACAGGACTGGGATGCCTTTCATAAAACAGTCCTGGGGAGGGGGGCACCCTCCTTATAACTTTTAGCCCAGTGATTGTGTGCTTACCTGGGATGTGAGATCCAAATTCAGCTTCCCTTCACTTCCCACCTGATTTGGGGACAGGGTTTGAATCTAAGTTCCCATGTTCTGTCACTTGGACTATGGGATATTCTGACATGAATCTGTCTTTCCTCCTCAAGGAGTTCTGCTCTTTTTAATAAATAGTCAGAAGAGGAAGGACTTGAACTTGAGTCTGTCACCTCCTAGCTTGAGTGCCTTGGTGCCAGGCTTAAGAGTCATTCATGCTTTTCATGCTTTCCAAAGACTATTAACTGTCATTCGTAATCAGTTTAATCCCTTGCCATGAATACATGAATTGTTGTAAAGTGGTACTGCAACCCCCCAAATTTCTCAGCCTCCCCTGTACTCATTCCAAAGGGGAATCAAAACCGGCAGGCATCAGGGTTTTTGGATGTCATTATCATTATTATTTATTAATGGTGATCCAGGAAAATTCTGTGAGGAAACTTTGCTGAGAACCAGACTGTGAACCCCACGCTTGCAGTTGTACTCAAGTTAACCACATTGAGGACTCCTGTTGAAGTCAGTAGGACTCTTCATGTGAGTAGCTTCTTGCTAGTCTGAGCATAGGGCTCACAATCTGACCCCAAGCTATTTCCATCCCGTCCCATCCAACAAGTTTCTTTTGCATGGCATGTGTGATCTCTCCCACAGAGAGAGAAATTATTATACTAGGCAAAAATATAGATAGTATTTCATCTTCTTTTTTAAATTAAAGTTTGTTCAATAACACTTCTTTAATGTCATAAATTGTATTGATCATTTGAAAATGGGGCTATGCCTAAACTCAGGGCAACCATTTCCAAAGACTTGCTTTTACTTGGGAAAAAATGTGAAATTAATATTCACATGTATGCATGATCTCTGACATCATGAGTGGAATAAAGGCTATAAAATAATCTGAGGGGTGAAAAAGACGATTATCAAAAGAGGCATAGTATGAACGGACCTGTAATTTCAGCTGTCATTTATACTTGTTACTAAACTACTGATAAACTCATCTGCTCAGGAAATAAATGTCAATGTACTTTTGTAATTTAAATAAGAACTTCTAATATGGAAAATATGCTTCAGATTAGGATCCTTGAAGGTTTGCTTTGAAATGGGAGTCCCCTGTGATGTCTATTTCATTTTCTTTTATTGTTATAGTGTTGTGTCACTGATGACATTTGGGCTGAATACTGCCCAATTATAACAACTGACATCTGTGTGGAGATATTGTATCCTCCCAGGGGGATTATGGGAAACGCACAGTGGTAAACAGAGGAGTAGTTGAATTTATTTGCAGGAAATGTAATCACTTTGTTGGCGGCCAAAGGTTAGGGTTTGCTAACAAAACACTCTTACCATATTTAGACTTCAATCAAAGATTGAGAAAAAGCTACTAATATTATCAAGAAGGGGAGTAGAAGTTGTGGTTGTCACTGCTTTTAAAAAACAACTTACATGAGAACAGGGAACGAACTGTTCCGGGGTATTAAATACATGCATTCCTAGTAAGTTGTACTAGCATCCCTTTATGAATTTCAGTGTATTATGTCTAATAAACATAACGTGTCCTGATGCAAAGGATCAGATGAGACAGTACCAAGATGGAAATGTCATACATACAGTAGGAAGCTTAGTCATGCAGATGTTGTTTGAATTCTGGGATTTCTTGAGGTTAAGTCCTGCAGCCACTATGCCCACAAACTCCAATTCAAATCAGTAGGAACTTGGTGTGTGAAAGCAATGCAGACTTGAGGTCATAATGTAACACGGGCTGTGTCCGGACTAGTGTAACATTATCCTTCTTGGTAGGAGGCGTGGTGGTGTGAGGGTAGACTGGCTGCACGTGTGTCATCTAAGAGTGTCAGGGCACCCTAAGTGAGATATTTCAAATGCTGGCAGACACCAGAAGTCGCTCTGCATTGTGCTGTTATTGCTAACCAAAGGACCAGCTGTGCCACTGGGAAATAAAAAGAAAAATGCTAATGTAGATAGACCCTTACACTTAAGGAGCTTTAGCCAGAAATATGTGGCTCTGTCTTGGACACCTCTCTCCACAGGAGCTCCACAGCCCCAGAACTGTGCAGCCCCCTTGTTCCGCACATCCCTAAGAAACTAGGACCCAGGTGATACTTCCTCTTCAACCACGTCGCTGAGGCAGGCACTGGGAGAAAAGAAATGCAGGGATTCTTGCCAGACACAAAGTGATAGCAGCAGCCAAACCAGCAACTATCAGACATTCAGAGAACTTCCTGTACTTTTCATTGGACTTTCCCTGCCCTGAGCTGATTTGCTGTTTGCACTAAAGCTTTTCTTCCCCCAACAATCTCTTACATCCCTGTCATAACCCCCTCACCTCCTGTACCACCAATGACCCCGTCCCTTCGCTTTTCATTCTATTCAGCTTATCCTTTTCTAACTAAATCCTTGCCCAAAACAAAAATCTGTGGAACTACCACAATGAAACTTGCATCAATCACATTATTCAGGCTGCTTTATGCGTTTTACCTCTTCCACAACCCTCTGATTCTCTTGTCCAAAAATGACCCACGCCTGCTGATAGTTTGGGGATGGGGGGAGAGTTGAGTCAGGGCCCCCACCCCCAGGTAGCCCTCCTCTCCATGCAGCTCCCAGCTTTTCTTCCTGCCTCTCCTGGCAGAGTTAAACCAGCTGCTCTCCCTGCCTCGTGCGGCTCATGGGCTCAGGATTCAGGTGCTCCTCCACAGGTAGGAGCCTGGATCCACCAAGTGGTTAAGCAGTTGGAGGAGCACATGACCCCTCATGCCCACCCCACGTGTCACCTCCTGTCTAGTAAGAGTGGAAACTCTTTGGGGCAGAGACTACTACTCTGTGTTTGTATGGTGCTTAGCCCTGTGTGGAGCCATTTTCGGCTGGTTCTTAGGCTCAACCATAATAAACACCATTAATAATAATAATGACATCCAAAAACCCTGATGCCTCCCGGTTTTGATCTATCCCAATTGCCTTTCATCCAACTCTCTGTCTTAAATTCTCTTAACACCCATCATTGCAGTATCTGACCACCAGTTGGTTACTTACTACGCAGTCATCTGATTACTCTTTTTAAAAGACCACTAGAGTAAATCCACAGTAATTGCCCCAAATGCTCCAGTTTGAAAAAGTTTTTCAAAACACTTGCAAAGCACTGAAGTGTGCGATTCATTTGAAACATACAGGTAATCTAATGGTTATGAGGGATACTGTGGTGCATTTTATAGGCCTTGTCTCTTTATTTTTACTGAGGCTTTTTCTATAATAATTAGAATGAGGTTTGTTGTGTTGTAAGTGAAAAATGTGCTTCACCGGGGGGGGTGTCTGTTTTTCCCAATGGCTGAGAGAGAGTTAATTCACCTCAATATTGTATCTGCTCACAGGTTTTGGGTTTAAAAAAAAAAAAATCCTGCTGTTGAATTGGGGGAAAGTATCTTGCTACATCTTCAAAATGGAACTAAAAATACCTGCTTGACCTGTGGGTTTTAAGAAACGCTTGCAGCAGTGGTTAACACAAGCCCGCCTGCTGAGATCAAAGTCTGGCCCTGTCTCACTTGAAACACTGTAGTCAGTGCCTTGTTGTTAGGCAAAAAGTAGCAGTGTTCCCCTCTCCAGTGGAAATGCAATATTTATTTGATCTTGTGCCTCTTTTGAATAATTTTACGAAAGCTAATTGCTCTTGATGTTTTACCCAGTACATTATGGACTTCTTCAGAAGTAGCTCTTTATGCGATGGGTGAAACATTAGAATACAGTAAGGACCACTTCAAATATCTCTCATCAAGGCAGACAACCCTGGAAAGATTACTGCAGATCAATCTATATAAATCCTGCATGAATACTGAAGTTCTTTTAAGTGAAAATATACTTCTTTTAAAAAAAAAAAAAAAAAGAAACCTTAAATTCTCCAAGGTAAAATACAGCATAATGATTAGAATTGTCCAGTAAAGTGGGGGATGGGAAATTTGGTTAAATTGTTAGTTTACATCTGTTTCTGATGAAACCAAACACATGGTGAAATCCTTTCAAATTGATTTATTACCATACACTAAAATTATATGTCCAAGAGATCTGTGATTGGAATACCAACACATGTAATTATGAGACTTGGTTCTTCACTCTGCAGATGTAGAGGGCCGCATATACATCAGGGGCCCCAACAGTGCAAAGCACTTAAGTGTGCGATTCATTTGAAACATACAGATAATCTTCCTGACTTCAATGAGACCATTTACACGCATAACATCAAGCACGTCTTTAAATGCTGTGCTGGGTCAAGAAGTCAGAGAGCAACAGATCCCATTAATACAGAATCAGGAAGGCCTTTCTGTGGCTACCATGTGTCATCCACTTATGTAAGTTCTCCCTCTTCAAAGCATCTAACAAAGTGGTATATTCTCCCACAAAAGCTCATGCGATAAATAAATCCATTAGTCTTTAAGCACCAAAAGACTCCTTGCTTTTCATGTTACTTCCGGTAGTGGAAGTGAGGCCGAGAAGCTTGCCATTCACTGCTGTTCAATGTGTGTGTGGTGGGGGGACTACAACTAAACTCGATGACAACATGTGCCCTCTACCGACACTTGTAGTGGCATGCAACAGAGTTATGGAGCCCGCTGCACGCTGCGGGAGGAGTTCACCGATCAAAGCCTAACTGAGAACTCTGATCTATGTTTTTCAAGCAAAAATCTCTGCCTTGTTGATTTCACCAATCTATCCTTGACACAAAATGACCCTGAGTCTGTGTCTGTGGTGCAGTGCAAGTCCAGCATTACTAGAATTCAAGCTATCAGACTCGGGATTTGTTAACCTCAGACTTGAGAGTCTGTCTACACAGCAAAGACAAACCAGTGGCTGGTCAGTGCCAGACAACTTGGACTTTCAGGGTTCATGCTGCAGGGTTGTTTCGTTGCTGTGTTCATTGCCTTCTGGCCCCTGCCAGAGACTTGGCTCAGAATTCTCCTCGGTAATGAAACAGGCCCAAACCCAATGAGCTTGAGTCAGCTGGCATGGGCCAACAAAGGGCATCTATTTAGTTCCTGTGTACACAGATCTTTGGTGTCTACACGCATTTGCAACCCAAGATTAGTGTCTGTTGAACATCCCAGTCGGGCTCTCCACCATCTACACTGCATTATGCACGCCTCAATCCAACCACCCACATCCCAGACTTTCTGGCACCCTCCCAAAATGCAGCTGCACTAGCTCTTTGTTTGTTGTGGGAAAACTTGACTGACCACCACATTTGACTGCCCAGAGGACAAAGTTGACCAATGGAATTGAGAGAGGCTTTCCGAAGACTTGAACAGCATGAGTCTGATGGCACTTTTACACTGCAAAGCAATAAGGCTTGAACCCTGGGTCCTGATTTTTGGCTTAGCTCAGACCCTCCACTGCAATAGGTCCTGGCACTAACGTTGGTCCGAGCCCTGGATTAGAGTAATTTGTACATAGAGGGGAAGGCGTTAGGCATGAGCCTAAGTCTGATTGACTCATAGGCTTACACTGCATTATGGACAGACCCAGCATGACTACACATGTGGGTCAGTAAGTTGTGTCCCCTTTACTCTGGGGACATGACATTGGATTGGGATTCAGGAGACAGGGATTCTAGTTCCAGCTCTGCCAACACCTTGATGGGTGATCTTGAGCAAGTCACCTTCCTGCCCTGTGTCTCAATTTCTCTATATGTAATATGGGAATAATGACATTTACCTCCTCTGTAAAGCAATTTGAGAGCTACGGTTACCAAGCATGTCCACAGAGCCTTTAATTATTATAACTTCCTTGTGACTGGTCTTATGTGATCCTTGGGTAATGGTTGCTGAACTTACTATGAGTAAGTATTAGCAAGGTTTGTCACTGCATCTCTAGATTTGCTTTCTGAGGCTGGGAGAACAAAAAGGACCAAAGTCAGCACTGATTTATAGTCCATGCAGCCCCATTGAGCCAAATTGTCTGTCTTCTCCTTCTCATCCATCTACATCCAGTGTAACACTATTTGCTTCAAAAGAGCCAGGGGCAGATTCTATTCTCACTTAGTGCAGATTTATACCGGTATGTCTCGACTCCAGATTTACACTTTATAACTGAAATAAAAATGTGGCTTATTGATTCCATTGTGATTGTACAGAGTCAAATCATGCTAGATGGTGAAGATCAAGCTCTTCAGTTAAGAATAGGAATGAGTAGTGTACTGACCCCGTTCACTGTCACTTAGCACTTTGCTGCAAATTACAAACAGCAATCCAAACTGCATCTGGTGAAATGTGCATGCTGATTTTGGTTTATGCTTAATCTTTGGTCAGTTTTCATGTACCCCTGAAACAATCTTGAAGTCCCATAAAACTAATAAAAAATAAATAGCTTCTATCACCAGGAGGTAAGAATTTTAAGGGCCTAACCTTGTAAACACAGTGAAGTGAGGAAAGCTGGAAAAATGTTTTCAGCAAATTCTCTCCCCTTCCTGGCCTTCACCCAAAATATCTGTTTAATTTTGTCAAATGCAAATGACAGGCTAAGATTTTCTGAAATGGCTACTTAGAATTTACAGGTAAAAACAGACTGTTGGAAACCTTAACTACTTAGAAAATAAAGGCGTCATTGATGTCAGTGGAACCTGGATTTCACCCTAGCTACTTGGCAGCTGGATCCACTAGCATTGTCCCCATTCTCTGTGTCCTGTGGTGAAAGGAAGATAACTGCCCAGCACCAGGCCTGGCTACTTGGGCTAGATGGATAAAGGGACTTGGGTCAATAGAAGCAAGTAACTCCAGTCCTTTGGCAATTTAGAGCCAGACACATTGCACCTTCCTCAGTCATTACATCAGTGTAAAGTGATGCCAAGCTGATTTGATAGCAATTAGCACCCCACTTTGCACTGAAAAAGAAAAAGTACAGAGTACAGAGCAATTGTGAATTATGCCCTCAAAAAATAAAGTTGCACTTTTTGGGTAGGCATTTGCAGCTATCACTCTCTCATCTCATTATTTCAAGATGCAGAAATTCTCTACTCATTATCTTTGGCATTTCTTCTCCCTCCCCCCCCCCCCAACACTTTAGACAGAATTTTTGATTAAAATCAAGACTATCATATATTAAAACCTCAAAAGTTTGATGGAAACAAAAAGGATAATGTTTTATCTATAAATGTTGTGATGGGTTGCTTCTCTCCTTGATTTTTCAAAGCTCCCCCAAAAAACTTTGTCTTGAGTAAAAACAAAAATTCAAAACTTTATTAATAATGTAAAAGGTCTGCCTGCCACTCAAGGGCTGGAAAGAAACGATGAAATCAAAGTGAACTGTTTTCCTCATCAAAGCATAAGGAAAACAGAACTGTTTTATACAAGTTAGTGACTTTGTGTGGTGCTTTTTGTTCATAAACCAGTCCACTTAAATTTCATAGAAAAACTTTTTTCTACACATTAATTTTCCATCTATATCAGTAAACTGGTACTAACTGAGACAGCATAGAAAAGGATATGACTTTGTGGAAAGGAGTAACAGACAAACTATCTGAATTTTAATCCCAGCTCTGCGAATTTACTTGTGGCTTTGAACAAGTCATTTATGTCCAGCTTTTCAAAGTATCGTCCAGTTTTCTGGGCCTCAACTTTTGGGTGTCCCGCTTGAGACACCAAGGGCCTTATTTTTCAGAGATGCTGAGCAGTGGCAGCACCCACTAAAGTTAGTAATTTTGAAAATCAGTTCCTTAGATTTGGCAGCCAAAGTTAGAGGCCACTTTTGGAAATGTAGACTTTTAATATTTGTCCCATCTTATCCATATTTAAATATGGATCTGTTTTGAGGCAAGGCGGCCTAGGGTACAGTGCACTGGATTGAGAACTGCAATCTATTCTTGGCTCTGCTACTATCCTGCTGGGTGACTTTGGGCACGTCACTTCACTCTCTGGTCTTCAATTTCCCTTTCCATTAAATGGAATAATGGTATGACCTTCGTAAAACACTTTGAGATCTCTGGATGAAAAACTATATATGAGGAGTAGGTGGTGTTATTGTTATTTGTTGGTGGTGGTTGTTTCCCATGGGTAGTAAGAATTAGCTAATGCAAGTGTTGTAAAGTTCTTTGACATTCTTGGCTCAAAGTCAACCCTGAAGTGTAATACTTTAATTCTTTGAACTTTCAAATTCATCTACCACTGACCAACTGGCAGCACCTGAAAAGCGTTAAGATGGTTACCTTGTTAGTATCAGATTACAAGGAAACAGTGTGCAGGCTTTCTCAGAGGAAGAATGGCTGACAAAATGTTTCCCCTTGGTTGTAATAAGCATCATGTTACAGTTCCCTACTATTTGTTTACATTGGAAGGTGGGGGGAAGTATTGTCTCTTTGTCCTTATGCTCACTCTGACACATGCCTGGATGGAAAACATTTTGTTCGATTTGTGGTAATGAGGCTTGTTTTGTTACTTACACAGGAGTTGCTTTTTAGTAAAATCCAATATGATCATTGACACATTTAACTCTGCACCACAGATTGTATCAGACTGGTTTGAAGATGTAATAACAGTAAAATAGCTCCTGTTAGTTGAGTTCCAAGGAAATGCCCCCCACTGACTTCAGTGGGCTGTAGATCATTCCTAGAACAGAGCTTTGAATGTGACAAACAAGGAGTCCTGCGGCATTTAAAGACTAACAAAGTTATTTATTGCATGAGCTTTTGTAGGAGAAAATCTCACATCAGATGAAAAGCTCATGCAATAAATAACTTTTGTTAGTCTTTAAATGCCCCAGGACTCCTTGTCTGTTTTACTGAACAAGACTAACACAGCTGCCCCTTTGGAACTTGAATGTGACAATACAACCTCAAAGGATGATGTTCAGAAAAAGAACCCAAAATGTAAGTACTTATCTCTGTCCTTTTCATCTGGAAAATGACTGGAAAACTAATGAGAAGAGACTTTCTTACAAGATTTTCAGTACCTCCTGGAGAATGGCTGGAAATAAACCAAATACAGCCCAGAGATAAGAAGGTACAACTCTAGTGTGTTCAGTGCAGTGGTATTATTTGTACCAAGCACAAATATGATCCAGTAACGCTGAGCTCTTATGGAACACTTTTTATATTTGAGCTTGCTATCTGAGCATTAATGAGTTAATCCTCACAAAAGCCCTACAAGGTAGGTAAGCATTAGCCACTTTTTACTGGTCCTGGTAGTAAATTTAGGGTATATCCCGTATGCTGCCATCAGAGGTGCAGACGTGTAGACATTCATGAAATAGCTCTGATCTAGCTCAATTGAATAATAATAGCAATGAAGCTGCAGCTGCATGGGTAGCCGCTGAATCTGTACTCAGGGTCCCGGATGGGGTCATACACACCATGGTGCTGCCCATGCAGAGAATAGAGAAGAACACCAGAGATGAGAGCTCTGGGAGTCAACGTTCCCTGGAAAATGAGAGTGAGGAGAGAGCTTCTGGAAACTGTAGCCTACACTGGCCAGGGGACTTGATTTGCTTTGATGTTAAGTTGTGTGTGAAGAATAAATTGTGCCCTGACAAAAGGGCTGGAAACAGACTTGGGTGTGGCATCTGTTCCTTTCTGTGCTGCTGAGGCAGCTGCCAGACTACAATCCTATTTCTCTTGTGTGCTCACTAGCTACACTTCGAAAGAGCTGCAAGAGACAGATAGGTTGGTGGCACGATAAAAATAGAAATAAACTGGACAGTGGTAAGAGATTCCTTCCCCCCTGCACCCAAGATCCTACCCCTAAAATAATACATGTTTCTGTATATTTTAAGATCAGTCAGTCAACAATAAACTGAGTCTTTTGATTCATTTATATTGAAAAATGAAGTGATACCATTTGCAGGAGAAGAGATTTTTGCCTTACAAACAAAATTCACCTTATTGAGGTCTTTAGTAGTGTCCTCCATGCCGTTATCAGCGTGGTCTGTGTCCTTTCCATTTTCCTGCCCTATGAAATTGCCTGTGTGAAATTCATCTCTGCAGCCATAAACTATTTAAACTCCCCTGCTGGAGAATTTAGGAATATTTCTAATCCCAGTAGAAACAATCCCAGTAGAAATTCTTGATCTGGAATGATGTCATGGAAGTTTGTGAAGGATCATTTTAAATAGTTTAGTAATAGGGAATAAATATAGAAGGCTTTTAGGATAAACAATAAATAAATAAATTCAACACATGACACATTACAACATCGCCTGAGCGGTCTGGTTATTTGGCTTAACACTTTTTAATTGTTGGCTCCTCCACTCTGTTTTGCTACAAAACTCCATTGCTGTGTAAAGACAAGGATCCAAATACTTAGGCCTATAAGTGAGCATGAGGGCGGGGAAGGGGCATGGAGGGTAATATCTGGCAGTTTCTGAGTGACTGCTCTAAGGCATGAAGATGCAGTGGGGACCCATCCTAGCTATCACTGCAGCAGCTGAATCCCTCATGACATACTCAGAAGGGTATGGCTGGTGGATCCATATACTAAATATTATTTAATCTCCTCAGCACCGTGTAGTCAGGAGCACACTATGCTCCTGTGGCCTTCCATCAAACACCCCTTCCACATAAAAATGGATGGATCATGCCACTGAGACCTCTGACATGAGCTGTCAACACCTGGCCTTCTTTGGAGCAGAAGTCCTCCTGTTTTGGGGCTGTTGAAACAGCCACCTTCTTCCTCAATGCGCACCCAGCTAAAAGCATGAGTGGCTACACTTTGAGCTAAAGACTCAGGAACTGAGTGTATTATAGATTACCCCATGTGCCCAAGGTGCAGCGAGATGCATGTAACAGATTGGGGGCAGAGGGGCATTTGTCACTCTCACTCACCGGTGGGGTACATAACCATATAGGAAGACACAGGTCCAGACCTGCAAAATTATTTAGACAACTGATTTCCATTGATTTCAGTGAGAACTAGTCATCCATTACCTTTGAGGATCCAGGCCTCAGTCCCTATCAAAGACAACTTACATAATACACCATGTTAAAGCAAATTTGACCAGCTTTAATAATTATAATTTAAATTTTGTCCACAACTGTGGTGGTTTTCTAAAAACAATTTTGCATGAAATAGTGCCAACACTGTTAACATTTACATTTTTTTGAAAAACTCCTTTGCCTGCAAAAATAATCCAGTTTTCATAAAAAACATGATAAAAAGCATTATCAAAATTGTCATTAACTATTTTCACTTACTCCAAAACAAAAATTGTCCTAAGCCATTAACAATGTGTAAAAATTTAAAAATCTGAAATATTTAAAAAAAAAAAAAAACAAAACTTTTTGCTTCAAAGACTGATCTTCTTGTCTGTTTGTTTGCAAAACTCCAGTTGGATTTTTTGGCCAGCTTTAAGCACTACGGTTCTATAGTCATAGTCTCAAGAACTTCTTTAGTCTAGTTTCTGAGACAATGAACACCTACACACAAAAGAAAAAGAACAGAAAGCCATTTGTCATCTTCCATTCTCATCCATCCCAAGTTAGAGAGAAGGATATGTTTTTTTCTAACTTGGATTTACTATCGACTGCGTTTCCTTCTAATTATCCTGTCTTGTGAACACTTGTTTCCTAATGTTTGCAAAAACTTCATAGTTAGGAACAGCACTATTCTTCCAAGACTTTATACTTGTGTTATTTCAGAAGATCTGTATTTTGCCACATACAAAATGTACTGCACCTATAGATGCACCCTGTGTGTGAATCAGTATGGGAAGGGAAAAGAATTAGGTCTTGCTGCATGACAGGCTGCTCCCCAGATCCGTTCCAGTGTGCTGCTGTGAGCACCCAGTTCCCATTCCTGAACCCCAATTTGCCCTAATTTGCCAAGTCACCCTCACTTCTGAGTCAGTCTGCTGTGACCTCTGGCGTGCAACCAGTCCCAAGCAGTGGGTGTGTGCCCCTAGCTACTTGAGGACGGTCCCCCAGCAAGCACCCCCAGCCCCAGTTACCGTACCAAGAGCCACTGTCTACAGAGATTGGGACTCTCTCCTAATCACAATACATCCAAGTCTATCCATTTGACAAAGAAATGGATTGTGCCCAGCCCTCTTCACTCACACCCTCTCAAGATCACATAGCTTTAGATAAAACAAGTACAAGTTTATTGATCAGATTGTAATTCTAAGTGAGAATATGGACAATCATGGCAGAATCATGAGATAAATTGACCAGGTATCTGATAATTTGCTGCATCATCTGATTTTATTTTTAATGAGATTCCTTGGCGGTACTTTTTGTCTGGGTTAGGTGATACATGCCATTGCATGCTTGAGGTGAAATGAAATGAAAACCGTCATGAGTGACCTCCTGAGGAAGCAGCAAAAATTGGCAGTTTAATACAAGTAGCTTTCTAATAAATCAGGTACAGATTTTGACTTGACGCTTCAGGGTGGGTTCTTAAAGCAAGAGCATGCTTTCAATGGTTATCTGTTATACAGGTTTCACTTTAGAACGCCTTCATCTGAAAGACAGATACAAGCCCTCCTGACACCTGCTGAATGGTGATGCGAGGAGTCTAATGGGAAATACGTGTGAAAAGTGGAATCAGGCTGTCTCGTAGAACAGAAAAGTGGCATTAGCATCTCTCTCTACTTCCAGCCCCAACGTGCATGCAACCACCTGATTATTAGCATTAGTTAGGCCTGGGGAAGAAGTTGGGGACTTACGGTGATATGTTCCTTTTTCTAAGCAACACAATTTGCTTAATACATTGTAGCTGCTTAGACCAGCAGTATTAAATCCTCCGCAGCTCTCATGCACTCTTGTCACGGGCTATGTTCCCTCTAAGCGGTGCGTGTGTGCGCGTGCACACAAACTAGAATGTGCACAAAAAGATTCAACAGTGCTAATATTTTTATGCTACTTTTAAGAAGGCGATTTCAAGTAGCATGTTTCAAATAAGGTTTTGTAATTTATAAAAATCATTTCCATCACCATATCAAAATAAAATTTCAACATTATTTGCATCATACACACTTTGTTGCACTCCCAAGTTTGACCACACTCACTGGAGTGCGCACAAATTTGGACAGTGGTTCCAAAAATTTGCACAAAAGAAAATTTTTGCTCACACAGCCTATGAAAAATAAGAGGGAACACTGGTCACAGGGGTATGTACACTGTGGGGGTGAGGAATAAAACCAGTACAGGAGGTAAAGATTCAAGGATCTGACAAGCAGAAGATCAGAGAGCCACAAGTTTGGCTTTTGCTGATCCTGTGGATTTTGGCTTTATATGAATTATGCAGCCAACGTCTCTTCATGGGCTTCCAAAACAGCAGGTTCTGCCTCACGGGCCACAGGAGAAAAAGCAGCCAAGGAACTGTGAATTTCCTTAGGTAAAGCTTCTCATTCTCTGTGTTGCAATATCTTAAAAGGAGACTGCAGAGCAGCTTGAATTAGCTAACCATCACTACGCCCCATGAATTAGCTAATAACCCTGCTTCACTTGTAGAGAAACTGAGTTTAGACTTAAGTGAGTTGCTCAAGGCTGACCAAATTCAGTTGCTGAGCCATGAATAAGACCTGGAACTGGAAGTTGTGTTGTATCATGAGCATATATGTTGTTCTTTTTGCTGTTTTCCTTGTATTTAATCCTAACTCTGCCTTTTTATGGTCACCTTATAGGCTTCTGCCTCTTAAAGTTAAAGAACATTCACTAGCATGGGTGAGTTCAACACGCTACTGTCTCGATTTGGAGAACATTGCCTTCTGGGTCTTGCTCACGTTTCATCTTCTGCATAATTAGAGCACATCAAGCCAGCTCAGACATATCACAGGCCATGTTATATGGGAGCTTACCATGGCATATACCACTGCATTTTTATGTGAGACATGCATCATGTAGCTCAGAGCAAATGTAGTGCCAAAAATTCTAATTAAAATCTGCTGCATGAGTCTATTGTTTGGCTCCAGAAACAACTGAAACTACCAGCTGGCACTTGGAAAACCAACATTTTCATTTATGACTGTGATCAAGGGTCACTAATGTGTACATATCAGATATGAGTGGCAGAAATCCTTGAAATAAGTTGCCAGTGCCTGGTCACACTCCCCAGTTGCCTTGATGAGGAGTGGACTAAAAATGGATACCAGGTAGTTGCTGTTTGTGACCTATGGGATAGGAGCTGGTGGTCTAAATTCAGTTCCCATCCTTATAAAAATGTTACAGGATGCTACATGAGTGAGCCAGACCACTACTCCTGAGAATCCACCTTAGTGTTACGGCAGAATGTAAGACCATTCCTGTGGAATACCACAATATGTTCACATCACACCACCACCACCAGAGCAAAAAGATCAGATTGTGAGTTGGAATGAAGAGCGAGTTCCTGTTTCACTTGCCAGGTCTCAGAGTAAGCCATTTTTAGGCGCCCAGCTGGAGACACTTTTGAAAGGGAATGCTTACCATAGCACTTTCTGAAAATCAAGCCCCTTGAAGGTACAATAAATTGGGCACCCAAAGATAGAAACATGCAGAATCACTAGTCTTTGCTGGAAAATGTAGGCATTAACTTTTATTTTTCTGATCAGATTCCTAGGGTAGGTGAGTTCTTTGTGAGGTCTGGAATGCTGATGGGTTTTTTTGGCTGAACATCTGATAAACTTCAGAAATTATTTTCATGGATTTCACACAAAGGTCTCAGTAACAATAGTTCTGAATGCTGCATAAGTCAACAAAAACACCCCATTAATGCTTTTAAAACTTCAGTGGCATAGGATTTTATACTTTAAACCACCCACACCTACACCCCCAATGCACAAATCTCCTTTGAGACTGAAGTTATTTCATCACTGACATGAGGCATGTAATGCAAAAGAGGATGATCCATTTTCATCCCTGGTATAATTCCACTGAAGAAAAATGCATTATACCAAAGATGAATTTGTCCCTATGTAAAAGAGGTCTCCATTCCTCCCAGGAGAGAAGTGAAATGGGATTTTGTCTGTTTTCAGCAACTCTTTTTATCTGACTTCAAGGATTACTGTTTGAACACAAGGAATTCCTAATATGAGTCACTTGTCATTCAAGCTCTTCTGGTTCACAGTATACTTTTGTCTAGCTTTCTTAGGCACCGTTCAAATTACCTTGTTTAACAGGTAGGGTAGGAAGATAGCATGTTCATCTGCATGTGCTAAATTTCTAACAGTGGAACATAACAATAATTTGCTTTCTCTGGCATGGATATAGAGCATGCATGCATAGTTTGTTTATCTCTGTTGGGGCAAATCATAAAAGTCCTCAATCAAGGACCACTCCTGAGCAAGGACTGTAGAATTTGGCCAAGTCAATGTGAAAATGTTCAGTGTGTGCATGCTGAAGGATATAGGCACTGAAGTTACAACTATTTTACTCACCTGCTGAATTATATTACTACTTATTTGTATTGCCCAATTTGGTGATAAGTATATTTTCACATTCAACAGCAACCTACACCCATTTTCTGGCTATCTTACATTCTGGCAGATCCTGACTTTCAACGTGAAGATGTTCTTATGACTCTTCTCTGAGTCTTGGGCTGACCTGGTATCTAAACCCACAATAGCTGCAGAAGCCCTCTTGTTTTCAAGTAGTGAATTCAACCTATAAACAATCTTTTTGCTTCATTTACTCATCCTTTAAACCTGGACAGGTCTGGATATGCTGAGCACCCAAATTATGACAAGATTCAGAGGTCCCATACCATAAAAAATAAAGAAGTATATTGCATTATAACAGAAATGGTAATGGAAAAAAAGAGAGAAACCATTATATTTGAAACAATGCAATTAAAAAAAGCCTTATTTGCATTATCAATTTCAGTTATGATTAAGCTTCTTAGTTATCTCTGACATGTTTAGAGGCCCCTTCTAATGTGAGGCCCTAAGCCATGGCCTACTTGGCTTGAGTGTAATGCCGGCACTGAACCTGGATGCGAGTAGTGATATAGCTGCTCTTAGTCTGTCACAGAGCCATAACAAATCTAAATGAATAGAGCCAATACCGTGGACCTTACTTGTAATCCCACTGAAGTTAATGGGGTTACTTGCAATGTTCCCTCTAATTTTTTGTAGGCTGTGTGCACAAAAAATTTATTTCGTGCAAATTTTCAGAACAGGTGTCCAAATTTGTGCGCATTCCGGTGAGTGTGGTCAAACATGCAAGCACAACAAAGCAACTGTGTATGATCCAAATGATATATTAGCTTTATTTTGATATGGTGATCGAAATGATTTTATAAATTACAAAACCTTATTTGAAACATGCTAATTGAAACAGTTTTTTTAAAGTAGCATAAAAATATTTGCACTGTTAAAATTTTTTTTGTGTACGCTTTATTTTGTTGTGTGCGCAGGTTTCACAACCTGTGTGCGTGCGCACACACGCGCAGCTTAGAGGGAACATAGGTTACTTGAATGGGCTCCGTAATCATAACAGTCCAAATTAAAGCAATGTGCAAGAATTCAAAGCATGGGCTGATTCCTATGATGAGTTGACCATACCTCCTGTGACAGCAGCTTTCTACAGTGAGAGGCTATTTGCCATTGAATCTTGATGTCCTGGTGGACCCCTAGACTGATGGCTGAGTAATAGTGAAACATTACTGCCCTCTTCCTTTCAGACAGCACTTGTGTTCTCATTGACACTAGGGCCCTGTCTACACTAGTGGTTTTTTGAACTGATGTAACTACACTATTGCAAAAAGCCCCACTAGAGACAAGACCTAAGGCACTCACACATGCTTATGGTGCTCACCATGAGACCACAGTGAACACACTAAGACATACAAGTCATCCTCTGGCACTTAAAGACTAACAAATTAATTAGTGCATGGGCTTTTGTGGGAGAAAATCCCACTTCATCAGATGCTTTGAAGATGGGGGAACTTACAGAATGGGAGGAAATAAATGCAGGGAAGAGTAAGTCATGGGAACAGGTCACACTGTAATAGCAAACCAAAACAGTTGTAAAGATTTAAACGCTGGGGAACAGCATACAGAGGAAGATGAGGTAAAATCACCTGTTGTAATGAGAGAAAAATCCAATGGTCCCTATTAAGTCCTGAAGCAATACAATTGAATTTGCAAATAAATTTCATCTCAGCAGTTTCTCTTTGAAGCATCGAACTGATATTCATCTATCTGAGCACCACAATTAGCAAATCGTTAATGGAGTGATCAGGTAGATAGAAATGCTGACCCACTGGTTTTAGAATATAGTGATTTCTGATGTCAGATTTGTGCCCATTTATTCTTTGTACAGAGACTGTCCTGTTTGTCTAATACATGAGGCAGAGGAGCATTTCTGGCACAAGATGGCATAAATCACATTGGTGGATGAGCAGGTGAATGAGCCTTTGATGGAGTAGCTGGTTTTATTAGGTCCTGTAATAGTGCCTTTGTGCAGATATGTGGGCAAAGTTGGCAGCGTGGTGTGTTGCAGGGATATGTGCCAGCTTTAATTCTGTAGTTGCTGGTAAGTATCTGATTAAGGTTGGGAGGCTGTCCATTGGTGCAGGTAGTGTCTTCACTGAATTGCTACAGCAGCACAGCATCTCAGCGGAAGTTTTTCTATGTGAAGATTGTAAAAATTAAGGTTACAAGCTTGCAAAAGCTCAGGAATGAGCATAACTTTTTACTTGTATAAATAGCTCTGTTTGAATTCATATGAGTTAAGCTAAGCTGGAGTGTTTGCAGTGCTAGGGGCTAAATAAGGACCAACATTCTGCCCACTCTGAGCAAGTTACTAGTTACTCCGTCACTTTTCATGGAGGCACCCAGGGCAGCACCCACAAAAGGTCTTAGGTTTTGCAAGAACAAACATTTAGAAACTCTGCTACCCAGTCAAATCCTCAGTTCCAAATTAGGGCCCAGGCTTGATGTTAAAGGATAATGGGAGTTGACTTTGGTAGACTTTTGGATTATGCCACAAAATATGAAAGCATTGTCAAGAGCCTTCTTCAGGATCTGGCAGGCAGATTCCCTCTCCTCCATCCTATCTCCATTCCAGTCTCTTGAATTCTTTTTTTTTATAACAGATACATAAAATCATTTTGACCACCTTCTGCCCTGCTCCCTGATTCATAACCCAAGTTGCGGCAAAAAAAATGTAAATACTATTCCTTAGTCCAGGCATGTAAGTGATCCTTTATTAATGCAATCACAAAAATGTACCAAAAGAACATAGCTTTTGCAGATGGAATTAGAAAGAGCTAACGGGAAAAGAGAGAGACCATCATGCCGATAAACTAAAATAATCCATTCTTGGGAACATGGGTTGATATGGAAAGAACCAGCTTCATGGTACAGAGCAAAACATTGCATAAGAGACTAGCCATAATAAATAAAATATCATTTGTGAGCAGATTAAATCATGAAAATGTGAAAGACATAAATCATCCAGACATAAAGCTCAATTAATAGGAAAGCTTCGCTAAAATTTATAGCCCCACCCTGAATTTTTCCTATATTTTTGATGCTTTCACAAAAATATAGAGTGGTGAGAATGGTCCCCTCTTTTTGCCCCCCGCGTTTTTAATCCTCAAGAGCTGTTATTTTTCTGCATGTGTGTGTTCTTCCCAGAAGCTTGTTTTTTCTTGTTTGAGCTGTAGCAAGTTAATGCGATGATTCTCCCCAAATACAGTAAGCAGGATTCAACCCTTGTTTGGAAGTACTTAAAGAGCTTCTGCAACTTGCACTTTGGATTTCCTTTGCAGGAATTTCCATTCCATTCAAACATGCACAGTAAATGTGGCTCTCAGCCTTGGAGAAGAATGTGTTTTGATTAATTTAAGTTTTATGGGTGTCAGTTAAGAAAACCATGTGTTTTGATGGCATGGCTCTTTCTTTGTACTCAGTGGCCCTGTGGTTAGCAGGTTGTCAAGTGAAGGGATGGTTTTCTGTGCTTGACTTATGTCTAACGTTTATTGGAGATTTTACACCTGGAGCATGAAAGCCCCTGCACAATGTGGATCTGATTTCAAGTGCAACATCCTCACAATTTGTTTGATTTTTGCACTCCTATATAAGCAAAAAAAAAAAAAAAAAAGGGGGGGGGGGGCAAAGGCCAACCCTGAATTTAGGTTCCAAATGCAGACAACTCTAAACTTAAGCCTAAATCCTTGTGTAAGTGTTAGGAAATGATTTTGCAGAGTAGTTTTCTCTGCAAACTCAAACAATTTACATCCTCTTCTGAGTGATTCTTTCTATGTCTTTGTTTTACTTCAAGGATGCAAGAGATTGGAAGCAATTTGCATACTTGCTGTCAGCCTTGAGAATACCTAAGGCCTGGATTGATAGTTGATTCTTCCTAAAGGGGGCTGGGGCACATGATGTGGAGTGGGGACATGAATCTTCTCTTAGTCTAGACTAAGCACAGCTTGGGTGCAGATATTGTCTTAGACCCTCATGTGCAAAGGGAGACTGCTGTCTGGTACAGATCAGAATCCCATTGAGCATCCTCCTTACAAACCCAAAACAGAAGGTGGGATCAAAGGTAGTGTAACATGATCTTTGTGACACCTGGATTCAGGACCTGTTAGGAGCCACTTGTGACTCTTCAGAAAAAATTAAAGCAACCTCTGCTGCTTTTCCAAACTCCTCCCAATTACAATTTGGAGAAGTTTCTGGTGAAGAAAATGTCGGGGGTCTTCAGCCTCCTGTGGGTTGTTCCACACTTTGTGACTAGCCTGGGGCTGCTCCATTGGCAAGGAGGTAGACTGGGGAAGCTGGCATTGCAAAGCCCTTGCTCTGCAGTTCTCAAAGTTATCTATTTAAACACAAGCATGGGTATTAGCACTGAGATGAACCCAAAGGAAAACTTCAGAGCTGAACAAACTTCCTCCTCCAGCACCAAGTTTTGGTCCAGATCTGAGCTCTTACTGTGCTCTTTAGTGCCACCCACTATGAATAATATGCCCTTTGAATGTCCTTCTATTCTGATATATGCTATCCGGCTGAACTCACTTCTCTAAAAGAAAATTACCAGCCAAACAGCATCCCTTTGTGATGTCAGATAGACAATGGCTTTTCAGGCATGCAGATTATTTGCAGGATGCAGTTTCATCTTGGCATGTGATCCTGCAGGCTGTGATTCAATGTATGTCCCTGCAGGAAAATTAACTCAGATTAGCTGCTGGTGGGTGAGAGCATCCATGCACAGGATGAGCAGCCTCACTGCGTCGCCAGACTTGAGTTACAGCAGCCACACAAGTGCTGTAGTTACTTTAGTAAAGCACCACAAGGGTCATAGCTCAGGCTTCTTTGTGCTGTAATAAGCTGAGATACTTTGATTTTTTCCTTGTGAATTGTGGGGAAACTTGCCTGTTGTTTTGAGCATATGGAGGAATTGTGGGAAGGGACTAGAGGATTATCAGCAATAAAGTGGTTTACTCTTCTCTGTATTCACACTACAAAATGGGCTGGTTACCAGTCCAAGGGTAAACAGTACTTGGCCTTTAGCTTGTAATCCAGGATGGGCCAGCCAGCACCAAAGTAAAATACCATGACACTTAGATGACCCGTTTCTGTGTGTGAATTGGAGCCAGATTAGGGACACCACAGGGAAAGAGGCTGAGTTAACTCAGGGTCAAAACAAGTCTCTGTTTGCATAGCCCTCATCCTGCTGGTTTCAGTGACACTAGTTTTGTGAAGATGATCCAGATGAGTCAGGGTTTACTGAATCTCTTCCTTAAGTTTTAGCAACTCTGTGACTGATACCAATCTTATTGGTAGTGGTATTATTCTTTGTACTGTGGTAGAGTCCATGTGGCCCTGTTACAGACAGAAACTCCACTGTGTAGGTGCTAGACAAACACACAAGAAAAAGCTGGCCCCTTTCCCAAATAGCTTACTGTTGGGGAGCCTTATTTTCCTGTCTATTTGTCCACATCTTAGAAATATATAAGTAATGCAAATATCAGCTGAATTGTGGGGAATGACTCTGCTCAGATAAGTAGGCGATTCCAATCGACTTGCTCACTTATACCAAAGAGACAGGAGCAATGGATTCCTTACTTACAGTAAAACAAACAAGGAGTTCTGTGGCACTTAAAAACTCACAAATTTATTTAGTGCATGAGCTTACATGGTAGAAAATCCCATTTCATCAGATGCTTTGAAGATGAGGGAAATTACAGAAATAAGTAAATTTTGTTAGTCTTCATGTGCCACAGAACTCCTTATTTGTTTTACTGAACTAGACTAACACGGCTGCCCCTTTAAATCTTACTTCCAATAGCAGAGCTTAAAACAATTGAAACAATCCCCACTAACTGGAATTCCTTTTTAAATTTCAAAGGTTTCTTATGTAGTGAAAAATTTCGTACCAGTCCATGGACTGAATTAAAACCATCCGCTGGGGCAATAGGAATTTGGAGGGGGTTGCCAGGGGACACCTTTAAAAGAAAGAACAAAGTCATAGCTCCAACAGCTTTAATTTGAGAAAGATCTTGTTAGGGTTGTAAAAAGTTACCAGGTACTGTACTACTCCAGTTTAAGGAGGGATGTCTGGTCTGGTCACTTCATGCCATGCTGTTTGGAATCACGGCCTTCAGGTTTATAGCCTGTCACACAGTGTGCTGTTCATGACCCATGAATTTAAGTTCATGGAATATAGCTGGATTTCAGGATCATGTTTCTTTTTAAAATTATTAGTGGTCACTTAAAACCTGCAAATGTTGGGCCAAAACTGCAACAGCAAAAAAAAATGTGTATATTGCTCTGGGCACCAAGCAGGACTGTTGCAACCTCCCCCAAAAAAAGGGTTGGCCCCAGCTGCTGCTGGCATGCAGAAGATGGCCTGGGCAGGCCCAATCCAGCTGCTGCCAGCAAGTGGCAGGTGGCCCCAGCCAGGCTCCTGCCTCCTGCCTCTGCTGGGAAGCAGCAGGTGGCCTGGAGCTGGATCCAGCTCCTGGTGCTGTGCTACCGGTCAGGTGCGGCAGGCAGCCCTGGCCCAGATTCAGCTCCAGCCACGGCTAGCCAGCAGCAGGCAACTGGAGCCAGAGCCAGGGCCGGGACAGGGCCAAAGCGATGAAGGGCACAAGCCCTGTGGGCCCACGGCAGCAAGGCCTATGGCACCAAGCAAAGACTTTGGGGTTTCTTTATTTCTGAATAGAGCCATGCTGTCAGTTCAAGAGGACAAAGCAGTCAGAAAACGCTTTTTCCCCCCTTTTGTTACTCCCAAAATGCTGAAGTAGTTTCTTTTTAGAGAAGGTTTTTAACATGGTTTGGCTTCTGTTAAAAGATGGTCTGAAAGAAATACAGCCTTCAGCAATGATATTTAATTACATACGCAAAGGTAGATGAGTCAATCCAGTGGAAGTTCGAGTCATATGAAATCTGAGTATCTGGCTTATTGTCCATGAATGAATGAAATGAGGAAAAGTCAAAGCTAAGACCATGCTAGGAAGAATATGTTTTGCAGCTCATCCTGTTGTACAGGCTGGATATCACACTCTCCATAAATTCACAACTAGATGTTTATTCATTTGAGGCATTTAGGGCCTTGTCCAAAGCTCAATACAGTCAAAAGACAGATTCTCACTTCAGTGGGTTTTATACAAGGCTCTTTTACATGATCCTGAAGAGGGAGCAATGCGGAGCTGGGCACAGTTTGGATTAAGTGCATCTCTCCAGTGCACAGAGTGAGTGTAAACTCCCACCAGCATCTTCAGCCCGCTCTCTTGGCTGGTGCAGAGAGTGGCAGGACCATGACCCTATCACGTCACTGTCTTTGGGATAGAGTGTACTCCTAGGTCACCCAGAAGGAACAGTCTCTAAGCACAAGGATTGTCATTGTCCCTGGCCTGTTCGGGACAGCCTAAGGGAATGGGTTTGTGTTTTGGCTGATAGTGCCACTTGACCATCCGTTCAGTCTCTGAAGAAGCCACGTTGTGGTTTCACAAAACATAGCTAGTATATTAGAGCCAGGTTAAATAAAGAAATATGTAAATCCTTTGGCTTTAGTTGCAGAGGAGCTTGCAAAGTTCTGGTGACTCCTAAAAAAAAAATCAGTTTTCAGAGTCTGCTAGTATCACGTACAAGATGCAAAACCCGCAGAAGTCAATGGAAAGACAAAAGTTATTAAGTCCGTGGAAAATTCTGTTGACATCTGAGCTTTGTATCAGGCCCTTGGAGACCAAAGGCCTCCCATGCTGTCCCAGATTCAGGCCTGGCTCAACTCCACTGAAGTTAACATATTCCAGAGGGGTAGCCATGTCGGTCTGTAATTGCAGAAAACAAACAAGGAATTCTGTGGCACTTTCAAAGACCATCACGTGATAGATAAATTTGTTAGTCTGTAAAAGTGCCACAGGACTCCTTTGTTTGTTTTGCTGATGTTAACATAGTTACACCAAAACTGAATTTAGCCCAGCATCTAGTGAATCTTGCCTTTAGAGTCGAGAAGCAGAGAGCCTCTCAGGCTGCCATTCTAGTTTCCTTGGTATTTGAATGTGAAGAATTTGGTGCTACCTACTCTTAAATATGCATAGGGGGGTATTTTTAAGTTCAGTTCTGTTTGAGTAAACTAATGCTCTCACACAACAACTTGATATAAACCCTCTCCTTTGCAGTCATTAAAACAAATCCACATGTAAAAAATATAAAATGATGTGAGCAGGTTCATCTGTCCCTACAGGCACAGCTGGTTCCTTTCATTCTCCTTTTTAAGTCTTGTCTGGATGGCACTGTTGATTGCCTTGAATGACTGTGTGCCTCATCCCGGAAACTGGGGTTCACCGCTTACTGTATCATCTCATTGAGATCTTAGGCTCAGAGATGTATCCCCACCAGCACAACAAGGGTAACTTGATTCCCTATGGACCAAATCTTGGCATGATTACAGAAGGCTAATGTACCCAACGGATTCAGGACAACAATGGATGAGTCAGAAATACTACAGATCAGACTATACGTGAACAGAAATTTGTCAGACAAATGCTTCTGGCTGGTTCATTTGGCGAGAGATTAGACACTAAACAAGATGAAGTCCACAGTGTTTTTTTTCTTCCTGTTTTTAAATGGTGTAATATAAGCTGAATCATAATAAAAATAGAACTTTTAACTAAGGAGGCAAGAGTCTGTCTCTGTTTTTTTCCTGTTACAGTTAACCCCCCACTGGATAACAGCAGGCTCTAGTTTGGAATAAATGTTATAAAGTTTATGACCTATGCAGCAAAGATTCATCAAAAGGGTCATGTAGGGATGTGTCAATTGTCTGCTTTACCTTTGGCAGATCATTTTTATATGCTCTTGATCTCTCTAGAATTGGAAGAGAGATTCCGCAAAGATGCCAGGCCATTAGACATGGAGGGATAATGGAAAATATATTTTCATCCATTTGACTCAGGGAAAGCAAGGTTATTTGCTGAAAGTAAATAATAAACCCAACAGATGAAACTGTATTTATTGCAGTGACACAAAACAGTGTGAAGCTGATTACATGGACTATTATGACAAAAAGTAGCGTCAAGCTGTATTTCTATGAATATTAAACCCACAATAACCCAGAAGATTAAATACATAGAACTGTATCTGGACAGGCTTAATTGAGCAAAATTCCAGCCAAAGTTAGAATTTGGGTTATATTTACTACTAGCAGAAATACCCAGCATCACCCAGGGAAAATATAGTAAAAGGTGTGATGAATGAACTACGTCAGTTACTTTAACATAGCATATTTTATTGGAAATACTTTTCTCCTATGTATTGCTTGAAGAATGAACCCCAAAATTGTAACAAAATGCATGTCTGTTCACTTGCATGAACTGAACAGTCCCAAGTGTGTTTCGCTCAGAAATGAGCTCCCTCTTTAGAACTTTGGGGATATCGATTTCACAATTACATCCATCCAATTAGTACCATTAAAAGAACAGGTTTTTTCCAAAGAAATTATGATGTTTTCGGCCTATATTCTTGGTAATTTTTTCCATCATAGCCTATTTTTGAAATATTGATTACAATACCCATTTTTGTGAGATAAAATAAAAGAGAGTTGAGAGAAGCCTAGTGGACAACAGATGAACTACTTAGTTCATAGCCAGAGGGAAAGGATCTCATAGTTTCAGTTTATGTGACTCACTTAACAGAAGAGTCCAGCAAATGCCTATGATCAGGCAGTACTAAAAGCTAATTATCTGTGGGCTGAATTGGGGCTCCAGGGGAACTGATTTCCAGATATAACCAATCCAGTTATTTAAGTTAGGAAATCAGTATCTGTTCAAAATTTTGTGTTTCTAGTTCTGACCATTTCAGAGATCTTCTGGGACAAACAAACAAACTAACCTTCAGAAATATTTATAAGAAGGCTGTCCTTTAGCCAACATTGATATACCTTTAAAAGATTAGTAGATTTTTTTCCCTCATCTAATCCATTTAAGCAACATCACTGCATTTAGCTAAAGAATTGCAACTACAGTCCATAGTATATTTCAGTGGACGTTCATAACTTAGAATCATGGAAACTGGAAGGGATCCTGAGAGGTCATTGAGTCCAGTGCCCTGCACTCATGGCGGGACCACGTACCTCTTACTTTACTTCCCAGAGCAGTAAGAATAACCACTAAATTCTTCTTCAATCATTCTTTTTTAGGTTCTTTAACATTTTTTTCAGTGGGTTTTGAAGTGTTATAGAACAGTGGTTTTCAAACGCCGTCAGGACACATGACCGTGTCACCACACAGTGATAGGTGTGTCATGGAAAGCCCTGGAGATGGCTGAGTCAGCCTGGGAGGGGTGGGCTGGTGTGTCCTGTAGAGTCACAACATGCCACTAAGTGTGTCATGACCTGCAAAAGGGTGAGAACCACTGTTGTAAAACATAACTGAAAAGATAAATAGCGACTTCCATCTAGGGACCCCAAAGCATTCTGCAAACAGCCATTCTCTAATGCACATCCATTTCACAGATGAGTAAATGAATGGGAATGAGTGGCACAATCAGGAGCTGAATCCCAAAGAAGTCCTGCATTATCCACTAGAACAACACTGCCCCAGTCACATACTGCTTGGTGGTTTTGTCTTAAATAAATAACTTCATGTATTTGCAGTTTCGAGAGAGAAAGTAGGCTGACTGGATTTTCATTCTGGGACCTAATTCAAAGCCTATCAATACCATCAATCTTTCCATTGGTTTTAATGGGATTTGAATCGGGTCCTAGCTTCCAATGTCTTCCATTTTAGTGATGTTATAGAACAGGCAAAGTTTTCTCACGGTGAAGTTTGCTCTTGTGTACCACTTATTTGAGGAGCGTAAGTGATGCCTAGCCTTTGTGCTGATTCCATGCAAAGGGGTGAATTTCACTCTAATTGAGCCCCCTTTTCTGTAACAAATTATGCCTGGCTCAAGTAGACTCTCTTGGATAATATATTGTATGATAAATTTACATTAGCTTGTCTTAATGTCCTGGGGTTTGTGCAGAGATGTTAAATAAAGGGAGAATTTAATTAAGCAATCTTGTACACTGACTGAGATTAAACTATCTAAAGTCTGCAGCCTTCTTGCACGGGAGTCACAACAAGCCAGGAAGGCATCAGGCATAGAAATTGTTGCTTTAAGGTAAAAGGATTTCTTTATAAACCTGTAAGGACAGGCTTTAATGGTTCTGCTGTCTTCAGATTTCGCCCTTGCCCTTCAAAAGCTGCTTTTGCCTCATGACTCTCTAGGTGCCAAACCCTGATCCCATGTAAGTCAATGGGAGTTTTGTGACGCTTCTGTGGAACCAGGATTTGGCTCTACAATAATCTTCTGTTTAATGGGACAGTACCACAATTTAATTGTAAAGTCCCCATTCCTGGAGCTTTATGCAGTTAAACACCTATAGATTAACCCAGTGGTTCTCAACTGCTGTGTCAGGACACTGGTAAGTGTGTCACAGAGGTGTCTGGATTTGGCTGGAGGGGCTGGGCTGGTGTGTCTTGTAGGGTTGCGATATGCAACCAAGTGTGTCACAACCTGTAAATGGTTGAGAACCACTGGCCTAACTCTTCATCATTTTACACCTTCTATAGTCTTTTACAGTCTTGCAAAGTGAACATCAAAGGAAAGCACATCAGAAAGGTAGAACTTTACACCCATGATGCACTCATTTTGCACAGGGGTACCTTACTAAAAGAAATCAGCATTGCCCAATGCAGGGCAGTTTTATAACTTCCAGAGGCCATACTACTATCATAACCAAGTGAAAGAACCCTGAATAAAGTATCATTGTGGTTTGGTTTTGTATGGAACCTTTACAAATTCTGTGTATGTTTATTATTCCTTCCTCTCACAAATTTGTGTCTTTTCCTCTGTCCTTCACATGCTTTGTTTATGTAAAACCTACAAATGAAAGCGGTAAATCTAATCTGGCACTGGATGATTTCAAATTGAATTAAATCTGTCAGGAAACGTAATTCAGTGGCTATATACCAAGTCAAATATGGCTGTGCATTTTAGATATAGTTACATCTGTGCATGATAACACAATCAGTGACTTTTTCAAAACATTGCCTGAATCCTTTGTAAACAGCTTTTATTTGGTTTATAACTTCAAACCACATTTAATATGTTGGACATAATAAATCTGACTAGCAGACGCTTACAAGCATCTACAAGCAAATCACCTGCAGCAAAATGCCCTGCAGGCATTTTAGTGTCACAAACATGTAGAGCGCGTAGTTAAACCATCAATGTAGCATGCCTTTTTACTACTAATGGCATAAATAAATCCATCCCCAAGGATAGGTCTGCCATTGACAAAGGCTGTGTTTGTCCTTCAAGTCACTTGAGGGACTAAAAATGTGTCTATCAAGCTAAGCAAGACATAATCATTATAAAAGTGTGTGTGTGTGTGTGCGCGTGCGCATGCACACAATACACAAGCTCATACAAATACACGTGGATATATTTGTTTTGCTGAAATAGAGGAGCATGGCTACTTCTGTGGAGCTTGTCAACGTGTATATATGTATTTATTACATGCACATTTAAAATATTTCTATATATACAAATAGGCTTAGTGTGTGTATATAAACACTCTCAGAAAGATACACATCCCCTTTACTTTTAAGGTACAACCTTTCCTTTGTATGTAGTAAGAGAATTCTGGCAGTGTATTGGCACACCCACTAGGAACAAAGCTTAATCAGGCACTCTCAGCTGCCCCAGGGCATTACATAAGAATAAAAGATTGAAAGGTGTGCTACAGTGATGATTCACATACCCCAGGCTTAGACCAGGTGCTCTGCATTAACCTGCAGTTGGAGAGAGTTCAGAGTGAAGGTTAGCTATTCTCAGCTCAACTGGTTTCAAATGTGCAATGGGGATCATATTCAATTATTTATAGAGCTGGTTTCTTTAGAAAAAGAGTAGGGAGAGTGGGCAATATAGTCCAGATTAGTGGCTCTTGTAATATTTAACACTGAGCATGCAATGATTTTAGAGGGAGGAACCAGAAAGTGACATTTAAAGTTAAGATGGAATTTCTTCTGGAATAGCCAGTGACTTGAGGTAGTGGGGGGAGAGGAAGAAGGCTTTGAAAACCAGACTGTTTAGAGGGATAACACTGTTTCACTTTTATAGCACATGGCAGGGCTTAAAAAACTGTTCCTGATTTAGCACATGAACAGACTGTGTGATCCCTTTTGAAATCTGCACAGGATCTTTTCACCTGCTGGGTTTAATTTCAGAATCCAATATAATCATTAAAGAAAATAAAATTATTTTTACTCTTTCCTCTAGGACACAGCCCAGTATCAGTTCTTCATCTTCCCCCATGCCATCACAAAAGATGTATAGAAGGGGAAATCCTCCCCAAAGCTCCCCTAAAGTTTCTAATCATCAGTGGCTTCATTGTTTGATGTGTAAACCATGCTACACTTTTTTTTTTTTAATGTGCTTGATCATGAGAGTGGCAAAATTGAAACATTTTCTGTTGTGGAATTGCAATCAACCAACCAATCAAAAGAGAGACAGAGAGAGAGAGAATCTAGCAATATCCTTCTGATGGTCTTAATTTTTGAACATAAATCCATCTATATAGATACTTTGCTGATATCCCAACAGAGTACCTAAGCCATTAATATACACCCAGAGCAAATAAGGAAATTCAGTGATGGAGAAACTGAAGCTTAGAGAAACCATTGGTTTGTCTACACAGTGACTTTTGGGTTGTAAAAGTATAAATGCATCATGTGGACACTGGCCTTTTTCAGTTTGGCTTAAACTGCTTCCAAAGTGACATAAAATAAAACAGAAAAAAGAACTCTTCTATCTGTATAACTGGAATGCTTTAAATTTGCAATCTCTTTTATACCAGTATAACTGCTCCCCTCTAAACCTAGAGTCAGGAACTGAACCAGTCATCAGAGTCTCATTCATTTGAGTGCCGTAAACACAAGACCACCCTTCCTCTCGCCTTTTGCCACTCTGAATTTAATTTAAAGATATGTTAAGCATCTCTTTGTCTTTAACCTTGAGATAATAAATAATTAGTATTCTAAATAACTAGGTGTAAATCTTCAGTTTCTCTGCTGTGTTTGCAGAACCTTTCCAGGTGTATTTATAGCTCCTTCTTAAAATTAAATGTCTCCATGTTAGCGTCTGAGCACTCCATACAGCAAGAGTTAATGCAGATGCTCTGTATACAGAACAGAAGAGGGCCTGGAAAAGCAATGCACAAAGCAGGGGTTCAGTCACTATTACATGGTGACAAAATTCCTTCTGACTTCAACAGAACTGGAGTTCGTTTGAAGAAATTCGTGCTCACGCTGAGCAAGATGATTTTATTTGCAGTCGTTCAACTAGTCATAGTAATTACCAGTAGACTGGATTAGTTCAAAATTGACAAATTAAGGGAAGTGTTTATTAAACTTTCCATCTTTCATCCAAAAGTACTGTGTAAAAAAAGGAGTGCTGTGGCACTTTTAAAGGCTAACAAATTTATCACATGAGCTTTCATGGCAGAAAATCCCATTCTGTCAGATGCTTATAGATGGGGCACTTGCATAATGGGAAGAAAGTAAAGGCAGGGAAGTGCAAGTTATAGGATCAGTTCAGACTATTACAGCAAAAAAACCCATTTATTTAGATTCAAACAGTGTGAAACAGCATATTAGAAGGAGGGATGGTAAAAAGAGGACAAAATCACCTGTTGTAATAAGAAAACCAACCAAAATCCTGTTTAACCCCAAGGCAACAATGTCAAATCTACATATGAATTCTTTACATTTACAGTACTTTATATTCCATGTTGAAGGGAGAGTATTATCAATCCCATTTAATATATAGGGAAACTGAGGCACAACATGTGACTTGACCAAGGTCACACATTTCAGTGGCAGGGATGAGAGGAGAAACCAGACACCCCAACCGGGTCCCAGTCCTTTACTTTGACCAGGCTTCCTCTCTGTAAACTACTGGTAAACACAACAATAAATGTGACAACCTTCTCATAATTTTCAAACCTAGCTGATGGATGCCTGTTGTTGAAGAACTGTTCTCTTTACTCGAAAGTAAACGTGCATGTTTTAATTTTGCATTATACCATGTCTTGTTATACTAGGTAGCATCAGGGTAAGAAAAAAATAGAGGTACCTATAGCAGTGTAGTTTCAAAGGGGCAGCTGTGTTAGTCTAGTTCAGTAAAATGAACAAGAGTCCTGTGGCACTTGGCACTTAAATTTGTTAGTCTTTAAGTGCCACAGGACTCCATGTTTGTTCTATGGTAGTGTAATCCTTCATATCACACAGTACGGGGCACAGTGCATATGATCAGGTAAGATCTACTCTTAGGAGAGACGAAAGAGTCTGCGTACATCATTATGAAACATGGAAGTCTGATTTGGATACTGATTTGGAGCTGACTTTCTCTAAGCTTGTGGTGGTAAATTTCAACTCTAGGCTTCTGATTTGATCCCTTCTCTAACAGAAAAGTTTTTCTAATTTCATTCTACTTTCTTTATCTCCTTGAGTCCTGTGTTACAATGATGTTTTATGACCTCATAGAATTGGGAATCATGACCGATATTCCTATGCTACCTTGCTTGTGCCAAATCTTCCTTATTTCTCTTAACACCTCTGTTACTCATTGGCCATGACTGTCCTCTTACACCGGGGTAACTCTAAGATATTCCATGGAGTTATTCTGACTTATCCTCATGTGCGAGAGGAATCAGCTTGTGTCACAGAACCTACACATATTGATTTTATTTTTTTTTTTTTATCTCTCACATGGTCTCTTCAGAAAGTTTTAACTCTGCTACAATAAAAAAAAAATCCCTCAAAAACAAATGAAAACTTTAGAAACCTGTACTAGGCAAGTACACCTTCTTTCTTTCCTGTGATATCTGCCAGTAATATCAAAATACCTTCTTGCTGCTTTTTTCCCTTCTTAGCATATGGAAGACAAAGTTCTGATTAGGAACTGCCATTTTGCCTCTCATAAGGTACAGCACATTTTTATGAGCCTTTTATAAGTGAATTAAATGGGTGCCTATGATAATGGATCAGGATAATTTACACTTGTCATTCAGTGCTTTCACACGCTTATTAATTGAGGCTCACCACACTCCTGTGAGGTACTGTAGGTAAGTGCTGTTCCATTATATCAAGTATAAACACGGATATAAATTGTGATGAAATTTACTAGCCTTACGTCACAACATGATGCAATGGCAGAACCAGGAACAAGATCCAGGAGTCCTACTCTCATTCCTGCTTTGCCCACTAGATAAGACTCATTTTTTCCCGGTCAGAAGATGTTTATCAATATTGTTCAGGCCCATCCTTAATAGGCAGGTCCAGACAGACAGCACGTAGGGCATGGTCTGTGTGTAATTGGCCACCTTGCTCCATCCTTACAACAATGGATCCACTGTTGCTGACATCAAAACTGGGAGAACACCTTGGGAGGCAACCACATGTTAATTTAGTGTCTGAGTTTTGATACTGCGCCAGCCGACATGCAGTTGTTGTAAAGCACAGAACTGCAAAGAAATGACTTCAGAAAGTCCCTGCATGCCAGTGATGGGAAGCTTGCCCATTTAGAACAGAAGTCATTGACCCTCCTGGAGTTAAATGTTTGCCTGCTCAGCTATGCATGGATCATTTTGGATGTGAATATTCACACTTGGGCCACCTCATGACTTATTTAATGACACTTGATTCAGCAACATTATGTGGCATGTCTCATTGCTCAATGAATGCCCTCTTGGAAAGTGTGCAGATACAGTGGTGATGAGCACGTTATGAGAATATAGAGTAGAATGAATCTTGCAGAATTTCTCTGGCTCAGTATATTAAGACAGTGGTCCTAAATCACTGTGTTGCAACACAAAAGTGTGTCACAGCACCAGCTCTTTGTGGAACAACTGACAAACATGCCTGTGTTTGCTGTGTTTCATGGTTGTGGGGGCAGCTGCTCAAGCCTCCCACCGTGAATCTTGCTGGGGCAGAATTTCTTTGGCGGTGGGGTCCACACTAGCTGGAACTGCCACCGAAAGTGCTGGCTCCAGGGAGCAACTTTGGTAGCAGGGGAACTTTGGTGGTGGTGGACTACGTGAGTGCTGGGCAGGAGAGTGTTGCACATGACTGGGAGCATTCCCAGCCACATTTCGAAGCTGAAGGGCTTGAGAACCCCTATGTTAAGACACAGTACGACAATGGCTGTGTTTGTGAATCTGTACCACATAACCAAGAGTATATAGGCAATAACTACGACAGACAGCCCATCAGATCCTCCTTCCACGTGATGCCCCATTCCTGGAGCATTCCCTTCTTAATGTAGTCCTCTATGTGTGCACTCTCTCCTCTTTGAGAGCCTTCCTCAAAAAACACACACTTCTGGCTCTATAACCTCTATACATTCTCTCCTAGAAAGATGAGGAGGCAAAGCAAATGAGAGAACAGATACTCAAATGTTGTAAATCAACATAGCTCTGTTCACCTCAGTAGAGCCATACTGATTTACACACCGCATTGCATCATTCAACCCCCTGCTTTAGCTGCCTACTTTCTAGATTGAAAGAAATACCAGTAGGTTTCTTCTCTAGAATATAGACACTCCTTTTTCCTAAAAAGTCACTAGCGCACACGTAACATTATAGAAACAACCACCACAAAAGGATCAGAGATTTGGCTGAGTGAAAGGGGTGGGTGCAAAACTGTTTGCTTGCTCACTTTGAATAGCAATCTTGTTAAACTCTTACTGGCAGGGGCAGCAGTACTATTAGCTCAAGATGGCAATGTGCTCTAGTGCTTAGTGTGGGATACTAACAATTAGGGCTCTTGGGCAGCTGGATTCCATTCCCAGCTCTGCCCTGGCTTGCCCGCTTACCACAGGCAAGCCTTTAAAATTTCTCTGTGCCTTAAAATTACCAATCTGTGCATAATATCTACCACATAGCAGTTCTGTGGGATCTAAATTAAGTGCAGGCTTGTGTAGCTTTTTAGATCTATGAATTAAAGGTGATGCTATGATACAGAGTCAGGTTTATTCTCTGAATGATGAAATGACTCAGAAATGAGTAATCATTGTGGCACATGAATATATTCAATGGCATTTGGTTCATTGAGCCTATATGAGACATCATTCTGTGCCTTTACCTGCTAGAGCAGCCAGACTGCAATAAGTGCACCCTGAATGGATGACTCAACAAGGATGTGTGTCAACCTGGCCTTTGGATTTGATACTGTTTATTCCTTCCTTGCAAATTCCTTCAACACAGAGGGCCACATTCAGTCCTGTTGTTATTCCACCTTGGTTTTAAGCAGGAATAAGCTGCATCTGTGCAAATCACAGCTCAGCTTGCCTCTCCTAGGTGTTTGTGCCACTGTCCATTCTGACAATGCAGCTATACTACTGGTTGGCCACAGATGGTGGAAATTCGCAGTGTGGATTGCGCACACACACACAAGACATACGTTAGACCACCATCACATGGCATGAACTTTTCTTTTTTCAGATGCAGAATTATCACCACAGCACCCACAACCCAAGTCAACTGCCATTGAAAGTAACAGGAGTTTTGTCATGGATACACTTCAGTAGAACGAAGCCTCCTGTCTCTGCAGGACAGTTCCTTTTCAAAGGTGCAGCTACTCTGTGATCTAGGGTAGGCATATTTTTCCACTTTGCTCCTATAATGCTTTTTCTTGCTTTATGTGGATTCTCTTTCTAACGCTCTTTTCCCTTTAGCTTTTCATCTTTGGACGTAAACCTCTCAGCCTTTGGAGATTCAGCCACCAGTGATACACAGGAGTAGTGGAATAGCCGTCACCGTCCTCTAGTAACTATGCTAGTATGCTATAGCTGTAATGGTAAGAATTGTATTTAATATCATAACTTTATTTTTGAAGCTCCCTCCCTGCACCAAAGGTACTGGATGGGCAATTAAAAGTCAGTCAACCTACTAGGGAGAAAGTCAGAGGGAAAAATGCAAGGCCAGCACAGAGATGACGATGCTTCTAAATTCTGGTAACAGAGAAGGACGGGTTCTTCAAGATCATTGTCTGGGTATGAAGGTGTCTAGCAAATCTAGGGGACCTAGGTGAGCCACAATTTGACTTTTTCATGCTGTTGCAATCTCAGGGTAATGACCTCTATATTGAACAGATAGAAATACACCTTCTGGCCTTCTAAAATCCTTTACTCCAGGTGTTTATAACCTAGGCCCTAATTTTAAAATATATAGCAACTGTCATTGATTTCAGTGTTGGTTGTAAATACCCAGCAACTCTCCTGCCCCAAAGCTCAATTGTAAAATTTCTTTTGACAGCTCGCTACACACTAGATATCTCTTACAGATATTCCAACCACCTTCTTTCCCCCCTGCCATCTCCTTTACTTTGCAAACACTGGGTAAGGGCAGTGAAGACTCATTGCTGCCCCTTTCCTTCCCTTTTGCACTGCTCAGGTAACCCAGAGGGAATGCAGACCACTTACAGACCCCAGTCTAGGGAGGCTCCCCATAGAGGTGTCCCTGGTGCAGGCAAGAAGAGTAGGCACATTGTGGTGCACCCCAGTGACCTCCAGCCAGTAGACTGTCCCTTGGGATATTTCTGGCGTCTGACACAGGCTCAAACAGCTGAGACAGATGTGTGTTTGTGTGTGTGTGGGGGGGGGTGCATGCAAGTGAAGCCTTGAAGGCACAGAATCAGGGAGTTGTAAACAGGGGTAGCAGAAAATAACTCCTTATGTGTAAAAGTGATGATGGGTGAAGGGATGTGGAGGAAAGTGAAGGAGGAGGAAAATGCTTAGTCAGTAAACGTTAGCCTTAACTACCAACTTTAGTTCTTACTAGCCCTTTTTTCTTCACCATCCTACATCTGATTGAGCCTATAAAAAGGGCACACAAGAAGAAATCAAATATTGCTGCACCTGCATTAGAGGGAGTTTTATTTAATATGATTCATGACAAACTAAATGGGACAGATTTGTGCTATGTGAAGAGTTTTGACTTTTTCTTTCATTACCGGTTTTTAATAAGAATGAACTTCAAACACATTGGCTGATTGAAGAACCAAGTTTGTGTGTGTTTTAATGGGCCTGTTTCTGCTAGGCACTGATTCTGTCCGTGCTCTGGATAGGCATGTGTTCATGTGGCCTATATGTTTAAACTGATAATATCCTTGTAATTTGGAAGTATTTATATCTAAACATGGTATGTCCTTCGGATTTGTTGTGTTCCTAGGAGGCGGGGGAGGGGTGGCAATACTGTATCTTTAAATTAGGAGTAGCTGAATAATGAATCTTGGGCAGTGAAAAGGCTAATGTGCTGTGGAAGAGAAGGAGTTTAATCTAATTTAGTTGGAGGGTGTCTGTCTGTGGTGTTGTTTTCTGGACTGTGGGAATAGAGGAGAGAAGCTGCCCCCGTGAATGGTTCCTCCTGAGCCAGAATCAGTGGGGAGTCCCTTAGATGCCACTGATCCGAAGCCAGGCCATGAAAAGGGGATTAAAGAAATGTTCTGATTTGCAATTCACACTAATGCACCCCGTCGAACCTTTGGTAATATTTCAAACCACATTTCAAGGGAAGTGCCCTTAAAATAGCTGGCTAAATTGTATTAGAGCAACACTATACAACCCTCTCATCCCATTTATGATGTGGGGTTTATTTTTTGGTTTTTTAATCATTTAACTGGTGGATTGGTGGTGGTGTTTTAATGTAATTAAAACTTTAGAGTACAGAGATATTTGACATTTTCATGGACTGCAGCATGTCCTACCAATAAGATGTTTTATTTATTTAAATATAATTTTAAAATAGCTAGAGAAGGTTTTGGGATTAGGAAAAAAGAATAAATCAGTTTGGTTTGAAAAATAAACATGCTGCATACCTTTTATTTTATAATCATAATTTGACATGATCATGATTGATTATCTTGTGTACAAATTAAATGGGAAAGACAGATTTGTAGTAAATCTCAGCATTTCTTTTCTGTATGTGCTGTTTTCTCTTACAGCCACTATTTCCTTTAAAGACAACTTTTATTTTGTATCTCTTACAATTTGTGATCAGGATGAAAGTGAGGGTAAATAACAGGCCTTCCTTGTGTATCAGATATCAGTTGTTAAAAAAGTACCTTTCTTCACATGAATATGGATGGGGGAAGGGTTATTGGACAAACCTAGTATTCAAACTGATCTTTATTTAAAAATAAAACCAGCTCTCCTTAATGCACAGCTGACTTGAAATGTTTCATTAAACATGATTAACAGGTATAACATATAATTTTAAACTTTAGATTCACCAAAAGCAATGAACTTTCTGTTATGACATATTGTTGTGATAGTGATTTAGAGTAATTTAGAATGTTTTTCTTAAAAAGTTTAATGTATTAATTAACTTGTAACTCTCCAACCCTATCATTTAATTTCTCTTTACCGTTGCAATGACAGAGCGTTTTATCTCAGAGGGATTATTTGGGTTTTCTTTAATCCCATTTAAGAAAACCTTGCCTAGTACTGTAATTTCCATTGATTATAACATGTATACAACAGATGCAACTTTGATTTTTAACATTATCCACATCAAAGTATTTTATTACACTTTCACTGCAATAAATTACACAGCATTAAACTTTACCATGCCAGGTGGTTTTTTTTAAACACCTTGTTTATGCTGTAGTACACCTACAAAATATTTAGTTCTGGTTTAAATGATGGCATTCTTCATTAAATATCCAGTTTAAATTTTTTTTTTTTGTGCATAGAATCGACCAGTAGCTGGACTCTGAAGTAGTATGACTCTACTGAACATTTTGGGGTCTGTGTAGATGATTATGGGGGGAAATGCATCTTCACTATGAGCTATCACATTATTTAGAATCATGTTTAATTATAAAGTTTCATTAAAAACCTTTTGCTTAAAATTTTAGAAGCCTTAATAAGATTTCCATTAATTTAAACATATCACTATTCCCACAACGGCCCAAATGCTTTCTTTTTCCTCTTTCATCCATGGTTAAATATGTAAATAAAATGTCTAAAGTCATTCTTCAAAGAAGACAAAAGAAAAAAGAGCTGAGGGAAAAGACAGCCATAAAATTCCTCCCAATTCTCCATAACATTTGTCAGAGGGGGGCCAACTCCTAGCCAGGGCCTAGCAGCAGGGGTGCCTGGCTGCTCCATAGAATCACACATCTCAAATCCCACACACAGGAGAAAAAAAAATAAAATAAAATATCTTTTCAGCTGGAGCCATCAAAAGCCTCTTTTCATTTATTAGTTACAGAGTTATCTTCCAGTTGCTGATTTCTCAGAGCTCTCATTTTTCTATAATAATGTTCTGTTTGTTAGTTTCTCTGACTCGGGCTGCTTGAATGGGGGCCACTTCTGGATAGCTTTCTTTTCTTTTCTTTCTTAATATAAAAACAGAAATAAATGATCTGAAGAGAGTTGTGTTAGCTACCAGAATAGCTAGAAAAACCAAGCTGATTTAAAGTAGCACATAAAAGATCAATTAAGAGACATAACTCCTACAAAAGATGAGGTTTTTCTTTTTTACATTCCACATTTAAATTTTTTTTTAAAGTCTCTAAAGAAAATAAGAAAAGAAGAGGCTGTTATCAAGGGCTGTATGAAATAAGTAGACAAACTTGTTTTGATTTCTTTTTTTTCTGTGTTATTTCACCATGGATTTTGATATACAATAAAATACTGTTAAAAAAACTGCAGGAAAAAAAAACCCTAGTCAAGCTCAACAGAACAAACTGTATCAGAAATGTTCATCTCAAGTGTCATTTCAATTTCACTTTAGAAAAGGTAGCTTGTCCCTTATGAATGCTTTCCCCTTCATTTCCCCACCACCCCCAACTGAGCTCTCCAGAAGAGGCTCTAGGGTGCATACAAATACTAGGAAAACAGATTAATGAACACACACACACACACACTGAGAGACAGAGCAATATAACTAAATAAGTAAGGCCTTTTTGTTTATTTGTTGTAGAACTGCCTGCCTTCCTAACAGTTCCCAAATAAACCTAGAAGGGACCAAGAGAAGGATCAACCTGATAAGATCAACAGTTTATCAGTCAGATCTCTTTCAGAGAGAGATTTCTGGATCCAAAGGAAAGCTATTAAAGGAAAGTGGCCAATGATTTAAAATTCCATTTTATTTATTTATTAAGGCCCTTTTCTTTCCATGCAAACACTCAGCATCTTCAGGGGTTTCAGAAAGAAACATTAGCCCTGGTTTGTTGCCCTTCTTTGGATCCATTACACCCTTATCACAATCGAGGAAGCCAACAGTTTCCTTTCTAGAGGCTTGTGGGGTATTAACTGTGACCCTGTGGGATTTGTTAGTTTCCAAGAGAATCCCTGTTCATTTCGATAAGAAGCAGGCACCAATGGAGAGAAACCCTGGGTATGTGTGGGTGTGAATGAAGAGAGATTTTTCATTCTTCATTAATATGTTCGGCTAAAATTGAGCTCAAAACAAAAAAGTGAAGTTCATCTTTTAGAATTTGATCATAATGGTCCCGTCTGGCCTTAAAAAAAAAAAAAATCTATGAATTGTATCCTCGGATTCCACCTGTGTGATCAGTTGGTGAGATGGGGGAAAGCAAGGTTAAGGAGTATTATATGTATGAACTAAGACTTTTATGTTGGTGATTATTGTCTTTTTTACTGATGACACCCTTTGAAGAAGCTAGTTTCTACAGCCGATCCTTCAGATCTTTACTCAAGGAAACCTATTAGAATCAATCAGAGTTTTGCTGGCATAAACTCTTTAACTACTATTAGAAAATAACCCAAATGATTTAGCAGCTTTACTTTAAAAATAAAAGCAGACTAGCACCTAAAAAAAAAAAAAAAAGCGCCCACTCATTTTAAAATGATCTACCACCTTTTCTTCTCCAAAACCTCAGATGGTCTTGTTAAATCATTTTTCCAAAAGTCTCTCTCTAGTCTTCTCTGATTTTCCTGTTTGGGGAATCTGCTAGTTTAAAAAAAAAAGTTTTTAAAAAGGAAAGAGACTACACTTCTAAGTCAGCTGTCCTGCCTCCCTTGCTCATTTTGAGGAACTGTACACAATCAAAGCCGAAATTTTGTAAACGGATGAGATTCTGCTGCAATGCAAAGCCACTTTTATGACTCTGTCAGCCAAGAGTTTATGGCACTTGCCATAAAATGCATCCTCCCTTCCAAATCATCCCCCCTTTCCCCAGAAAGAAAGTCAAGGAGGCACCACCTCCCCCCTCTCCCCCCTTAAAACTCCCTTTCTTTTCCACCTGGGTTAGGACGGCGGGTCGGAGGAGCCTAAAGAGAGGGAGAAAAGATCTTGTTAAACTTTCCAGGAGGGGAGGAGAGAGTGAGAAACAAACGGGGCTTTTTTTATCTGTGGCGATCAAGGGAAACCTGGAGGGGTCCTGGAGGAGGTTTCTAGTGATTGGGAAATAATCACCGTGGCCGCTTCACCTTTCTCATGCAAAGTGGGTGTCGCAGGCGAGGCGGATCCTGCACAGGTTTTTTTTTTTTTTTTTGCAATGCTGGGACACGCCACCCCCTAAAAAAAGCAGCTGCAGCAGCCCCAGCTGGAGAGTTGCTGCTGCTCCTGCGGGCAGAGAGGAGGGAGCAGAAGCGTCCTGCCTTGCAAAGTGCAAAAAGAAACAAACCATTGCAAAAAAGCAGCAGGCGGGGGAGGCTTTCAAAGCCTCTGCCATGCTTTAGCTGATTTTTCTCTTGCACAAGCGCCTCCAGGAGCTGGGACCTGCAGGAAGAGCGGCGTGGGAAGGAAGAGCTGCCAAGTGCAAACCTTGGAGGGGGAAGCAGAAAGTTTCCGGGGCCCCGCAGTAAGTTTTGGGGGTCTATGGACGGGCGAGCTGGGCTCTTTCGTCCATCCCAGGAGTGGCTGCTTGCTTGCAAGCTGGCCCACCCCGAGCCTGCAAAATGATCCCGCTGGACTTTTGCTGAGCCGGCTGAGGGCGATGAGCCGCCTGGCATCGCCTCTGGCAGCCCCTGGCCAGCTCAGGGGCCGGTGCTGGCCCGCCAGGGCACAGCTGGGCGGCTGACTTGACTTCCCAGCCCGCCCCTTCGCTGGCCGCCTGCTGGGAGTTTTGTTGTGGCCACAAACATGGGTCCAGGGACGAGGCGCTTCCTGGAGACTCTCCTGCTGGCCTTGCGTCTCTTTGGGGTTTGCGCCGGGATAAGCTCCATAGACATCGACCGCCCCGGCGATGGGAGATGCCAGCCCATAGAAATCCCCATGTGCAAGGATATCGGGTACAACATGACAAGGATGCCTAACCTGATGGGGCACGAGAACCAAAGGGAAGCTGCCATTCAACTGCATGAGTTTGCCCCCTTGGTGGAGTACGGCTGTCACAGCCACTTGAAATTCTTCCTCTGCTCCCTCTATGCCCCCATGTGCACGGAGCAGGTCTCCACACCCATCCCAGCCTGTAGGGTGATGTGTGAGCAGGCCAGGCTGAAATGCTCTCCCATCATGGAGCAATTCAATTTCAAGTGGCCAGACTCCTTGGACTGCAGCAAGTTGCCCAATAAGAACGACCCTAATTACCTGTGCATGGAAGCCCCTAACAACGGATCAGATGAGCCACCCAGAGGCTCGAGCATGTTGCCGCCCATGTTTAGGCCACAGAGGCCGAGCAGTGGTCACGATCTGCAGCAGCACAAGGACAGTCTCAGCCGAGCCACCTGTGAAAATCCTGGCAAGTTCCACCATGTGGAAAAAAGTGCGTCCTGTGCTCCGCTCTGCACGCCAGGGGTTGATGTTTACTGGAGCAAGGAGGACAAACAGTTTGCCGTCATCTGGATTGCCATCTGGTCTGTCTTGTGCTTCTTCTCCAGCGCTTTCACTGTCCTCACTTTTCTGATAGATCCCCAGCGTTTCAAGTATCCCGAAAGGCCCATCATCTTCCTGTCTATGTGCTACTGTGTCTATTCTGTGGGGTATATTATTCGCCTCTTTTCAGGTGCTGAGAGTATTGCCTGTGACAGAGACAGTGGTCAACTTTACGTTATCCAGGAGGGATTGGAAAGCACTGGATGCACTCTTGTGTTCCTGGTCCTATATTATTTTGGTATGGCAAGCTCATTGTGGTGGGTGATTTTGACTTTAACTTGGTTTCTGGCTGCTGGGAAGAAATGGGGGCATGAAGCAATAGAAGCAAACAGCAGCTACTTTCATTTGGCAGCGTGGGCCATTCCGGCTGTGAAGACCATAATGATCTTAGTTATGAGAAGGGTAGCTGGAGATGAGCTGACAGGATTGTGCTATGTTGGAAGCATGGATGTGAATGCCTTGACCGGGTTTGTACTCATTCCTTTGGCTTGTTATCTAATCATAGGCACTTCTTTTATTCTGTCTGGTTTCGTAGCTCTATTCCATATCAGGAGGGTGATGAAAACAGGTGGAGAAAACACAGACAAGTTGGAGAAACTTATGGTCAGGATCGGTGTCTTCTCAGTGTTGTATACTGTGCCTGCTACATGTGTGATAGCTTGCTACTTTTATGAAAGACTTAACATGGATTACTGGAAAATTGTAGCAATGCAATATAAATGCAAGATGAACAATCAGACTAAAAATTTGGATTGCATGATGAATAATTCCATTCCTGCAGTAGAAATTTTCATGGTGAAAATTTTCATGTTGTTGGTTGTGGGCATTACTAGTGGTATGTGGATCTGGACTTCCAAGACACTTCAGTCCTGGCAAAATGTTTGCAGTCGAAGATTAAAGAAGAGAAGTAGGAGAAAACCTGCAAGTGTCATTACAAACAGTGGAATCTACAAAAAAACTCAGACTCCACAGAAAATTCACCATGCAAAATATGAATCGGCATTACAGCCACCCACTTGTGTATGAAGAGGATGTATAGAAAACTATCTGAGTTGGTAGAGACTTATAAATGCTCACAGTAGCAGTCAGAAATAAAAATTTTAAAAAGGTGCTTTTTGTCAGAGAACAGTATAGCAAGTCAAGGCAAAAAATGTATCACGCTGAAATTCAGGACCTGTTGATAAACTGAAGGTAAATGTACTTAGGGAAAGGTTTCCAGTGAAAGGAATATTGTCAGTTAAAGCAGCCTCTTCTGTTACTAATTTGTAGTAAGATATTTCATCCAGCCCTTTGATACAAAAAGACCCTGATGTGTAACCTTTATAGGCAGCTGAGCTGGATTTCCTACAGATTTCTAAGTAACAAGATATAAGCAAGTTTTATGGAGCTATGATATTTTTTTTTAAAGATGCTGACTGAAAATTGTGTCTTTTGGGGAAACTAACAATTCCATAGAGTCTTTCTTACAGTAAGAGCACTATCTGTGAAAGAAACTTCTGTGCTAAGCCAAGAAAAGAGAAATCCTTTACAACACTTCAGCGTAGGGTTTGGAGTATCTAAACGTTGGTTAAACCTATAATGCTCACCAAATATTCTTTCACTAAAAGAGAAACTTCCTGCATGAGACACAAACTTTGTGAATAAGAATAATGTGCAATACATTTTTTTCTTACCATGACATGAAAAGAGAAACAAGTATTTTGCTGTACATAAAGACAACAAAAGAAATCTCTTAACAAAAGAACTAAGAGGTCTACTCCTCAGAAACCCTTTAGTGTTACGTTTTTGTGGCTTTTTAATGGAAATCAAGCCAATGTTATACACGTTTGGACTGATTTGTGCAAAAAAAAAAAAAAGTGTGTATGGGGGGAGGGAGGGTCAATTCAAAGAGACCCAAAGGGCTTATTGACTCTTTCTATTCTTAAACAAATTCTTACCATGAATAGATCAAGAAGCACTAGATTCTGCAAAGGGAAGCTTTGTACAGAGTGATACTCTTTACTTGTGCTGGGAGGGGCACAATTATTTGCTGTATATATTTGTAATATACAGTTATTTTTCATGCTCCACTATTTTATAAAAAATAAAATATGTACTTTAGTTTGATCATGTCATTTGCTCTAAACTTTCCATCATGTTCTTTGTGGCTAATAAACTTTTTCTCCCCCAAGGATTTCCTAAAGGCACATTTTGGATATAGCACTGTTTAATATGTTATACTTGACACGTAAGGACTGCAAGTATAAGCATATTGACCCTTAGTATGCAAAAGAAGAACTGCACGTTGAAAATAAATAAACAAGTTTTAAGTTGCATCTTTTCTATGAGTCTACAGCTGAGAGAACTAAATAGGAAGAAGCTTTAAAATAGACATCCAGTGATGCAGTATAGTATCATGTTTACAAAGTGCAGACATTACAGCAGTGATCCTTGGTTAAAATCCCTTTAAAATCTGCAGAAGGCATGTTAAAGAGAGCTGAATCCCTTTGGCACTATTTTATCCAATGCAACCTGTACGTTGCAAAGATTCTTTTCTAACAACAGTAAGGAAAGGTAAGGGATTCATAACCATAAGGAGATTGGGAGAAGGTAAGTAGGGGAAAACAGTTGGTGAACAGTAAATGCACAGGTTACATAGCACTTTGGTGTAAACTGTGATCAAGTTACAATTATAAATGCAAACACTAAAAGTGTACAGTAGCTTTTGTGTGAATGTTAGTGGAGTTATCATTCGACTACTCCCTGGCGTGATATTAGTTCAAGTTACCTTCTTGCTGAGGCTGCTACTAAGAGCTCTTTTTAAGGACATGTGTTTAGAGGGAATATAATGGACTATGATAGAACCAGGATCCCCACAACAATTGCCCCACAACGGCTAGTAGCTTTATAACAAAACCATATAGTTAGCATTGTGACCCAGTTTTAAAGGATATATGTATGAGGCCGCAAATGTGTTTTTCTAGTTTTTGTTGTCTGTGTAAAATGTTCCCAGAAAGGATGAGAAACTTCAGTTACAGACATAATGTGTTAGTACCTCAACTGCACACAAAGCCTCTTGCAATGTACAATCTCCCCATCTTTGTCAGTAAATATGCCCCCCCTCCACCTCTTTGTGGTCTATGCGCTGCTGTTTGGAACAGAGCTTTGTAGATGTCTTGGAAGTTAATCCTGTCAGAGCACACCCTGGTGGAGCCAAACTAGGACATTGCTCTAAACAAATTCTGTTCTGAAACTAGTGAATTAATGCCTTCAGATCTGTGTGCATTCTAGTTACGATCTGTTACCTTAGATCCTAAAGAGGACAAGCTGCCTTAAATAAGAAGCCTCATAATACAGATTAACAGAGAAAGCACAAATACTCAGGACTGTGTAGATCACCTTTCCAATGTTATAAAAATACATACCCTTTCTGGGATAAAGATTAGGAATGCCTTTATAAGTGATAGACGTGTGTTGAGAGTCCAGAGAATGCTTTTGGATTGCAATCTAAAATACATGATCAGCAAGATCGACATCCCACTTAGTGGTTTCATGCAATATATGGCAAACTTCACTGAGTGGTAACACTTTAACACTTAAAAAAATACATTGCTGCTAGTTTCTTTTCCACTGTAAATGACAATTGTGGAATAGTGAACAGAATGATGCACCTTAAAAATGAAGGCAGCAGTGATGGAATTCCTAGATTCCAAGCTAGAAAGGACCGTTATATCTAGCCTGACATCCTATATAACACAGGCGATAGAATTTCCCCCAAATAATTTCCAGAGCACATTTTTTAAAAACATCACTCGATTTAAAAATTTTGAGTGACAGGGGCATCCATCACAACCCTTAGTAAATTGTTACAGTGTAAATTACCCTCTCTGTTAAACATTTACACCTTGTCTCCATTCAACTGCAAAAAAGAGTTTAATCGGTTATCTTCAGTGTAGGTCTGTTAGAATTAACAAGTGAGACTGCAAATTGTTTTTATAAAGATACCATATACAAATGCTTAGCTAGTGCACACTTGCCACCATTAGACCAAGGAGTTGGCTATTAATCCGCAACTTTACTAAGCACTGATTTTTTTTTTTTTAACCTCTAGTATTGGTGAGCAAGCTGGATGTCTCGAGTATATTGATGCTGATGGTATCAACTTAGATCTCAATGTTCTTCTGTATATAGCTGAATAGAATTATTTCCCTTTAGGGCATCTCAAGGACAGTTAGCTTCAATGCTGCATCTTTCCTTGTCTTGCATCCTCTAATAATTCTATCAGGATAATATGGACTTTGCTACTAAAAGAAGGTGGAGAAGCCCATGGTAGACCTCTTATTGAAATGTGAGCTAGCATTTATTAGAAAATGTTCATTGTTCAATAGGTTTCCAAACAGAAAATCTTGTTCTTGCTTTAAAATTCTACACAGGTTAAAAAAAATAAAAACACTTCTAGAAAGGATTTAATTTGCTATAATTGCTTTAAAGCTTATTAAATATCTATAGAGATCTTGGACTCATCCTGTTTATATTCCATAGGACTTTCCCATAAGGAATTCCAGGTGTTTGCCTCACAGACGGATAATTTTTTGTGTTCTACTGCACTTCAACAAAATACTCATCTTATTCTAAACTGCAGGAGAAAGAGAGAAGTTCAGAACTTCCCCACTGGAAAAGAAGTTTAAGGTATTCCACTCACATTTAGTTTGGTAGTTTTGGTCAGACAAACATATCACAGAAGTCTTTACAACTGGCTAATCTATCCAGGGAATACAAATCAGGAACCAGATGTATCTCCCAAATATGTGAGTGTAACTTAAGTCCCATTGCTGCCAATAAGAGTTGTGCATACACATCTTAAGGGCAGAAATTGGCTCAAAGGATGTAAATATTTATGGTACTTCATTCATGTAGTGTCTATATATGTGGAAGAAGGTCATATAGCTCAATTTTAGTTTTGCAAGGAGGGGAATGTTGGAACCTGGTGCAGTAGGTTTTGATTGTTTTGTTAGAGAGAGTTAGAAGTTGAGGGGGACTTACGGGTAAAACATGAGATTTGCAAAGAATCATACCTTAAAACAATGGCCAAATTGTTATTACACATATACTGGTTTTAGTCTTAGACTGCTACACCAAATTTACACTGGTGTAACTAGAAGCAGAATCCAGCCCAAGAGGTTCAAACTTTGACTGAACATGCTGTACATTTGAATTTATATTAACACCTAGAAAATATCAACTTTCTCAACAGCTGAGAGAATACAAATAAGTTCAAATATAATATTCAGAGCTCATGTCAGATTTTTCCAGAAATGGCATTTCAGCTGTATGTTATTATGAGGCCATTATTCACCTAGGGCTGTCATCTTAAGGCTTCAAACTATATGAAAAGACCAGTATCAACAATGTCTGTAACACACACCCTTCTTATCTTAAACTTAAAACCCATGGCTTCAAGGGGTAGCACTGTAATGATGGGGTATTATGTGCTCAGGTGGTCTTTTGATGACAGGTGGTCTTCTATGACAGATGGTCTCACAGGGGGAACAGTGCATTTTTGTTAAAAACATTTACACATTTCTGGGAAAAAAATCTGAAATGTTATCCTTGTATAATGTTTTTAAGTATTTTAGACGGAACGACCGAGTTATTAACACTGACAGATGATAAATCAGGGATGCCTTATGAGGTGGGTGATGGTGATTATGCGATCTTGGTGCTTGCTTTGATCAGAAGTGACAAGCCCGTAAGGTCTGTGGCACTCACTCCCCCTGAAGGGAGATCAGCACCTGTTTGCACTTTCAGGCTCTTCTACCTCCCAGGGCCTCACAGCATTATTTCATCTCTCTTAACACACTTGGAGTTGATTGGCTTTAAGGAAAGTCATTATTCATTGACAAACCATGGCTGTATTCAACTCACCATATTGCAGTGATACTGTTTGTGCTGTTACAATTAAGGTGGTATCAACATTCCCATTGCAAAAGCTTTATTTTCAGCTAACTCCAGGCTAAAATCAGAGCGGGTACTAATCTAAGCACAGCTTCATGTTTTTTTGCCTCCACAGCAGCTGGACTAGGAGCCCTGTGGCGCTTTTAAAGACTAACAAATTTATTTATCATATGAGCTTTCATGAGAGAAAATACCACTTCATCAGATGCTTTGAACTCATTTGTTCTGCCGAGCTAGGCTTACACTACCCTTTAGAACTTGTCAACCTGCTGGACTGTTCACTTTAATCTGTGTTTGTTTGGGGTTTTTTGTTCTCATCTGGAAGAAACTTAGAAACAGGTTTGTTGAAGAGATAGGACATGGTTTGGTGTTTCAGATTTTAGCTGAATCAATATTACTCTAAATCGTTCTTTGTCTTTCCTTTGTACTGTAATGAATATCTTTAGGAAATGGCACCTCATGAGGCTTTAATTCCACGAAGGGCCATTAGCAACCAAATAAATAACAAGAATGAGGCTCTGGTGGTTGGTTAATATTGTGTGTGTAGGATATCAGTGTGGTATCACAGACTAGCAGCCAAGTTCTACTCTCAGTTATGCCGGTGTAAATTGAAGTCTGGAGTCACTTTGTATTTACCAGTGTGCCTGAGAGCTGAATGTGGCCCAGATAAGTACAGTTGGGAGCCCAGTTTTGTCTTCCTTGCTTTACCACATGTGAAGCAGTTGGGAGTTTGCAATTCAACAAAGACAAGTCTGAGCCTCATGTATATTTACTGTAACAAACTGTTTGTTAAAAAAGGAATTTGCTTTGTTTTGTTGCCATTTGTTTCTCCTTTTATTCTCCAGTCACTCCACTGCCTTCTTAATGGATATGATCAGCTGAAGTCAATGGGCTTCCCACTGACTTAAGGGAGCTTTTGCTCTGGTTTTACGTCTCCACTAGAGCTGTGCGGAAACCGGAATTTCAGTTTCTTATAAATCCCAATATGTCAGCATTTGTTTCCATTCTAAACTGAAATGACATATTTAATTTTAAAAATTTCCACAAAATGAAATTTTAAAAAAAGTATTGTCAATCAGAATTTTTTTCTATTTCAACTTTTGAAACATTTTATAATTAACAATACTGCAATATAAAAAATAAGCAAACTTGTTTAAAAAATGAGTATTCCTTTCTCATCAACTCAAAACTGGAATTTTAGCAGAACACAAACAAGGAGTCCTGTGGCACTTCTAAAGACTAATAGTCTTTAAAAGTGCCACAGGACTCCTCATGTGTTTTACTGAACTAGATTAACATGGCTACCCCTTTGGAACTTAGCAGAACACATCATACTAATTTGTTAACAAAATTTTATCAGAATAAACACGTTCCCATGGAATGTTTTGATTTTGATGAGTCAACATTTTCCAGTGAGAAAATACAACACTGGAAAATTTCTGACCAGTTCTAATATCTACTCTTGCATCACAAACACCCAACTTTTCTCCTAGGCTATGTCTACACTAGCAAATTAGTCTGCATTAAAGAGGCTTAATCCGGACTAATTTGATCCCTGTCTACACTAGGTTTTGCCTAGTTTGAACTAAAAATTCTAATTCTAAAAAAAAGCTTAATTCGAACTAGTTTGAATGGTAAACTCAAACTAGAATGATAAGTTTGACCTAACTGCTTAGCTTAAATTTATTTTGAGCTTTAGTTCAAACTAATATGATGTGGTCATGCTAGTTCAAACTAAATAAGTTTGAACTAGTGGTTAGTTCAAAATAACCACATTTTTTTTAGTTCCAACTAACTTTTAGTTCAAACTAGCCGCACCTTTTTTAGTTCAAACAAAAAAAAATGTAGTTAGTTCCAACTAACTTCGAACTGCTTAGTTTGGACTAAGCAAGCCTGAACTAAGCAGTTGGATGCAGACATAGCCTGGGGCCTTATCTTGCAATTCCAACAAAAGATGAAGATGTATAACATCTTGTGGAGTTGGATCTGCAGTACTCTTCTTGTCTCCTTTCTTCCTGTCACTTTTTTTTCACTGGTCTACGGCTCTCTTTTCCTTCCTTTCTCATCTTCATGTGTCTCTCTTCTCACACCAGCCTCCTCAGGCAATCCTTTGAATCTCTCATTTGCCTAAAGAAAGGTTTGTGGGGCTCTGGCCAGTAGTTACAGCAGCTTTGAACACCTTTAAAAGGTTAACTAAGAGGTTTTTTTCAAAAGTTGTGCTTTACTTCTTTCAGTCGGAAGAGGGGTAGCAAATAAACATTCAGAATTCCAAGCTGCCAACACGGCTGGTAAATTCAGAGAAACTCACAGAAGGGCAGAAGATTATGAGAGGAAGAATTAAAATTAGAAATGATTCCTTTGATTCAAAAAAGCAAAATGTGTGTTTGGTTTTCTTTTAAATTTGTTTGTTACTTTATTTTTCCCCTTATAATCTAGGCCTGGCATCTATCCATGAAAAATAACAAAAAGATTCTATTTGGTCTGTATTTTAGTTTGATATTGGTTTACCTTTCAATAAATATTAGATATCTCTACAGTCATTTGATAAAATTATAAACCATGGGTCACTAGTTATTATTTCTAGAGTATTTTAATGAAACTGTAAAGCATGATGCTGACATTTGGGCCTTTTATACAGTTTTGACTCCTACACATCACATCGTTTCCTTTTTAAATTTTTTAACCATTTTTAGTGGAGCTGTCAACATTTTTAAAATGTTCAGTTATAAACCAATTTGATTGTCAAAACTGACTTTTTTGGATGGGGTAATGATACCCCCAAAATTAACCCAAAATTTCTGTTTATTTTTTTAGGTTTTTTGACTATAAGAAATTTAATTGAAATTTTGACATATTGCAAAACACTGTTTTTTTTTTTTTAAAGTGCATTAAAATTTAATGAGGGGGGATGGTACCAATTCTACTGTTTAGACTAGACATTGTCCCTGCATGTATCTCACATTGCTGAAGTGTGTTCATCATGTGAATGCAAACAGATTAGTAATATTTTCAAAAGCACTTACCTTTCACTGAAAGTCAGTGTGATGAAGGCTCTTAAGGACTTTTCTACACATAGTTGTATTGCAATAACTAAAGCAGTTCTGAAATGAACATAGTTAAATATGTGCCACCCTTTAGTGTCAACACAGTGATAAGGATATAATGGTACTTTAAGTCTATGTTGACACTTAGATTGTTAAATCGATTTAACTTATTGAACTGAAATAAAAATCATTAAATCGATTTAAGTTAAATCGATTTTAACATGTCCCCACTAGAAACCCAAATCAAACTAGCATGTCCATGGACAGGACTGGCTAGTTCAATTTAGGAGAGAGGCACAATGGGAGCTGTGGCAAGATCCACCCCAGAAGGGCCATGCCCCCACCCAATATATAGACAGAGGAAGGCACTCTGGGAGGGAGAAAGGCAAAAAGTTTTAAGTTGAAATAACAGTTCAATCGAAATAATGCAGCTACACTGCATTATTTTGAAATAATTTGGATTTAACCATCATTTTGATATAAAGTAGGGTTTTATTATTTCAAAATGACTGTTTATTTTGAAATGAGGAAGGTCTTCATTTTGAAATAAGGAAAGCTAATGTAGACATGCACTACTTTAAATCAGATTAATCATCATCATTTCAATTTAAAGTATGTGTACACATACCCTAAGAGTATCAATTATTTCTGTACATTTACCAAAATGTAGATTGTATTAAATGAGAAGAAAGCTGTGTGGAGACCAGCCCTAAGTCACTTAGTACTTTTGAAATTTTTAATGTGTGCCATAAATTAAATCATAGTGCTTGGTGATTCTTAAAAAAAAAAAAAAAAAGCCATTGGCTTTCTGTAAAACTTGTTCATCTTTTTAAACTCTGTGTTCTTGGCTGTTTTGTTAGTTTCTTATTTTATTAATAGATGCAATTTTGGGCCTGCTCTTGAGTCCTAATCTGTGTGTGCTTCCCATTATGAGTTTTATATCACAAATTCTGGAGGTTTAGGGCCTGATGCAGTGAAACACTTATGTACAGACTTTATTTTAAGCATCTATGTAATCCTTTTGACTTCAAAAAAGTAACATGTATGTTTATTAAAGTTGAGCATATTGTTAAATGCTTTGCTGGCTCAAGACTCTAAAGCTCTACTATTTCACAAAGACTGTTGTCACTCCCATGAAAATATAAAGAATTCACATGTGTGTGTTAACTGTTAGGGAGAGATTTTCCAAAGGGCTCAGCAAGTTTAGGGGTTACACAAGTCACACTTGCATTGAGCTTATGCTCCAGATGAAAATCTCCTCCCTATTGTTCTGTGGCGGCTGTTGAACTGAAGTGAAATACCTTGCATTCTTTTCATGCATTCGCTGTATATTTACGTAAAATGTGCTGCTGCCGAGTTTGCATTCTTATTGACAGACATAATTCCCAAGTGAATTAAACTCAACTGTTACTTTATGACCGTTACAAGGTTACTTCTCACAAGAAGCACATGTTATTTGAAGCCCATAATAATTAAGGAGGGCTAACCAGTTCACATACGAAACAATAAAAACCTGACCCGAATTTCTCTACGTAAATTGCACTGAACTCAAGATGGCCATTCCATGAAGTTTATAAAACTTAGAATATCCTTTCCTTCATGTTATTTTACATCTTCGTGCACCTCTGCTCTTCTGGATTTCAGCTGAGATTGGAGCAGGTGTGTCTGAATATTGTTCTGATGGCGACTTTGGCTCAATCAAAGCCAAGATCTTTCCAATAAAATTTTGGGGCCTTATCTGATGCAAACATCCAAAGCTTTTGGAGTTTGCACATCACTTATTATAAACCTCTTCTTTAAATCACAAATCATGATATTAAACAGCTTTTGGGGAGTGTTTTATAAAGAAGCAATTTTATAATCCTTGTAATTCTTTGCCTTCTCAGACCATACAGAGGAACAAAGATTCTCTGTGAGGAACTGTAGCTTAAAAAGCAAATGAAATAAGAATGGACAAAATTTTGCTCTCCCTTCCGCTCCAGATCAAGACACCCTTGAACAAGGCCTGAAAAGCAGGGAACCTGCTGTAGTTTCATTGACTGATGAGCTGTGGAAGAGAGGCAACATGGTTTTGCAAGTCAAGCCAGAGCTCTCACAGCCCCTCCTATGTCATTGCTCTGACTCACCATAGACCCAGTCTCTCACTGGTGCTGGAGATGAAACCCATCATTGCATGATGACAAGTTCCCAAGGGTTGGCATTTTAGTCTAGTTCAGCAAAACAAACAAGAATTCCTGTGGCACTTTTAAATAAATTTGTTAGTTTTAATTACTTGACCTTTCTTGAGAGAAAATCCCACTTCATCAGATGCTTTCAAAATGTCTGATGAAGTGGGATTTTCTCCCATGAAAGCTCAGTGATAAATAAATTTGTTAGCCTTTAAAAGTGCCAAGGACTCATTGTTTGTTTTTACTTCTACCATTGGAACCCATGCCTCTCCCAGAAATAACACTTACATTCCTAGGCCAAAGCTCGCATAAAATAATATTTTTGTTTATATAATACCTTTCTTCCTGAAAGATGCCAGAGTATTTTCCAGATGTTACACAGCATGACAGAAATGCAGCCACCTCAAGCGGAGGGTGGTTATTTTACCTGATGCACCTTATACCACATCAGTGTGGTGGTGAAATATCAGGCAGTCATTTTTCCTGTGTGCTGCCCTTTATTTCTGAGGGTCTGGAATCAAGAGATGAGTTGAGGTTGGGTGACTGACTGAAAACAAATGTGTGTTTTCAAAAACAGCCCCTCAAACTTATAAATTTTACTTTGGATGTCTCAATCTAACAGAAGCTTTGTACTGTGGAAATGAAGAGAAAACATGTTGATAACACAAAGAGCATTATTCATTGCTTGATAAACTGAAATAGCCCACTTGCAATTTTGCAAGAAATTACAATGTGGCTGGGGGAGAAGATGGAAAATCAAGTTCAGAACTTCATGCATTACAAGGTTTTGTAATTTATTAACCATTTAGAGCAACAGGTTCTACTGGATGCCATAAATGAAACATACGTAGTTTTTAGGCTGCATTGGTAGGTCTTTGAAGGGATGAGTATTCTAAGCTTTTCATTATCTTAATTGCTGCTTGATCACGTTCTGAAAATTTAAAATTACTCAGGGTTCTTAATCCAGTGGAGCAGAAAATGGATGTTTCAGAGCACTTATACAATATGTCCCATGCTCCTTTTTGTAGCACCTGACATTGCTTTCATATGGAATGCTGATATTAATACACTCCAAAAAAAACATATTTTTAATGAGAAATATTTTGGGCTGAATCCTGCAATTTCAGATCCTAAGGAGGCCACAAACAGAGTGGAGAGTGGGAAGAGTCACAATAACCATACCTTTTTTTAATAAATAAATAGCAAGGGGTCCCCTGATATTTTTTTTTGTATTGTGATATGAAGTCACAGTATGGAAGAGGCTGAGATCCTCAGCCACAGCAGATGCAGATGCAAGAGCAAGACCTACATGGGTAGCCTGGCCAAACCATTCAGCTTTGTTTTATATGTTGTTATTGTTGATGGTAATGTACTTTAGTTTTGTTATGCTGATTTTGAAATAGCACATTTCATCTATAGATCTCAAAACATTTTGTCAGGATGGATGAACTTATAGAGCTGCACACATTTGCCTCAACTTACAGGTGACAATTGAAGCATAGTTACCTCAGTAGCAGAGTTAGGAACAGAATGTAAAATAAACAAGAAGCTGTGTGGTACTTAAAGACTAACAAATGTATTTATTGGATGAGCTTTTGTGGGAGAAAAATCCCACTTCGCCAGATGCTTGAAGATGGGGGAACTTAGGGAACTGGAGGAAATAAATGAAGGAAAGTGCAAGTCATAGGATCAGATCACACTGTAACAGCAAATCAAAACAGTTGTAAAGATTCAAATACTGGAGAGCAGCATATAAAGGGAGAGGAGGGCAAATCACCTGTTGTAATGAGGGGAAAAAAAAAATCTAAAGTCCCCATTTAGCCCTGAAGCAATTCAGTCAAATTTGCAAATAAATTCGATCTCAGCAGCTTCTCTTTGAAGCCTTGATCTAGTAGTAATCTGTCCAAGCACATCAATTAGCAAATCATTAATAGAATGATCAGGAAGATTGAAATGCCGACCCACTGATTTTAGAATGTGGTGATTTCTGATGTCAGATTTGTGCCAATTTATTCTTTTGCGCAGAGATTGTCCTGTTTGTCAAATATATAAGGCAGAAGGGCATTTCTGGCACATGATGGCATGAATCACATTGGTGGATGAGCAGGTGAATGAGCTTTTGGTGGAGTAGCTGGTTTTATTAGGTCCTGTAATAGTGTCTTTTTTGCAGATATGTGGGCAAAGTTGGCAGCAAGGGTGTGTTGCAGGGATATGTGCCGGCTTTAATGGTTCTGTTTTTAGGTCTGTAGTTGCTGGTGAGTATCGGCTTATGGTTGGGGGGGGGGCTGTCTGTAAGCAAGGAGAGGTCCATCTCCCAAGGCTTGAGAAAGTGAGGGATCATCTTGTAGAATTAGGCTATAGATCCCTGAGGATGTGCTGTAGACAGTGCCGGAACTAGGTATTTTGGCACCTGGGGCATGCCTGGAGCAAGCAGTGTAAAACGCTCCCTCAGACTGAGTGGCGAAATGGAGCTGCTCAATACATGCCCAGGGCAAAGCCCCGGTCACCCCGCCCTAGTTACAGTCCTGGCTGTAGAGGTCTGACTTGGGGATCTAGGTGATGACTATTGGCATTCTATTGTTTTCTTTCTTGGGCTTCTCCTGAAGTAGTTGATTTCTGGGTACCCACCTGGCTCTGTTGATCTGTTTCTTCATTTCTACAGGTGGGCAATATAGTTTTAAGAATGCTTGATAGAGATCCTGAAGGTGTCTGTCTCTATCTGAGGGATCGGAGCAAATGCGGTTATATCTTAGGGCTTGGCTGTAGACAATGGAGCATGTGGTGTGTTTTGGATGAGAGCTCAAGGGATGTAGGTAACTATGCCAGGTTTCTACATATTCATCCCTTGGCTTAGTCCAGTAGGCCCTCATCCACAATCAGTGTCAATGTCAATGAGTTTCATTGATTTAAGCTGGCATTGCTTCAGATCCCTAGACCACTTCTGACTTAATTAATGAGTGGGTGACACTGTGACTTTATGTAGATTGCTAGGGATAAAGTTCAACAAACATGGAGTCTGGTGGCACTTCTAAGGACTAACAAATTTATTTATCACATGAGCTTTCATGGGAGAAAATTCTCCCATGTAAGCTCATGTGATAAATAAATTTGTTAGTCTTTAGAAGTGCCACCAGACTCCTCCTTTTTGTTTTGTTGAACTGAACTTACATGGCTACCCTTTTAGCACTAGTGATAAAGTTATCATCCCTCGTCTTGAGTGAGACAATCTCCATTTGACTGTTTGTTTTTACCTTCCTATTGTAGGCTAGTGTTAATGGTCGCTCTTCAGCTGGGTGTTTACAGGATCAAACAACATATGTTTGAAATGCAGCCTTAATCAAACTATCCATGTCTACAGCAGGACTCTGAATGCAGGAGGCTTTAACATTCTGGTGCTTTGTTTGATGTTTTGATGGAACAGACAACTGGAACCTGCCATTTTAAAAAAAAAAAAAAGTTAATTTAATTTACGTAACAAAAAAATCCTTGGACTTTGGAGCAAAGAGGCTCCTTTGAAATGCACACTTGTTTCTCTCACCCATAGAGAGAAAAAGGGTCATGCAGCTTGGAGATCAACCCCTTTCCTCAAAGGAAAAGAAAACAAAATACATACACCCATTCACAAGTTGTTTTTAAAAATAGCCTCCTCAATTTCCTTCCAAAACTACACTACTATATTCTGTAACAATGACCTGTTCTTGTCGCACTGAAATAAACTGGTACTTTGCAGTTCACTTAAATGGGTAGAGGATCAGGTCCTGATGGAATGGCAGCTGTCTATCTCAAAAGATTATGGGGTAAGCACTAAAGCACTTCAGGAGCTATATGTTGTGGCGCAGCAATGCAAGTGACTAAAACCTCCACTTCTCAAGCAACAGACCTTGCTTCAGAATCCAATAATGCAGGCATAAAGTGCAAGACCAGAAGATGAAGTTGGTGTGCTAACACTAGAACCAGCTGTGCTTTCCTCTTCACTCTCTTCTCTTTCCTCTCTTAACCACCTCTTTGGCCTCCTTGACTCCCTGATGCAGTGCAGCCCTCCAGTGTACCCCGTGGCTAACTACATCTTCAGAACTTGATCATCAATGCAGAAAGTTTTCAGTCCCTCTTGGGTCAGGCCCCAAATGGTCCAAAAGGCTACAACTTGTAATAGGGTAAAGATAGGGTAGGGTTAGACTTAACTCGTTAATAAGACTCTCAGTATGGAAATACTATATGCAATAGTCGTTTGGCCTCTTGAGTTAGTAAATGACAACAATTAGATCTTGGCCTGAAGCTTGTAGTTTGAACATGCAAATGACATACCTAGAAACTAGGCAGTAGGGTTACACGGTAAGATTTTTCTTAGGTACAGGCTGTATCACCTAACCTAAATTACCCTTCTCCTCATTCTGATTGTATGCAAAAGCACAAAGAAAAGCACAAGAACAAATTCTCAAATATTTGAGAGTTCATTCTGTCTGGGCCATTTTAAGAGGAATATTTTTGTTACATTAGCTAGTTTTATGTTTCATATGAGAGAGAAACAATTATGATCAACAGTGTGTCCCCAGACCTCATTGAATTGCAGGTGAAAATTAAATACAGTAATGATGTACATTAATGGCAAGTAAAAGATGTCACTTTAAAAATATTACAGTATTCTTTACTAAATCAAATCAAATCATAGGGCTGGAAGGGACTTCATGAGATCATCGAGTCCACCCCCCTGGGAATTGAACCCAGGACCTTCTGCATGTTAAGCAGACAGCACACAACAGCTTTACTTTCTGCCTCAAATATCCCTATATTGGGGTCAGATTCTGTAAGGTGCTGAGGACACATGTTGGAGTTCTGCACTGTGAAGATTTGTCTGTCTATCTTTGCTATATATGTAATCCCTATTATCAGAGTATCTGAATTCATCATGATCTTTTATATATTTATCCTCCCAACACTACTGTGAGTGCTATTTGCCCCATTTTACAAATAAGAAATTGAGGCACAGACCAGCTTAATAAGTTGCCCAAGGTCCCTGAGGAAATCTTGTAGCACATCTCCCAAGTCATAGGCTAGTCTTTTCATCCACTGAACTCTCTGGAATATTTATGGTAAAACAAGCCACTGCTGACTTCAGTAGGAGTTTTAGCTAATTGAAGAATATATCATTTGGCCTATGTATTTTGGGTCATTACTGTAGAACACTATAAGTTATTTGTGCTCCTTTTAAATAAAACTTCTTTGGCCATGATCTTGGCAAAGTCTGTGACTGCTATTTCATTGAATGCTAATGCTTTAGCATTATGTTCGTTGATCAGTGATGGAGTCAAGGAGTAGCAGCCATTGTGGTGACAAAGCCAATCTTTCTGTCAAAAGAAAATTTTGTCAGTGCATGGGTGGGGGGTGCAGAAAGAGATGATGGATGCCTCTGTGTTTTTTCCTTTAAATAACTCCACCTATTATTTAGGCCACACACCCTAAGTAAGAATGGTATGGACAAGAGAAGATTGATTTCAGCGATATAAAGAACTGCCAAAACCAGTATGTCTAATTATGCTCCAGCTCGGTTAGATAGTGTGCAAGGGGCACGCCCTCGCCCTATGAAGAAGGAAGCTAACAAGCTCTTTTGGGCTCAGCTAGCACTAAACACACTTGTAAGGCCTGCTCTGCCTGGAGGAAGTTTAAAAAGGCAAAGCCTGACACAGAAAAGAGATATAACTAGGAGAACAGTGCTGTGTCTTAGAGGCAGCTGGTTACAGAATTAGATCAGTAAACAGGGAGACAGTTGTAGACCGGAGATTACCTGGACCAGTTATAGAATGGGTATTATTTGAAGTGGAAGGTCTAAAAAGCCCACAGACAAACCAGGTCTCAAAGGGTTGAGTGAAAAACTTTGCAAGAGACTGATTACTTTTTCTTTTCAATTCTTCACTCAGTCCTGAAGGAGAAGAAACAAATCATTTTTGTTTGGAGAGACTCTGGCAGGCCCTGAACCAGGAAAGGATTCTGTGGGTGTCAGAGAAGGCAGCACCTCCAAACATTGTACTAGTGGGGACTCAAGGGGCCCGCACTGCCAAAAGTGGTAGAGATTGCAGGTGTATTGTGCTTTGATGCAAGAACACATGCACATGCAATAAATAAATAAACAAAAAAAGCCCTTCATCACCACAGAGGGAGGTAGAGCTCCATGAATTTGAGCAAAATAGAACCCAAGGGATAAATGGTTTGCTGAGATGCAGCAGCTAGCAAGTGGTTTAATGACAGCAGTTTCAGTAGTAATTACTGCTGCAATGAACCATCCAACAGCAAGTCCAAATAACACAACCACCAACGCTTGTTGATGGAGCTGATGACCCAGCAGCAGGAGTTCACAAGGAGATGATACAACAGATAGTACCAACGCCACAACTCCCCAAGAATCTCAGCAGGGCATGTTCTCACCAACGAGGGTCCCCCATCAATACTTGTGAAGTCAATCAAGATGGGGCCAGACCACGATTCTGAGGTCTTTAGTTATCTATGAAAGAGTATCGTTAGCATTCGGGTGACCCCCTGACTAGCAGTGGGCTTTGATTTTGTCTCCATGTTTGACAAACCCAGCACTGGTGGCTTACCATAAACTGAGTTTGGAGCAGGCTATGTACTATAGACAAATAAACTCCAGCATTTTGGACTACTTGGACATTATAGAGGAAACCAAGGGGGTCAAACCCCAGGTAGTCCAAGGCCCAAGTTGCCAAATTCATTGTGACCAAACAATTTATAAGGATAAGACCAGCAAAAGTGGGGTATTTGAGAACCATCTTGTATCTTTGACAGATGCAGTGCACTTAATGGAGTTTTCTGAAGTCCAGTGGGTCACTAGAGATGGAATTCCTCCAGGGTCTTAACACTGCATACGGGTCAGACCTGACATAAAGGCCCAGAAAAGCAACCTACAACCGGTAACAGCCACACTGAAGGGCACACCTTTGGGGATGTTGTCCAGGATGGTCAGACCAGCCACTACGCCATTGAAAGTACAAGGGGTCGGGTGAATTGGACTTTATGTGATACTGCCAGTGGGACTACCTGGCATGTCAGGCCACTGAGGGATGACTTGCAGAATGTGGACCAGCCACTATTCCAATGCCAAGTTCACACCGGTTAAGAAAGACACTGTCTATTTCAGCCTACTATATTGTTGCTCCTGTAGACAGACAAGACATATAAAGAAAAGAGATCTCTTATGGAATGAAAATACACCCATGGCTGGACTTCAGAAACCTGCTCATGGAAAAGAGCTGCCCTCAAGTTGTGTGTTCCAGTGATGATCCAAGGGAAGAGAGTTTAAGGACTCTTGGTCTCAGGCTGCAGTCAGAGGGTGTTTCAAACCTTCTTTGTAGGAGAGGACAACACAAGCCTAGAAAGTCAATTCACCTACACTGTATACACGGCATGAAAACTTATCCCAGTTAGTGCTGACAATAGAGTGTGAGCACACATACCAAGGTGATAACTGTAGCCCTGACCGAAAAATTGGCCTACCTCATAATCATCAGCTGAGACTGGCCATTCTTCTGGCAAGTCATTAAAGAACAGGCCTGCATGCAAACAGGCACCCTTGCTGATCATTGCAAAAAGACCCCCAGAGTGTAGTAAACCTCAGGAACTGGAAGGATCTGAGATAACATCATAAGCAACATATCGTCAGTCCCCACAGAGAAGGGTGAAAGGTAACCAATCCAGATTTGGAAGCTCTCTTACAGGGCAGGAGCTTTGTGTAAGAATGGAGGAGTGACTAAACACCAGTCTGATCAATTGGCCTCTGTAAATGGGGAAGAATGCAGCCTCAATTGGTCAAGTAGTATCCACGCTTAGTGCTTTAGAAAAAGCACCTGTACTGAGTTGAAAGAGATCAACAAATTGGGTAATAAAGATACAGGAGCTAGTGCCATGAAATTATAGCAGGCAGTATTTAATACTCAGGAACAACATCCAGTGTGCTGGACACCTAGGAAGAGAAAAAACATGGTCATGGGTTCAAGCCTGATTCTGCTTGCCAGGAATGCATCAGAAAGTGAGAAAATACTTTTCCTCATGCCTAGAGTACCAGCTGTCCAAATGACAAAGGGACACATAAGGCTCCAGTGGTCCCTCTCCGCTTAATTGAGACATCATTTGAAAGAATTGGAATGGAGGTAGTTGGAAAAATCTTGTATACTGTCCACAAACAGATGGCCTTGTGGAATGATTTAATAAAACTCTGATAGGAATGTTGAGGACTTTGTTACTGTATTTTCCCCCTGCCTGAGAAGAACACAGTTAACCCAACCAACACCATCTAGAGACCATCCTGGGTCAAGGAAAATGTCCAGCTATTATTGTAGAGGATATGGGACACAACCCAAGAAGTAGTATGAACACTAATGGAGATAGAGGTAATTAGGAAGTGCAGAAGTAAGTGGAGGAGCTTCATAGCTCTTGTTCCCAAAGCAGGTGGTTCAGTTCTCAGAAAAGTAAACTCCATATCAAAATTTGATGCCTATCCAACATCAAGTATAGATGAGTTGTTAGAATGCCTCGGACTGGTGAAATAACTGAGAACTATTGATCTAACGAAGAGATGCCGGCAAATCCTTTTATTCCCATCACTGCAAGGGAAAAATGCTTTCTCAACACCTTTCAGACATTTCCATTTTGAGACCATGCCATTTGGGCTCCATGGAATCATGGTGACTTCAGAAGTTTATGATTAAGAATCTCAATTCTCATCCTCAGTATGATGTGCCATACATAGATGATATTGTCATTTAGGGTCATGTGTGAGGAGACCACTTGTAGCATATGAGAGCTGCGTTGCCCTTCGAGTTGAAGGCCTAAGAGAGTCATGCAACAGGTTGACTAGCTGCAACTGAAGTAATTTATCTGGAATGCTGCTTAGGGGTGGCCTTCTGAAACCAGTGATGGATAAGGTGCAAGCCCTAATGTCACATACCTTATTCCCCAGATGAAGTGGCAAATGAGGCATTTTCTAGGCCTATCAGCATATTATCAGAGGCTTATCTTCAGTTTTTTCATCTCAGTGGCATTCCCCATTATAGACTTCATGAAAGGTAACAACTCAAAAAAGATCTAATGGAATGGGAACTGGAAAAAAGCTTTTAACAACTATGCAGACCACTCATGCTCTTCAGCCCTGTTTCTTCCTGGAAAATGTATAGTAGAAACAGATAGCTTGGATGTAAGCCTGGGAGCTATGTTCTTGCAGGACTTCAAAGGGGAGGAACACCTGAACTTATAACTGAGCAGGAAGCTATTCCCTGAAGAAAAGACCTCCTCTTCATTTATTGACAAGGATTCAGTGGGCTGTGGATTTCCTCAGATATTAACTCTTCCTTTTAATCACAGATCATGCTTTGTGCTGGCTCCATACCATGAAAGACTCAAACCTATGTATAATATGATGGTGCCTCATACTAAAACAGCCCTATAAGTTCAGGTTGAAACATTAGGTGGGAAAGGACAATACTAATGCACAGATTTTTTTTTTTTTGTGTGTGGGATGACAGAGATGGCAACCCACCCAAAGACTGCCTTTCCAACTGGAGAGGTGGGGTATGTGAGAGAGCACTGCCTCATCCTCCTAAGGAGGAAGCTAAGAAGCCCTTCAAGACACAGCCAGTGCTAACCAGACACATTTGTAAGTTCGGCTCTGCCTAGAGGGCAGAATCGTAAAAACAGAAAACCTATAGGAAGGGGCAGTAACTATGGGAAGACTGTTGGGCCTCAGAGACAGCTGGTTGTTGGATTAAGTCAGTAAAGATGGAGACAGTTGTGGACTTTGTCGCTCCTGAGACTACCTGGATCAGGTTCTGAACAGGTGTTACAAAAAGTGACAGAAGATGGGCTCTTTCCCTTATCAAGACACACTAAAAAGCCTACGTACAAGGCAGGCCCCAAAGGAGTGACTCAGAGTCTATCCAAGAGACTGAGTATGTTTTTCTTCCTTTTCTTTTCTTTGCTTTCATCCTCCCTGTCCTGAGGGAAAGGGAAAAATTTTTTTTTTTTTTTTTTTTTTTAATTTGGAGAGACTCTAGCATAGCCTGAGCAAGGGAAGAATTCTATGAATGTCAGAGAAGGAAAACTACCCTCTTACTTTTCTGGTGGAGATTCAAAAGTCTTTCCCCACTTCCTTCTTGCATCACACAGCATAAGAAATATTCGACACAGGAAGTATAGAATGCTGCCAGTGGAATTCTAGGCATTAAAATCAATTAAAAATAAACCATTTGTCATCACTATATAGTGTTTGTCACTTTTGCCTGTAGCTGTGCCATCAACTCATTCCATACCCCACTCCTGTTCTTTCTGCTCTACCCAAACTTACCTCCTTCTTCACCCACTCATGACTTTGTGCCATCTCTCAATGCCATAATAGCTATTCATGTCATTTCTCCCAAAAACCAACCAAAAATCAACCTATTTGGAGAGGTTTTTCAGAGATGGGACTGGATTCACACTCGGTATAAATTTCCATCAGCCCATCATGGAAATTATATTGGCATACACAACAGTTCACAAAGTCTGAATCCCATTTTAAGAAAAAAGGAGTCTGGTGGTACTGTAATATTTAAGTTTTTCATCTTCAAGCATCTTACAAAGCGGAATTTTCTCTCATGAAAGCTCATGTGCTAAATAAATTTGTTAGTTTTTTAAGTGCCACCAGACTCCTTGTTTGTTTTGCTGAACTGGGCTAACAAGGCTACTCCTTTGAATGCCATTTTGAGTCTTTTCTGTGTTCTTCTGAATTGTGCCTATATAATACTTGATTATTTGGACTATTAAGTTCTTCAGGCTAGACAGAATCCTTGTATATTCTGCACTGTTTACCAGAGCATCTTTTTTACATACAGCTCCAGTCATGGACCAAATCTGGAGTTGTTAATCAAGCAACAATCCCATTGGTATCAGCAGTTTAACAATGATGCTTTTAATCTATTAACAGTTGCATATTATGCATGAGGATGGAACCAATGCAGTAGTCTAGTCTGTGTGACACAATGAAAGCACCCTTGACAAGCCAAAGGGGAAGAGATGGACACATATTACAAAACAGATGAATCTCAACAGTTTCAGAATCCCACTTGGATTTAAAATTCATCCTCCGAAGTGTGAAGAAGCGTGGATCTGCATGTTGGGGTTTGTGCCTGTTTCAGATGCAGAGGATAGAAATGACTGGTTATTGGAAGGTGACCCACAATTTCCTTAGTTAGCATGAAGGCATTACTTCAGTTCATTTTGATAATTTAGTTCTCCTTTATCTGTGCAATTAATTCTGCCCCAAAGTTCTACACATCTATTTCCTCCAACAGTACGTCATTGAGCTATACTACTTTGTAGCCAATGAGCAGCTCAAGAGGAAGGAACCTGCCACAGAGAAAACAATATGGTTTTGGTCATATCTTCTAATTAATGATGTATAGCATTTAGAGTCACTGGCTAGATTTGCTCTCATTTATACCAGTGTAAAACATGAGCAAGTTCAACAGGTATATAGATTTATTCTAGTGCAGCTGAGAGTGGAAACTAAATCTACTGTCATTAACCATTTCAGTGTGGTTTTTTTTTCCTTTTTTCAGTTTCCTTTTTCCCTTGAAGTTCAGGTCAAATGCAGCATCGCTCTTTCAGTGTGATCTTGCTCCTCACCCACTTGAGCACGTGAGGTGGGTGAAGCAAATGAAGACAAGACATGTTTACCACTAACAAGAATTTTTTTTTCTGAGTTGAGAACAAACAAAATTTAGCATGTATATCCTGTCATTTTTAAGGGAGCAAAATTAAATGGTCTGAAAACACTAGTGGGGTGATCTCCTGGATCAGCTGACAAAAATTCAGTTTTGCCCTATGGTGGAACCCCTCTGGTTTCTGCTTTAAAATCCACAAGTCCATTCCCTGAGTTTTGCATATTCATGGCAGTATTTGTTTTTATGCATGGCTAGGCCCAAGTGAAAATAGCTAGTTCAACTCAATGTCCTAATAAGGAGACCAGATGACATGAGTCAGCTGATGACTCAACATACTTTAGAGTCCAGGTACCCCCAGGCTCCTTGTCCTTTGCTTTAATCACTAGACTTCAATGCCTCTGCATGAAAATATAGGGCACTAATTTCACATGAGAATGGTACAGATTCTACCAGAAAAATGAACATTTGGATGCACAGATTAGCTAATTGCATGTGCAAGCAGGTAATGAACCTGTTACTTGCCCCACTTACAAATTCTGATGCAAGGGTTTGTGGGTGCAACAGGAATGTTTGCATTTGCAGAATGCATAGCTCCACAATCCTGTGTGGATTGTTGGAACAACTGAAAAAGTGAACGTCTTCTGTGAGGTTTCTCTGGCTGCTGCTTGCATTGCTGTAAGATGCCTTTTGATAAGCAACCATGCATTAGAAAACACATTTCTCTAATCTCCCAGCACCAGTGTGAAGCCACTTGACAGGGAATTTCTTTTCTTCATCTGTGTTGGTCCAAATAGTTCAGTGTGCCACTTTGTTCCACAAGAAGTTAAAAGCAATGCCTCTTCCTTCCATCCTCATTCATCATTAAAACAAAGGAGCAAAACTAAAATACTTGCTGTCTATCCCAACAGTGCAAGTAATTTGTGGTTCTGCTGTTTATGATATTATTTAGAAAAAAAATCATAAATCTTTGCCAGCAATTCACATTTTCTTGGGGTTTTTCCATGTAAAAACTCAACTACTGAATAAATACTAAACTAATTTAGAAAGTGTCCAAGTAAAATTTGATGGTTTTCTTTCTTAAAAACCAAAGTGATCCAGCTGTAACAATTGAACAGATCTCTAGCAAATGCAAATTAACACAGCTGCATTGACTTTTCTGGTGCTCCACTAGTTGACACGTATTGAAGAACTTCATTAAAATGAAGTTTAAAAGCAAGATACACTAATTTACTTGGAAAAGTGCCCCTTCCTCAGCAAATGGCACAAATGATTTTCCATATTTATTGGATCTCTGATTTCCAAAACAAAAGTACCATTCCTGCAATTAAAAGAAAGTTTTTGCTAACTCCCAGCTGTCCAAACTCTACCTAAGCTGTAAGAATCAATCTTCTCTCCATCCTGGGATTTGTCACCAATAATTAAAATTCTGCAGACCAGATTCTGCCCTCACCAACCAGCCCCACAGCAGTCAGTGGGTTTTGCACAGGTGTAAACAATTCTGCTGATGATACAGAGAAGAAATGGTCTTATTCAGGCTTAACTGTGGTGGCCAACAGATTGATACACAAGTTATAAGAGAAATGTTTAGGGGGAGGTTTTAAAACCTGGATTGATTATTTTTGTTTTCCTTTTATGTTCTTACAAACAAAACCTCCCTTCTCTACAAAGTAAAATCTCACTCTATCTTTTTTATCATCTCGAGATGTCCAGCCATCAGCTTTAAGTGAATGTGGCCAGAACAGAACTTCTTAATCTTGTCTCTCCAAACTATGCTATTCCTCTCCTTAATCACTATGGACAGCATCACCATTATCCCCATTACTTAAGCTTGTAACCGGGGCAATATTCTCCTCTTAGCTCTTTCTCTAGATCCGCACATCTAGGCAAGGTCTAAGTATTTCCACACCTTACACCTTCTTGCATAGCTTCTCTAAGCCTTCTCTGTCCACACAGTTAAAACTCTTGTGCAGGCCTGCATCATCTCATGTTTCAGTTACTATTATCTCTTCCTCATCAGCCTTGATAAATTCCATTTGATCCCATTCAGAACGTTGTTGCTAAGATCATTTTTCTGATTTCTCAATTTGACTGTTACCCCTATTTTTGTTCCCCTCCACTGCAGACCCCTTCTTCATCACATCAAACACAACCTGCTTCCCTTTACTCGTAAGGTCTTTCACGGTCTATCCCTGCTGTATCTATCATCTCTTATATGCTAGTGAGATGTTGACTTCCAGCTTTGTTCTACCAGTGATGCCAGATTTCATTACTCATTTGTTACATCTTCAAACAAATCCCTTCATGTTTTGCTACCATGCAACTCTTTATGAGTAGAGCTGACCATAACCCTCTCCAAATCTATCCCAATGATGTCCTTCAGATCACTCTGTAAAAATGTCCTGTGTTGTGATGCATACCAACTATAGGCATATGATAATAGTTAGGCATTGATAATGATTAGGCATCTGATGTGTTGTGACTGCTGCCTATCATGCTAACCAGTATTAACTCAGTGTTTCCATGTCCTCTGGCTGGTGTATCTTGCCTTATACTTACCCTGTAAGCTGTTGAGGGGCAGAGTCCATTTCTTTGTTATGTATTTGTACAGTGCCTATCACAGTGGAACCGTGAGCCATGACTGAGGCCCCTAGGCTTACTGCAATACAAATTATAAATAATTATAATTATTATGATGTTTATGACCATTGTCATTGTGGCTGCTAAGCTGAATAATCAAATTTCATGCTTCAGGACACCGGCTGATTGCCACATTAATTGGGAAAGAATTATTTCACTCGTGAGCAGCATTACACAACCAGCCAAGAGCATCAATATGTTTTACCTTCTTCTGAAGCATTTGCTTTGTTTTAAGATGTGAGTTTCAGAAGTGTATTGGCCTAAGGATGCTCTCATTGATGTCAATAGCAAAACTCCTTTTAGAACAAGGTGAAATTTTTCCCATGAAACTTCGCTGCAAAAAATGCAGATTCGGCAATGCCAGTATGTTTCACAAATTCATGTTGGTTTTCCCAATTTGTTTTGACTAGGAAAAGAAGAACTTTAAAAAAATGAAAATATTGCTTTGACATTTTCAAATGGAATGTTCTGATTTTTTTTTTTTTTGGTATGAAACAATATTTTGCTTCACAATTTCCTTTAAAAAATTTAAGACTACCATACCAACATGAAACATTCTGATTGTCAAAACAAAATATTTAGTTTCAACCCAATTTAATTTTTTCCTATATTTACATTCACCAAAAAAGTTTTTAAATGTCATTTATGATTCAGTGTGAAATAATATTTTTAAAATATTTTTTCAACTCCAGTGAACAAACAAATCAGCTCTACTCTCATTGACATCCGTGGAAACAGAGTAAGACCAAAATTGAGGATTTTGAAAATCCCTCCTTCAGTCACCCATATTTTGTTCCCTTTGCACCATGCAGTGACAGCCCCTTAGATAAGATTCCAATATAAATTGCATAAAATCTGAAAGAGCTCATAGCCTGACCTAAGTGTCTTGTCTGTTTGTTCCCTCTGTATTAAATGTTTGTTTTCTTTGCCTAGCATACATTAAGTAAAAAGGAGACTTTGATCTTTCTTTCACTAGGGCGTGGAGTTCAGTTGTAAGCTAGTACTAAAGTTGAACAGGTACCAAATTATTCTGATTACATGTTTTAATCCGTTTGACTGAGGCAAGACATCAATGTTTGTTTATCTTTATTTGTATTACTCTAGGCATGTGCATCATAAATTTCTGTGGAGAACGCACAATGACGTAATGCACATAATCAAAATTGGCTGTCTTTGTGTGCTTTTCAGGCCATAAACATCTTGCAAAGTATGGTGTATGCAGTTTCTTGAGGTTGGAGGTCAGATCTGCTGAGTAGGGAAAACTATTACTTTATTATATGAGCATAAGGCAATTCTATAATATAACAAATAGAAGCTATTAGCCAAGACAAGCAGGGATTACTGTTTACCAGAGGGTGGGAATGGCTGAAAGGATGGATCACTTAGTTATCTCCTCTATTCCTTCCCTCTGGAACACCTGGCATTGGCCACCGTTGGAAGATAAACAAACAAGGAGTCCTCTGGCACTTTAAAAGACTAAGAAATTTATTTATCGCGTGAGCTTTTGTGGGATAAATTCCCACTTTGTCAGACACTTTGAAATGGGATTTTCTCCCATGAAAGCTCACGCAATAAATAAATTTGTTCGTCTTTAAAAGTGCCACAGGATTCCTTGCTTGTTTTGCTGAACTTGATTAACACAGCTGCCCCTTTCAAACTTGTTGGGAGATAGCATACTGAGCAAGAACAACCATTGGTCTGACCTAGTATGGCCATTCTTATGTCCTTATTTCCTAAATGAAGTCACATGTGGACAAGGCTTGATTCAAATTCTCTCAAGAAGCCCCTTCTTGCCTGCTCTAAAAATATTATTAGCTTCCATTAAGCTTTTGAACCAATATTTAGTCCATCTTATTCCTTTGTACAGAGTTCATATGGGTAATTCAACCAGGTGAGATTTACAGGTGACCTGCAAAGAAAAAATATGGCCTTCTGCTATTTTTCCCTGGTTTTGTGATAGAAAGCCTGGAAATGATGTTTAATTAAGTGTATTTATATTTTTCAGGGGAGGGGGTGGGATTTTAAAAATGGAGGTCTTGCCCAGGTTCTTTCTGTGGAAGACTTTCTGGACAACCGAGAAACCAATCAGGCTGTAACGTTACAGGTACTAAAGAGTGAAAACTGAGCAAGGGGGAGTGTTCTAAGTCAGGTCATTGTGTATTTTTGTTAACAACTATTTAATAAACTTCTTGCAAATATTAGGTAAAAATGTTAGTGACTTAATATTTATTCCCTGTTCTTTGAAAGTCTTGAGAAAGCTCTTTTTCCAGTTCTCTAATCTACCAAGCCATCCTCCAGGGGGGAAAAAAACAGCCCACAAACAAACAAAAAAAAGGACAGGTAATATTTGAAAATTCTGTTGTTTTTAAATTTAAAAAAGAAATGGACTAAAAGTTGAGGGAAAAAAGTATGGCAAATATCTCTGACCATTTTTATGTGCTAAAAAGTGCAAAAAAAGGGTGGGTGATGAGAACCAATTTTTTTCCTTTGTAGGTAATATTAATTAAATAGAACTGCACTGATTTACAATAGTTGAGGATCTAGGCCAACTAGGTTGTAACCAAGCCAGGGGTTAACATAATGTAATGCAGGGGTCTCAAACACATGTTTGAGACCCCTGTTGTAATGCATCCCTCCAACACAGTTAAAACTGTGGTGAAGACCAAGGTTAAAATGACGGTCAATTGGAGACATGCAGTGCATTAAGCCATCCTACTGTAGCAGTCTGACAAGATATCTAATAAATAGGCAACACGGAGATAAGGGTTGCAAATATTGGGGATATGCAGTCTTCCTTCCATACCCAATATAAGCAGAGCCCTGGTGTGGGTCTCCCTGTCTGAGACTGCACTCCCCACAGAGGGGGCCAGGCCCCCAGCTCCACATCATTGGCAGGGCCCTGATGCTAGGGGGCACTCCCACCCTGGCCCTGCTCCAGCCAGTTTGCCCGGGAGAGGGCTGGGTGGCACATGGCATGGTGGCCCCTGATGCAGCCCCCCCAGGGTCATGGGCCATGGAAAGTTACAGCAGAGTGGAGGCCGTGCCAGCTGGCCCTGCTCTCAGGGGTGGACCAGCTAATCCATAAGTGATGCAGGGCGGGAGCACAGAGCTCAGCCTCTGGTCCCAGAGCCCACCACACAGTGCCAGCAAGGCAGGAGTGCTTTTAGTGCTCCTGTCCTGCTGGCACTGAGTGGGGTGGGGGGCACCAGATTACAGCAGGGGTTTTAGGGGTTGGGCCCCTGGGCTTCAGCCCCTATGATAAATTCAGCCCTGAATGGCAACTTGTAATATTACTGCAGCAGCAAGGGAAAACAGAAAGAAAAAAAGGGGGAAAGGGATAGTGCAGAGTAGTCATCCCTATTTTTGTATTTTACAGTATTCTGAAACGTTAAGCCTTCCTTTAAACTTAATGTCTGCTACCAAAACGTATCGCTGCTTCAGTGTAAATATACCTACCGTCATGTTAATCTGGCCTCGTGGTACTGCACTTCCAAGCAAGAAAAGCAAAGCTGCAGTGATGGGAATGCAGCCTTCCCCCAGCTCATTCACCTAAGTGAGAGCTGAACTTCAAAGCCTCATTAGAACCATTTCAATGCTAACATGCTTAAACATAGCCAATTTTTTTCTGCTGCTTTTTTCTCTCTTATAAAAGGCGGTATTAAATTTTAAAAAAAAAGCCTGTTGATTAAACCTCAGAGCTGCACAGTTAAAATTACAAGTCAGAAAATCTTAGCAATAAAGTAGGACAGACTCTGCAAACTCTTAGACTATGTCTTCACTAAAAAAAAGTGTGTTTTTCTATCAAGATAACAAAGAACAAGTGCATGAGGAAACACGAGGGTTCGGGGCAGAACTGCCCATTTTGTGCAAGAAGTCGATAGGAATTGTGCTCCTAACTTCTTTGTTCTTTGAAAATCTCCCCTTTATAAGTGACTTGCCCAGAGTCACTTACAAAGTCTGTGGCTGAGCCAGGAATTAAATCCAGGTCTTCTGAGTCCCAGTCTACAAGCAAAGTTCCCTTTATCCAAGAAGTTGTGTATCATACTCTTGGATATGTTTTTGAAAATATCCAACAGCTGATACAAGCTGCTCTGTTCCAGAAGCAAGTATGTGCTCTTCAGAGGTATTTTATATGCTCCAGGGGTAAAATATGTTTCCATACTGGGTGATGCAAACAGAGGTGACTCCAGCACAGATAAGCTGAGCACCTGGCTGGACCCCCCTCTTGCAATCAGGTTAGAGGATTTTCACAAAGAGCCCCCAGGAGCCTTTGGAGTTCTCCTGCAGCACCCAGCTCTTACGACACTGGAGATGATTACAGGTAATAATTTGGTTTATTCATTATTACACAAAGAGGTGTTTGTGCCACATGGAGGTCTACAGTGTCAGAGAGAGAACAAAAGAAATCAGCCTGTATCAGATGATTATCCTATACAGCTCAAGTAACTCATGAAGCTGTAACTTCAAGTAACTAAACATTCTGTTCATGGTAGCCACTTTGTCTCATGCACACTTACTTCTGCAGAGAAAAGGACCTTAACTTAGCCAGTACTAAAGATTATTATCACATCCTGTGGTGTCTGTACGGAATCCATAAGAACAGCCATAATGGATTGACCAATGGTCCATCTAGTCCATTATCCTGTCTCCCAACAGTGGCCAATTCCAGGTACTTCAAAGGGAATGCACAGAACAGGTAGTCATCAAGTGACCCATCCCTTGTTGCCCATTCCCAGCTTCTGGCAAACAGAGGCTAGAGACATTTCAGAGCATAGTTTTGCATCCTTGCCCATCCTGGCTAACAGCATGGACCTATGTGAATTTATATAGTTGTTTTTTGGAGTTTTTTTTTTTTTTTTTGGAAAGAGTTCCATGTGTTAGCTGTGTGTTCTGTGAAGAAATACTTCCTTTTGTTTGTTTTAAACCAGCTGCCTATTAATTTCCTTTGGTTACCCCCTAGTTCTTGGGTTATGCAAGGAGGCTTGTATCTAAATGTCTGAGATTTTCAGCTAGTTTATTGGAAGCTGTGGAAGCAGGATGAAAGAAGCCCTTTGATGGTACAGCCATTTGATTGAGAAGGAAAGAAAGAGCAGCTCTTGATTCATTAGTAAGACTACCAAACAAGGTTCCCTGTTTTGAGCCTGTGCATACTATTATTTTGCCATTCTCAGACCCTGCAGTGAATCCCTCCCCTTCAGTCTAACGTAAAGCACTGGAATGTTTAACTAACAATGTTAAGTGATGTGTTAGAGTCACTGTACCATTGTTAACTTTTTGCTACAGTGAGTAGCTGTGAACAATACAACAATAATTCAGAAGCAAGAGACTGAAGGAAATCAAGGGGTAGGGGAGGGGGTTATGTAAGGGAAAGCGTGGAAGGAACTAACCTGTGGAGTGACTAATGGGGGAGTAGAGTCATTCTGACTCAAAACTGAAGTGAATGAAAGGGCTTATAACAGAAAGGCATTCACCCAGGGATTGGAGGACAAAGCAGCCTTAAAAACGATGGCTTCACCCATCCCACCATTGCAGATATCGCCCATTTTTTATCAGGAGCATTATTTGTAATAATAAAGTATTTATTAATTTGTATTGTCACAATGCCTAGATCAGGGTCTGCAACCTGCCACTCTGGAGCTGCATCCGACTCTTTGGCTGCCCTCTTCTGGCTCTGTGCTCCAGGACCCCACCAGCACCAGCAAGGAGCCTTGTGGGTGGCCTGGACCTGGCTCCAGGTACCCCATCACCACTGGGGGACCGTGCGGCGGGCCTCCTCTTGCTTCCATGTAGTGCCCCCAGGTCAAGGGACCCTGCAGCAGGAGCCCTGAATCCCCCACCAAGAGGCTACATCCATTGTAGCTCTCAAAGCACCTGCTTACTGAAGGAATTTTTAAAAATGGCTCTTGTTTTCTTTTGAGTTGACAACCCCTGGCCTAGATGCTCCAGGCAGGGCTAAGATGCCGTTGTGTTAGACCAAGGCTCGTCACCCCTGGCATGTGTGCCAACGCTGGCACGTGGGCCTATGAATAGCAGCACCCAGGGTTCCTAGTTGTGTGGCGCCGTGATTGCTCTCCCTGTTGGCCCAAATGCCAACAAGGGTTCCTGTCCCTTGCTGGCCTCACCCCCAACACTTTTCTGTTCCTGCCTCTGGCACCTTTCTGGCCCCCCTCACTGAACCCACTGAGGGTTGGGCAGCGGGGCTGCCACGGGGCTGGCAAACATCCCCGACCGTTGTGTTAGGCATTAAACAAAGGTGACTATCCCTACCTTAAAGAGTTTGTCCTGACAAGTACAAAAGCACATAAACAGGACCATTGTGCTCCAAGAAACAGAAGTAAGAGCAGGGTAGGACAAGATCCAGGCTATCTGCCACCTGAGATCTGCCTTCTATAGCTCTGCCTAAGAACTCAGTGAAACAGAAAATGGGGCTATAGACTGTGGGGGAGAAAATGAGTGGGAAAGAGCTATGGCATCACTGGAAAAATAGATTGCTCTCAAATTTATCACATTAATATGCTGGCAAAAGTCATAGCATAGATACAGGTATACTGGCAAAAACGTCCTTTTGCTGATATATCTTAATTTGCTCAGGAACTGGAAAAATTATACAGGCAAAAGCATTCATTTGCCCACCAACTACCACTAGGCAGGTTTTCCAACAAAGCTACCCAGCACATTTTTTAAGCATCAACACGCCCTTAGCTCAGCTAGTCTAGCCTTCTCCTAGAAAATATTAAGGCATGAGGAAACATTATTTCTAAGTTTGTTGCTGTATTTATCATACAGAATTTCTATGGGGTTCACGATGGTTGGGAACTTTGGAATGCCAGCTAAACTTCCAGCTCGCACACCAGGTTTTCCAGTCCTAACAAGTGACCAGTAAGTATCTAGATATTATCACGGATAACCCCAAGTATTTGCATTTTAGCCAGAATTCCTCAGTGACAACTTCTCTGTGCAGAAAACAATCATGACAAGCATTAGTGCAGCAGTGCTCAGACTACCAGACATTCAGGCACAGGCGGCTGTGCTACTTCACAAGCTATTTTATCACTGAAACTGAGTAAGAAAATATTATTCTTTGTATGGTGCAAATGGGCTTTCTGGCTTTACTTTATCTCCTTTTTCACTACTGCTTTATGTTTGCTGTCATTGTCCAGAACAAATATTTTTCATCAAAAACCCAGTTGCACTATACTTTGTATCCCACGCAGGTGGTCTGCAGAGAAAGAGCTGGTCACATGGTGCTGGCTCTTTGTTTCTGTCTTTTAGATGTACTAAATGCAGTTAAAAACACAAACTGTTTCTCTTATAATTAGAGGTGGGGAGTTGGTCCACACTCTTATGAATGGGAAGACAGGCCATGAAACGATTTCCTGCTAAAATATGGTCCGTGCTCTGGAAAGGTTTGAAATCTCCTGGTGCACTTCCAGATCTCTCAAAACACTGGAAAGCCACTGCGGAGTTGCTTACACGGTTATTGTGCCAGTTATAAAAAGATGCCAATGAGAATTATTTGCTGTCACTTTCAATCTAAGCCAGCAGGCATAAGCTAATGAAGTGGCTCTGCTGAGATGACAGACCGCACAAAAAAAGCTGTGGCTGAATCCAGCTTTTTTGCCTCCCCTGTGTGCAAAGACAATGTTACTGACATAACATGGAATGCCCAGTTCATTCATTTACTCACAATGCTTCTTCCTTTGGAAGTGAGGCCCGGCTACTGGATGGATGTGGGGTTATTTATTCAGCTACAAAGAAAAATCTCTTTCTTCCTTTCGATTGTTCTCAAACTCTTGTAGCTGCTACTGAGACTGACCTACATATTACAGGTTGCTTGTCTTTCTGGAAAATAGGAGATCACAATCTGTTTTGTCGAAATCTATGGGTATGGCTACACTGATGGTGGCAATTTCGCTGTCATCAGTTTGCCCTTCCAGGAGCAGTTCACAGGGAGTATGAATTCACTGCACCACTCCCGGAAGTGGGCCCCAGAAGTCCTGGGGGCCAGGAGGTGAAGGGGAAAGCCGACTGTGACCAATTTGCAGTCGGCTCTTCCCTGATGTGTAGCAGTGGTTTTAAAAGTCGCCATTAGTTACTCAAGGAATTTTGCGTTCCTTGTGTAACTGGCGGTCGACTGCAGCTGACTTTGCCCTCAGTATAGACAAGGGCTATGAGATGAGATCTTACTGCCACCATGCTTGTGCACATTGTGTTTGCTAACCAAAACCAAGGGATCCATTGGAGGAGTCTAGACTAGACAGAGAATTTAAATCATGAAAATATTTGCTCCAGTGCATGAATTCTGTGTTACTAAATTTAATGATAAATACAAATTACCAGATTAAATGGGCCAGAGGGAAATAAGGCTCAAACTGAGATTTCAGTGACAATATTTAAGAATACATAGCATTTCAATCTTCGTGATCACTCCATTAATGATTTGCTAATTGCTGTGCTCAAACAGATGAATGCTAGATCAAGGCTTCAAAGAGAACCTGCTGGGATTGAATTTATTTGCAAATTTGGTTGCATTGCCTCAGGACTTAATGAGGACATTGGATTTTTTTTCTCACTACAACAGGTGATTTGTCTGCATCTTCCTCTGTATGTTGTTCCCCAGTGTTTGAATATTTACAACTGTTTTAATTTGCTGTTACAGTATGACATGTTGCCATGATTTACACTCCCCTGCATTTATTTCCTCTCATTCTGTAAGTTCCCCCATCTTCAAAGTGTCTGACAAAGTGGGATTTTCTCCCACAAATCTCATGTGATAAATAAATTTGTTAGTCTTCAAGAGCCACAAGACTCCTTGTTTGTTTTAATAGAAATATGGAGTATCATTATTGAAGTCACTATGGATATATCTTGGAATAATTGAGGGCAGATCGGTCATGGCCAAGTAAGTCTGACTTGTGCTGAAGTCAGAGTTCTTCATGCACAAATTGCTACTACATAGATCCCTCTTAAATCACAGAGTCCCAAATCCTATAATGTACTTGATTTTCTCTGACCCCTCACTTTAAGTTTAGCTGCAAACTGGTTCAAAAATCTTTCAGGTTTTTGTCTTTCTCTTTAGACACTGATCCTGCAAACACTTAAGGTCATGTTACATTTTCAACTTCTGAGTTGTTTCCCCAGTGACTTCAAATGGGACTGCTTGCATATTTAAGGCTAGGCTTGTGGGCATGTTCCAGAAGGGTAGCTGTACTAGTCTATTTTAGCAAAACAAATGAGGAGTCAGTCCTATGGCTTGAGGAAGTGGGTTATAGCCCACAAAAGCTTATGCTCAAATAAATTTGTTAAGATGCCACATGCTTGCTCATTTCTGTGTATGTGTTTGCAGGAGTGGAGCATATGGCATTAAAATAAACCTTCCTTTCTGTGCTCTAGGGATTCCACAATGGAAACAATGGTGAGCCATCAACTTGACTCAATCTACTACAACTACTACCAGAGTCTTGGGGTTCAGCAGCAATTGCAGTGTGGCAAATAAGGGTCTCTTGTTAGCGCTATGGTACAAGAATCAGCATGCCATATTGCAGAGGGTTTCTCCCTACTGGCTAATTTGAATGTTTGCTTTGAGAGCAAATGAATCTAAAACAGAGTGACTTTTTTTAGTATATACTGTTGAATGAATGAGGGGTGCAAATTTAGAGGCAAAACATGGTGAAATATAAAATTTTCCCATCTTCAGGTCCTATCTTCTTCTTGTTTTAAGTAGACTATATTCCCCCTTTATGAGCCTAATCAGTGGACACACTGACACCATCTTTTCCTCTCTGAATAATATGCACATGATAGCAGACTAAAGAAAATTCCCAGGAGATGACAGCGATCCATCCTCCACCTCCAGATTCCCTTCTGTATTTCTTGCTGACACAACGCTCCATAAAAATGATGAATTTAGCTCCTTGGGCCCTTCCTGATAATTTCTAAAAAAGAGGTTACACCCATGCAAACTCTCTGCTGAGCAATTAACCTAACAGCAGGCACAATATTGCAAGTACCTCCTACACTGGTTGCTGCCGGTGGTTCTTGAATTTCAAAGGCTGTATGACGTGACTCTTCAACAACCAGCCCTGATCTTCAAGCGAAAACTCATTTTCCATCTTGCGGTCTCCTTCCAGTCCCTTCTCAGGTTCAGCCCACTGAAGATTTGTCATTGGGTGACATGCATTTGAGAAGCTGAAAATAAGCAAACACATCTGAAAGTAACCACTTTTCCTAGAGCCTTTAGAAAAAAACTCATAGATTCAAGTCAGGCCGGTGCCTTTTACACTGTGTTTAGTTTCATTTTTTGTAAAGTTGCCCCTGATTTTGTGTCTCTGTTCCCAATTCCTCCCCTATTCCTTTAGTACCATTCCTGATTTTTATGTCAGCACTGAATGCAGCTAATCAAAACATGACAAAGTTGCTGGTTCAGCACACGCAGCAGTGGAGGGGAGAAATGGGCTACATCTAATCCTACCTTTGTGATCGCTGTCACAATGCCGCCAGTTGGAACAATAGCAGATTTTGGTGGGGAAGATAATGGCAGGTGCTCAGACTTCAAATGGGATGGTGCATGTCTGACAACAAACCCATTACCAAACCTGTTTAAGTTAATGTACTTCCAGCTCAAATAACAACCTGCCGCACAGTGTGCAAAGTGAGGACACTGTGAAAACTGGAGCACACTCCAAAGCAATCTCTTAGTGTGTGATTAGGTTAAATTATATCTCCATTCAGTTCTGTATAGAATGGAGTTGCTTTAAAGACCTCAAGTAGGTAGATATTTTTGTTCTTTTACTTCAGCCTAAGAAAATTTTGTGGGAGGAGTCACTTTGGAAAGGTGGGAAAGCCTTTACCCTCAGGTTGCCTCAGCAAGAAGCTCCTGCTGAGACACTTGAAAGCCCAATAGACATGTCTGAATTTATAATACACTCTTGAAGTATTCATTCATAATCCTGTAGGGATTTTGAAAGCTGTAAAGAGGATGTATTTCTTTTAACGGGCTATGGGGAAAATATTATTCCAGCCCTAATAAACAAATAGCCTATTTTGAAGGAAGGGGAAGAATTTGAAGAGTTGCAAGAATCTCAGAAGTTGGAACAAAACAAATGGAATATGGGGTACTTAGAACTTTTATTTTACTGAAGAAGTGACTCCCCTTGAATCACTTGTGTTTTTTAAAGCATCTGGTGCTGGCCAAAAACAGGATACTGGGCCAGATAGATAATTGGTCTGACCCGGTGTGGATATTCTTATGTTATTCTATATAGTTTTGTCAAACTGCTATTTCTGAGACCTCTCTAAAGGGGTCAGATCCTCAAATGGTGTAAATTGGTGTTGCTCCTCGCTACACTCATTTACACCAACTGAGGATTTGGCCAAGATGACTATACCATGAGGCAAAGCAATATTGCAACTTCAATACACAAAGGAGGGGTAAAGCTAATTGTAATATTGGCTTGTTTACATCTCTACCCTCGCTTAGTGGTGCTGAGGCAAAGCAGCCTCAGGCTAACTCTATATTGATGGCACAAAAATCACCCATCAGCACAATCTTCCAGGTGCAATTGAGCGGTCTGCTCCAGAAATTGCCATATCAAGTCCAGCCCCAGAACTGGAGTTTCTGTAAGCCAACTGGAAGGCATTTCCGGTCAGTTTACCTTAATGTGTAGCGAGGATTAGTAAGTCATCAGGAGATATGCAAGATATTTTACGTACCTTGCATATCTCCCATCAACTGCTGCCGAAAAGTACAGCAAGTATGGACTAGGACTTGGTAAATGATTCATGGAGGAGAGAAGCAACTCAGCTATGTTCCTTCCCTTTATGTAACCATTTCCACTCCTGCCACAAGTCTGCATGGCTAGGTACAAGCAAAATGGTTGTGACCAGCGAACAGAGTACAGGGAAGAAGGCCATGAGGTGGAGACTTAGAACAAAAGAAGCAAGGGGTCCTGTGGCACTTACAGACTAACATATTTATTTACTGCATGAGCTTAGGTAGGAGAAATCTGATGAAGTGGGATTTTCTCCCATGTAAGCTCATGCAATAAATAAATTTGTTAGTCTTTAAGTGCCATAGGACTCCTTGCTTCTTTTGCTGAACTAGACTAAGACAGCTGTCCCTTTGAGACTTAGAACAGATTCTGACAGCAGCAAATTCCATTGTCCATGTAGAAAAAGTCCATATAAAATCTTTGATAATTTAATGCTGCCAAAAGCATAATTAAAAACTCCTAATTACTCTTATCACAGTTAAGGGCAACTGTACTTGTATATCCCCTCCCCCACAGTCAACCAGTGTTATCTATTTTAGGCTTGTAGCCTTTCATTCATCATCTTTCTTGGGTTGAGAACCTAATATCTCTCCCTCCGGTTCAGGGTTGTTCCAAGCTGCCCAGTTCTCTGCTTACACTGATATTCCCAGCAAGCCAAAGAGCCTCAATAGGTCATCAGTACTTTGCTTTCTCTCCAAAGGCTAACAGCTGCAAATGTCAGCAGCCACAAGTTTTCCTCTAAGGGGTGTCAGTATGGAGGTTCCACTCTAGGTGTGCTTCTACCACCTGAGCCTTTGATTGGAAATTTCTCTGAGCAGTTTCTGTTTGGTCCATGCATGTTACTCAGTCTTGTAGCCTGCACTGGTGTTATACAGCACTGCATGAGTGAACCACCCTCAGTTCATTCTCAGTCACCTTGGACTGAGACAGAGCATAGCAGTGGTCTGCATTGTATTACCTCAGCTGACTCCCGATAGCTCTTTTCATGGTTTGCTTATTAGAGTTGTTCTTAGCTGTAGTAGTTAGTAATAATTTAAAAAAAAATTTTTTTTTTTTTGTTTTCTTCTAGTATTAGTTAGATTTCTTTCTTCCTGGGAGTTTTTACTTTACTAAGAGGGCATGTCAAGTTGTTCCCAGTTTCAAGTGTGGCCTGTTGTGCCAGGAGTTTTTACTTTACTAAGAGGGCATGTCAAGTTGTTCCCAGTTTCAAGTGTGGCCTGTTGTGCCAGGAGGCAATCCTGGTGAGTGACAGACGTGCCCCATGCATTGCCTCATATGCTATGCTTCAGTCACTCACAGCTCTGACACCAACAGCCAGTACACAAGCAAGCAGGTCAGATGTAGGTTCCTTCACCCCGTTACTTTTTGCTGAGTTACCCCAGTACCCACCCAATCCTAAATTTCCCCCGAGATGTCTCTGCAGTGTCCAGCCATCTCCTGGGACACTCACAGAAGCTATTAAGTTTGCTGCTGATGCAAAGCAACAGTAACAGCAGTTATTAATTTAACTGAGGTTAACAATCGTTCTGATTTAATCACAGCACTGTATTGGTTTACATTAAAAGTAAAACAACTTTATTAAACAAATAGCCATAGGTTTAAGTGATACTGAGTCCGAGGAGTAAAGTGGTGATAACACTATTTCCATGCTAATTGTATCTTTGAGGGATCTTAAAGTGAAGGTATGAAAGTTAGACATTTAAAACAAGCAGGTCCAGATAACATGCATACAAGAATTTTAGAAGATCTCGCTGAAGAACTCACTGGACCAAGAATGTTGATAATGTTGATTTTCAAAAAGTCTTGTTGCACTGGGCAGGTCCCAGAAAACTAGAAGAAAGCTAATGTTCTGCCCCTTCTAAAAAGGGTAAATGGATTGAGCTGAGTAATTACAGGCCTCTCAGTCTGACATCCATCCCTGATGATACAATGGAACAGCTGATATCGGACTTGATTAATAAAGAATTAAAGAATAGTAGTGCAATTAATGCAAATTAATGAAAAGTTTATGGAAACAGATCCAGTCAAACTCACTTGATATTTTTTATAAGATTACAAGTTTAGTTGATAAATCTAATAATGTATTTAGACTTCAGCAAGACATTTGTCTTAGTATCACCTGACATTTTGATAAAAAATCAGCACCATATGAAATTAACGTGTCACACACTAAAAGGATTAAAAACTGGCTGAATGATAGGTCTCAAAATGTAACTATAAATGGGAAATCATCATCATGCAGATGTATTTTTTTCCAGTGGTGTCCCAAACGGGTCATTTCTCAACCCTTCTCTATTTAAAATTTTTGTCAATGAGCTGGAAGAAAACATAAAATCATCACTGATAAAATTTTTAGCTGACACAAAAATTGGTAAAGTTATAAATGATGAAGAGGACAGATCAATGATTCAGTGCAATCTGGATAGCTTGGCAAAGTGGATGCACACAAACAATATGCATTCTAATATGTCTACATATAAATGTAGACATCTAGGAAGAAACGTTGTAGGTCATGTATCTTTACAGAATGTAGGACTCTATTCTGGAAAGCAGCAACTCTGAATAATATTTGGATGTCATGGATAGCTGCAAACAAGTGCCCGATGTAACTCTGTAGCCAACAGGACTAATGTAGGCCGTAGGGGATCTTGAGTAGGAGTAGAGAGCTTATTTGATCTCTGTATTTGGCAGTGGTACAACAGCTACTGGAATACTTTGTCAAGTTTTAGTGCCCACAATTCAAGAAGGATATTGATAAATTGAAAACGGTTTAGAGAAGAGCTACAAGTATGATTAAAAAATTGAAAAACATTCCAGGTAGTAATAGTCTGAAGGAGCTCAATCTTTTTAGCTTAAAAAAGAGAAGGCTAAGGGATGACTTGAGGAAAGTCTGTAAGTCTTTACGTGTGGACCGATGTTTAAATAACGGGTTCTTCAGTCTAGCAGGGAACATGATCCAATGTTATAGAAGTTGGAAGGTGAAGCTATTCAAATTCAGACCAGAAATAAGGTGTACATTTTTAACAGTGAGAGTAACTAACCATTGAAACAATTTGCTATAGGTTGTGATTGATTCTCTATCGTTGGCAATTTTTAAACCAAGGTTGGATGGTTTTGTAAAAGATCTGCTTTAGAAATTATTTTAGGGAATTCTATAGCCTTCAGGAGGGTCTGACTTGATGAACACAATGGTCTCTTCTGGTCCTGACCCATAATAATACATAAACTTCACATTTAGTACAATGTACTCCAAAGATACTTAACTCAAAAGATTTTTCAAGGATATTGCAGGAAATTGCCACATCTCTCACAGGTCTGTTAACCTCCCCTCCCGTCCTCTCCCATCCAAGACTGGTGCAATTAACCCTTCTGCAGCAAGCAAGCACAAGCCCTGGGTTCAGTGAAGGCAAGCGTACACTAGAAGTGCTACACTGGCATAGGTGCTTCGATGTACCACAGCTGTGAAGATGTATTCTCCCATCTGCATAATTACTCCATCTCCGCGAGAGATGGAAACTATGCTGGTGGGAGAGTGTCTTCCACCAACATAGCGCCACTGTGGACAGCACTTAGGTTGCTGTAACTTGCATCACTCAGGGGGTTGTCTTTTTCACACCCAGGACTCACATAAGTTAGATCAGTCTAAGAGGTAGTGTAGACCTGCCCTCAGCCTCAGGTTTAAGAACTGTAGGTCTCATTCTGTCTCCTGTGCAGGCAGATGAATGTCACTGATGGCACAGATACTAGGCAGGAAGCAAAGACAGGATGTCTGAAAGCTGGCTGTTCTGCCAATGCTGGAGTCTTCCCTATAAGCTGGGAACTATATGAATTTAGAACCAGGCTTTCCTGCAGATGCCTAGTCTATGTAACTTTCTCTGGTCCCACTTGCTGCTCAATGCCAACTCCCATCAGTCCTGCACTTGATGGGGGAAAAAGGTCGTGAGAATAAAAATTTAGCAGCAGTTCACCAAAACCTGCCCCCCCTCCCCAGTTCATTTACAAGGCAGGGAATATCTGTCCCCTTCATTTATTATTTGGATTTATCCCTCAATCATACTATTATATTCACTAAATACAGGAGCCAGTCCAATAAAAGTTCCTTCATATCCTCCCTCTTATTTATGTATCATTGATCACTTTGCTTACCACTGAATTGCATCCATGTCTTGGATGGGAAATAGCAGCTGTTTGACTACACACAGCTGCATTGCACAGCTGCTGAGGATAGAATGTGAAGGAAATTGCTACATCTAATTGAAGCTGCAGGGGAAATTTAAATAGGTACAATGTAATTATCCATTTTGGAATTTGACCAGGCCTCTGCTTTTATTAAAAGTGCTGTGGAATCCTTTAATAATCATAAGTAGTCAGAACTGAGTTAAGCTTGCTGCAGACCATTGGTGGTTCCTCCTAAAAGTCCGCCAGTCTAGCATGGAGCCAGCGCAGATCTGTTCATCTTGTGAAATCACAGCCTGGAGTGGAATGGCTACAGATCAGACTATTTGCCCACACCAAAGGCCCTCTGTGAGATACGCATCTAAAATAAACTAATGGAGAGAGAATTAACCTATTTGTATTACCAGTGGTTTTAATCTACCAGAATTACCAATGGTTCCCCTGAAGAAGGGAACATCACTCAAGTGTCCCTGGGTGACTGTTTCCTTAATTATACATCAGTTGCAATCAGTGTGCTGGTAAAGACAAGATTCCCATTGCTGCATGGTAACTTTATATTTGATTAGCCTTAATGAATCATTTTGTATTGTAACCGTGTATGAAGGCTTATAGAAACCAAACAAATCCTAGTCAGCAAAATAAGTGTTACATTATAACTGTGGGGAATCAGGGGTGGGGAACTGGTGAACTAACCTAAGCTCTAGGATTTCTTATCAGCAGAGAACAAGATTGGTTAATGTGTGGATAAATTAAAAACAAAACAAAATCGAGCAATCCCCTCACACCCTTCCTTCCAGACTCAGGTAAATAGCTGAAGTTCATACTCCAACGTACACACTTCAAATTCACCCAGGAAATTCATTTTACCATATGAACATCCCATTGCCCAGTCTTCTCTTACCTTATTTAGAAGCTGAGCAACAACAGGATCTTATCTTGATAAATCACTCTCAACTCAGTTGGGAAACAATACCCTGGAAGTACCATCTTCCACTGTAAACGCATTCATTGGAGTTCATTCTCCTCACTTGCTGTGTACCTAATTTACAATCCTGATGGCAGTTACACACAGGTATGTTAGGTGGCTGGAATCTTCCATTTGAGAGATACCACTTTCATTTTAATCATATTTCATTCTGCTCTACAAATCTAGGGTTATCTCACTGTTACTGTTTTCAGATAAGGGCCTGAATCAAAATACTGGTTCTTAGGAAATTCAGGTCCAGATCCAGAGCTTCACTGCTAGCTCCTACAGTTATAACAGCCTGAACAAAACCCTCTGAACGTCGGAGTTGTTTGGATTTGCATCCCAGCCACATAGCTTATGAACATTCTTAATTACTTTTATATATTAAAATCAGAACTGGGGAATGAGATGATTAATGTTATTATGAAATGATCTAAAGGGGAAAAAAATCATTCTTGCATATCTAAATTTCAAGCAGAACCTCTTTAACTTATGTCTTGCTGGGTCTGTATTTCACATTTGGGTCTTTGGGCAATTGAAATATACGAGAACATGACAACTCAGGCCTGGAAAATATAATAGGACAAATTTTGTTCTCATTTACACCCATTCAACTACATTTGCTTTAGACTTTCCTCCCAAGTCTTTTTGAGGCACCTCCCTAGCCCTAGGCACTACTATTATCCCTTTAAAGCCCTATTTTCACAATTTGGGTAAAGCATGGGCCTTTTTCAGACTCCTTACACTTGGTGATTTTCACTCTGAGAGCAGAATTTGACTCATTCTCTCAACTCCTTTGCAAATTAGTCCCTTCCCTACCACTCTGGCAATTTAAACAACCATCCTTGTACCCAAAAGCCAGCAGTGAGCACTAAATATGTCATGACCTGTGATTCCCATCATTTTCTGTGCATGTTTCTTACAACACTCTCCAAGAGTCCTTCATCCACATTCAGTTTCAGAAGCAGAAGTATTAATTCCTCCACAAAATATATTGATTTGGAGAGAGAGGTTCCTTCACTGGCTGAAATACAAAATGTTAGAGCATTTAACTCGTCAACTGGATTTCTTCTTCACGGGTATCACTTTAAATGCAGTTAATAAATGTTTCTGATCAACTCTAATAATAAGCCACACCCACTGATAAAGGGGTGAGCTACAATTATATATTTGTAAATAGCTAGTTAATAGGTGCTGGTAGCTGGTGCTCAAGAATATGTAATATAATTCCTAGGTTTTGTCAGAGCAAACAAACTAGGATGTGCCTGGCAAATGGCTTCCTTTGACAGCTCTTCCGTCAGCTCTTAATTGCAGACTTTCATCCTGAGATGCTGGGTCTTCTGGAGTATTCCTCAAACCCACCAGCATGCTTCCAGAATCTCAGCACATCCTCAGCTGTTCAGTGAGGGTAACTTTTGCTGGAGAAGGAATCAAATCAGGGGTCCTGTCCAGGTAGGCCTCAGAAAATGTGATTCTTAAATGTATGAGCTATGCCATTGTCTAGATTCATTTTAGATTAGGGGACAAGGGTCACACTGTTCTCTCAGTTACACTGGTGCAAACTGCCTGGGAGTATCTGTAACAAAGTTGATGGTGTTACACTGGTGTGCCTGGCAGGCAGCAGAATCTGACCCTGTGTTTTGATTTGCCTAGTTCTTCTTCAAATAATTGTAAGGAACCTAGGCTTGGCTGCATATCAACAGGGAAGAAAATCCCAGGCTTTTCAATTTCCCATTGCCGATAGCAATGCTGATACTTGTGTCACAGGTTGCCCTAGTCTACATTTGTGGGAAATTCGACTGCAGTCGACCGCCAGTTACGCAAGGAATGTAAAATTCCTTGTGTAAACAGTGGCAACTTTCTAAGCCACTGTTACACATTAGGGGAAAGCTGACCACAAATTGTTTGCAGTCGGCTTTCTCCTATACCCCCTGACTCCCAGGACTTCTGAGGTCGGCTTCTGGGAGAGGCGTGGTAAGTTCATACTCACCGCGATCTGCTCCCAGAAGGGCAAACTGACGGCAGCAAATTTGCTGCTGTCAGTATAGACAAGAAACATCTCTGCCTGAGTGGGTGAGTTGCAAGACTTTTGCAGTTCCCAAGTGTTGATCAGGATTATTGTATCACTCTTTCATTTTATTCATGCATTGGAGAAACAAAACCCAAAGGAAGCAATTCCTGGTGAAGGAGAACCCAGGGCTTTGATGAGGGGTGAATGGGAGTTTATAGCTCCTTTACTGTCATCTGCGCAGGAGGATTTTAACTAGTGTAACGGGATTGAGCCCAAGATACTCCCAGGTGTTTGGGGAAACGTATGGAAAGGCTTGCCCCATGCTAAGCGGGGACCTTTTATACTCTGTGACTGTCAGATCTGAAGGAAAGGAAACCACTGGATAGCTCTCTCGTAGCTAAGGTAATGATTCTTGTTGACTGTTTCCCTGTTGCTGGAAGAGATAGGAAGAGTCACACTGTGTCTGACATCTAAGGAGATTCTCCCTGAGTCAGCAGGCCCTTTGCTACTGCCTGCAGATAGAAGGAAGCAGCCAGAATTCTGCTATCTGCATCACACCTCCAGGGGGTTGCCAGAATAATGTGCAGAAAGGGAAACAGGTTTTCATTCCAAACTTTTATATATAAATAACCTATATTTATATTTGGCTTTATTCTTTGTGGTGTTTTTCCCTCCTGATCTGTCCTTTACAACTTCTTCTTTCCTAACTGCAGGCTGTCACTTCTCTAAACTAATCTTCTTCTGAGCTGCTTTAAGTTAACACCTCTTTATTTCAGAAATTGGCTTTTTAAAAAAGATTTATATTCCACTAATTGGCTTTTTCACACTCTGAACCTTTTTTGCTGCCTCTTGCATGGAACCCGGACCCTTTCACCACCTAATCCCCACTTTTCACACACTAATTCCACTATTCTCTCCTTCCTTCCTTTTATTTCATCCCCAAATTAGTTTGTTCTATGCTCCGGATGGTCTGGTGCTAAAAATCACTTTTTCTAAGTTTCTCTAGCTGTAATTTGCAAAATCAGGCTCCAGTCTGGTTAACATTGATGCACATACTTAGTTTTATGTCTGAAATCAACGAGACATGCAGGAGTGTTGATAACTCTCACATTTTATGAGTCTCATGATATTTGGGTTTTTCTTAAAGCCCGTCTCCCTGAGTCCATATGATGAGAGTTTCAGCTTTCATTTAAAATAAAATTTAAGTTTCTAGCCCTTGTGATTTTGGAACAGATGGAAAGTATGAACTCTACAGATTCGAGAACCAGGAGGCAAATAAAACCAACCCAACATTTATTATTTCTTAAAATCTTATTATTTTAAAGACAATCTGATGATTTTTTTGGAGGCTGAATCACAAGTTCTGAAAAGCTGGGATTGGCAATGCTGGTCTGAAAATTAAGCATGTTTATGAATGATTTCAGGAGCAAGCGCTTAGTCATCATTCATTATGACTACTAACTTGCCCAAGGGTTTTATTAACTCTAAACTTAAATGTCAGCAAGTTGGGCTGCAGGTAACTAACCAGAACAATACTGGATACAAAAGACTGAAAGGAAGACTAGCAGAGACCCAAAGCCATGCTGCCCCAGAGATATTTTAGGAACAGCTGATTCCTCCTGGAAGAAATATTTCTGTAAATATATGTATATAAAGTAAAATCTCTCTATATATTCAAAAGCAAAACTTTAATGAACAGACTTTGATCTGCAAATGTAATTAGCATTAGAATTAGAGATGGAATGGAGATTTGTCTAAAAGCATTAATTCAAATCCCACGCCTGATTTTTCTTATCACTGCTGTAATTCTAACAGCGCCTGTGGCAGATTCAGAAATCAGAAGAAAGGGACAAGGGCAGTAGGTCTCCAACTGGTGGGGGAGGGGGAAGACAAGGAGAGGAGTATGAGATGGAATTAAGCTATAATATCCCCAACCTAACTCTGTTTTTAAGGTAAGAATTATTTATCTTCCAGTCATCTCAAAATGCCAGTAGAAATAATAGGCTCCATTACTTTGGTCTTAGAATGCTTCCTGGCATCATAGTGACTATGATAAAATTGCAGCTAAAACCTCTACGCTTCAGGTTCATTTAACTTTCATAACAGAGCCCATCTCAACTTCTAATTCCTTTCCAGTAGTTTGGGGGTAGCATACTTTGGTCAAGCTGTTGCCTGCTTCATATTCCTATTGCAGTCGACATGTGTACAGGGCCAAATTCTGCTCGCAGTTATACCATTCTAAGCATTATTGAGTTACTTCAGATATGCAGTGGCGTAACAGCGAGCAGAGTTTGGCCTGTGGTACACAGAACGTGAACTGAAGCAGAAAGGTTAAAATGGTCTTCTTTGTAATGTGTGGTCTTTTGTATTAAGATAGCTAATCAGTGTTTGAAAGGATGTTTGAATTTAGGATTAACCTCTTTGCCTAGTCCCATGAGCATCAGAGCATACATACATTCAGACAAAGGTTTTTGTTTAGTCAACAGTGATACCTTCTTGTGTCCTTTTCAAAGGAGAAGAGAAGGCAGCAATGTGCTTTAATTCACATATATCCATAGATATATACACATAGGACCCAGAAGTCTATTCATGGACACATTTTCAAAATGTGTGTCTTCTCAGTATTCACAGTAAAGCTGTAAAACCTTCCAAATCAGTGACTATGTTCAATACAATAGTGTGTATTCTGCTAAACTAAATGGCTGGACTGTCTGCTGCGAGCCAAATATCTGAGCTGATATTCAGAATTTATTATTCAAAACCCATTTCCAGCCTCTTCTCTTTCTAAACTGTCCATACTCTCTGTTTAAAATAGAGGTAAACACTTGACATTTACCTACTCACCATGGGATATGTCCTTCTTTTGACCAGTACATTAATAGTTGGTTTTTGTGTTTTGGTTTTTTTGGAGGGCAGGTTGGAGGCTTGTTTGTTTTTTGTCGGTTTGTTTTGCTTGATTGCATTACAGTTACAGCTTTCACCTTTTTTTCTTCATTTCCTAAGAAAGAAAATAACTTCAGTGGGAACAAAGGCTGAGAAGCTGAGCAAAAGGCAGCTGTAAGAGTCTTATCAAAGCCCCAGCAGAGTGGGAATAATTATTCACACTCTGTTGGGGGTTCCAGCAAGACCATCTGAGGAAAAGGATCACTCAGTCTTTTCAACAAGAAAAATTAAAAGAAAACCACAAGAAATTCAGGGGCGAGGGGGCTGAGGGAAAGATGGGAGAACTCCTCCCCCACTTTATACATCGTGTTAGTGGCCCATTCCTAAGAGCAGATTGTATGGGAGAATAACAGCAGTAATCATTTCTTAACAGATTTCTAGTAATAACCTTCATGAAATGACAAATAAGAGAGCTGAAAACCTGACCTTTTCCTTTTTGTGTGTCAAACTAAACTGAAGTGTTCTGTTCCTCTCCCATTGCCGATCCAGTTGCTCAACCTGTGTAAACACATATCCAGAACCACATACGGGTTCAGCCTGGTCTTACAAGCCTCTGATTTAAACAGTGGTTAGTAATTGCCAGCTAGAGAGTATTCATTAATGGCTCTTTAAAAAAGCCACTTGATAACTAAATAAGTATTAGCAGTTGTAAATCCATAGCCCTCGCAGTGGCTAAGATACTTTCTATGGTAAATAAAATGAGGTACAATCTATTCAAGTTACTTATATAGCCCCTTTTACCTTAGTGTTTGAAACCCCCACAATCTGTAATGTATTTGTCCTCAAAAACCCCCCAGTGAGGTAGAGAAATAGTATTTTCTCTATTCCATAGCCAAGTAACTAGGGCATAGAGAGATTGTCACTTGCTCAAAGTCAGACAGGAAACCAATAACAGTGCAAGATTTGAATGCAGCTCTACCTAGCTATAGGCTAGTGCCCTAATTACAGAACAGTCTACCTTACTTTTTTACGTGAGAGAGAAACACTTGAAAAATGTTCAAAATCTGACATTATCCTTGGAGAGCTTGATCAGAGAAGGGAAATATTTCTTGTTCTGTTCTGCAAATTTTTTGTTTAGTGACTGACTGCAATCTGTGGTAGAACAAACACATTTATCTGTGCTGTCACCTGGATGCAAGCCTTGATGTACAGAAGTGTGAGGCAAAGAATATTTTGGCATTTCTCCTCCCAATTTACTCGTAATCCAGGTCCCCGCCGCAAAGTGCAGTGATGAAAAACCCACAGTATAGAGTCCACATTCTTTATCAAAGCTCCTTTAAATATAGCGTGGTAAGGGGTCACCTACACCCATAGCTGGTTTCAGTTTAGTCAGTATTGTTACAAAGACTGATTCACAAATAGTAATCTCAAGGTTTGACTACTAAAATACTTTGGTTATGACCTGCTTCAGAAAATTGCTTATACTCACTGGATGGCAAGTGCTGCCACACTTGTTCAAACAATTCACAATCAGCTAGCTCAGCAGATTATTCCATTCTATCCGTGTTACATTTAATAATTATTAATACAAGGTTTGTGAACATTGGTTTACCTTACTGCCTAATTTGTGTCAACATTTACAGGCTTAAAATCTTCAGCTGGAGTGAAAGATCATTGTTGGTCCCTGTTTGAGTGTGAATTGTTTTTACAAATAGAGCTTTGTGTTTGGAATTGCTGATAATTTTTTATTAGTGATAAGTCTGTGTAACTACTGAGATATTCTTAGCAGGTTCATTCAGTTTCCTGTAGGGTCTTGTGGCTTCAATTCAGCCTGTCTACAAGGACCTTTCAAGGCCAGTGGGTTCAGCCATTAAATTGTTACATCCAAAGTTAAAGATGATCTTTCTACTCTTTTGTATCTGAGCATTCAGTTTTATTAAAAAGCATCTTGTACATCTCCAGTGAGGCCGCTCTACATGTTTGCTGTGTATTGTATTCTGTTGTCTACTGATCATTATTAAATAACCCAAAAAAGGCAAAATACTAGGAAGCTTTTTATTTAACATTAAATAAATAGCATCCAATACTGCAGCATTCCAGGCGATGAGAGTCCCATGAGGGCACAGATAATGGCTATACTGTAGTCTGAGTTAGCTGGTCTATAAAAAGAGAAAGAGGACCTGGCACAGAAGGCCAAATAGTAAAGGAAAGGTCTGCAAGGGGTTCTGAGAGAGAGGCAGATTTGTGGCCAGGATCTCTCTGACTCCCATCTTCAGTTATTTTCTATCCTGGACCTGGACTCCTCCTTCTCTCTTTAGAAAATGCACTGCTCAGGACAATTCTCCATCCACAGGACTGGAGTAACTTCTCTGTTATGCCCCAGAGGAGCTGGCAGAAGACTCCAGATTGTGTCTTTCATATGCACAGAGATGAATTAGAGCTTTTATTTTTCACCCCACTATCTTTCTCCAGAACACCAAGGGTGAGATTATCAGAGTCCTGGTCTGTGCAGAGGAGAAAGGAAACTAAGGCCCCATCTTACTTGCAGTTCAGGTTGTGACCCTGGCCTGTCTACACTGCCATGCTAAATCAATGGGAGATAAGTAATCAATGTTCAGTAGTATGAGTATCTCCCATCAACTTACTTACTCCCACTTACTGTGACAATTTCACTCTTCTGATTGACAGGAGATGCTCTCCCTTCGACTTAGAGTTACTCTTTTTGGAGGAGTGGAGCTACAATGTCAAAGGGAGAGCACTTCCAGGACTGATAGAGTGGGTCTACAATGGCCACTTAATCGATCCCGCATCGATCCATGGTGATTGATGCAACATTCACAGTAAAACAAACAAGGAGTCTGTGGCACTTAAAGACTAACATTTATTTAGTGTATGAGCTTTCGTGGGAGAAAATCTTAATCTTCATCTTCAAAGTGTCTGACAAAGTGGGATTTTCTCCCACAAAATCTCATGCACTAAATAAATGTGTTAGTCTTTAAGTGCCACAGACCTCCTTGTTTGTTTTCCTAAACTAGACTAACACAGCTACCCCTTTGGATCTTGGCAGCATTTTCAGTTTAGACAGGGCCTCTGACTCTGATGAGGAGAACATGGGCTACTTGCCTATAGTCCCCACTGTGAACAAGTAGGTGGAGAGGAGGAAGGAGTAGGAACCAGTTCACCAGATGGAGTCACTGTCCAGCATTCTCACTCACCGTTTTTTTCTTTGATCAAATTCTGAAACAGAGAAGATTGCAAAGGTACAATATGATGATGCATCTCCCTAGTTCTATTGTGGTATCAAGAGAACTGTACATTTAATTGCCCTTGAGGGCCTGTGAGGAGTGAAATCATTTATCCCTGAACTGGCTTTATTTCCTCATAGCCCACTCTCTGTTTTAGTCAGCATCAGAAGCAGGAGGGTCCAGAATCTTTGGGCATGGTATCATTCCCACTGAGTAATAGTCTTGTATGGCATTATGGTTGGGCATGGCCTGTGACCCTGCCCCAGGAATAAGAAATCATGGGTTTAGCTCCAGCATGCATAATCCAGCTTTCTATGGCTACAGGAGGTTGAACATTCCTGCCTCTGACCAGGTAGCAACCCAGACTACAGCAGAGACCAGGAAGGTCTAAAGCTGAGGAGATAAATTTATTTGCCAAGATAGGGTACTAACTCATGCTTATTTTAGATACAAATAGAAAATGACCCCCCACAGTTTGAATATGAAGAAATGGCATCTGGATTACAAGGTGACAAGTCTACAGTAAGGAACAATTGTGAATGGACTGAAGGAATGAACTTGATGACCCTAACCGTCACCTGCATCTCTACCAGCTAAGGTCCCGTGGACAAACCAGTAATGTCTAAATGCCCTTGAAATGCTTGGGACCCCATTGCTCTAGATTCTGTGTAAACGGCAAGGCAAAGGGCAAGAGGGGAAGCAGAGCCAAGGGAAGAGGAAGTGAGATGTTGGAGGTCAGAGGCTGAGTTGGAACGAGACCTGGGGTCTCTTGGGTATGAAGTAGTAGTGCTTTATACACTGGATGTGGTGAATCTGTGTGTTCTGTCTGATTTGTGCATGTTAATAAAACAGTTAATCTCTAGCACAAAATTTCTTCAGCAAGGCTAACTGAATGATGATATAAATATGCTCAATACCAAGGGAAATATTCTCTAGTGTCAAAAAATAGTGTGTGGAGTATTTTTTTTTAAATTTTAATAAATACTTTCATAAAGAAAAAGAGGGTTTTCCCTCCTTATTTTAAGGGGTGGGGAGGAGCAGCAGGGAGTTGCTATCCTAAATTTCTGGCCTTTAAAATCCAGCTTAGAATACCCTATTAATTTACTTTCCCTTTCTTTCCCAGCATTAGTTTTGAAAAAATGCCCATCACAGTGCAGATCTGTGGCTAAGTTATTCGTAGACCCACCTCATAAGTGGAGAAGTTACAAACAATTTTTCCCCCTTCTCCCCAGTAGCAGTGACTGGTAACCACATGGAGGAAGCCTGCTGATTTTTCCACCAAAGCGAACTAAGGCATATAAAGTTTGTTTCTCTCTACTGACACACAATGTAAGGATGGCCACTGGTGGAACCCCTGTGCCATGCTTATTGTTAGCAGGTCAAAGCACTGAATATCAATAGACTAATTCCTTCACCCCTTGAACCCGATCTCTGACTGGAATGTAAACTTCTATTGCACAGCTTTCACCTCTGGCCCTCACCATCTTCATGGCTCCACACTTCAAAGAATACTGTCCATGTAGAAAATGCCTTATTGAAGGAATGGTCATAGCTGCACAATTATTTCAAAAACCTCCACATTGTATTTCAGCGAAGGACAGGAGAACTGGCTAAAGTCTGAATCACTTTCAAGATTCAGATCTAAATCCTAAGGTTTAGAAATATGAAAGTCAAAACTACAATAGTCCAAACTGACACAGTCTATTCTTTGCTCCTTGAAATATGGGAAATTAAAGAGCTGCTCTCAGTTTGACTACTCACCTTTCCATTTTTGAGGCATCCAACAAAGTTGTCTGTGCTAATGAATACATTTTTTGATTGTTGGATTACATAGATTATTTTCTGTCATCTTCCAGTCCTTTAAACAATTGCTTCCTTTGAAATCCCTTATGCAAGAAACATATGCCCTTACGACACTCTTATTTCTCTTTTGTATTTAACATCAGAGTCCTCTATGTGGTTATATACAATATGGGGAGTGTTACAGGTCAGGGCTGTCAGGTGGTAGCTTAAAGCATAGGGTGCTCAATCATTGAAGTTGTCACAAAAGAAACAGGAGATACAGAAAAAGAGGAACATGGAAAATGATTTAAAAGTAAACACTTTATTTAAAGATCAAATATTTTCATGGATGGTTTTAAAGCTCCATAAACAAGGAACGTTGCTAAGTACAGGCAGGATGAGGTATCAATTTGTGAGAGCTCAGGTAATAAAATGGGTCATGGACTCAATCATAAAACCAATCTAAAATGAGAATGGATTTGGAGGGAAATCAGGGTACCCATATTTGGTTGGAATTTATGTTGACAACTATTTCCCTGATCTCTTTGTACTCTCCCAGATATTCTGTTGTTGGTCCCCTAATACTTTCCAGTCATGAATCTCCTGATATCCACGCTTGATCAACCTGTCTTCTCCAGCATTCTGCTCTCCTCTCAAGTAAGTCAACTGCTTCCCTAGAATTCGGGCACTTCCACTTTGAACTGTGTGCATTCATGAAAGAAGGTCTAAAGCACTAAAGAGAGAAAATGGAGCCACTAAAATTATTAAACACTTTACATTTCTGTAGTATCTTCAGTTTGAAGATCATAAAGCACTTTACCAACATGAGTTCATTTGCCTTCCTAGTATGTGCAAGATGGGTAAATATCACATGGAGGAAATTAAGGTACAGAGATATTCAGTCCTCTGAGGTATTGACAACCTGCTGTGACATGCTGAGACCTCTCAATCCCAGTAAAGCCACAGACCTGATTTACACACAATGGGGCATATCTTCACAGGTGGGAGTTTTGTGCAAGCCTGGATGTAAGGTTTTGTCTGATGCATGAATTTAGGTTGTGACTGAAATGCAGGGAAGTGTTTTGGACACAAGAGGTTTGAAATAATAATCATAACTAAACCTTACTCTGTATTTAGAATTTCTGTTCACAGAATCATGTAGTCAAGAATTGAAAATTATAATTCAGAAATATTTCATTTCCGTTCACTCTGCCAATGCTCCACCTTCATTCCATGTACATAGTAAACAATAATCAGAGCTTATCAAGAACTATATTTTGTTTCATGGGAAATGGCACCATTTAAAAAAATCCATTCCAAAATTAAACAAAAATGAAACATCTACAATTTACTGAAAAACATAATTCTGAAAAAAAAATAATTTCAGGTCAGTTGAAATGTTTAGCCTTAATAAAATCAAAACTGTTTGCTCCAGTTTTGACCTTCTAAAACATTACAAATTTTTAAATGAAAAATGTATTTTGTTTCTCAAAGTAGTTTCTAATTGAAAAAATTAAAATGTTCCATTCTGAAGAAGACAAAACAAAGTGTTCCACTCCAGAGGTTCCATTCCAAAGAAAGTTTTGACATGCTCAATGCTTCATTTAGTTTTTTCTTAACAGAATTTTGTCAAAATTACACTTTTTAACTGTTTAAATTTTGATGAAAATGTGATTTTTGAAAAAAAAAAATTTCTGACCAGGTATACAAAAACCCAAGCTATAATCCAGTCAGTAAAACTATAGGCTAGATTCTAATCCCCTTGTCACATTGGATAATACCGTGATTTCAACAGGATCTGTAGCAATAGGATGTTTTTTATTGCATTTGCCTGCTTGCATCAGTGCTGCTCCCAGGCCTGCATCAGAAGCATCACTGCACAGTTCAAATCCCTTGTCAAAATCAGGATTGGCTAGAATAAGCTTTCCCATTGTCACTGTTCTCCTGAACTCACCCAGACAAGCAGTCTAGCCCAGCAAGTTTGCATTTGGCAGCCCAAGCAGGAATCATGGCATGAACATGAAGGACTGAATTCACCCCACCATAATTACTGGTTTTGTAACAGTGTCCCCCATATACCTTTGCATGCAGATATTTGGCCTTATATTCCAATCTGAAAGAGAGCTCTCTCCCCTTTCAAGGGGGCCAGATTCTGCCCGCTTTACTTACTGGGCAATACCTCCCTCCTCTGGTTGATTCATTAAATCAGCCGGGTTACTTGTGGAAAAAGATACTACTCAGTGTGAGACTGGCAGAATCTGGGTCCCACAAAGGCTAAACTTAGTGGCCTAAATTTGGCAACTATGTAGGGGGGGTGAATAGCCAAATCCAAGCATGTGAACAGGGAATGGGTGAAGTCATGTCTCCACCCCTTCTTATTGTACCAGCCAACATAATTATGTGTGAAGTCCAAGACATAGGTGGCCGGGCCTAGTGGTTAGCATGGGGGGAAGGAGAGGGCAGGTACCTACACTAGCCAGGGTTGAGACACTGAAGATCAGGAGCTGACGCCAGGAACCAAAAGTCAGATAACAGAAATCAGTGGAGGTTTGGGTGTGATGACCTGGCAGGAAGCCTGTGCACCTGGATTCGAGACCTGTGGACCATAACAGTATGCCAGGGAAGATAAGCTATACCACGTATAGATGTGGGATACACTGTACATCTTCCCTCCATGCTCAGAAAAATGGGGAAAATGGGAACTAGATTGTTACAATCTGTTGGGGATCATTCTGCAACAGAACAACAATGTGCTGCTTATGGGAAAAGTCACAAGCGAACCCGTAATTAACTCTATGGAAATATCTAGATATCAAGTGCACAGAACTAAGTGTGAAGAATTTCCTCTAAACAGTTACTGGCTCAAATGTATCCCTGGTCTAATTAAATAGGCTTCAGGAAATGTTATTCAACTTTCTCGTAAGGGCAGATATAAGGCAAACAACATGCACCTTACATACAGTATTACATCCAATAAAATCACACTAAAAGAACCTTAAAATTGCAAAGTTGAGAACAGTTAGGCAATTCCAAAATTGAAGTTACCCCTTTGTGGTGCTGTTGGCACCCATGGAACTAACAGGGGAGTTATCTCCCCATTCCCAGCCATCCTGCCATATATTCTCCCCTCTTCCCTCCCGGCTTCTTTCGCATTCAAGTCAGGCAACTTCCTCTTCCTGCATGCTGCCTGGACACTATAAAGGGAACTACTGAGAATAAACTTCTCAGGCCTGGCACCACAGTGGCTCCCAGAGAGAAGCAAATACAAGAAAAATGCTGCTTGTTGCGTGCTGCCCTATGCTGGAGCACACACTGTCATACTGTAGTGATACAGTATGTGTGATCTAATCACATGTAAGATCTATGAGGGATGGAGTTTTCTCAATGCAGACAGAATGTGTGGAGAATTTAGCTGTCAATATGTGTGAAACAAGTGTGGTGGTGTTTTTTTGTATGTGTGTGTGTGTTTTGTATTTTTTTGGGTTTTTTTCCCCGAGGATTATAAATGGGCCACATTTGGGCAAATTTTCGCTGGGATGGCAGAAGGCACATTTTTAACAGGAGGGTGCTCCCCTGCCAAATTTCAAGTCCTTGCTCCAAAGCATGGAGCTTCTTAGGGAAATGGTTAGAAGAATATTTGAAACATGGGGGGGGGAACAATGTATTTTCCCTAACCTCATTGCCAGAAATGGCTGAACCATTTTAGCTGAAACTTTTTAAAAATGTTTAGCCTTAGTCGGATGTCCAGCATGGAAAATTTAAATGCTTAAAGTCTGGAAATTCGAAACAGGTTGTTTTTTTTAATGGCAACTGTCAGGCAACCTTAGCATTAGGTGCTGCTACCTACTTTGCCAACAAGCAGTGGCATTTTACTGTTGTTTAAATATTTGTCTGATAATGTCTAATTTGAAGGCATGCTTGAAAATCAAAGTTTACACTCTTACCAGACTATTTTGTAATTCTTCATCCCAGGGCTAAACCCATTGCCATTGTTTGTAACATGTGCATAGATAATAGACACAAACTGACACACAGCATGATCTCCAGGGTACTTTCCCATCCCCTCACATAGGAATGCAATGATAACTTCCATTATGGCTAAGCAGAGTTCCATGCATAATTCCCCCATTCACTGAGACAAGAAAAAAACACCACCTGATATTCCCATTCAGCTGTTAAAATTTTCCAGCTGTTAAACAATTCCCTGGATCCAAATCAAAGTCTATGGATGCCATGGGGCAAAGACTCCAATAAACTAATAATGCAGTCAGGATGGAATTGTATTATTAAGAACACTCATGGTGGCTCCATGGATTTGGGTCAACTGCCTTTAGTTAAATATATGCTACCTACTTATGTCCTTATATCCTTAATATAACTGTTTCTCCTAATGTTTTGTTATTTTTTTTCTTTCTTTCACACTTCATCATTTCCCCCTCATTAACTAATTGTTAAAAACTAATCTTTTAAAGAGGTATTTCCATACTGATGTAATACTGGAACACGGTTGTCCTTGCCGCCCTGTGAGTGTACATCTCTAAGGCAGCCCCAAGTATATGGCTAAATTACGTGTTTTCATTTACATTTCCTTATATAAATATTTGTTGTGCATCTTTATTTGGAAGCCAAATGTCTGAATCTTTGACTAAGAAACTAGAAGGGTAATGCATTGCAGTCGTGTATTAAGATCTAGTGGAAAAAAGGTTTAAATTAAGATGGGATATGGGATTATCCCATTTTGAGCAAAGCACTAAAGTATATGCTTAATTTTAGGCAGATGCTCAATTAAGTCCTAGTAAAGTTAAGGCCGTGATTTAAGTTCTTTACTCAGTAAGGTGGATTGTGTGTATATAGGGCAGGAGTGGCCAGAATTATAGAACTCAAGAGCCACATAAGTTGATCATTAAACCTTCAAGAACCAAACTGAGGCATATAGCCATATTTTACCTACTCCAAAATTACTAAATTTAAAATTCATTGCATGCTTTAATTTTATCATAAAAAGAGGCCAAATATTGATTCTACTAATGTCAGAGTCTGATAAATACTTCAGGTTACCATGAAAAGTAGGCCTACCTGTACAGTAAAAACTTAGCTTCTCCCTGCTGTCCCAATGATGCCACCACTTCTCCCTGCCCTCTCCAACAATGTCGTGCTTCTCCCCACCATCCCTGAGGCCCTGACCATGCCACCACTTCTCACTGTCTCTGACCATGTGGCCGCTTCCATACCGTCTCTGACCATGTTGCACTTCTCCTTGCCTCGTTCTGCGAGCCATGCTTTTTCTTTGAAAAGCCATATGTGGCTCACAAGTCGCAGTTTGGCGATACCTGATATAGAGTGAACTTTATCTACATGCAGAGGGACCCAAAAGGCCACTGAAGTTTAAGACCCAGATTTGTAAATCTATTTAGGTATAACTTCACTCAGCAGCACAAGGTCTAACTGATTTAAGAGATTTTCCAAAAGGATTTAGGCACTTGGGAACCTAAATCCAACTGACATATGGAATTTGGATCCATAAGTGTCTAAAGTCCTTTTAAAAATGACATTTAGATTCCTAAATCAATTAGGCACAGAGATGTTGAGCAGAGCAATGCCTGAATAGCTTTAAAAATCTGGGGCAAAAGGCTTAAATAGTGTGTCAGCCACCTGCCCTCTGAAAAATGTCACTCACCTATAAAAAGGGGATAGTAATGCTGATGTACCTTCCATGGTTCCTGGAAGGATGAATTGGGCCAGCTTCACTAGTGGATCTTAAGTAGGGTAAGGTGGGATATAGCCTTGCACAATGATGTGGTTTCAGAAAGTCTACTGATTGTGTGAAAGTAGGATTAAATCATGACTATGGGTTCTTTTCCCATTACAACAGCTGATTTGACTTCACTCTCCTCTATGTACTGTTTCCCAGTGTTTGAATCGTAACTGCTCTGATTTGCTGTTACAATGTGACCTGATCCCATGTCTTACACTCTCCTGCATTGATTTTCCTCCCATTCTGTAAGTTCCCCCATCTTCAAAGTGTCTGACAAAGTGGGATTTTCCCCCACAAAAGCTCATGCGATAAATAAATTTAGTGCCACAGGACTCCTTGCTTCTTTTGCTGAATGAGACTAACATGGCTGCCCCTTTGGAACTTGTGGAGGATAGGAGTCTCAGCAGTACAAAATGGATCCAACTTCTGAGGGCAGGGAGGAAGTCAGCAAAAAGTGAGCAGTGCTGGTTTGAAAGAGAAATAGTCATGATGGCAGAGAGATGACTATTCATTGCCTTCCCTAAGCAGCCTTCCTGGCAAGACTGTCATGGGGTTCTGTCCTACTTTAAATATGTCCCCATGCCTTCCCAGCAGAAATCCAGAGGGTGGAGATGAAGTAACGCTGCTCTGGGGTGAATTGTCTCCTGAAGCTTGGGCAGAGACTGGAAGAGTCATTTACACCATTACTGAAACCAGTCCAGTGTCTGAAAAGTGCTTTGAAGAAGGAAAATTTTGTGCGATTCTTGATAAGTGTCATTACAAACATTTTATGCTGTGGTTTTTGTAGAATCAGCTATGGAAAATTCAATGCACCCTAAATTCTGAGCGAGGTGGGAGAGAACAATGTTCAGCATTTGCTGCAAGGCCTGTGACTCCATCGCTGTGCAAGGTTTGTTGTACTATTGCCTAATTTAAGAATTTAAGTGATAAGAGCCACTTCCAGTGCAGTCTCTTATCAGTGCTGCAGAAGCAATTGATTTCCCTCTATCAGCCCTTCCAGATGTTTATTCTGACAGAGAGGACCAACAATAACTTACTTTTGGCCTATGGCTGCCTCAACAGTATCAATCTTCTGTCAATATCTGTATATTCCAAATCTCCTTACATTATACATAGGCTGTGCTAGTTGTCTATAGCACATTACCAGTTTGGGGCTCTGCATGGTAGTGGTACCTATTTCCAGAAGAATTTAGATGGGATTGATTGGGGTTTGTTTGGTATCTGAGATACTGAAAACAACTGTATAGTGGAAAGAACATTTCTGAACTTTAAAAAAGTCACTTTTAAAGGCAGAAGCAATGTGATGTCAATGGGAATATTTTTTCTGCATTATTCTCTGGTTCTTTGAATCTTTGTTTTCCAAGATACGCTCCTTCTAATGTGCATGGGCAAAAGGTGGCTGACTTACATCTGAGCTCCTTCATCCATGGAATGGTTCATGCTCAGTCATTGGCAGGCAAGATACGCCTGACTCTGTCCCAGCATTGTCCAACAATTGTGACATAGAGCTGTCCTTCTGAATCTGTTTAGGGCTTGGACCTATCGGCAGGGCTGGCCCAAGGGCTTTTGGCACTCCAGGTGAACTATGACTTTGGTCCCGTCCCCTCAGCCCCAGTCTTTTATGAGACAATATATTAATATATATTTTTAAAATAGAAAAAAAATCACTTCCATCTACTTTGATGCCCCTTGAAGCCTGGCGCCGTAGGCGACCGCCTAGTTCACCAGTACAGTTGGGCCAGCCTTGCCTATAAGATACCCACCTTGTAGCCAGGATCTAGACACAACCTCTCAGACACATTTGCAGTTTGGGAAGGTCAAAGTGATCATGAAACCCTGATGCTTGTTTATGATCCCAAGAAGTCCCGACCCCTTGTTTGAGAAATTCTTACCTAGACTAACCAGCTGCGACTCTGCATGCCCATTTCATTGAAACTTAAGCTCCTGTTGAGATGGCTAACCAGGTTGCTATTGGTAATGACAGATTTTGTTATGTGGATACCTGGCCACAATCAACTGAACTGAAGCCACCAAAGTCACTTCACAGAGGTCCTTTATGAGCTGTCCAACAGAGATTACTTTGGTCATTATTAAAACCTGGCCAACAACGGAAGCGAACAATTATTTAACAAATTCTGCACCCTTTGTGGATTAGCTGCAAACTGACTTCACTTTTTATGATTTGGGAATCTGCTGTTGTTATTTGGCTGGAGTTTAATCAAACTGGCTGTGGTGCATTAATTGCTCGTGAACAACTCCTGTTGCTGTTCTTAGAGGGGCTGACCAACCCCACAGCAGACGCAGCTGAAATTTGGTGGATGTAGCGCCTGAGAGAGCCCATGGGGTAATCTTCTGATGGTTCAGAGCTGCCAAAATTTTTTCTATGACACTTTGCCTCTGATTTCCAAGATCATGGGGTGTGGTTGGGAGACAGGAGCCAAAGCCATGGGCATATCTACGCCCCAGGTGCTCAGATACCATGGCTCTTAGTGACTCCTCTGCTTTACACATGGTCCTAGGCTAGACCCAGAATTGAGAAATGGGTACAAACATAGTTTAACATTGCTCTTGTCCTGTTCTGTCCTCTGAGCTAGATGGATTTAACCCAAGAGCAAGGGTTCTTGATTTCACTGGAGATGCTCTAGATGTACAGCAATATAAGTAATAGGACAACCTTGATGAATACCTGAGCAAGATTGTGGCTAGTCCTGTGACTCACAGCATGTGGCTACAAAAAGTTCTACTTAAACATCAGAATAGCAGGCCCTTTTCAAACCTTGCTAGACATAACCTACAGGTCCTAGATGAGATAAAGGCTAATTTTGGGACTACCAGTAGTATTTGCACGCTTGATTTGATAGGAAAGAATTTCTTAATAAAAGCAGAGCCAGAGAATTTGATGGATTTTATTTACATTAAATTTAATGTGAACAGCTCATCCATGTCTTAAACCATATGAATTTTCTTTACATTAAAAAAGAGAGAAATATGGCTAGGCTTAATGTATGTGCCATAGACAGTCAAACAGGCTTTAATAATAAATGACAGATAGTTCACTTCTACCTGCACTTGATTCTGATTCAAGTAGCCCCCCTGCTGGTCCATGAAAAAATTGTTTTTATTTCTAAATTCTGCTGCTTTCCTTCAAACTGCAGTGCACAGTCTCTGCAAGACATTGTAACAGAACAGAAATTGCAAACCTGCTATCAGTGTGGTTTAAATTGAACCACTTTTGCCTGTATGTTTACTAGCTTTTATTCTTGCTTTTATACCATGGAGCATCTTGCACAGGATGGTAGCCTCTTATGAGAACAGCAGCTATGTGAAGGGAGAGAGGCTGCAAATTTAGCAGCGTGCATCATCCATGAACCCAAACAAAGCAGATGGAGAAATATGCTTCAGTTTGCATACTAATTGTCATTCAAAATAATCTGCAATGCCGATGCATCTTTTGTATGAAAATCAGAAAGTCCTTTATAAACATTAAGTGACACACGCAATGGTCCAATGAGGTAGGAAAGGCATGCATATGTCACATCAGCCACCTTCTTGGTGAAATCAACAGCTCATAGATTCATAGACTCACAGACTCTAGGTCAGAAGGGACCAGTATGATCACCTAGTCTGACCTGCTACACGATGCAGGCCTCAAAACCTTATCTAACCACGCCCCTAACCCACGGATCTCAATCTCCCAGCCCTAGAGCCACAGATGGCCCCTAAAGTTATTTGTTGTGGCCCACAATGACACCATCTCTGTCAATATTTGCAAAATTGTTGTATGAAAAGGTTTCAGTGGTGCAGCCCTTGGGCTACAGCATTAGTCCTCATGCATGGTACAGCCCTTGAGCTACCATAATAATCCTCATGCAGCCCTCGTGGTGATTTGAGTTTGAGACCCCTGCTTAACTTCTGATTGAGTTATTTAAGTCCTCTGATCATGATTTAAGGACTTTAAGATACAGAAAATTCACCAGCAGGTGCTACAGAGGAAGGCGAAAAGCAGCTGTTCAAGGCCAGATCATTTAGGGTGCTCAGGAGGACATCACAGGACAGGACCATAGGATAGGAAGTGAAAGAGAAGATTATATCCAGCTAAAGTACAGGTACATTTAAGTGAGCAGAAGACTGTTCTTCTTGAGTTTGAATTTTGCCAGGTTATGAAAGCCAGAAACCTTATGGTATGGACTTCATGCTAGAGCACTAGTTGAGTGCTGACTTAGGAGAAATAATGCATTATCAGGCATACTTCCTGTGACACCTACGCTGTCCTAAGAATATTCTCTGGAGGTCTGCCATCCAGGTAGTGATCTGACTGTGACCAGCTACCAGGCACACTACTTAAAGTAGTGTGGCTGATAGGTTAATGTCCTTGAAAGATGAGACACGGAAAAAGGAGCAAGTGAGGTTTGCAGTCTATTTATTTTATTTTATTTTATTTTATTTTTAGTATTTTGCCCGTTCACATTCCCTACTATAGTTTTGTGAATTTTCTGAATGAAATTTAAGTTTGTCTGTTTTGGTGTAAATTAAATGTGGTGGAATCTTTAATAAAAGGCTTTTTATGGTTTTGTGAAAAATGGAAATTTTGTAATAGCTTATTTGCTATTTTTTTTATGATGTACCAGTTTTATATGGTTCTCAAACAGGAGGAATTTCAGTTTATCTTTCTATCTGAAAATTTATGATATATAAACATTTTCTGTGCAATCTGAAGGTAAGAAAAAAGCAAAGCATGAGCTGCAAAAGACTTGAAAAGGGACTGTTCAGCTGTTCAAAAGCACCAGAGTGCTACGTCACTGAGGAACTGGAAGATTCTGGGCATGGAGAGGCACAAACTCTAAACAGAATTGAAGAGACTCTTAAGAAGTCAGGAATTTGAAAAACCAAACAAACCTTCGTTCTGCATGAAATTGCTCCTGAGTAGTCTTGGCGCAGGTAGGATTTTGGGTTTTTTTTTGTTTTTTTTAAGGGTAAGGTTAATTGGACCAGCTGTGTTTGAATGGAGAGACTCTGGTAAAGTGGTTCGTTCTCAGTTCTTTAAAATGATGGAATATTTTTCTTTTGTCAACCCACAATGCCTCTTCTAGGAGGACTAAGAGAGAATTGGTTTCAATAAACTGGAGTGTGGCAAGAGAAGGGAAGTTGAGGCCTTTATTTTAATACAAGAACAAGGGAGTGTATTACAATGGAAAAGGGAACAAATTTGAAACTGATAAAACATATTTTTTCATACAATGATAAATAGCCCATGGAACTCATTGCCAAAAGGTATTATTGAGACCAAGTACTCAGAAAGCTTTTAAAAGAATTGAATACGTATATGGATAATGAGAACATTCACAGCTGCATGGGAGAGGATAAAAGAAAAACTTTAAAAGGGGTTTAAATCGTCCTGCTTTGTGGCATAAGCCAAATACTAATCAGCTGGGGTCAGGAAGAAACATCTTCTACAGGCAGGTTATCCCAAAATTGACCGCTATACTGTTTCTTCTTCTGAAATATCTGGTACTGACCTCTGTCAAAGGCAGGTAAGTGGAATATATGGTCTGAAAGCCAAGTCCCAATGTTCTTATATAAAATCTTGTAGTTCTTAGAGGATGGATCGCTAAGGGTATGTCAACACTAGCCAATTAGTCCAGACTAAGCAAGCTTAGTCCAGACTAATTTAGTTCATGTCTACACTAGGCTTTGCCTAGTTCGAACTAAGAAACTTCTTAGTTCGAACAGTTAGTTCAAACTTAGGACTTAGTTTGAACTTTATTTTGAACTAGCGTGATGTAGACACCTTAGTTCGAACTTTAAAAGCTCAAACTAAGCGGTTAGTTCAAACTAACTGCACTTTCTAGTTTGAACTAACTTTTTAGTTCGAACTAGCTGCATTTTTTAGTAGTCAGTGCAGCTAGTTCGAACTAAAAAGCCATGTTTAGTCCAAACTAACCTGTGGTTAGTTCAAACTAACTGGGAACTGCTTAGTTTGGAAGAAAGAAGTCCAAACTAAGCTTTCTGATGTAAACATAGCCTAAGTGTGTTGCGGCTTCCTTCAAAGATCTGACAAATGCTGTAAGCTCTGCTCTAAGTAATCTAAGATATCATTTCAAAGAAAGTTTTTAGCCTTTTCACTGCAAAGATAGCTTTCATAATGATAAATATCCACCAGACTTTTAAATTTGTCCTGGTGATTTTCTCTAAACACCACTGTTTATTCAAGGTGACTTTTAAGGGAAAGGAAGGTTTCTTTTAAATAACATTAAAAGCTGCCCCCATCCCAATCTATGGGTTAACACTGAGCTACATTTCAGATAAATAATCTGAAGCTGGAAAGAATTTGACACTTAGGGATTTAGATTAGCATTTGTTAATAACAACAATACCTGGTTCTTATATAGCTTTTTCATCAGTAGATCTCAAAGTACTTTACAAAGGAAGTTGGAGTCATTATCCACACTTCACAGATGGGGAACAGAGTGGTGAAGTGACTTGCTAAAGGGCACCAGCAGGCCCATGGCCAGGCTGGGAGCAGAAAGCAGGTCACTCAGCAGTCCAGTCCAGTTCTCCATACATGTGCAAGGGAATAGTTCGAAACCAGTGGGACCACTCATTTGAGTAATTGCTCATCTGTGTGAGTACCAGATTCACAGTCTGGCCTCTAGGAAACCTGAGATGGTGCAAATTAGCCTCCTTCTGCTGCCCTCAGTGTATTACACCGCTGATTCCCTTAGACCTACTTCCCAGCATGAAGTTTACACCATCTTAAAGACTGCCTTGAGCTCATTCTGTCTGTGGATATTGCTGGGAATAGACCTTGGACAAAATCGTGGCCTCAGTGAAGTCTATAAGAACTTTGACATTGACATCACTGGGGCAATCTTGACAGCATTTCACTCAACATATCCCATCTCTCAGTACCCTAGTCTACGTATGCAGTATTTGTAAAGTGACTTCCATGTATGGGCCAGATGCTCCACTGGAATAAGACATGTAGCTTGGCTCCAATGAAACTAAAGCAGTTGACACTGGCAGAGTATCTCTCCCATACTATTACATCTGAAAGACACTTGTGTAGTGGAAGGTATTTTTATTTGCTTCTGTACTGTCAAATAATTTCAAAAACATCACTAAAGCAGACAATGAAATGTCCTACATTGAAAAACCTCGTAATTTATTGCAGATCTTTGGGAGAACATTTGTAGAACCCATTTAATTCATTTAATAGTAATGCAAACATTGATATAAATTAAGACTCCAGAATGCTTTCTCACATCTTTTCTCTCCCCATGAGAGGTGAATGAAAATGGTTTATTACTTGTGGATTATAATTGCTTAAAATAGGTTATGATGTAAAAAAAAATCTAATCCCTTTTACTAGGCAGGAGCTAAATTCTACAGACAGAGAAATTACATCAAACGGTAGGGCGTTAAGGAAGAAACATGCTCCTTCTCCCTTTGGGGAAATGCTAAGAACGTCTTTTTAGAACCATCAAAATTCACAAGCTGTAATAAATTATTCTTTTTCATTACCCATTTATTAAGTAGGCTGTTTGGTATAACGGCAGAAAAATTCTGTTTAATTTTTACAGTATTACACTACTGTGATTTCTGATTTGACACAGACTAGAGTTATCAAGAGGAATGATGTGTTTTATTTTGTACATTGGGACCATCTTCTCACCAAAATTCTGATGAAGACAACTTTTAAGCATGTTATATTGCCACTTGTCAGCCTGGCTATTCATCACGGAAGCAAACTGGCTCAATGCGATTGCTAACTTCAGGCTGGATCTGATGAAGAACTTTGATTACAAGTTTAGTTAACTTATGCACACAGTTATCAGTTGACACATTTCTGCAATCTGTTAACATAAATTGGAATGCTCAGCACCCTTTCTTTATATCACTGAATCCCTAGGTCTTAACCTATTACACAGCACAGGTTGTGGAACAATTTATCATTTACAGAAATCACCCCATTGCTTGCAGAAGTTTCTTAAAAGGACCTACATTCTGATAATATTATATTCACTCTCTTTTGTAATTACATGAAGAATGATATAAAATGGGCTATTGTGCTGAACAAGAAAATGGATGAAAATTGAACTGAAAAACAAGTGAATATATAACCTCATCTTAAAAATGTTACAAATATTGCTGCTTCATCATAGAGTATCAGTTACAAGAGTCTCAAGTGGGTGTGAAAGATCAAATACAGCTTGTCAGACAATATAGAATTTTGGATAAGGTCCCAGGCTGAGAATCAGAAGTATAATCTATTTCTGGCTGAGCTTTCTGGGTAATCATGGGTAACTCTAATATTTAAGTTATAGCTTGCACCGGGAGGCCCCAATCATCACTGGACTTATTTGAACTGGCTTCTGTACACAGAAGACAACACAATTACTGCTACAAACAGCTTAAAATCCAGGCCAAAATAAATCCCCCTCTCTCTTTGTCTCAGTTTTCTCATCCTCAAAGCGCAGATAGAAATGATAACCCATCTTTGCTTAAGATCTTCAGAGAAAAATACAACATAAGTGTTGAGTTTTCTGTTTGGGTGCAATAGGACTTGTTCTCCTGAAGCACTTTTGAAAAATCCTACCCAGGGTTAATAAATCTGTTGGTCTGAGGCTTTGTACCTGGGTATTACCATGGATTTATTTACAGTGCTTCTAGGATGGGAGGAACCACTGGCTAGTTAGCATGGGCCAGGTCTCATGCATTTGGCTTCCATGCTCAGAAAGCCAGCTTTCCTGAACATTTTTAAAAGCAGAGTTATTGGAGTTGCACAGGGGCACATTAAGCAGCTCTGATAGAGACAACTGGCCAGATCCTCAGCTGATGTAATGGAGTTATGCCAATTTACAGCAGTTGATGGTCCAGCTGAGCCTCCCTGCACACACCCTCTTCCTGTGTTTCACTCTGTCCCCTATACAGGGCTGTTTGTAGCCATCCTTTCTAGCGCAAAAAAATAATGGTAAAGGGAAAGAAAATTGATAAGGCAGAGACTGAAGCAAGACATGTTTTCAAATAAGATTAAACAAAAAAGAAGAAGAAAAAAACAGGAAGTTGGGTAAGAAATAAAGCAGAAAGACAGCGGAACAGCTACCTGCTTCTCCCACCCCCTGAACTGAAACAATAGATCAAACAAATGTCCTTATTTTATAGGAACAGTCCCAATATTCAGGACTTTTTTTTATATAGGCATCTATTATCACCCCCCCCATTCCTGATTTTTCATGCTTGGTATCTGGTCATCCAAGAACAACCCAGGAATACTTGCTCGTTAGCTTGGTCCAAAGGGGGCGGGGGGAGATGGTTATAAAACCCACATTGTATCTTCACAGCCAGTAGTGATGCAAAGCTGCTTTCTTCAGCTAGGAAGTGGATTACATTTTTATAAATAATCCCCAGCTCTTTGACTGAAAAAATTTGATAACACTCCCCCTCCTCACTTTTTTCCTTTTGCCTGTGTGCTTTAAAAAACATGATCCCACCTTTCCCACCCACTCCGCAGCACATGCCTGGACGCGTTTTTGAATTTACAATATGTAACTTCATTTGTGCCCCATGCTGGTAGGATGGGATTCAAACTGGGCAGGGGGAAATACTAAGGACTTCACTGAACCATAAAATTGTTATAGGCAGCATTTCAGTTTCAACAAGTGCCAAAAAATCTTTTTTAGGAATATAAAAAATAAAGCAGAAACAAGAATAACAAGGCTATTAATCTTTCATTAAGTTAAAGGGATGAAAAGGAATCGCTTAAAGAATCATTCTTTACTTACACCACAAGATTGAATACCCCCTGCTAACTTCAAAGGCACTAAATGCAGTTGGTTAATATTATTGGCACAGAACCAGATGGTGGTTTACTTTAGTTTTTACATGATTTTTTTTAACAAACGAAAACATTAGCAGTTGCACGCTGATTGTTGAGTAACAGCTATTGAAAAGGGTGCCATTTGTGCTACCAGTAATATGTCAATTTTCAGACATGTAATAGCTGCTCAAAAATCACATCAGCCAATGCATGAAGGATAAAGTCTGTATTGTTGCCCTTATTTGTTCTGTGGTTTCAAATCAGACATGAATCACTGGTTCCCTCCGTCTACCAGTGTGTCTGGACTTGCAATAGGCTTCAATGAAATATGGACTGTATCCATCCCACAAGAAATGATAGATACCCAGATAAGAAGTGCAACCTCTCCCCTGCTTCCCTGTGCAACTGCCATTGTGTTTCCACCCCCTTCCCTGCTTCCTAAGTTTGCAATGTGTACATTGAAAACAAAGCTAATTACTACTCTGACATCATTTTGTGGTTATGGTTTTTTGCGCTGGGGTTTTGGTGCCAGCTGCTGAGCAGGGGATTGTGGTTGCTCCTGTCTAGCAAATGGTAAACAGCAAGAAGCAGGGAAAAAGGCAGGAAGTGCTCATGATGGTTTGACAGCATGTTGATATCCTGGTGAGTTTGATGGAGCTGATTAGAGAAGGCCCACTTAAATCCAGGTTATATGGGCTTGTGAAAAGGGAAGAGTATTTTTCTCTTTGTCAGTCTGAGGGTGATTTAGTCTCCATCCCACAGCCACGCACACTTTGGCTTTCTGCTTAGCTTGCAAACAAAAAGTAAAGGCTTGATTCTGAGAGATGTTCAATGCCTGTTGAGCACTTAATCACAGTAGGCTGAACCATGAATTTGCTAGTGTTGGGGAGTAAGGAGGCACAAGGAGTATGTCTACACTGGAGGCTCTAGTAAGCCAACTTAACAAGGTCAACTTTAGTCAACTTAAAGTCAAACTTGTTAAGTCGAGTTAGAGCATCCAGACTCAAAACTCCTGTCGACTCCCTGCATCCACACTGGCAGGTGCTAGGTCAGCTCATCCTGGTGCCCAGGAGCTATGGGATGGGGTGTGGAGGCCAGTTAAGTCAATTTAAGGGCTTTTCCCCATCTACACTGGCTTAAGTCAATTAAATAAGGTCGACTGAAGCGTTAAGTTGACCTTAAGAGGGGGTGTTATTGACTTACGGAAGCGCATAAGTTGACTCAATGAAAGCCCAGTGTAGCCACATGGGTCTGTAGGTCGATTTAAGCTTCCTTTAGTCAACCTACAACTTCAGTTGTAGGCATACCCAAGGAGTTTTTTTTCCTTCTCCATGCAGGCTACCTGCATTGCCAGATCCTGCAGAACAGCTGCTAACAGGCCATCGCTCCCCTTCTTCCAGAAGGGGAGCCATGTCACGGTAGTCCAGCAAAACAAACAAGGAGTCTGATGGCACTTTAAAGATTAGCAAATTTATTTATTGCACTCCCCTTCTTGTCCAGGTTAATGGCAGGTGGGGACAGAGCATTGACTCTGCCCTCTCATATACCAGTAGGTGTTGCCGAGCCAGTGCAGAGGGACTAATGCAGATTACGTCAACTGATCTAATGCAGGTTACTTCATGGACCAAGGAGGTAGGAAGCCCTTCTGAATCATAATTTAGTCCCTGAATCTTATTCTGGACAGACTGCAAGGAGCAATCTTAGGCCACTGGGAGATGAGAATGCTTAAGCCCCCACAAGAGGCATTAAGCACCTTCCAGGATAGGGCTCTTTTACTGCTAGATGTGTTACTGATTTTTATTATTTGGATGCCAGAATCTGGACTTGTTTAGCTGTGTGTGACCTCACTGCAGATGGGTCATCTTCCAGCCTAGAGCTACATTGACAAAGCCACACACCCCTGTGATGTTAGCTCTGGACTGGGGCCACACAGTGGAAATGAGAGTGAAGAACCTGAATCCTGTGCTCCAGTGACTACCCTGTTGGCACCCAGGAAGTGTAGAGGAGGAAACAGCCTGGAGGAGGAAACAACAATGAATTCAGAGGCCAGGGGAAAGAAGGGAGTGGATCGAAACAAAGCGTCTCGTGAGACTAGGACAGAAGGAAGGGGAGAGAAAGTGGGTCTAGGACTGAAAAGGAGACTGGGGCAGGGAGACTAGGACCTGTGGAGGAAATGGGGGGACAGGATTGGCAGCCAGTTGGCTGAGATTGGACAAGAAGCAGGGAAGAATGGAGGTGACTGGGACTACCTGAACATGTCTAGGAACCAGTGGGAGGGGAAGTGAGGGGAGCTGGGTTGCAGTGGGAAATTTGAGACTGGGATTGGCTGGCTAAAGTGTTGGAACAAGGAATCAGTGAGAGTATATGGAAGAACACCAGGTTTCTCTGAGGAGGCCAGGAAAGGACTGGCTGGGCAGAGACTAAGATTGGCAATGAGAAGCCTGAAGAATGGAGACTGTGTCCTGGTCTATACGCAGTTTCAGCAGCAATCAAAAGGAGATGCACAAAGTACTTAAAATACCCTGCATTTCTCCCTCTGATTGCTTACTGCCAACTTACAAGGGTGTTTTCAGTAGCCTGAGTCAGGGTGGTCTTACTCGATCAACTTCCTGATCAGCTAAGCAGGTCTTCACAGATGCACTCAGCTGATCGGGGAGATCAATCCAATGCAGCAAATTTGCCACCATCAGTAAAGACAATCCCTGTGACTGTATAGGCAAGGATGAGGAGCCAGGTACAAAATGAGTCATGGTTGGACAGAGAAGTCTGTGCGATCCAGAGCTCGTGGCCCTCCAGAGCCCAGAATGGAGTTCGAAGTTCCTAAGTCTCACCATTCTATGGCTGTCCAAATATCTGTGAAACCTACTGACAAAATGGGTGTCTCATGCTCCTCTGGTGTTGGTCCATCTAGAGCATAACCACCCACAGTTGCTCAAGTTAGGAAATGCCAAAATTAAGCTGGCCTCTTTGTGCGTAGGCATTATGATCTAGTCTTTAATTATGTGACCACATACTGTTTTTCCCACTTGCCCTCATTCAGCACGCAACTCATTTACCAAGAAGCTATTCAGTATCTGCTCTGGCAATCTTAATTCTGGCCTTTCCTAATTGCTGAGTGCTTGACTTTGCAACCTGAATAACAGTCTTTTAACATAATTATTGTGTGTAATAAATAATATGCAATAATAACAACAACAATCGAATCTGCAATTATTCCACAGAAACAGCTACAGTAATTGCACATCCTTGCATCAGCTTGGCCCTGGCACTACAAAAGAGGTTCACTGCCAGGAGAGGGCTGTGGTGTTTCCACTACAAGTATCCCTCAGGGGTTTCACTGGGGGAGAATGGAGAGGGAAAATAGGACTATGTGGTGACATGGTTTTATCATGGACTGGCAATGTGAATACTTACCCAGGTTCCCAGTGGGCTCGTGAAAGCTTGTATCAAAACCTGTACCACTATGTCATCACTGCTTCTTTTAGCCACGCTTGCTAGATTGACACTAGCATGGGGAAGTGTGCCCATGTTGCAGTTGCACTTCTTACGGCAGTGTGGAAATACCCTATAGGGGCCTGACCCAAAGTCATCTGAATGCTTTCTTTGGATGAGGACTTTAGGCATGAGCCCCAGAGGTAAGCCTTAGGACTTTACTTTACATCCCAGTGTAGTACAGGTTCATGCTGCATCTTGCTGATTTGTTACTGCAGTTTTGTTTCACTTTGTGAAATGTTTATCTTACAGAGAAGATTATTTTTTAAAGCTTGCCTAAGCAAAAAGCCTTTTCAAGAGCAGGAACGGCTGGCTCACATTCGAGACAACTGTCTGTTAAATGTTATATTAATGATAAGAGCCTAAAAGACCTACTTGGGGGAGAGCAATCTTTTTCTTTCCTTTTTCACACTATCTTTGCTGGAGTTCCTTTTCCATTAGCAGAGGATGGGAGCTGTTTTCTTTTTCTTTCTTTTCTTCTTTTTTATCACTGACTTCAACTACAGGTCAGCTTTGATTTGCGTGAGTCAGAAACATATTTATCTCTGAAGTTCTCTCTCTGTGCCTGGCAATGATGTGTGTCTCTGCCTCTCAGAAGAAAGAAACATGTTTTAAACAAAAATCAGTGCCAAAAAAAGAATGACAATAACAGCTATTTGTTTGACCTGCTATATTATAGATCTGACTTGTATACCTACCAGTGCTGTATGATTTCAAGGGACTATTTTAATTCTTCCATGGCAATGTTTATAGAAAGAGATCCAAAGTCCAGATCCTGGGATGAACCCTCCTAAACTCAAACAGTCACTGAAGCAGGTAGAGTTGACCTAGTGTTTGCCCTGTGGAAGACCTGTTTTATTTTGGCAGGCATTCTGTTAGTTGCAGGAAGCACTCGAGCCTTAATCTGGACCACTTGTCTGGGAGTGAAAGGAAACAACCAATTCAGGGAACTATCCTCTTGAGAAACCACAGGCAGTCTTTACAAAGAGTTCAGCAGGCCTGCAAATGCTGCAGGCTCTCTTGAAATCCCCAGTTTAGGATGGGCTCGTGGGACAACTTTCTGTTCTCAGTGTCCCAGAGAAAAAGCCAGTTGCCCAGCTCTGCACAAATACCAATGAGCATCAGTATGTTTAAACATGTGCTTTGCATGTTCAGGTTTGCACATCCTTCACTTATGGCCATCTGCAGGACAGCTGGATGGGGAGTTTTGACTTTGCATTGCGTTGGGTGTCATGAGATAATTTGGGTCTCGCTCTATAGCAGGCACCTCTGCTGCTT
>ML682041.1:10311003-10525390 GCA_007922195.1 Podocnemis expansa
GCCTGTGCAAGTCATTGTTACCTGATGTCTTTCAAAGGGTATGGGGCAGCTTGACAAGGAACTAAAAAGTACTGAGTTTCTCAGCAAACACTGTGTGCCTCATCTTTCCCAGAATCTAGGGCCTAGGTTACACCATTTTTCTCAGCAGTTGGCTACAAGCGTGTCCAAAGTCAACACTGTCAGGAGTTACCTTACATTTCCATTGACCTACAGACTTAGACTCTAAAGTATTTATACACAGCTGCTTCTCACACCTTGCACAGACAAAGTCAGTGTAAAATGCTACCAAATCAGAATTTTCCATTGTCACCAGGGATAGGGTTTTACACTTTCTTTGCACAGGTATAGATAAGAAGGTGCAGCTGAAAATCATGCCCCTTGTATTAAAGTGCTCTGTAAGCACTCACTTAAGCAGGTATAATTGTATCCAGAAATAATCAATAGATGGCTAAGTGAGAAAAAAGACTAGGACTGCAAATGGGGTGAATCATGCTTACCTACCCGAGTAGTCCTATTACATTTTACTAAGACTCCTGACCTAAGGCAAGCAGGATTTAGCACAGTGTTTAGAAACAAAGCAATGTTTCAAAACTAGCAATGGTAGTCCAAGGCTTGTGGTGAGTGACACATATGCAGCCCCGGTAGGGCGTCCCTCTCCAGTAGCAATTTTCTTTTTATTCTCTATGTAAACCACTAGAGATCTTCATTAACGTATCTTCCTAGAGACCAAAAGATGATCAGATCAAAGATAAATGCTTTTCTGTGTTTTATTGAATTCCTATCTAATCTATCTCACTAGACGCCTGATTTACAAAGAGGCTGAGCACCTGGGATTCCAAAAGAAGCTAACAACAGCTGTTGATACTCATCACCTCTGAAAATCAGCCTCTTCTAGGCTTTTATAGTACCCTCATCATGGGTCCTCTGATCACCATACAAATTCTAGAAGTGCAATAAGAGAGAATATGCAAAGATTTCTCAAATTCATCTGAGGCATGGCCAAACTCTTCTGATGTATTTGTTGCATAACTGGGAAATGGAGACCAAAACTATAATGTGAACAATCTGAAAATGCAACTCTGACTTTTCCTGTAATTTACCCCATTCTATCTGGGTAGATTTGGGATTAACAGATTCCTCTAGTACAGGGGTAGGTGACTCCAGGCACCTGTGCCGACAGTGGCACCTGAGCCCATTCAGAGCAGCACATGGCACCTTCTGCAGTACCACAGAAATTGCCACTCCTGCCACCAAAAGCCACTCTAGGCAGCTTCCTTTGGGTGCAGCTGGGGCACAGGGGATTCCCCCCCATGCCTATGTGACACAATAAAAAACTGCCCAGAGTGGCTCCTATCTGTAGTGTGATGCTCCCCAAAGGATCCACTCAGGGCAGCTTCTTTCTGCAACATGGCTGGGAACCCCTGAAAGGATCTGCTTCTTTTCGTGGCATACCTGGGGACCTCTGTCCCTAGGCACACTGCCAAGATGAGCCACTCTGGGCAACTTCTTTCTGTGGCATGCCTGGGAAGCACTCCTATTACAGCTGTGGCCACTGCTGAATTTTCAGGCAGCCACCACATTTTTCAGCAGAGGGGGCCACTGGCACTAGCCGAGGGTCAGGGACAAAGGACCGGCACAGGAGTTAGCAAAGATTGCTGACCCCTGCTCTAGTAATTCTTTGAAGTAATCTTTTGGTTTCTTCATAACAAATCTGGTTCACACTGTTGCAGTTATTGATTTTCTGTATGGTCTGTTCATCGAATACTGTTAAGATAGCATCTTTTATATGACTAACCTATCCTCCTGGAAAATGACTCTGTGTTGAGGAATTGGGGTACAGAAGGAAAAAGGACAAGCAACACATAAGTATGCAAACATGGATAGAAACTATTTTAGATACAACCTTGCTTTTTTGTGAAAGTCCAATGCTATGCAGTTCTTACCTTAACTAGTGTCTATCTTATGATAAAATGAACACTGCTTCTTGTGATAAACAGTGAGTGTTTATTTAATACTTGTCACATTGGAGATACAGATCTATTTTGTTCAGTCATGATGTCAGATCTCATCTACCAAATTTACTATATGATTAGCAGTTTTCATTTAAACTGACTGTTTTAATGATTCAGAGCCAAATTCAAAGCTGATAAAATCACATGAACACTTAATTCCAGGTCTGAATTTCAGCTGGTGTGTTAGATAAATTATACTTCTTTCTGTTTTGTATAATCACCAGATAGTTCTTGATGTGTTGTGGGGACCACTGAATTATTATTTCACTTAGGAAAAAAGGTATATCTAGTAAAAAATAAAAATAAAAAAAAAAGAAAAATATCACTAGCAAAAACTGATATTAAACTTCAAATCACAGTGCAATTTAGGTCACAAAAAAAGTTCTTGTTGTCAAATATTTCTTCAGCTATTTTAATATGGACACTGAGGGCTTAGCAGCATAAATTGTTCTATTGAGTTCATTTGAGTTATGGCCATTTACACTAGGATAGGATCTAACCTGGAGGGTTCTGCCACCCTCACATGCTGAGAACAGCCTCACAAAATAAGTAGTCTTATTATTGTTTGTGACTATCTACTTATCCAGTCCTGCAGTCCTGTTCCATGCAGACAAACCCATGAGCTAATGAAGTCAACAGGACTCAGTCAGTGCAGAAATATACATCCTCCTATAGAACAGTTTGCAGGACTGGAACGTAAGGTGCATAGAAAAGGCCATGCTATTTTGACCTAACTTTTGCCACCACCGGGTCTCAGTCAGTTGCAGAATCAGGAGTGATTTTGTCCTATGACATCAATGTATCCCTGAGAAGTGTAATTCTTGACAAACCATGGCAGTCTGTGTCATCCACTGGGCTACTTCATAGCATCCCTTTTCTCCTGGCATTCTTTCTCACCAGGCCTTCTGCAGAAGCCCTATTGCTTTAGTGTTGCTGAGTTCTGATTTTCTAGCTAGCTACACTTGTGTGCCGTGAAAGGAAGAAAGAGTTCACTGAGTGGTAAGGGCACCACCATAACAAAAAAAGGATAGATCAAAATATTCTGGAAGTGTCTGTGGAACCTATGGGAGGGACAAGAACAAGGAAAGTCTCAACCACTCCCTGGTCATGGGAGCCTGACTCCCACAATGCATTCATAGAGGATTATAGCTCCAAAGCTGGTGTCCCTTCCATGTCACCGTCTCCTTGGATCTGTTTTTATTTGCATCCTTTCTACTTATAAGAGCAAATGGTCCAGAGCACCGAGCATGTGAATGTACAGTCTGCTCTTTCTTCACAGTTAGCGTTGGATGAGATTTAGTGGATTAATGGGTTAAGGAAAGAGATGTAATGGAAATAATTTATCTTTTAATTCTTTGTTTTAAAAAGCCCCTCACACATCCTATTCTTATCAACCTGAAAAAACAAATGGGAAGTTAATGAAGCAAACCACTCAGTCTAACACAAAGATTACTAGACACCCTGGCAAAATGACAATCATAAATAAACAGGCTTTGTTCTCCTCCTCCCGACAACATTGCCCTCTCATGGCCCTGAGAACACACCCAGTGTAATCAATCATCCTTACTAATATTGAACGGAGTGGAAGTCTAAGTGAAGAACTGAATGATGGAAGTGTCAGATCATTTTTCTCCCATAACTTAGGGCACACACACCATGATGCATTCCTCAACTGTTATTAATTTAAAAGATTTAGGGCTGAAGAAAGGAGATGGTGGAAATCTCATGCTGGTTCACATGAGTTAGCTTAGGTTGAGGGATTTGTCATTTTATTCTGATTACAGTGATTCAAAGTATCTTGTGGGAGGACCCTCATTTGCTTTTTTTCTCTCCAGTCTTTCTCTTTAACCTTAAACTGAAGAAGACCAAGACGTAATGTCCCGTGCAGTGGATTGTCAGGAAAACATTAAAATAAAAATAACTCTGACCTTGAAACATAACTTTTCAGTAAAATATTAAAATAAAACTAATTCAGACCTCAAAACATAACTTAATTTTTCATATACATGCAGGTAAATAATCAAATGTTTTCTGCTTTGATATTCTCACCAACCTATGGAAAAACAGGATCAGCTGTATATCATGAAGGTAGTCTTCAGAATAATGTTAAGCTTCACAGAGAAGAGAGCACAAAGATTTTGGCTTTCTTCCATCTTTGAGATCTGTGCCATAGAAATATATTTGTCTTTGGCAAATTAAGAAAAGTTCCATTGGGGTTCATTTTGGTAAAACGAGCCTCAGTTCTGCATGGTGATCCATGGACCTACAAGAAGATCCTTTGACTTCAAATTGTTAACATGTTCTGAAACTTGGTTTCAAGAATCAATATTTTTTTTGTGTTCTATGTTTCCTGTTATTCCGTGGTCTTTTTGGGAACTGGAACTTCACATCTCTCTGTTGGAACAATAGCTGACTGCTTAGGAAAGTCTACATTGAAAAGTTCTGTTTTCATTTAGGATCACCTGGCAGGAAACACCAGACTGGATCAAACCAGTGGTACATGTAGTCTAGTATCCATCACTGAGTGACTGGTACCAGATGTTTCAGAAAAAAAGGTGAAAGAATGTTGCATTTGGCAATTACAGGATAATATTCTCTATGAAAAGGTTTGCTCATCACATTTGTTATTTAGAAGTTAACTTATGCCCTGAAGTCCTTCTAGACTTCTTGGAGGTTTATTTTTTTAATAGTTACTACTACATGTTCAGATATTCTTGCTATCTATATTAGCGTCCAATGCTTTTTAGAATTCCATTCAGCTCTTGACCTTGGTGATATCTATCTTGTAGCAATGGCTTCCATAGGCTCTCTGTATGTTGTGTAAAAGCAGTGAGAGTCCTGTGGCACCTTATAGACTAACAGATTTCTTCGAGCATAAGCTTTCATGGACTTCAATCCACTTTGTCAGATGTGTGTTGTGTGAAATAGATTTTTCTTTCATCAGTTTTGAGTTTGCCATCATCTAACTTCGATGCCAATGTTCAGACAAGTATTAAAAAAAGACTTTTCCATTTAGACTAGGGGGAAAAAAATCAAATATTTTCTGGTAACTTCTCACATGATATAACATTACCTTTTTAAAACTTATTTTGAATTTTCATACTGGGCAGAGATTGTTTAAACAACAGCATCGCATCTAATATAAGGACAATATTTTAAAGATGCAATTTTCAGTGAAAGAAACTAGTTAAACATGTAATTTTCTTCTGTCTTTGATGGATCATTTGCTCAGACATAATGAATTCCTCTGAATCTGATAACTTTATTTCTAATAAAGTAATCATAGTAAAGTAATGAGCTACTGTACCATGATTTTTGCTTTGTTTTACATTGCTCGCCTTATTCACATGAAAAAAGTCCTTGAACTCTTGATTAGTCTTCCTCGCTTAAAGGACGTGTCTTTTTTCAGATTGAAAGAAAAAAATTATTCAGATTCTTCACTTTTATTCACCATTACTCAGAAATAATGAATGCTGTCATTTCTTATAATGACCTGAAACATCAAAGTTAGGCCCCTAGTCATGATAAAAAGATATAGGTCTGGCTTTTTTATTAGGATAAAAACTTGTTAATAAATGTCAGCACAGTGGTTCAGGTACTTTAGCCTGTTAGACCTCCAACAGGGAGATCCTTAGATTATAAGAAGAAGAAAAAGAAAAAAGAGAAACAGAGATTCATGGGAGAAAAGGGGGAGGGAAGACGTGATTTCGGATGCTGTGAAACAAAAGGAGAGGACGTTCCCATTTGTTCTCTCCCACCAAATTTGCCTCTGCCCAGTTCAAGGCTGGCACCGCTGTTCAGGTCAGAGATTTATTAAAATGCAATAAAGTGGCAATGTTTCTGGAAGCCTCAGTGTTCATCTTGGGAAAGAAAGGAATGCGCTGAAGAATCTTTACAAAAGGGCCCAATCCAAAGGCCTTTGAAGTCAATAGGTATATGTATTTCCATTGAATTCAGAGAGCTTTTTACCAAGCTCTAATCACATATTATTGAACCAAATGCTGAAATAGCTTGTTGGCCAAGAGTAAGAGTGGAGGTCATCTACTATTGTTATTAACAGAATTTCATAATTAGTGGAGCCAGACTTTATCACTGATGTGGTGGGGATAGCTCTCTGCTGAAACCACCGTACAATGAAAGACATTACGAACTTGAAACAGTTGAAAGATTTGGGATTGTTTTAAACTTAATCAAAAGGCTGACGCCCTTTGTATTAGCACTTTCAGAAAGATTTTTTCGGCAGGACTGGTCTTCATTTCTGTTCATAAATATTTTAAAAGTATATGTGCTTTTCAGATGCTATTTCATGTCCTTTTCCTAGAGAATGACCTCTCCTATTCTATGTGAGACTGGATATTATTTTTACCAAAAAGAGATCTCTTTAATCAGCTTAAAAAACACTGTGAACGGAAACTGCTCTTATTTAAAAGTTTAACTTTACTTTCATCAATTTATAATCAGAGTCCTTCTGGTATGTTTGATTCCTGACAAACAAGGATAAAAGTCTTGTACCCCCATTGCTAATGAGATGATAAAACAGCAGGGATCAAGTTTTTAATTACTACAGGCTACACAGTGGAGAGGTACCAATGATATTTTCTATTGCATGTCTAAGTTGTAACTTCAGGCTTGTGACAGTCATGCTGTGTTCCTCTGCCTTTGATGATCACTCATCTTTGTCTCCTGAGAACATACAAAAATTTCTGAGCTTGGATCCTGGGGGGCTTGCAATTATTGCTGTAACCTGGCACAGGTTCCACTGCAGCACCATCATTGCTCCATGAGGCTCTCATGTCTTAATGCTGCCCATTATCCTGAAAGGAGAATAGGAGATTCAAAACATCTATGGACTTTCCTACCCAGGCAATATGGGCTCTCAATCTAACAGCATGAGATTTCTATTAATAATTAGGTATTTAATTAAACTGAGAACCTCTTAGTATTAAATTTTCCTGTTAGGTACACAGTCTATAATATACTTACATACAAAGGATGATATCTGGAGACATGCAGACATATGCAGGGTTTGGGTCTAAAAGATTCAGGACTTGGAAAGTTGACAATGTGAACAAGTTGCACAGAAAAGGTCACTATTTCCTGTACACAGTTATAGAGCTTGGGTGAGAAGTTTTAATTTCTGTAAATAAAATGACAGCTGAGGTAAGATATTAAAACTGGTTGTGTCAGTGAGAGATAGCTCTGTTATTAGGGACGGGTAAATTGAATTATTAATCCCTCCTTCTCCTCCATCCAAAATCACAAATCTCAACCACATTTGGCAAACTGAATATTTTTAGTCACTATTCCTGCTATTCAAATATTTTTTGTCCTTTCACAACCCATCCCAGACTCTCTTACACAAATGTGAGCTTAAGACCCTGCACCTAAGGAGCTGATACAATACAACTGACTGAATAACCACCATCTGAGCTCATTAATATAGACAAGGCCTAAATGATTTGAAAATGAGGACTTTGATAGATTACACAGAAGGATACCTGTGAGGTATGCAGGCGGCTGGATCATTCTGTCTCACGCTATTAAAAGTTTGCAAAGGGGAAAGGAAAGGGAAGACTCTGTGGTCTTCAGCTCAAAGTTTCTACCAGTTTTCAATTTGCAGAGGCAAGGTTTGCGGGTTTGGCCCCTCCTGGAACAGCTGTGAAGCCTGCCCATAAATCCTGTAGCCTCAAAAATCAGCAAGATTCCTGCCTCATGGAGGCCCTTAGCCTCCAAAGCCTGCTTTGTGACCCAGAAAGTCTTCCTTCCAACAGGACACCACTGTCTGTAAAGTTCCCCCATTCATGAGTAAGATAATAAATCCCAAGACTGTTATGTTGGTGAGGGTGGAGGGAAGGGGTCTACCCATCCCTTGCCCCAGTCTACTCTGAACTACTCTGTGCAGGTAGACCCTAAGAAGATCCTTTAGTGAGAGAAATGGTTGATTCACAGAGATGGCTGATGTCCCCTTCCCACATGGAAGAGTGAATCAGCGTACGGGGGGGGGGGGTCCTCTTTGTGGATCTGAAAATGATCTGTGTGAAGTTCCCCTCCTGCAATCTGGACTGGTATGCCACTGTGTTACCCCAAATCTCCACTCTGGAGCTCTGTCTTAACCCACTTTGCTGTGTGAACCCCCACTCCTGGGTCTGCTCACGCCTAGTCTTCTGTATGTAATCTCACAATGAAGAGACAATGAATGCTACATGAGAACAAACTTCAACTAAAATATTCATTTCAGCAGGGTTTGTGTATTCCAATCTGACTTGGGTTCTCTAGAGAGTTCATGGCAGATGAGCTCTAGAGAAATCAAGAGACCAGCTGACACACTTCTCTTCAGCTTGAGGATAAAAAACAACTGCTTTAGTAGCCTCATCCAAATTGGCAGTAAATAATCATTCTTTAAAAAAATCATGGGTAGCAACCCTAGATTCAAAGACTACATCAAAGTTTGGAAACTTCTATTTAACAAGCAAGCATGATTAATGCAGTTGGTTGTAGCATTTGACTGCATTTTAAAAATAAAAAAATGATGGAAACTTCAAACTTGCTTTTCTTTAACAGTGATGTGATAGATCAAAAATGTGATGGCTACAACTACTGTATTGACTATAAACCTCAACACCAGTTCAAACACACCAATTTATTTTACAAACGCAAAACATCGAAGAAATAACTATTATTCTGTTGAGAAAATCAATGCCACATAAGAATTATACCATGTATATCAATTCATTCAAATGCATAAACAAAACAAAGAGGCATTTAATATGCTACATAATAGAACATGAAATGAAATTGACCATAAAATGTGTAATCTAAACTGCAGAAACTACTCCAGTTTTAATGATCACTGTAATAATTTTAAAGGTTTAGTAAAACATGCACACAGACAGAATAAATAATTCCAGATATCAATTTATTACAATATGAAAATAATCTGATAACATCAGACTGTAATAGTTATAATTAGACTGTAATTAACATTTTCTTCATTTTAATGTATTGTTCTACTCACCGATTAACTGTTGCTGAGGCTGAAGAAGCCATAAGAATCTGAATTTAAAAAAAATGTCAAAGTCATTTTGAAAGAGGTGCACAAAAAAGCAAATTGTGCTTCAATATTTTGGGTTTAGGCCTAAATTCTGCTGCATTTTGTCTCTCATTGAGAACATACCTGAGAGTAAAGCAAACAAGACTGGGTCTTTTCCACAGAATTTTTAATGTTGTAAGCAAACTCCCATGCAGTAAGTACTCAAAGTTATGCTTTTTTAAGGCCCGGTCTATCCTAGAGAATTTTGTATCAGCGTAACTACAAAGTTAGTACATTGTACAATATTATTTCATTACTTCAACCCTCCAGTGGAGATGCACTGCACCAGTGTAAACTCCAGCATTGTACACGATTTGGTCACACTAGTATAAACCCTACTTTGTGTTGGTGCCATGCATCTACATCAGAAGTTTCCAATCAAATATAATTACATTGCTACAGTTACACTGGTACAAATTTCTCTCATCTAGGCAGGGCCATGAAAGAAATCTTGCCTCAAGCACAGATGAGAATCCGAAGGACTCCTAATATATTAGCAAAAAAAGGACATGAATTCCCAATTGTCATGTCTAAATATATTGAAACATTGATTATTTAATAATTAAGGGATGGATCCAATACCCTTTAAAGTTAATCACAGACCTTCCATTGATATATCTAGGCATTGGATTGGCTCTCAAAGAAAACCAATAACTCCAGTGGCCAGACTTTCAAAAGAGTTCAACTTCTGTCATACCCATGTATGAAGTTTTGCTCACTGGGAGAAGTATTCTGTGGCTGCATTAAGACCAGTCTAACCTAACCATCCCTGACCTAGCATCTACAGCCCAATCCTGCTTCAGTTGAAGTCAATGGCAAAACTTCCACTGACTTTAGTTTGGCCCCTTGTGGCCCAATCCCGGAAGCTTATACTCACACATACCCAGGCATATACAGATAGTTCCATTGACTCATGAGGAAGAACTGCAAATCTAAGTCTGGATCTACATTGGACATGGATTTCAGTGGGCAGTTGAAGGGAAATATGCAAACTAGCTAAAATAATTTGCATATCTCCCTTCAACTTCCTAGCACCTACTGACTGCAGCATCTCCACTCTGGTGAGTTGAAGGGAAATGCTGTCCCATTGACTCAGTGTTACTCTTCTTGAGGGAGTAGACTTACTGCGTTGACTTCCAGATCTATTGAACAGATCTTTACTGACCGCTCAATCAAACCAGAAAGATTGAACCGATGGCAGAGAATTTACCACTGTCAGTGTAGACTAGGCCTAAGTAAGGGGTTGCAGATAGAGGCCATTTAGCATATGGTCTATTTTGCACTGAAGTAAATGGGAATTTTACTGATGAGGCTCTTAGATAGTTAGCTTCTTGGGGCAGAGATCACATACTCTCATGTTTGATAAGTTTGTTCTTCAACTCACAGGCAGTGCAGATGAATGAGTGATATTTTGAATGGTCCCTTTTAAACTGAGGGGATAGTGTCCCTTTTAAATTGAGAGGTTTCCTAGTATTTTGCAAAGGATGAATGTCTCACTTGCATGTCAAACAAGGAGTCCTGTGGCACTTTTAAAGACTAAACAATGTATTTGTCACATGAGCTTTTGTGGGGGAAAATCCCACTTGGTCAGACACTTTGAAGTGGGATTTTCTCCCACGAAAGCTCATGCGAGAAATACATTGGTTAGTCTTTAAAAGTGCAACAAGACTCCTTGTTTGTTTTGTTGAACAAGACTAACATGGCTACCCCTTTGTCACTTGCTTGTCATAATCTTGGGGGAAAAAAGTTGTGTTGCTTTCTTCCTAAGTGTTAGGAAATCATAATATTTATGAGTCATGCACATAAAGATGACATCTATCGCAGCAGGGCCTCCTGTTGTGTCTGGCTCCCTATAATAATTTGGTGTAGTTCTGTAGCTCTGTAGTAATAGGCATGATTGTGACTGTCAGCTGACATAACTAGTAATGAAAGGACCTATCCCTTATAGCAGGGGTCTCAAACTTAAATCACCATGAGGGCCGCATGAGCAGTAGTACAGGGCCTCATGAGGACTAGTATGTTAGCCCGAGAGCCGCACCACTGAAATCTTTTCATACAACAATATTGCAACTATCAGTAATGATAGTGTCGTTGCAAGCCACAGGAAATAGCTTTAGGGGCCGCATGCAGCCACGGGCCACATGTTTGAGACCCCTGCCTTATAGCTAAAAAAACTTGCTCCAGTGTACCTGAGGGATTTGCCTGCACAAAGACTGCAATATCAGGCTGAGTCAGTATGGGTCTGTGTAGCAATCTCGAAAACTATGTTAACGCAATGTTAAATGTACATACTTAATCAAAAGACAGTTCTGTTCATACAGCAGTTATGGAGGTCAGATCCTCTCCACCCTCATTTGTCTTGCATTGTTTTGGTGGCACAAAGTAGCTTTAAAACTAGTTCAGCTGCCTATCTGTAAATTTCCCCTGCAAGGAAAATTCCCATTAGAGAATTATTTGAACAGGAAAATGCAAGAAAGAAAGAAAGAAAGAAAAAGAAAGAAAACAAAACAAACTACAAAAAGACATTTTCTGCTTTCTAAAAATGGGCTAATTATCACTCATTTTGTTAAATAAGAAAGTTCTAGTGGTAGCTACATGCAAGGTACTTAGCCCGCTGATACTAGTTTGTTTTTTTTTTAATTATTTGGGCCCAGGAGATAAATGTGTAACCATATGATTTTTCCCCCTGCTATGTTAAAAATGCATTTATATTTTTTCAAGCACACCCCGATTAAGGAGGGCACATCTGTTTTAAGTCCGTCTTTATGAAAATTACTGATCTTCCTCTGAAAGCTTATCTTTTAATTTCAAAATTCTTTGTAGCAATAACTTAGATAATAACCAACCATATTTCTGTCTTCTTTAAAAAAAAGAAAGTGGGAGAACCATTTTGAGCTTTGAACTCCCCCTCCCTCCCCTCTTTGCATCCCCTTTGAAAGAGCCCCCCTCATTTGCGTTTAAAATGGATGTTTCATACTGGTTGATTAGTGTTAGTATGGGATACCAGCCGCTCTGAGCCCAAGGCTCAGCTTGAGATCTGCAGATTATTCATCAACTTCCCCAGCAGGGGGGACCGTTTCTCACATTCACTGCACAGCAGCAAAGTATTCCGCTTTGCTTTTTAAGATTTTTTCCCCCTCCCTTTTCACAAACTTTTTTTCCTCTTCTCTCCTAAAAGATTGACTGAGCATACATATCACCAGATCGTTGTTTAATACCAAGCCTTCCCCAGCCTTCCAGCATTCTTGGTTTGAATAGAACGTAATGGACGGGCCATATGCACTACACCTCTGCATGGTCACAATTATGGTTTAAGGCTAAAGTTGTTTATGCACATAATCAGAATTTGGAGAGGCACGTGATTTTATCACTCTATTATGGTTATGTTACAGCATCTTCTTTTAGTCTTGAAAAAAACCCCTCAGACCTAAATATTACAAGTTAGGAAGATATACACGGTGAATCTTGGGCTTTCTGTACTAGGATTTCCAAAGGGATAGCCATGTTAGTCTAGTCCACAAAAAAACCCAAGGAGTCGTGTGGCACTTAAATACAAAAAATAAATCTGTTAGTCTTTAAGTGCCACACGACTCCTTGGGGTTTTTTTGTACTAGGATTATTTAGCTAATGTCCCTGACTGGCGCTATCACCATTTTGTCTACCCGTGTTTGGAACAGATCTATATGACACTGTGATTAAAGCACCAGTGCTCTTGTCTATCTTAATATTTCCAGCACTGATTAACTTGAATGAGTGGTAGCAGGAATAAGAAAGCAAGGCCTTTGGATACAGAGCTTCTAAGAACAACCTAAACAAATCTCTCTAGCACTTGTGTGATTATCTTTTTGGTTCCCAATTTATCTGTGCTTCCTCAGTCTGGAGAATCAAACCTTTCTCATTATCTAATCATATATGTAAATATGTGTAATGTTCCATTATTACTTCTTTATGAGATTTACACATTTTTCCTTGTCAGAATTTATTCTCCTACACTTTCAGCCGCCAAAAGAAATTCATCTGTCTTTTGTTCATTATGACCAAGCAAAACAAAATGACACCCTGAAAGCACATTATGATGAATGAGTTTATATGAGCAAGGGCAATGTTGAGGAAAGGTGCCTTACAATTGGAATGAAAGGCAGTGAACTTTGATTCTTAGAATGTGGGTAATGTAATAACTTCCTAGTAAATTAAACTAGTAACAAGGGTGTTGGACTCCTGCAGTCAGGAGATGGGCATTTTTTGACTGAGATGGAATATAAGGTGATGATGAAGACTGGGGAGCTAGCAAGTCAAAACGTGTTGCAGGAAATGGCACGAGACATTTTGCAGATCTTTCTGCAGAGAAAGTCGCAAATGAGACAGTCTGCTCTGACAGTTTCAAAGAGTACCATAAGATTCTACCAGGGTAATCTCTGACTAATTTTTATGGCCTCATCTTCAGTGTAAATTAGTGCAGCTGTATTTACTGTGACGGAGATATGCAGAATTGCATTGTGGAGCTAGTCTGAGTGGCCATACACTACTGTTCTTTTGTAAGTAACTCTTCCAGACATCCAGATAAGACTCTGAATAATGTGACCAATAGTTCAAATAGTTTATTTTCTATGTTTCCTGTATCATAGGTTAAAATAAGGATGTATTTTTTAATCTACTCTGCTTTGAACGTTGAAGCTCTGATTAGAGAAATTCTAACTTGTCGCTCTTCTTGAAGTGTGTGGTGTTCACCTATCCACGATTCCAGAAGTTAGTAACGCAAAAAGGATTTAACGAGAGGGGCTGCTGCTCAGGCAGAGAGGATAGTTGGCCTTAAGTGCACCATCCCACATGGAAGTTGTACTAAGTCAGTCTAAAGGTACAATGAGGGTGTAGTCCAAGAAAACATTTAGGTACAGCAAGTAATGGAAATTGGTGTTTCATTAGGGAAGAGTATAAGCGTCTGTGGGCAGGACAGTGTTTTTGTATCGTGCCAAGTACACTGGGGACCTAGTCCAGAAATGGGGCTATAAGTGCTGCGATAGAATAATATGAATAATAATAGTAAGCTTGGGCTTAAACATGTCTTTGATTTCTCCCCTCTGAATTATAGGTGTGCTACTCTTTTCCCTTTATTTGCCAGTTGCTTCCTCTGTTACAAATAGCATGCATGAGGCTTGGCTTTAGAAGGTCAGTCCTTTTGAACAGTGGATTGTATTCCCTGTACTATATTGTGTGTGTGGTACAAAAGTATGCTGAAGTAAGGCTGTTGGAGTGTTATCTCCGTAAGACTCTCAAAGTAAAGAGATTGGTAGTTTAGGAGGCTGTCACTGTGAGCAAAACCACCCGTAATTAAACAAATGCATGAGCTCCCATAAAAAGTCAAGGATGGTTAGAAAGTGGACGTTGAAACAATAGGATGGAGGCTTTAATGGACATGCAGTAATTCTAGAAATTGAGGCTGCAATCTGTGGGGCTAGTCAAGCTATGCTCATTTTCAGCTGTACCTTGTCTTGATCCAAGGACAACCTGAGTCCAAACTGGTACCCAGTGTAAATTAGAGCAAAGTCGAAATTACGTTAATTTTTAGGTCAGTTTGTAACAGCCCCTACTGGGGAAATCCTTACATATTCTGTTAGGGTAGCTTTCTAGTCCCTTTGCATTGTCAGACCAGGGCAATGAGTAATATCAGGACCAGATTTGAGTTCTACTGTTCTCCAGTCTGGCTGAGCCAGGTTTTGAACTCACTGGAGCTGCTGCAGATTTGCACTGGTTTGAGATCAAAATCTTTGCTATGCTGCTTGATCACTCCATTTTCCTGTTATGATCTTGTGGAAATGAAGTCATGAAACAAGGGCATTTATAATATAGTCTATCAAAATATGACTTGATATTTTTCCTATCCACAGAGGCATAGTAAATACTACTTAACCAAAACAGAATTCTCCAAAGCAGCTCTTTAAACAGTTACAAAAGAGTGAGTGCAAAACGGTGATGAGTTTGTTGGATATAGGTAGTTTTATGTTTTTAGCCTCATTTAAAGTGAAATGTGTGGGATTCATTTAGATTCCGCTGCAAAAATTTGTTTGGGGAAAAAAAAGAATTAAAAGCACCACTTGGTTTCCACAGCCCGTTCAAAATAAAGATAATAAATTAGCTGTTTATTGTTTTGCTTCAATTTACAACTGTTCTATAAATAGCTGACGAGAAAGACAAATAAGCTATTGTAACCCTTTGGGAGTTTATTAGGTCATTTGTGAGAGTGTTGAATAGAGTCATTTGTTGCCCTCAGGTGTCTGAGAGCCTCTTTACCCTTGGGAAAGGAATTTAACAAAGGAGTGTATTTCAAAGAAGGCACTCTGTGTTTTCCACCCTTTTTCTGAAGTGTTTTCAAACACACTCCAAGATAAAAATTCTTAGAAGTGAGACAAGGAGGTATATATCAGACAACCCCTGAAGCAGCTGACAATCCCAGGGAGCAGAAGATAGGGTCAGATTCTAGATGCTTGAATCCGAAATACATTTTCACCATAGGAGGCCCTGATTTATTTTTGCCCCACCCACTGGGTCCAAACTTCGAAACGCACAATACAAAAGCTTTGGACTAATGCTCCACTTGCATTTTTTATTCTACTGAAATGTGACATGTTGTCTGTTTCCAGAAAAAACAATGGGCAGGTCCTTTGTGCAGAAGAATATTGCATCTGTCTTAATTTACATATCTTCTCATTTTAATTAAGAGTTTGCATTTGTTTAGGCTATAATAAAATGGGTTGTTAGGAGGTATCAAGGCAGCTATTGTTAAGGAATTTGTTAAACATAGATTTTTATTTTTCTTTAAAGCTAACTACAGCTGTAGTTATATAGGCAGAGCTAAGAAACAACAATAGGCTACATCACTCCAGCAGAAAAAAGCAAACAGATAGAGGGAGGGGCAAAAAACGAACAAACAAACAAACAAAAACCTTCTGAAGTGATTCTTGCACTGTTCTGCTGATGAACTTCCATTTTGTTAGTCTTTAAAAGTGCCACAAGACCCCTTGTTTGTTTTGCGCTGATCTGTCTTTCTTTTTTACTTGCCTAACTAAGATACGAAAATTTTAACTAGGTCCCTCTGTCTAAAACATATCGATTCATAGATTCTGAGATGAGAAGAGACCATTATAATTGTATAGCACAAGCCAAGAACTTCTCCAAAATAGTACCGAAAGTACATCTTCTAGAAAAAAATCATTCAGCCTTGATTTTGAAATTGCCAGTAATGATGAATCAACTACAAGACTTGGTAAATTGTTCTATGGATGGCTTACCGTCATTTTTTTAAAAATAAATTCTTTCTATTCAGTTGTATTTGGTGGTCTTAAGCTTAATTAGTTATTTCTGGTTAATCAAGATGCTTTGAGATCCCAGGTGGAAGGAGCTGTGGAAGTCCTAACTGCGGTGATGATGATGAAATAACAAAGGAACCAAATTGGTTACAAAATAATTTCAGCACAATATCGATAAATCAAGGTAACACCAGATGTTGGAGGCCTGCTGGTAAAAAAATGTTTAATCCTTGCTGACTATTATGAACAGTTCCTACAGAACTTTACTTATCCTAAGAAAGATCCTTACTTCTCTTTCATCCTGTCTGCTTTACATTTTGTTTAAAACATCTTTGATTTGCTGCGTCTATTAGTGTGTTTTCTCAGAAACATTAAAGACCACAGAGTAAGAGTCATAGAAAAACTTCAGTGTCATGGGATGATTCCACAAGGACTGGACTTCCGACCAGTTTTGTTTACCATCTTCATTGTGGCCAAAGGGGCAAACAGCATGTCATTGAGATTCACAGAGTGCAGCTGGGAAGTTCAAGAGGACAGAGAGATTAGACCCATGGGCAGAAAATAGCAAGAGGAAATGAACCCTGCAAAATGCAAACTAATAAAACTGGGTAAATATAATGTAAGACATAGATGCTCAGCAGGAGGGAGGAATCTAGAAAATAATGACATCAGAAGGTTAATAGTTGAGAGTAAAATATTCAGCACAGTGTGGCAGTAAAAGAGGTTCATTGAATAGGACTGTTTGTACCTTCACGTCATGGAACAGTTTAGTTCCTCTTGTCTACTTACTTGGCTGATCTCCCTCTGAAGTACTGCTCTCATTTCTGAACACCACATAACCAGGCAAGCCAAACAGATTTCATTACAGAACAATATAAATAATTGTGAGGTGACATGGATGAGTATTTGAGACCTATAGTATGTATATGAGTGTGAGAAAGAATAGGTGATGGTATGGTGTGATACTATGGTTTTGTGTCCCTTCATATGTAAAGCCTGGTGGCTTAGTCACCATGAATCCAATTGTCAGGGGCTAACAGGGAACCATTAAAAACTTTGTAGAATGACCTAATATACTTTTCCATGTCTAGATAATGCCACTTCTTTAAAAGACTTTTAACTTGCCACCTTCCAGGACTGAATATAAGTGCTGGTTATCTCACTGGGAGTCTCAAAAATGTCTCCTTTTCAGTGACATTAAGCTCTTGTTCTTAGTCCAGGTCTGTGTGTTGCCCAACACAGCCCTGGGGCAAGTTTAATTTCTGTAAGATAGTCCACATGCTAACGGAGGAAACAATCTTGTAGCTGGTTCATTTTAAAAAATAGCAGCCATTAATAGTTACCTAGATGTTTGTGTTGCTGGAAGTAGTCTTGGGGTCAGGAGAGAAAGAATTAGTGATCCAAAGACACGAGAGATGGCCAGAAGTGTATGATAAATAATTCATTGATCATGTTTCTCTGCAGTTTTTCATGTGGCCACAAATTCCACATGTAATTGAGCCTTCCTCACCCTGTGCTTCTTGAGTAAGGACAAGACACAACTGCAGTCTCTTCACTGTCCAAGAACCACCCTGTCATGGGTCCCCGAAAAGGATGCAGCCGTGTTTCTACCTCCTACTTTCTGCTGCCCAGCTGTGTGCAAGGATATAGATTGCACCTTCTTCAGTGCCTCCCAGTGCTTCCCCTGAAGCACATATGCCTCTGCTCAATCCCAAAGGAATCCCCTGATCCAATGGGCAAGGTAGGGTTAACTAAATGCTTTAGGCTGGAGGGGAAAAATCCATATAAAGCAAAACATTAAAAAAAAAAAACCCTCTTTCCATATTCTGGATGGGCTTTTGTTTTCCTAGAGACATGTCTGAATTAGTGGGCATTTTTGGCTTACATGTCTAGGAGATATTGCCTGTCTCAGTATATATAACACAAAGGAAATAGCATAACACTGTCTGTGTTCTCACCACGTGCTGGCACGCAGGGATTTGTTCACTTCCCATGCCCTTTATAGCTTGCTACAAAGACTCCTAAACAATCCCCGAATGCTACTGTGCATACTCACGTACCTGCCAATGTGTTTACTTCATAATTGTTTTCTTATTAGAAAGTGATTTGGATGAAGTTTCTAGCTATGAGAGACATTAAAAGGGATATTGGAATACACATCTGAGGTTTTCTAAGCAGGAGGAGGCATTGAGCCTACTTCCCTATTGACCCGAGTGCATAATTGGGTAAACCCTTGATGTTGGTGATTTACATTATTATTTGTATTTGGGTAGAGCCAATGGGTTCTTCAAAGTTTTACAGATGATAATTCCACATTAGAACATATAGAAAACAGGCCATTTCCTGAGACTGGTTACCAGATTGAATGGACTGTTTATGTATGGCAGTTTCTATCGTTCGTGTCCCCTTCAGGGAATTGTAGAATCATAGAAACTGGAAGGAACCATGAGAGATCATCGAATCCGGTCCCCTGCACTCATGGCAGAACCAAATACCATCTTAAACTATCCCTGACAGGTGTTTGTCTAACCTTTTCTTAAAAACTTCCATTTATGGAGATTCCACAATCTGCCTAGGCAACTTATTCCAGTGGTTAATCACTCTGACAGGAATTTTTTCCCAATGACCAACCTAAACCTCCCTTGCCATAATTTAAGCCCATTGCTTCTTGTCTTATCATTGGAAGTTAAGGAGAATATTTTTTCTCCCTCCTCCTCCGCCTCCTCACAACCTTTTAGGTACTTGGAAACTGTTATCGTGTCCCATTTCAGTCTTCTCTTTTCCAGATTAAACTAACTCAGCTCTTTCCATTTTCCCTCATAAGTCACATGTTCCAGACCTTTAATCATTCTTGTTGCTCTTCTTTGAACTTTCTCCAATTTCTTCACAGCTGTCCTGAAATAAGGCACCCAGAAACGGATACAGTATTCCATTTGAGGCCTAATCAGGGCCTATGCTGCACTGGGTAGCAAGTACTTGGCCAGTGGGCTACGAGTGGGATTGGCCTGAGAGCCTGAGCAACAACATCAAAGCAACATCTACACAGCTGTTTTTAGCATATTAGAGTCTTGCTCACAGATGCGCTGTAGACATACTTGGAGTGTTGTATGGATAAAAAAATCTGTATCCTCCATTCAGTCTGCAATCTGCAAAAACAATCCATTCATAATATAAAGCAAATATCTTCAGATCTGCAAATATTGGTGGGTTAATCTGTTTTGGGCTTGTCATGATGTCTTCATGAAGAGAAATGAGTCTGGGAGTCAGAGTCCATCTCTCATCAGAGTGTAGATTATAGCTCCCCACACTCACCAGCTAATTGGCGCCTTTGCTGATAAGCTAAATACAGAGACCAATGACTGAGGAGACATGGAAACTGAACTGGGGATTGTCCATCTAGGAAAGGATGGACATATAAAGTCACATCCTGAGCTGAAATGGTCTCAGGATTTGGTTCATTGTTGTGGCAGTACAGTAAATTTGCACTTAAGTTCCTCGTACTATGACCATTCAGTCTACAACTTTGACAGTCCAGCCTCTTTTAGAAATCCTGAATTCAAACAATGAACGATAAGATGTTTGTTAGAGGTAAGAAGGAAGGACCTTCCAAAAGTTAATTATACAGACACCTTAAACATGGTACTTGTGCCCTTGTTTCCACTATGGGAAGGTAGACACAAATTTACTCTGGGTCTATAGAAATTGTGTTCTTGCGTTTCTAATTTAAATTATTTACATCAAACATACAAAATCAGGAACCTAAAGTTATGGAAAGTGTAATTCATGATAAAGGGAAAAAACATATTATTTTTAGCAACTTGCATTAATAACAGTGATATGGGATTGGTGGAACAAATACTGTAAATGCAGACTAAGAACTTGATCCTGCAAACACTCGTGCACTTGAGTAACTTTACTCATGTGACCAGTCTCCATAAATTCAGTGAGGGTAAGAGTGAAAACTAAATTTTAAGAGCTTGATAGTGACCTCAGTGAGACAACTTAGATGAGTAGTTACTTATGTGCACGAGTATCAAGCCTCATGGGATAATCGTATTTCAGAATTACTTAAAAGAATCCTCAAAATTATTAATCATAGTTTTCCGACAATTTCAGTCTTTTAGATAGCAACTGGTACCTTCAAAATGCATCAGCAACCAAATGAATGAAGACAAGTTCCAAAGGGGCAGCCGTGTCAGTCTAGTTCAGCAAAACAAACAAGGGCTATGTTTACACTAGCCAATTAGTCCGTGTCTACACTAGCCTTTGGCTAGTTCAAACTAAAAAATTTTCTTAGTTCAAACTAGCCAAAGTTTGTCCCAAACTAACAAGTTCAAGCGGTTAGTCCAAACTAAGTGTTTAGTTTGAACTTTAAGTTCAAACTAGTGCAATATAGACACAGACTAATAGCTTAGTCCAAAGTAAGCCATTAGCTCAAACTAGCCACAATGACTAGTTCGAACTAACTTTTTAGTCCAAACTAATCAGCACAGCTAGTTCGAACTAAAAAGTTGCGCGTAGTTTGAACTAACCTCGGGGTTAGTTCAGACTAATGTGGAACTGCTTAGTTCAGATTAAGGAAGTCCGAACTAAGCTTTGTGAGGTAGACATAGCCAAGGAGTCTGATGGCACTTTTAAAGACTAACAAAGTGACACTTTTTGAAAACACATCAAGCAAATCAGTGCTGCCTGAGCCAACATAAGAAATAGTAAGATAATAGTTTCCTAATGTCATAGCTCTTGCTCCCAGTCCTGTAATATTTTTGCTGAAGACCCCCTTGCCCCAGTGTGCCAGAGAGTAAGATCTAGTGCTTAACATTTCAAAATAAAATATTACTGAGATTTTTCTTACACTCATGTAACTCATGCACTGGCTGACTGTGTGGTGTTCTTGTTTTTAATTAATTTTAAATGTAAGGGAAATATCTTGCCATGTTGACAAATGTTCTTTTTATATATGAAATATAACATGAGAGATTGAGCCCTATTAATTATACTATAATATATTATGCATCGTATTATCATGATCAATTAATTTAAAACTAGAGATGTTAGCGTAAGATTTATTATACACAAAAGGTATAAAACTAAGATTGAGTCTTGGGTATTCGGGTGTAAAAATAGTTTAAATCATCAGCCCAGTGCACAGCAGCAGTTAAAAAAAAAAAAAAAAAAAAGCTACCAGGTTGCTCGATTATATTACTGAAGGATGGAATACCAAATAGAAGATGTTGAATTTAATCTGTAGGGCACTAGTTAGACCATATGAGGAATAATATGTGCAGTGATAGTTAATACAGTATAGAAAGAATCCTATTATGATAAAGAAGGTTCAGTGAAAAGCAAAAAAAACCCAATACCAGGTCTCCACAATCAAAAATAGGAGGCAAAAAAAAGTTGGCAAAGCCTGGATTTATAAACAAAATGAATAAACATTGCCCAGGATCCTAAAATGTGGCTTAGTTGTCACTGAAATACTATAGGATCCCTCGGGTTGAACCCTGACATCTATATGGAACCCTATTGAATTCAATGGGGTTCTGTCCAGTCACAAGGGTCCACACATGTAGTCATTGAAAGATGGGGTCCACAGAATGTAAGCTCCTTGGCTATGTCTACACTACAGGGCTCAGGTAAATGGACTTCATAAGGTCAACTTAAAGTGAGGCCCCATTTATTTAAGTCAATTTTATAAAGTCAACTTAAGCCAGGGGACTCATTTAAAGTTGACTTAAATGGGTCCCCTGGCTTAAGTCGACTTCATGAAGTTGACCTAAATGGCTCTAATGTACTAAGTCGACTTTATTAAGTCAACTTTAATGGGCACATTGTGTTAAGTCAACTTAACCCTTAAAGTTGACTTTAAGGGCAGGAGTTATTAAGTCGACTTAAATCAACTTAATGAACTCCAGATGTATCCAGGGAGCTGCTTAAGTCAACTTAAGCCTCCAGTGTAGACACAGCTCTGGAGACAGAGACTATAGACCACGCATGGCCAAACTGTGGCTTGGGAGCTGCATGCAGCTCTTGAATGAAAAAGTGCAACTCACAGAAGAAAGCCAGAGGAAAGCAGCCCTAGTCTAGGAGTTTTAAATCTCCTGCCCTGAGCATGCTCTGAGCATGCTCAGGGGGAGCCCCAGCCTGTGCCTAGCCACCAGAGTGGTCATATTAGATGCTCAGCCCGGGCAGGGCTTAAAGCAAGGGGAGGGAGCCCCAGCCTGTGCCTAGCCACCGAAGTGGCCAGGTAAGGGGGCCCTAGGGAAGGGGGGGAGGTCAGCCCAGGGAGCCAGTGTCAGGGCCTGGGGTTAGGGAAGGGGTCAGGATGGCAGGGAGAAGCAGCCGCATGGTCGGGACGGCGAGGAGAAGCGTGGCATGCTTGGAGAAGGCAGGGAGAAGCAGTGGCATGGTCAGGATGGTGGAGAAAAGCTAAGTTTTTACTATATAGGTAGGCCTAGTTTTCATGGTAACCTTAAGTAATTATTAGAATCTAATATTAGTTGGATCGATATTAGCCCTCTTTGTATGATAAAATTAAAGTGTGCAATGAATTTTAAACTTAGTAATTTTGGAGTAGGTAAAATATGGCTATATGCCTCTGTGTGGCTCTTGAAGGTTTAATAATCAACTTGTGTGGCTCTTGAGTTCTGTAAGTTTGGCCAGCCCTGCATAGACACAGGGTTGGCAGCGCTTACTACAATATGGGCACCACTTTGGACATCAAATAATGAATAAGACTAATGACAGGTTGAGGTTCATTAGTTTAAGATTAATGTTTCATTGAGAAACTGCTATAAATTCTTTAAAAATCCTTTAAATATTGTGGGGAGGAGTACAAACATCGCAGTATTTGATATTGTTCTGCTCTATCCATACTGTCATTCTATCCTTGACTACTCCCTTTTCTCCAGTACTTCTGCCCTATCAAAAATCCTTGAGGGTAACACAAACAATTCCCTAATTCCTAATGTTTTTCAAACACAGTTAGCTTTCTTATTTGATAAGACAGAATTCACAGTAATTCATGATTGCAAACTGTTGACTTTTTCTGGTTGCCTGTTCCAAACTCTTTGTAAGTGAGAGGGGAAAAGAGCCATGCGTGCTTGGTCTTGGGGACTGGCTGGAGAACACAGAAGCAACCCAGGTCTGTGAAATTCTGATTTGTTCCTGGAGGAAAGAATTAATAATCATAATTGCATGTGGGACTCATTAAGAGAAAACAGACTAAACTCCAAAACACTCAGAAAAAGGCAGGAATTCATGTCCAGTGATTGCAACCGAAGAGTAGAAATGAAGTCTTTTTTTTTTTGGTGGCACTTTTAAAGGCTAGAAAATTTATTTATTGCATGAGCTTTAGTGACATTTGTCAGACGCCTCTCACATAAAAACTCATGCAATAAATAAATGTGTTAGTCTGTAAAAGTGCCACTAGTCTCCTTGTTTGTTTTGCTGAACTAGACTACTATTACTACCACTTAGAAATTCTTTTTTTTTTTGACTCTGCCATCCATGAATTTGCTGTGTGACTTTGGGCTGGTCAGCCTTTTTTGTACCTAGCCCTAAATGCAGTCTGACAAGCCTTAAATTATATTTGTAAAACATATTGAACCTCTTATATGAGAGATGTTGAAGAAGTTTATGTATAAAATAAATAGTTTGGAACTACTTTTGTACCTTTACATCTTTAGTAACTTTGCAGACAATGTTATGTTTGTCTAGATTTCTTATTGCAGCATTTTACGCTTTGTTATATAAAATATCATCTGTAAACACAAGTCAGCAAATATGGCAATAAATCTTAATACTGATTTTAAAAGAACCTATATAGTTAATTGCATGTTTATTTGCTCACTTGCAGTGTAGGAAAAAGGCAAAAGACTTCTGGCTAAGTACTTAACTTTTGTGCAAAGACAGGTGCAAGACTGCAGTGGTGCCCACATTGAAGAGGGCCACCAAATGCTGATTTTACATTCTTTCTGTTAACATGCTGAAGAAACTCGTATTTATGCAATTTCACTGAGCAGAAATGAATTGTCCAGGGAGTTGAGTACAGGAGCCATGACAAGTCCGCTGTATGTGTAGAAACACACAGCCCATGCAGAGTTATGCTCTTCCATTACTCCTTTCACAGAGGCCAGATCAGACCCTCTATTTTTAGAAAGCCTGAATTGCAGTGCCCTTCTATGTAATCTATCAGTTTATGACATCAAGATTTCTGTACCACATTTATTACCACATTTCTTGTAGCTGAGCACATTACGCTCTACAACAGTTAGTTTGTATGCATGGTTTTTCCATTGACAGCATATAAATAGGTAAACCAAAATGTGACCCAGTGTTCCGCATAAAATCTTGAAATGATTCTAACTACAAATATGTATTGTTAATTCATTTACTAGGGTAGCTCCAAGTATCCTGATTATGGGTCTGACAACTTTAGTGGAAGTTCTGTGCACAGGATAGTGGCAAGATTGGGGCCCATACAAATATCTGTAACATCAATGCACAAATCCAGTTCTTTGGTCATAAATAAATGCTGTATTGCAAGTCCACTTGTTCTCATGGATGACATTGATAAAGGTTTAAAAAAAAATTCTAAACTGATTTTGCAGCTTAAGAAAACATACTTCAGCAATTACCATTTCCTTTACCATGTAACCAAATTCACTGTATATTACAGCATTAAAGCTAAGATCTAAGGTTCAGATGAACTCTTTAATCCTGTTTGTGGCTTTAGGTACTTCCTGATATTTATGAGAAATGCTCCAGGCCTGCAGCTGGGCTTTGAACAGAAAAACAATAACAACAAAAAAAAGAACATTCTTGACTGCGAGCAAAGTTTTATAGTATTTTTTTTTAAAGCTAAGATATGGCATTTTAAAATCCTGTTCTAAATGGCATCACCCAATCTTTCTCTACAATGTATGAATATTTAGGTCAATTGGAAGACTATTATATGTAACCAGGTTGACAAATATGCAGCAATCAACCTATGTCACCTTATCTAAATTCTAAAATACTAATTAGTTTCTCTTTTCTGAAATGCATCCAGTTTCTTCTTGGACTAATCTATTGTCTTCTGTGCCCACATACAGTTTAGTGCCAGCATAAAAAGACTGTTGAGATATCATTAGAGCTTGGTTTTTTGGGTTGATTAATTTCATTTTTCCTGGTTTATTTTTAGCAATTTTTGAGTTTCCAGTAGACACCCCAAAATCACGATTTTTTAGAGCTTTCTCTTTGTACATGCTGTTGAGAGAAATGCATATTTTATATCTATATCTATATCTATATCTATATCTATATCTATATCTATATTTTACTCATTACAGCAATTTATGCTGTGGTGAGTAATCTCCTTGTAACATTCCTTAGTGCACTTTCATGTTGTGCTGCTTCAAATGGCACTATGTTAAAGCACACTAGAAACTTCTAGTGTGAACTAGCAGTTTGCATGGACAATTAAAGAAGAGCACACTAGTGTGCTAATGCTCCTGTAGACAAACCCTTAGATATAAGTATTCATTTCCTGTGTTTTAGTGAATGAATATCATTTATTTATTTATGGCGGTTGTTTTATCTGTGCTTATCAGTAAAAAGCAGAAATCAAAGGCCTGGGATATAACAGATGCTGCTTTAAATCAGGGCTGTCCTGAGGAGAGGCAGAGCCCAGGGCCAACAAGCCTGTCGGGACCCCTTCCCCTGCCCCGCACTGGGGGCCAGGGCAGGTTGGCCACAGGCCAGGCTCCATGCTTCCACCCCACCCCTGTCTTCAACTTCCCACCAAAGGCAGTGAGGGGACAGCGGGGCAGCGCAAGGCCCATGGAACCACCCCACTTGCCCTCACAAGGATAACCCTGGCTTAAACACACCCCCAAAATTTTGTTCTGTGTCTTTTTTCATTGCTACCAAACGCTGTATAGAAGAGAATGGGCAGGAATACACTTGGGAGACTGCAAACCATGCATATGCTAATTTTAAAATTTGGCTGCACTACTAACTTTTCAAAGTTTTGTTTCCATTTTTTAAAAATGTGAATGAATGATAGAGAGCCTATGTCAGTTCACTTGCCCCCCTTCAGCCTGGATCTGAGCACAGGAAATAGATCAACCAGTATTGGTAGGAAGTTGTTTTGGGAATGGGCAAAAGTGAAGAGAAAGAACTGGCAACTAGCATCAGAAGTGGAGCTGGAAATGTGGTGGTGCACACATAGCCTAGGTCCCAAGAGAGCATAGGGTCATCGTTTGACAAGATGGAAGTGAACAGTGATGATAGTGGAAAGATGAGCTGGTAGGCAGAGAAAGCGCACCTGGAATACAAGAAGTGCCCAGTCCTGCTTCCATTGGAGCAAAACTCAGTGTTGTTAATGGGGACAGGAATGATCCCAGAAATACCTCTGAAACAGAGTGAAAGTTTTTGAAGAAAAAGAAGTGCTATCATGAATGAAGTCCTGGAACAGTGAGAGTCAGGTAAAAGAGGATGAGGGTCTTGAGGAGAAAAGAGACAAAGGGAGAAAGTAAATTACAGAATGGCAGGTGGAATCCAGTTGTGAAAAATACAGTCCAGAAGGGGGCTGCATTTTTTTGTATCTATTAAGCAGTATATTGTAAAACAAACAAGGAGTCCTGTGGCACTTAAAGCTTAAGTTATTCTTAATTACAAAAAACACTATTACATGCATGTTACATTCTCAGTCATGATTTCAAAAGTCATTTACCCTCTCTCCCCACCAAAGGTATTAATTACATAGAAACTTTCCTGGCTGAACCCGTGTTGGCTTGTATTTTCATAAGTACATTTTTAATGAATTAGAGGGAAGTTTGACATTTAAGACTGTACAATTAAGAAGCAAGGCTGTACATTCATGATTTATCTCAGAAAATCAGGGTCACTTAAAGCCTGACCTTTTGGTTTTAACTTTCTTTTTTAAAAAGCTACAAAAGGAGATGTAAAAATGCCACAGGCCAGATTTTCAAAGGAACTTAGGGCCAAATTTTCAAGTATGCAGCACCACCATAGGAGCTGGAATTTTCGAAGTATTCTCACCCCACCAGCTACCTTTGTGACACTTACGGCCAGATTTTCAAAAGTGCGTAGCATCAACACGCCAAGTTCTTTTGAAAATCCTGTCCCAATTGTAGGTGGTGAGTTCTTTTGTAAATTGATCCATCTATATCTCTGCATCATTACAGCGTTCAACGCTCCTGACAACAGTGTTCAACGCTCCTGACAAATGAGATTCCTTCGTTACGTGTGTACAATGGGGTGTCTTCTTCTGGTGACAGAACACATGGCACCACAGACCTTTGGACTTCAGAACTCTTGGATGCCTTTTAAAAAATGTGCAGGTAAAATATTTGGATCGTTTCACTTCTAGTTTCCGGTACACCCAAACATCATCACAAAGAGAGTGAAATTTGTGTTCATTGTGTATATTCATTTACCATGCTCTATCCCAAAGTGCTGCTACACCACAATTTAACAGCTGTCTGAGAGTGCAATGGCTGACCCCTGACTCCACAGGCGTCTTTTTCCTGTTTATACTTGTATATCAAATGGGCCTTTGGAAAATTCCCTGATTTTCTTTTGTTCTGTTTTCTTTGTTCTGTTTCCATGCCGTCTTTTCCCCTTTGGAGATGAAATGTATGGGAAATGGTTTATTGTAGCAACAGGAGACAGAAGGCAAAAACAATTGCATCATGGAAAAACAAACATCAAAGCAAAGTGGAAGCCAAGTAGCTGTGAAACAACTATTTCATATATGATATTTTGGTACGCTTAACCACTGGAGTTGGACTTTTTGACAACACACCAAAATTAGAATAGGAACTACCCCATAGCTGCCATTTTCAAAATATCATTTTCCTTTCCATTTCTATTCAAAACCAGTCACGACTGAACATTTGCAGTACAACTTGCCGTTCGTACATTGCCATTCACACGTTTCCTGGGACTGTTTAGTGGAAATTATTTATGTATTCCACCTGTAGTTATAATGCTAGATGGGCTCAAATCAATAAAACATCAGCCATCTGAGCAAATCAGAAAGATTGTCAAAACCAAAAATGCCAAGTCTTCCAAGTGAAACTACTCAAGAGTTAGAAATATTTATTTTGTTCAAAAGGATTGTGGTAGGAAAGCAAGTAACTCAATGAACTGAGCCAACAACTTTTAACAAGTTGTATCTAAAATTAATTAGGATTGGCAGTGAAATGTCATGAATTTGGATTTTAAAAAAATTTACAATTTTTATGGCAAATACCTATGTTTATTTGTGCATTTTAAAAAATATATTTTTCCTCACACACACTTTTGTTTACACCCCCATTTCATGTCACCTAAAAGGCTGTGAACAGATCTTCATCTCCTTCTGTTTACCTTTTAAACAGTGCTGATCTAAAACAATCCCCATGTCATGTTTCTGTAACTTTAACCCTCTGACTGACTCTGGAGAGCTCTGTAGGCTACTAAGTAATACAATTTCCCACTGTGGGTAAAGAGCCTATGGCAAGTGCTAATCAATCAGTGCTCTTAAAAAGCAGTGAACATGCCTTGCATAAATATATGCACTGAGTTAAATATTTATCCAGATTTATATTTGATTAATAAAAACTACATGCTGACAGCATTAACTTTTTCTGTATCAGTTCCAAAGGGGTAGCCGTGTTAGTCTAGTTCAGCAAAACAAACAAGGAGTCTGGTGGCACTTTTAAAGACTAACAAATGTATTTATTGCATGAGCTTTCATGAGAAAAAAATCACACTTCATCAGATGTAGGTCTGATGAAGAGGGATTTTCTCCCACGAAAGCTCATGCGATAAATAGATTTTTTTTTTTGTCTTTAAAAGTGCCACAGGACTCCTTTTTCTATATAGCAATATTCCCTCTTAGCCTTGACAGTTTAAGTGCCTTTTTTTTTTTTTAGTTTGTAAAAGAGAATTTGTTTTGCTAAAGAGGCTATTAATTTGTAGTCAATTATAAATAATCCAAAATTGAATTTGAGAATGCCACAGTCTAAACCAGTGTTTTTCAGACAGGTGATCTGTGGGACACTGGTGCTCCTCAGACACAGCAGGTGTTCTGAGACCCACCCTGGCCCCTCCCCATTGGGGGGCACTGAGTGGGACGTGGGGAGGAGCAATTTAATGCTCCGGCCACAGCAAAGCTTCCAGGTACTTGGCAGCAGATGTTGATGCACCCCTAGAAGCTTTTCTGCAACTGGGGCATTTATCTGTCACCACTGTTACCAGCTTTTTTGAGAATGTTTTCATCAGGTGTTCTGCAAAAAGTAATCAATACCTTTAGGTGTTCCCTGGTCCACTGAAGGTTTAAGAACAGTGGTCTAAACCAATGAAAAACTGAGAGATCAACCAAAAAACTGAGAAATTAATGGACATTTTGTATGCTTTTGTTACCATATACGCTCATTACAGCTTGGGATAAGAGAAAGCAAAGGCCATTAGAAAGGGAAGCCCAACGCACTGAAATGAACTGCAAAATTCTAAGGGAGAGTAGAAGCAGAGCCTTGCTCTGTTACAGTTTGGGGGCTGGCTTATCAAAAGGGAATCTGAGGCTCAGGGTTGTTGTATAGGCCTCCAGTTTCTGTGCACATGGAATGGAAAAGAGTTGCAGGTTTATGAGAGGTTGTGGATTGGCACGCAACTGCATGGGATCTGGTACAGAGAAAGATGGAAGCTATTTACAAGCCAGTCAACCAGTTTAGCTTTTATGTACAATGTTGTTATAGTTATTCAGAATTCAGGATCAATGAGATGTTAATTTAAAGAGGGTCTTATTTTCCAAGCTGTTAAATGTCAGAAGCAATTGTCACATAGGTATCAAAGAGTTATGGTTTTGGAGATGGCGCCTGGAAAGCAACAATACAAGAAAATGATGATGAATGAGAGAATCACAATAAAAATTCATGCCTGTTTTTGAGGTATGATTGTACAACAACTAGACACTGGGTAGAGCACTTTCCAAGAAGAGCATTGGAAATTGGATGTAGAAATCCTGTTAACAATAGTTCAATTGTGTATCAAATTCCTACACACTGCTCCAAAAATACACCTCTCTACTTCTATTTCTGTAATACCTCCATCTAGGTGTATCTATACGCTTGCTCTACTCCCTCTTTACAGAATTAGTACTTGCAATATACGTCTAGATGATGTAAAACAATGTGAATTTGAGTGCGTGTGTCTATCCACACCAAATAAAGATATACTAGATTTAAAAAACCTGATTTAGGAAATCTATTTTTATCTGATAATTAGGTACCAACATTCATTCCTCAGTGCTGCTATAGGGCATGTGGTAGCAAACAGTTCTGGAGTGAAGGAATTCAGTCTGGTAAAACTGAGCTGTTTAGTGAAATGAAATGTGCTCATTTGTAGTCCTGTTTAGATTTAACTTTATGGTAGTTATCTAAAGATTGACTTTTTGTGATGCAGATTTAGGTCCGATGCATATTAAGTGCCAGATCATGCCCTTGATCCTCTTATAGCTTGAATCGTTGACTCCCTGTGCCAAAAGGGTGGAGGAAGGGCATCACCCTCCTCTTTGGCCCTATGTACCTCCAATGGAGAGTTCTGTGCAGAGTTTGTATTATGGTAAATTCAGCAGGGTCAAAGAGTGGAAGGAAATGGGCCATGCATCATCTGTCATAGGTTTGAAGATAAGGATGTCATTTCTTCTTCTCCTTTTACCTGATCTTTGCTGGATGGCTTGAGATTGGGCCCATTCACAATCAGTCAGAATCTGTGCTCCAGCTTCAGCTGTGTTTCGAAGGGTTTTTTTCCCTGGGGAAATTTACTGGCTTAATTATACCACTAACTCTTCTTTTGGACAATCGTATTTTGGAATACGAGTGTTCACACAGGGAATTATACTGGTATAATTATGCCAGTAAATTCCCCGATGTAAATAACCCAAGCCACATTTGTGCCTCCCACATTCTAGGGCTGTTCTAAGTTGACAACCAGCTTCTATGAACTGCAGTGCAGAGCCACCCAGAAAACTGATGACACGGAGCACTCTGGCCACTCTCTCTTCCACTCTCGGTATCCCTTCATTGTAGGTCTTCAGGGGCAGCTTCAGACCCGTTCCCCACATGGCTGTGTCAGCTTCTCAACTGGCAGATCTTCACTTCAGAATCTGCCTCAATGAGTGTAGAATATAATCCTAGTGTCAGTAGCATCTTTGTAGATGTTAATGTTAATTACTAGATCTGTAGAATAGTTCATTCATTAAAGTGGCCCCACAAGAGTTTATTTCTTGCTTCATTGCTCCACCTTCTGGCAGAATTATATCATGTTTATTTTCCAAATCCAGAGAGAGGCAACCCACAAACTCTCCTCTCTCACACACACATATACCTACATTTCTAAACAGCGGTTAAAGTATAATTTGACAGGCACCAGAGCCCTCCCAATCTCTGGGTTCCCTTCCCCTATTGTCTGGGCCACCTTCATGCATGTGCAGGCCCCAGCCCAGGTAGGCATTTGCAACCACTTTTCAGTAGCATATACATCAGTTATCACTCCATAAAAATACCAGCCCAATCTTGGCCTCATATGCTGCCCCTTCCATCCCTCCGCACCTCCCTGACCTCCATCCCGGCCTCACACTCTGTGTCCGCTGCCCCCTGGTCCTGATCCTGGTCTCACATGCTGCCCCAGGGGTGTTGCTGCCCCGGAGAGGGACCCGGGGCACCAGCCCAGGCCCTGCCCCTGGCCCGCAGGGCCTGCCCCCACCCCACAGGCCACACCCTCTGGCTGGGGACAGGGCTGGAAGCCTCCGCGTGCCACCATGGGTGCTGGGTCCCGCATCCCCAGCTGGAGATGGGGCCAGGAGTGGCTGCGGGTGCCTGGGCTCAGCATCCCCGGCTGGGATGGGCTGCCGCAGCCGCGGCCAGCTGGGCCCTGGATCTCCGGCCCAATCAGGCCAGAGACCGGGGGGGCCCCCGCCAGACCCAGGGCGCTGGTGCCGGGATTCGGGGCACATGCCCCGTGTGCCCAGTGCCAGCGAAGCCCCTGCGCTGCCCTCTCCAGCCCCTAGATGGTACTTGGTCCTGGCATGAATGCAGAGGACTGGATTCAGTGACCTCTTGTCCCTGGCCAGGCTGCTCTGCCCCGAGCATGCATTTAAGCATTCCCAGGGTGGGAGATTTGAAAATTCCCCCAGCCTGGCTGCAGCTTCTGGGGTAGGGCAGGGCGCAACATGCATTCTGCCTGATTCTTCTATTTGTCAGGGCCCCAGAACTCTGGTTCCTCAAATTTGTGAGTGTTTCGGGGCATTTCGACTTACTTTAACCCTTGTTCTTAAACTATATTTTACTTGGCTCTTCCATTGTTTATTATCTCTGTCATTGCTTTTAGGAGCATAGAAACCAAAACATTTAAGGAGCCATACCACCTGTCAAATGAAATTTTAGGAGGGGTGGGGGGAATAACCTAAACCACGTCTTTGTTTTCTTCTGAAAGATATGCTTTCTGAGTTTCACTCTCTGATTTCAGCAAATGTCTTGCTGCATTGCTCACAAATATTTAAAGAGTAGCTAAGAAGTCCACAGAACCGCCTAGTGACATGCTTTGACATTATGCTCATTTAAACATTAAATTACGTCACCAATACTCGTGTCACTTTCCACACAAAACAAAAGGCAGTGGAGAACAGGGCCCGTTTATGTATTGTTTTGATTTTAATGGGGAGAAGTGGTGAAAAAGATGATGCAGCTCCACTGAAGTTTGCATTTATGCTTATGGCAAATTTTGTTCAGTTATTCTCCAAATAGAAAAAATATCTCACCCTGATGAGCTTATTAGTTTACATAATGGTGATGAGCTTATTAGTTTACATAATGGGGTTAATTGTTAAGGGTGTAGTGGCTAGCACCTCTGCTTAACATGCAGAAGGTCCTGGGTTCAATTCGCAGGGGGTTGGACTCGATGATCTCACAAGGTCCCTTCCAGCCCTATGATTTGATTGATTGATTGATTAGCTGTTCAAGTAAGAATAGCCATGCTGATTAATAAATAAGTGGATGAATTTATGATAGAGATTAAATAATTTGGTCAAATAATAATGCACTGGGGCTTGCACCCAGCACGTTTCTCAGCTAACACGAACATCCTGCTTTTGGAGCCCAAGTCTGGCTCGTCTCGCACCCTCCACCCGATCGGAAACCTTCGGCACTCTTCGCCCCCTCGCTATCTCCGTTCGGAAATCATCGGCAACCCTCGACTCCGTTCGGAAACTCTTCGGGGGCTCCCGCTAGCCCCGTTCGGAAATCTTCGGCAGGGCGGGGAGACGCGGCGGAGGGGCGGGGTCTCGCTGCGCCGCTGTCCAATCAGAAGCGAGCCCGCCTGCCGCTCTCTTGCCTCGCGCCGGCCCAGCCACGCCGTGCGCACGAGGCCGCCGTGCGCGCGCCTCAAAAAGGAGTCCCTAGGCTGCGCTCCGCCGCGGAAGGCGCGGCGCGCAACGGCAACCCGTCGCTTAGGCCGCGGCTCAGCCGGCGGAGTGAGACGCAGTTGGCTGGCCCGGTGAGGCGGCCTTGATAAGCGTTGCGCGAGGCGGCGGCCGTTGCGGCCGCGTGCTGGGGGGCGGAGCGGCGGGTAACGGTCGCCCGGGTGTCGTTAGCGAGGCGGCCGTAGGCCCGGGCTGCTGGAGGCCTCGGGCTGCGCCCACCGCCCGCCGGCGACGGGGTCTGAGGGGAGCGGGGGGAGCCAGCAGGAGGGAGACCATGGGGCTGGCTGGGGGAGGAGACCATGGGGCTGGAGGCCGGTGTTTCCCCTAATTTTTCATAGTCTGTGCGCCAAAAATTCCTTCTGTGCAAATTTTCCGAACCAGTATCCAAATTTGGGCGCCCTCCAGTGAATGTGTTCCGACTTGTGAAGCGTATGACGCAAATAATGCCTAAATTTTATTTTGAGAGGGGGATGGAAATGATAAGTTACAAAAGCTTATTTGAAACATGCTGTTTGAAACTGCTTTTTTAAGGTAGCACAAAAATATTAGCACTGTTGGGTTTTTTGGTACGTGCTTTATTTTGATGTGCGCACACGCACAGCTTAGAGGGAATAGCTGGAGACCAGGGGGCTGGGTGCAGGGGGAGGTGGATGGGGCCAGGGAGGCTTGATTTGTTAGTCTTTAAGTGCCATAGGACTCCTTGCCTATGTCTACACTTAAAAGCTTAGTTTGGACTTGCTTAGTCCAAACTAAGCAATTAAAAGTTAGTTTGAAGTAGCTTTTTTTTTAAGTTTGAGTGAGCCGCTCTTTTTTTAGTTTGAACTAACTTAGCATGGCTAGTTTGAACTAAAAGTTAATTGGAACCGAATAAGACGTTAGTTCAAACGAACTCCTCGTGCAAGCTTATTTAGTTTGAACTAGCATGACGCCATCGTAATTGTTCGAATTAGGCACAGTGGCAACTTATTGTTCAAACTAACTAGTTGGGACTAAGCTTTGGCTAGTTTGAATGAAAAATTAGTTTGAACTAGCCAAAGGGTCGTGTAGATGTCGTTCTAATTAGTCCAGACTAAGTTTCCATAGTCTGGGCTAATTTGTTAGTGTAGACATAGCCGTAGTTTGGGGAGGGGGAATGGATGGGGGAGAGGACTGTGGGGCTGGATGGGGGAGGAGACCATGGGGTTGGGGGGCTGGATGGGGCTAGGGCTGGAGGAGGTGATGGAGGCTGTTATGGGGTTGGGGGAGGAGACCGGTGGGACTAGCTGGGGCTAGGGCAGGTTGGTTGTGGACAGGGAAATTGGGGTGAAACAAAACATGGATGAGCTCTGTTCCTGAGGGGGTTGGTTTCCGGCAAGATGGCATCTCCCTAGCTTACTCTAACATTCATGGGTCGGGCAGATTTCTAAGCGGACTGGGCAAGTAATACGTTGAAATGCCAGCGGGCTTTATTCTACTGCAACAGTGGGAGGCGGGGGATGCGTTAGTTCAGTGGCTTCCAACCTTTTTGCTGCCATGGCACCCCTTGTTATCTTGAATTATTTTGAGGCGCACCACCCTGTAGTCTCCAAATGACCTCATATTCATGAGCCAATCCAGCACTCTTGGAGTAGTTTTTCAAAAAATTCAATGACCCACCTGCTCAGCCGTGACAGTACACTCATGTGCCATGACGCACACTGGTTGGGAAACACTGCGTTAGTTAATACCATGCATTTTAAGTAGTCTAATGCAGGGGTTTTCAAACTATAGGTCTGCTGCCCTGGTTGTCCGTGCTGCCACTGCTGAAAGACGAGACGACATTGCTCAAAGATGTAATTGTTGGGTCATGGACGTAACTTTTTTCAGCGGAGTCCCAAGGAAAAGTTTGAAAACCACTGGTCTAATCCGGAGTATTGCAGCCCCACTTGCTCAGTTTAAAACACATGGATTTGTTGGCTGTTTTTTTCATCGAGTCTGAAAAATATTTAGAAGTAACTTACTGACTTTCAGCTGAGTAAAAAGTCTGATTTATGGTGTCAAACACTCCACTACCATTGTGAATTCCAGTGGAGACTAAACACTTCTTCGTTAGTCTGCTGTTGTCACCAGCAAGCCTTTCATTGTCACCTGGGAGTTTTCCTTTCCATCCCAGTTCATGACATTGTAGTTGCATATCTCATGAAAGAACTAGGGTTATTCAGTGTCACTTAGTGATAGGTCACTCTTGGTAATGAGAAGCTGGATGTGCTTGAGAAGTCAGTCAAAATTCTGTCCAGTTTCAGTCTGTTTCTTACCCTTTCCAGTTTCAATGCTGCTCAGTCAGAAGCGATTTGCTCAACATTTTTGCAGAGTTTTGAAAGATATTGTCTGACAACAATTTCCATTATTTATAGGGATTAGGTTGCAGAAGCTGTCACCAAGGTTGCCTAGTCCATAATTTTTTTGCCCACCCGACTCTCCACCGGCCACTGTCACTGTTTCAAGCCCTGTAATGCCTGGGTGTCACACTTACGCAAGTGCATAACTTTAGTTTCTGAAGGTACACATGTAAATGTTTTTAGGATTGTATCAGAGTACAGTTCAGTGCAGTACTGAAATGCTGGCAGCTGCCATTGTCTTAACGAAGGTAGTTATCCTCTTGATAGCAGCAGAGTTAAGAAATCTTAACCAAAAACAGTAATGTAAACAGGACCCTAGAGCAGTGGTTCTCAATCTTTTTTCCGTCGCAACACACCTGACAGATGACGTTTTCCTGTGCAACATGCTACAATCTGCTGGTGGCAGTGGTGCTGGGGTTGTGAGTGCTTGAGGGCTGCTGCACTCTGGGACCTGTGGGGGAACAGAGTCAAGCCAGTGTGGGCTGGTGTCCTAGTGGTTTGGCTTGATGGGAGTGGGTTTATTTTTGTGGGACAGGTGGTATCCCCTTACCCCCCCTCCCCCAGCCCAGGATCTCTGGGTTGCAGCCCCTGAGCCTCTTTGCTCATCTGGCCCTGGGTGCTGCCAGCGTTGTACAGTAGGATTGGGCTGTTGAGGCCGCACAGAGTGGGGAGCAAGGGGGAGGACGGCAGGAGCCCCAAGCTGGGTGCAAGCTGAGCTGCCAATTTTCTGCTGTACAACTTTGCATCCCAACACAGTGGTTGAAAACCACTGTCCTGGAGCACAGTGGCATCACTGATCTCCCCTTGATCAATCTTTCTGTAATACTGAACAAGAGATGAAAAAAATTATATTGTAGTTAGAAAACAGGATTGTGTCCTGTAACTGTAGCTGCTTGCTCTTAGAAAAGAAAATGACTGGAAGAGCAAGAGCCAGAGCAAGAGGAAGAGCACGTGGTCAGCAGACTACTACACCTTCTGTAGGAGCTGTGAGTGTCCTTTTTTCATGTCTTGCACAGCTACATGTTGAAATGTTAAAATTCAGGGTCGTTTACATCTCATGTAGTTGAATGTGCATCAAGGGCTTTGTTTAACATTAGACTTCTTTTTTGTGTCTCCAATGACTGATAACAGGTGCGCTGCATGGTAAAGCTGTCTGACCTGATCCTGTGACTTACATTCCCCTGTATTTATTTCCATCCTCTTCTGTAAGATGGGGTATAAGTTCCCCCTCTTCAAGCATATGGCAAAGTGGGATTCTCTCATGAAAGCGCATATGATAAACACGTTTATTAGCCTTTAAAAGTGCCACAGGACTCCTTGTCAGTAAAGCTGGTATATTCCTAAATTTTGTGGGTGTCGTTGACTAGTTCCCTCATCTTCAAAGCATCCGAATTGGGATTTTTCTCCCACAAAAGCTCATGCAATAAATATATTTTAGTCTTTAAGTGCCACAGGACTCCTTGTGTTTTTATTTATTTATTTTTTACTGAACTAGACTAACATGGCTGCCCTTTTGGAACTTGTTAATAACCTTTGGGCCTTCCTGAGAGATCTGGTTGTGTGTTAAGCTTTGTAGATAGGAATTACACTGTAAGGCCAAGTAGGCTCCTTCAAGTGTCTTTTAAGATTTTGTGGATTGTATTCAGCACTATTTGTAATATAGATGGTACTGCTTCCTGAGGAGCTGCTCTAAAATAACGTATACAGTTATTTGAAATGACTACTACTCACAACATAATTATGTTGTTCTGTGGGTTTTTTCACTAGTGCTGACTTCCAAACTGAAGTAATTTTACTGAATACTTAATTTGCCACAAAGTTAATATGTCACTCTACATTCAGTTTTTTCCCTAAGATAAATAACTTTGATAGGAACTTGGCTGTGCAACAAGCCCTCTAGTGACTTCATTTGATAATGCACGTTTTTTATGATTCCAGTGAGTACACTTCACTGTGTAGCCACTCTGCCCGGACAGAGGAGAACTCTCCCACCCATAGCTGTGTCAACAGGAGAGTGTCTTCTGGTGACACGGTGCTCTTCATACCAGCACTTTTGTTGACACAACTTTTATCAGTCATGCACAGTCCGTCCCTCCCCGCCACCTCTGTCCAACAAAAGTATGTGTAGACAAAGCCTAATGTTGTGGACTTTGCAGGGTCAGCAATCTTTGCGGAGTCAGGAGCCACCTAGTTATGTGCGACCTAGACCTCTGGAACCTCAACCGCAGCCGCCATCAGAAGGAGAATTTGTTGGCCGTGGACGACAAAGAGGCGCTCCTAGCGTTCCAGAATCGCAAGGTGAGGTTGGGGAAGTGAGGGGATGGGAGGGAGTGAAGCTTATTGCTTACTCCAATAAGTATTTAAAGCCTAAATGATTTAACTAAGATCATTTAATACCTATTGAAGAGTACATTTCTGTATTTTTTGTTTTTAATTTAAAACCCAGTTGTTAACTAGTAAAATCTGAAATAGAGAACGTTTTTCTGATTCATTCTCCTAATGGCAGAGTATACTTTAAACCGTACAATGTGAACTTGAATGAAGCCAGATAATGAGACGAAAGTTTATCACTGGACCCTGTTTATTCTGCAGTCAGGCTCCAGTTGTGCTTTATTCCATGGAATCAGTAGAGCCCTGAGTGTATCTTTTTACCTTTGTCAAATGGTAAAAACTGAAAGTGCTTTCTCGGAGCTCAAAAGTTTTCATTGGCTTTGCCAATTGCGGATTGATGTTGAGTAGACTCTGGAATTTTTTCTGATTAGGAAATTGGTAATATATTTCTGGGTTTTATCTCAGAGTTTGACAAAAATCCATGTGCCAGGTTACCATGGTGTTGCTGAATACCCCGATGCCAAAAAAAGGTTGCTTGTGACAGCAGCCGCTGAATTTCTGCATTTCTGTTCTTTCCTTCCACAATATGTCTGCAAGCGTCTGGTGGTGGTATGAGCTTCTGAGCCACAGACTGCCATTGCTGAAAGTATCCGTGGCAGTGGGAGTTTGATGGCAGGGGGGCCCTAATGTGCCACACCCCTAGGTTCCCTAGTTTTGGGGTTAGCGTGTAGGGGTGTGGCACATATGTCGAGGGCTGTTTTTACTTGTTCCTTTTTTATTTCCTGGATTATTAGTAAATACTTATATTAGGATAGTGCCAAAGGGCCCCGGGGGGAAGGGTCCCATTGTGCTGGCTGCTGTACAAACAGACAAGACAATCTCTGCACTAAAGAACAAATCTTATCCAAGAATCCTCTGTGCTGTTCCCTGCTTGAGATGTATGTGCTCACGATGCTGTAAGTTTATCGTCATCTGGAAGGCAGTGAGTGTGGGGGCCACACACGGGCTTCCTTATGCATTAGAACGGTCCATGGAAGAGATCTACATAGCTAAAGTGCCATGGATTTAGTGAAGTCTATATTGAGAGAGGCTATGGGCCTTGTCTTTTTCTGCTGAAGTTTTTGGATTATATCCAAATGAGGTTTCATGCCCCTCTTTCTTCTTCTTCTTCTTCTTCTTCTCATTCATCTTCTTCTTCTTCTTCTCATTCATCTTTTGGAAGTTTTAAGATAATCAGTATCTCTTGATGCTGGAGAAGTTGATTTCCCTTCAGTGCAGAACCTCTCCATGAAGCCTCTCTAGTACCTTAATGTTCCTGTAGGTCCACTGTTGGGCAGAGGATCCCTTACTTAGCAGATTGGCTTAACAGAGCTTAAAGGCACAGTGTTCAGTAGGTAGTCATCAATTACACACTGTGGGCTGCTCATCATGGTTACCTCACACTTTGGACCAGTTGTTCCCAAGATTTTGCAGGTCATGACACACTTGGTTGGCATATCATGACTCTCAGCACACTAACTCTTACATGCTCTTCAGACCTCTTTAATTTGTGCTTTAAGCTGGGCAAGAGGTGCACACTGAAGAGGACCAGCATATCAAACTGGTATGTGTTCTGTATCTCAGTTCTTGGTAGACAGATGTGCTAAAAACTGTTGGGAAGCTTACACATTGATTATGTGGCTGTTGAATTTTGAATATTTTGTTACCAAATGGCTTTGCTTTCAGTATTGTTTGGTTGAGGAGAAGGATAGAAATGATGCAACATACTTTTAGAAGTGTTGCGGTTTCTTCTCTTTGACAGCTTGCACAAGTGTGTCATTGTAATAACTATGCAAATTAGATTTAAATTCTTAAGTGTCAGTGAATTTGTCTGTTAAAATGGATTGGAGCATTTCATCTCTTTCTATATATATCCTGAAAGAGTTGGATATAGCTGACAAGCGGTCTGATATTACTGCTCAAGAAGGTTGGTGCTCTTCGTGTTCCCGGTACATGCCCGTCCCCAGCAAATCTTAACGTGTTTTAGAACAAAACACAGCAAACTTGTTTTGTTGCAAGATAAAGAAAAAAGTGACAATACATTGCCTCCATTGAGATACTGCATATGTATCTGAAAGTATGGCCGATCTAATGGGAGTCCCATAAACCTTCAGGAAGTTACTATTATAGAAACCGCTTTTTCTTGTGGCATAGAATTGACCTACCTTAATTCGGGGGGACCCAAGCTACTTGGAATAGAATCTGACTAGCAACTCTTAAATCTTGGAAAAATAATAATAAAGTCCCAGTCTACACTGCCATACTTCTGCTAAGGAGCTTTTGAGTTTATAGTACATGAGACCTGCAGATAACATAATCTGAAAACTCAAAATTGCAAGTAATGTTTTTCTTACATATTTTGTTGAAATGCTTTAGATGAGAGGAAAAATATCTGAAAACCTACATCCAAATTATGCTTGCTTCTCAGTGTTGGTCTAAACAAATAATAAATCCTGAATTAAAGTAAGATGTTGGAAACTGGGATTTAAAGTTTCTCTTCATTCCTATTTAAACTCTCAGTTCAGTAACCCTGTCTGTCTAACCCTTAGACTCAGTAGCACCTTCAGTGATATGAAATGTATCCCAAATACCAACAGTTATTTTTGTAGACAGTCTTTTTGAGAATTGAGGCAGCCGTGATGCTCCTTCAGATTGATAGTGCTACAGCAACTGCTTTGTCGTCTTCTGTTCAAGGTTTCAGTTGTTTTGTCAGCATTCTTTTGTAGGTATTTCACATTGTAGTGGTAAGTAAATTAATACAAATTATGATAAAATTGACTCATTTCTTTTCCACTTCCAAAATTCTAGGACTTGACATTTCAGTTGGTTTTAAGGGCCTGTCATTAGGAGAGAGGGGTGGACGTCGCCGAGATTTCTATGACCTTGATGTAAATACGCGGCAAGACATAGAACATGTTAGAGAATCAAAAACAGGCAAGTTAAAAATTACTGTGGTTTCAAATAAAAAATCTGCTCATAGAAATATATTGCACCTATTTGTCATTGCTTTTGTTTTCTCTGTTAAACTAGCATTATTTATGTTTCAGTAGTACCCACAAGGCCAAATGAGGGAACAGAACTCTATTCTGTTCACAACACTCCAAAAGATGGGAAACGGATAGTAGAAAAGACTGTGCTCCAAAGGGGTTTTCATTTATGTATTTTAGCAGGAACATGAGTTTCATTTTAGAGGCTAGATTACATATTTTGTTGCATGGCTTTTGAGAATCTCTCTTGGCTAAAAATTTGGTAGCCGTTTACTGAAATGAAATTACTTGTATTTCTTTCTTCAGTTTTTTCTACTAGTTGTAGTTTTGAAGGTGATGTCTAAAATGTGCTTGTCTCCCATGGTAACTTCTGCAAACTTTCCCAGAATATTTAAACTTCAGTCCCTAGAAAGATTTTGTTATTAGCATTCTTCTGTTACTAGTCAGCGGGAAAGGTTTGGTGCATATTAACTTGATATTTCTAACCATTTTAATACTCAGTTTTGACTTGGATGGACCGTAATGATGTTCATATTTGCAGTGCTCCAAATTGTGACTTCCTATTTGTAAACTTCACTCACAGAATTCATATCCTTCACAGATTCCCTCCCCTCCAGAATGCATTTTGCTGGAGGGGTGCTGTAATTACACCTGTCACCCACCAAGGCCTGGTGTGATGCCAAAAGGGGCCAGTTGCCTCAGGGCAAGAGCAGCCAACTGCAGAAAGGGGGCAGGTAGTGGCTGCCTTCCTTACAGCACTTTGTCCATGGGCCAGGTGAGGAGGCACAGGTTATGGGAAGGTGGAAGAGAGACAGCAAGGCATAGAGGGCTGTTGGGAGGTTGTAGACTCTCATGTGGATGGGCTAGTTGGGGGGGCAGACTTGGGTGAGGGCATGGAGCCATGGGTTCAGGGACATTGGGGTTGGGGAGGATGCAGGCCATGCCGGGATGATACTGGGGAGTCTGAGATTCAGGGATTTGAATGGCAGAGGCCAGGGGCCAGCCAGATTTTGCATGGGGGATACTCAGCAGTTCTCTTAACAGCCCCTTTCCCCAAAATACTGTTCCATCCTCCTCCAAGCCATACCCAGCTGTCTTGCAGATTCATTCCCAGGCTCCTTGCCAGCAGCTACTTCTATTCCTCGCTGTTCCGCTACCCTGACTCCCGGAAGCCTTTGCATGGCTTCTGAGGGATGTGGGAAATACATTTCTATATTGTAGTTTGAATAAATTATTAGTCAAAGTTCTGTATTAATACACCTAGTAAGGAATCTTTGTTACTACAGATGGAAAGATTCAGGAAACGATTTTTATTACAGGCACACTTGGTAACGTGCATTTTGAAATAAATTACCCAAAGAAATGAAACTGGCATGATTATGCTGTGGTGTTTTGACAAATAAAAGACATGGAATTTAGCACAATTTCAAAATATTGAGAGCAGATTTTTAAATTTTTTGCACAGAATTTCCCTTACAGTTTCTTTTGTAAGCCGGCTTAGGCAGGAGTCTCTCTACTTTGGTGTGTAGGTGGTGACTTTCGTTTGTCTTAAGAGGGCCAATAGGTGTTCATTGAACTGAAATCAGTTTTGTAATAAAATTCTTGAGACTGAAACCTGAGTCTTCTGGAGCATGGTGTAAGTATTCCGATTAAATTTTTGTTTCTGTCCATGTTTCAATTGATAAATTTTTTACTTAACTCTTCTTTCCCAGTTTTCCTCCCAACCTGTAGAAGTTTGTCCTTCATTGAATCATCACAGAACATTGGAAACTTGGTTTTACACGTTGCAGTTTGTAAGAAATTTATGCCACAGTTGTATATCTTAAGAGCATCAGACAGGTCATAAATTTTCAGTGACAGATTTTTTTTGTTTTTTTCCTTTTAAAAAAAAGTCTTAAATTGAAATCTTTTGTGGCTGAAAACGAGATTTCTATGTATAGAGGAGGAAGGTTTTGTGAAAGAGACATTAATGATCTGGATGATGGGATAGATTGCACACTTAGTAAGTTTGCGGATGATACCAAACTGGGGGGAACGGTAGACACCCTAGAGGGCAGAGACAGGATTCAGGGAGACCTAGACAAACTGGAGCAGTGGGCCAAGAGGAATCTCATGAGGTTCAACAAGGATAAGTGTAAAATCCTGCACTTGGGACGAAAAAACCCCATGTACTGCTACAGGCTGGGGAGTGATCAGCTAAATAGCAGCACTGGAGAAAAGGACCTGGGAGTCATGGTGGATGGGAAGCTGGATATGAGTCAGCAGTGTGCTCTTGCTGCCAAAAAGGCCAATGGCATACTGGGCTGCATCAGAAGAAGTGTTACCAGCAGATCGAGGGATGTGATCATTCCCCTCTATTCTGCACTAGTGAGGCCACATCTGGAATACTGTGTCCAGTTTTGGGCTCCCCACTACAAAAAGGACATGGACAAATTAGAGAGAGTCCAGAGGAGGGCAACCAAAATGATCAAAGGGCTGGAGCACAAGCCCTATGAAGAAAGACTGAAGGAACTAGGCTTATTTAGCCTGCAGAAGAGAAGACTGAGGGGGGATTTGATAGCAACCTTCAACTACTTGAAGGGTTGCTCCAAGGAGGAGGGAGCTCGACTGTTCTCGGTAGTAACAGAGGGCAGAACGAGAAGCAATGGTTTCAAGTTACAGCTGGGGCGGTCCAGGCTGGATATTAGGAAAAACTTCCTTACTAGGCGAGTGGTGAAGCATTGGAATAAGTTGCCTAGGGAGGTGGTGGAATCTCCATCTCTGGAGGTGTTCAAGTCCCAGCTGGACAAAACACTGACTGGGATGATCTAATGGGAGTGGTCCTGCTTTTTTTGGCAGGGGGTTGGACTAGATGACCTCGTGGGGTCCCTTCCAACCCTATGATTCTATGTTGTTTGGGTGGCTTGAGATGGGCAAATTGCCAAGGTTATCAAAACCTTAGTTGCAAAGCATTATTTGGTTAGATGACATTCATAACAATTCTGTCCTAGTAAACAGAGCAGGCTGGATAGGAGAGAGTGTTTTGTTAGCTATATATTGCTTTTTGCTTGCATCCCTTCTTTCATAGAAACATTAAACACCTGCAGGCTGCACTAGTCCAGATTTCTACCTAAAAGTCAATACTTTCAGAGGTTTACATGTGTGGCAGAGGAGGTTTAACTACTAATGGTGGTCTTGTCTTAAGTTGTGGGTTTTCTTCTTAGGTACCAGAGGAGCATAAAATAATTGGTATATATGGTAAATTGGGTTTGCCTGTTTGTCTGATGAGACGCTCAGTGAAGTTGAAATGAAACAACTTGAATTGATGGAAGAAAGTATTGCTTAAAGTGCATATCTAATTTCTTATTGTCATGTTGTATTGAGTCAGTTTTAAGTGCAAAAGTAACTTGGCATCTTGAGTGTGTGAAAATATGCACACCTGCATTAATAAAAACTTGTATTTTTGTGGACTAAGACAGCAGTTAACTCCTTGGGATGAGGAAGAGATGTCCCCTATGGATAAGCTATAAATTGTTTACAGGAACTCTAACATCTTCCTTTGAAGCATCTACCATCAGTGACAGAATACTTGACTACATGCTGTTGCCATATATGATGCTTCCCCAGTAGAACAAACAAGGAGTAGGTGATGGGTGATAGAATCTCTGAAAATTTGTCCCAGGCAGCCACCTGCTGGATGTAGCTGAAAATGGATTTGCATGAGTTTCATAGTTGGTACCATTGAAACAATTTCAGAAGAAGCTTGATCAGTTAAATTTTGGGGTTTGTCATTCCTTTCTTAAAAGTTGCAAGGTAATTAAAATGCTGTAAATTTGAAACAGTTTGAAACTAGGTATTTTTCTCATTTCAGGTACTTCAGGTGTTGGCATAACATTAAGTACAAACCATTTTCGGTTGACATCTCGTCCTCAATGGGCTTTATATCAATACCACATTGACTATAATCCTCAAATGGAATCCCGGCGTCTTCGCTCAGCTTTACTCTTTCAGCATGAAGAATTAATTGGAAGGACACATGCATTCGATGGAGCAATATTATTCTTGCCGAAAAAACTGGAAAATAAGGTCCGTGTATAAAATAGTGTTAGATTTTGTTTGAGTTTAATTCTGGCATAATTCTTTCATTCCATTTGTGGTGAAATGATGTATGAGTAGGATTGCTACAAAATATAAAACTTTTAATTGGATTGAGTTTCCATGAGTTAATTGTTTGACTTGCAGTATGGGAATCTGATGGTCTTATAAGACTCAAAGCATAGTAGCCCACACCCAGATAATCCCAAATTTTTGCATGTAGATGAGATAAAACTCTCTTGTCAACCTTCAAAGCCTTTAAAACAGGTTCCCAACTCCTGACCTGCGGGCCAGAAGTTGCCTACAGGCTGTTTTAAAGTGTCCTGAATGTCCCTGCTGCTGGCTGGGAGTCGGGCTGCAGCTGCCTACTTCCCTGTGGTCCCAGCACAGAGCTGGGCTGCTGCTAAAAAAAAAAAAAAACCCAAGGAGTCATGTGGCACTTAAAAAACTAACGGATTTATTTTTCACATTAGCTTTTGTGGGAGAAAATACCACTTCTTCAGATGCTTCAAAGATGGGGGAACTGTCTCCCCTCTAGTCCCAGCATGCAGTTAGGAGCCACGCTGCAGCCAGAGCAGGCACAAAGCTGGGAGGAGGAGCTGTGCTGCAGCTGCCCGCGTCCCCCCCCCCCCAGGTCCCAGCACTGGCTAGGCTGTGACATGTTTTTTTTCGCCCAGTCGCAGTGCACAGCAGGAGCTGAGCTGCAGCTGCTTTCCTCTGCCAGTTCCAGTGCACAACCAGGAGCTGCTGCGGCTGCAGTGGATGAGGCAGTTGCTGCTGACCTTAGTTTGTCACTATCTGAGGTCTACAAAGCATTCCAGGAGTTTGAGGAAAGTAGCTGCTATCACTGGTGGTCATTCAGGAGAATATTCATAAGAGTCCTAGACATCTTACACTGTCAGTTGGGAAGTGGTGGTCTCTATATATCAGAGACTGGTGGATCCCACCCATTTACACTGGCAAATGTTTGCTTCTGTATTAACACCTGTGCAGAGAATTGAATTAATCAGTGCTTTGTTTTCAACTTGTTAACTGCAAACATTTATTTTCCCCGGGAGAGATTTCATTTTTCTCATCTTCTGTGTATGTTAGTCTCCAGTTTGATCTGTTGAGGCAGAACTTCACATTGATTGGTAACATGACACTGTGCATGTGTGACTGACTGAACACATTTACATGTATGAAAAGCTGGTTGTCTACCTATTGTCCAAGTAGATATTCTCTGAACATGCTCATTCACAAGCTGGTGCAAGTCTTGTCATTTAACTGGCTGGCAAGTCTGGGAAATGTCTGCAAGTAGGAGGATACCCCTTTCACCGCTTCTGTATCTGCCTTTAAAGACAATTGGCGTAGACGCTTCCAGCACAGATTGGGGAGCGCACCTAGTCCAAATGTGGACCTCTCAGGAACTAACTTATGTTAGAAAGCTACAGAGCAGGAACGTAGTCATCTTTTCAGGCAATCAGGAAACATGATGATATTGTTCAGTCTTTAAGAACAGATGCTAAATTTCTATTCAATCCCTGTGTGGTAAACTGAGAGTACCCACCGCCACTTGAACAACTCCTTGGCAGTTTAAAGTAGAATCTGTGTGCTGTGCACATACATATTTCACATCTGCTGTCTCTCTCCATCAGTTAGTCAATTACATCAGAATTCTAGGGCTAAGGAACAGACCCCCCCCCCCAACAGTGCTGGCTTGAATGTGTGCGCACGTAAAGGAAAGACGTGCGCGCAACATGTCATTATATAAGTAGAAGACTGTTCACCTATAGCATCATCTTAATGAAGGGAAGAAAGTCCTGCTTTAAATCTAAAGCAAGATGCATGGGGAAGAGTTGAAATGGATCTTTGGAAGGAAGCGTTCTAATATGTAAAGGTGTAATCGTGGAAGACTTGCTACTCCTGGCTTTACTCGAAGAGTTTAGAGTTTGTCTGATCATTGTATTGCTTGGTTGAGATTCACAGAGCTGTCCTGGGGATTAAGCATTAAAATAAGTCCAAATTTTCTAGACCGCCTTGAAATATTTGCTTTGCTTGTGTTTACATAACTCAATTTTAATAAAGGTTCCCTTTCTCAGGTTAGTGAAGTGTTCAGTCAGACCCGAAATGGAGAGAATGTAAAGATCACTATTACCTTGACCAAAGAGTTGCCACCTACTTCACCTGTATGCCTGCAGTTTTACAACATTATTTTTAAAAGGTTAGTTTTCGACTTCATAATTCTCTCTTACAGGAAGCTAACTGAAAAGTTTGGCTTTGGTCTTTATGAATGGGAAGACTTAACTGCATGTTGCATGGCAAATATTAAATTTGTTTTAGCCCTAATTTATGGTGACCAAAGGAACATGCTTGTTAGCTATCAGGTATGGATGCTAACCATAGTCAGCTACAGTTCAGCAGCGGATCAGATACAACTTTGAAATAGGCTCATTCCGTATTCAGGAAGAATTAGCCTCAGATGTTAACCCAGTCCTGAGTGGGAGTCTTTTGAACCATCTCTGTTCAGCTGGTGGCATTAGTTAATTCCTAAAGGAATGCATGGGAGTGAAGAATTTCTGAAACTAGTAGGTTTGTTTGTGGCATGGGTTTTCTGTCCATTTTGCTACTTTGGGCTTCTTACCCATTTGAAGGGGGCCTCCTGAGGCCACTGCCAGAAGGCATGTGACTCAGTCCGTGGTTCTTCACTGGCTTTTAATATAAGACTGAAAGTTTAATAGAGCATAAGCATTTATTTAAAGTTCACACTGAAATCAGTCTTGTACACCATCTTTGTTCTAGCTTAAAATAGCAAATGTAAGGCATGTAATTGTAAACGTAGGCCTACTGTATTTTTCGTTGTTTTGGTAAACTGAATAGTCCTATAATTTGCCAGTTACTCATTCTTTTCTAACTTCTCTTTAGGCTTTTGAAAATAATGAACTTGCAGCAAATTGGACGTAATTTTTACAATCCAAATGACCCTGTCAGCATTCCCAATCACAGGTTGGAAAATGGGATTTCAGAAGGAAAAATGAGCTTTTGTTGTGATGTCAGTGATTTAGCATACATTAAAATGAATTTTTCAGCTTATAATTTGTGTTGAGAACTCTCGTGTACCTAACTTTCAGTTCCTTCTAAGTACAGAATAATTCTAAAATCTGAGTTGATCTCAATCTATCCTTGTGTGTACATCTTACACAGCTGAGTAAAACTCAAAATTGGTCATCTATGGGTTCTAAGGTTTATTTTCAATTGAAATGGAGTCCTTTTCAGTGTGCCTTACAATATGCTACATAGGCTGTAAAAGATTTAATATTCTAAAATAAGCAAACTGTTTCGCATATCTATGTATAAAGTTGTGATATTTATTTCAGGTTACTTTCTTTCAGTGAGTTCTTAGTCTTATGGCTAGAGCTTGAGGTGTTCCTTTCAGCTCAGCTTTCATTGCTGCATCACCACAGTAGTCATCTTGCAGTTTGCACAGGTCAAACATATCTACACAAAAACATACTCTAAAGATGAACCAAGGCACTGAGGGGCTAAGGAAACTGAAGTTTTTTGGCTTCATGATTGTTCCAGATGCTATGGGATATCGGATAGGGGCATATTTAAATAAAGGCTGCTTGAGGTATTTTAGAGGACTACATGTGCTAAAGCAAGCCTTTATTAAATTTCTTTGATCATTGAAAATGAATTCTAAATCTATCTTCTGCTGCTGCAGAATGAATTAGCTTTGTCTTGTAATATTACTCTGCATTATTGAGTTGTAGATGCCAGAGGGCAATATTTAAATTAAACAAGGGACTTTTTGAAATATAACTTTTTAATTTGAGGTTTTCTAAACCTATAATAAAGGTAATTTATTATCATGAAAATGTACAGAATAAATTGGTGATACTCTTGGCTATATTAAAAGTAAATTTTCAATATAGAATATTCTGTTTTCCAACAGGTTGATGGTTTGGCCTGGCTTCACTACATCTATTCTCCAGTATGAGACAAACATCATGTTGTGTACAGATGTCAGCCATAAAGTTCTCCGCAGTGAAACTGTTCTAGATTTCATGTGTAACCTGTATAGGCAGGTTGAAGAACAAAGATTTAAAGAAGTCTGTGCTAAGGAGCTGATAGGGCTAATTGTTCTCACAAAGTAAGATGATATTAATTATTTTAATAAATATGTAGTAGTAAATTCATACCATTGATGCTGTTTTGTAGCTGAAGTATAAATTATTTTGAAGGTATTTGTGCAACTAAAGATGCAGTTAGATGCCCAATGGAATTTTCAGGTATATTGCTTGCTTTTGTGCTTTTGAAATTCCTCTAGGCACTCTTCTGTATCTTTAGGCGCTAAATACCTTGAAAATCTGATATTTTAGAAGTCGTTAGCTTGTGAAAGCAGGATTTTTTTTAATGAAAATCCCAAAATCTTGAACTATTGCAAGTGTAATGTGAGTGTGTTTATGCTAGAAATGTTTCTATGGTCTTAGGATTAGATGTTTCAAACAGCTGGTTTAACATTTTGTATTGATTTGATATCTCTTTTTCCTCTTTGCAGATAAAATGAATTTTAAGCATTTAGCAAAATTTAACTTACCTTGGCATTGATTTACTGATACTGCAGAAGTTCTAATTCCATTAGTGTTGTGGCTGATAGCTAATGTTTTACATGTAAATAGTCTTCAGATGTTCAACCCATCTGTACCAGCTTAATCTGATTTTTGGCCTTAGTGTGGCAAAAGAGTTCTTGGCTCAAAATGAGACCTGGTGTCATCATGGAAGATGCAGTCTCCTTAAAGTGAAATAGGCTTAACATTACTCTTCTTTTAAGAAACTCTCTTCTGGAATGTTACATACTTTTCAGGGAATAACAGGCTATCAGAAAGCATGATTCTAAAAAGTTCTTAGTCCTGTTTTCCTAGTGATGGCTAAGACAAACTATAGCATATGCCGATAAAAATAAACGTTGACTGACTATAGACCAGGCGTGGCCAAACTGCAGCTCGGGAGCCACATGTGGCTCTTGAATGAAAAAGTGTGGCTCCTGGAAGAATGTCAGCAAATCAGTTTAGTAGGTAAAAGTATATGGCTGTATGCCTCAGTGTGGCTCTTGAAGGTTTAATAATCAACTTGTGTGGCTCTTGAGTTCCATAAGTTTGGCCACCCCTGCTATAGACGAATCTGCTTCCCTACAGAATTAAAATTGGCTCTATATAGAGTCTAGCATAATGTAAGCAGCACTTGAAATTAATGGACATCTGCTGTAATCTGAACATGGACATTCCTATCAACAATTAAGTAACAAAATTTCTGTTAACACTTTAGATTATCTGGTGTTTTTCTGTAACTTGCTGCAATGCTAAGTCCTCCCTGGCCTCTTAACATGCATCTGTGAGTAAGCTGTTGCCCTCTACATCAGTGGTTCTTAGCCTGTGATTGCCTGTGGCTTCCATTCTGCTTGCTGCAAAAAGAGTTGCTGCCTAAGCACCCAGGGAGAGAGTTGCCGCAAGGCTTAAAAGACCTGTGGAGGTTTCTTGCTGCAGCCAAGAGGGTGCAAGATCAATGCTTCCCTCCCCCTGATTGTAGCAGGGAGATGGCAAAGTGCTGTGCCTAGGTGCACAGGTGATGGCACCCCTCCTGGAGCCAGAGGGAGAGGAGCACTGATCTTCTGTCTCCCTGGCTGCAGAAGGGAGCCACTGCCTAGGGACTCTAGTGGACTGCAGAGGGCTACAGTATGCAGGCGGTTTCCCTTCTGCATCCTGAGAGATGGGAGGTCACAGAGGCAGCAGCCTCCTTGCTGAACTCCTTCCATCTGACTGCAGAGGTAGGCGGCCTGCTGGTGGAAACTGGTGGCCCTTGAGGGTTATAAAAATAATGTCTATGGCCCTTGAGCCAGAAAGGTCAGGAACCACTGTCATGTAAGACAAGATCAAACGATTTTTTTTTTAAATTCTTTCGTTCAGATATAACAACAAAACATACAGAGTTGATGACATTGACTGGGATGCCAATCCAAAATGCACCTTCAAGAAAGCAGATGGTTCTGAAATCAGCTTTGTCGACTACTACAGAATGGTATGAAATGCTGACTAAAAATGTCATTTTCATTCTTACTAGATTCTTTTGGACTTCAGAGTGCCATCTGTGGCTAGCTCTATCAGAAGACTATGCATAGTACCTTTTACTTTCAGGTGTTAGTTGTTTCAAATAACCATGCTTAAAAGTGATGTCTAGTTGTATATATTTTTAACAGTGCTTGAGTCAGTCATATGCTGAGGATTGTTATTAAGTGTCAACTATTAAACATATTTAGTATTTTTTTTTACTGGCCTCTAGGATTTCTAAAGGGACATGTCAACTTAATTTTTTAAATAGGATTTTCAAAAAACTCATATATTCAGCTCCTGATGCCACGTGTTCCGTGGTTGCTCTTCTTGTTGAAAGCTGCATGCTTTGACTAATCTGGGCAGAAAAGGACTGAGCAAGAGTATTTTATCTTCAAAGGAAAATGGTAGGAAAGAACAGTGCTCTGAAATTGACTTCAGACACAATATCCTTTTCCAGAGGTGGGTAAATCAAAGCAGAAATCCCACCTTGTATTTGCTCTGTGTGATTCTTAGCTAGGAGACAGTTCAGGACCTAGCTTGGATCCTTCTGATGCTTCCACATCAGCTGATCACTGAACAAGCATGGCACTGGCTGAGGCACATATCATTTTTAATTCTGATAGTAACACATTGGCATGTAGTACTCAAGCAGTGTAGTACCAGCTGAAATGGAGTTTTTTCTGGCACCAGGCTTCTTGGTAGTGAAGAGATTAATAATCCCAAGAACCTTCTCTTCCCCCTTAAGAAGCTTCTGGTCTCATTACTGCCTGAATCTGTCTTTGGTATTGTTGGAGGACGTTTTAGAACTTCTAAGAACAACTGAAAGGGTTGCTCCCCTGTGGTAGATACTTTTCTTACTCTGTCTCTGAACAGAGTAGGGAAACTCACAATGATATGTGGCAGGTACTCCAGGGGACATGACTATAAATGAAGGTATCAGGCATCTTGAAACAAATATCCTACATTCAATATCCAGGTAAATGCTGTGAGGGACATTCTGGGCTTCTTGTGGCATGCAGCTCCGTATGAAAACTTCTTCCATTGCTTCTGTCTTTAGATGAGATCTTTTTAATCTCTCTCAGCTCACCTTAAGAGGGTCAGCTGGTGCTGCGTATTTTGCAGCAAAAGGAACAAGACATTGAGCAGGAATGTGTGCAAAAAACCCAGGATCCCCTCAGTAACAGTATCCTCCTCTTTGTCTGATGAAGTTGGTACTCCAGACCAGCAAAGTGACTACTGCATTTTCCAAGAGTTATTATGATAAATGGCCGGGACCTTGAAAATCCCAGTAGATATTAACTTCCTGCATTAAAGTTTAGACATTCTGAATTGCCCAATTCTGCATTCCTCTGTTAGAACCAATTAAAGGCCTTTGGTGCTTGCAGAGCTTTCAGGGGTCTAAGCATCAGGAAACATCCAAAAGGATAAGGGTCTGAAGAAGCTTGACCTCTTTTGTTGAAAGGTGTGGTGTTCCAACAGCTTGTGGATGCATATATTGAATTACTGAGTGCTCCTGGGTAAATACAAATCTCTAAACAGGGAAAAGGTGTCAGACCTTTTAGAAAAGGTCCTGAAGGAGCTCACAGAGGATCTGAATTAGAACAGTGGGGCAACAAGTGGCTCATACCTCCCTTCAGATAGCCATGGGATGTCTTGGAGGCAGCTGTGTGTTCCCTGGGAACCCCAGTTGCTGAGCACTGGTTCCCTGGTTACAGCCTTTGGGAATACTGAAGAGGTCCAAACAACTATCTTGAACTCCTCTTTGAAGGCCGGGGTTTGCTCAATATGCACTGACTAAGCCCTGCACCTGTTGAAGGACTCGAGCCACTAAAGTTCTTTTGAGGTTATATACTTCAGTCCCAAAGAGAAGGCAGCATGGGCCTCAAATATTTTAGCAAGCAGAAGCATTGTGTGTCCAGCAAAGTTGTCAGAATCTCTGAGGAAGAGACAGAGGTTACAAAGAAGGAGATTCAGTGCTTTTCCTCTTCTGCCACACACTGTCAGCCTCACTTTAGTAGGTTTGATGCCACAGTCAGGAAGTGTCAAAGTGCTATATCTGTCCCTTCTCCTGTTCTTTTGCCAGCTGTCTGTTGTGTTTTTGTTTGTTTGTTTGTTTTTTTTTTCAGGAGGCTTGGGACTGAGTAGCTTTATGCCAGTGGGTCCTGGAGATAGTAGACAAGGGGTATTCTGTCCAGTTCTGATCCTTCCTTACCCTCCCTCAATTGTGCTTTCCCCATGGTCACTCCATGACTTCAAGCATTCAAGTGCCTATTTGTTTTTAGCTCACGTAAAGAGCCAAGGGGTTCCCAAGAATGGCCATAGTTGGTCAAACAATGGTCTGCCTAGCACAGTTCCTGTCTCTGGACAGCAGTGGTGCCAGATGTTTCACAGGGAATGAGCAGAACAAAGTGGCAATTTTAGCAGTGGTCTAAACACTCTCTTCATCCCATGGATACCAAGGCTCATACTTTGTGTATTTGGTTCGCTAACATGAATGGATTCTGAGGAATCCCAGGCAGGATATTGTTATAATGATAGTTTGTGTGGCTTATGATTTACCCAAACCAAACACTAGAATGGCAGCACCATCTCTGATCACATGCTTTGAGGCCAGCCTAGTGTGATTTTTTGCCAAAATTGGTTCCAGATCCTACATCCAGACCATCACAGACAGAACATCCTCCACTGATTTGCAGAACACTGGCTCCTTAGCTGACTACAGTTCGCTAGTTACTTTGGCATCAAAATGGAATAGCTTCTCTGAGCAAAAACACTTTTAAAATGTTTATCTCTCTTAGAAAACTCCTTTGAGTTGTACAGAGTGTGTGTTAGCCCTAAAACATTTTGGAATCTGCATCAATCAGCTCCATAGGAACCCATTTAGCAGCACTTTCTGCTCATCCCCATTCTGTTAAAGGCCATGCAGTGTTCTGATGCCTTACAGTTGCTAATGCATACATTTCCTTCAGATGCGCTCCTTCTGCCCTTCCAGGGATTTGTCATATTAACAAGCTTGGTAGGGCTTCTTTCTGAACTTATAGAAATGTGCTTGCTTTCTGTGAAGTTAGCCTTTCTAGTTACTGCCATTTTGTCTCAACTAATTGGAAAGAGCCAAATGTTCGTGGTGGGTCCACTTTCCTGGAAGACAGTTCCTGTCTGTCTGTTACCAGTAATATTGACTTTTGAGTTGAATAACACTTTTTTGACTATTCGTGCAAGATGACTTTGGTTTTGGGGTTCAAAAATGCATTATGCGATTGAGTTAGCTTGTCTGTTACTCGGTGATATTCTGCCTTCTTCCAGATACTGATTTGTGACTTAAATGACTGGGCAGAAACATTTGATATTGAGGTATCTTAAGACCAGTTTCTCCAGGGATACAACAGGGTTCAGGGTTTAGAAGCATGGATGCTTGCTTGCTGTCAGCCTGTGTGACACAGACATTCCCTTTCTAGATTTGGGTTCTGTGGTTGATAGAGACGATTAGCACTTTCAGAATGCAAACAAAGGCCACAGAGTAACCTCGGTCTTCATTGGGGCCTTTTGGGTGCTGTCTCATCAGTAAGGATGTATTGTTGTCATGTCACACAAGCTAGTGAAAGGAAAATAGTGCTATACTTGGGCTAATGCATTTTGTGTTATGTCAGCATTAGCTTTATGTTCTTGACTATTGATGACTTTCATTTTTACTGGGTACCCATCTTGGCCACAGATGGCTTTGTGCTGTCTTCATATCTGCTTGCACAGGCCTTCAAAAGGTATTCAGTCCATGCATTTGATTCAAAATCAGTACATGGAGTAATGTGTCTTCCAAATATGGCTTGTGCCTTAATAGGTGTATTTCACAGTTGACTCTGTCAATAATTTCATAGAGAAAACTTTAGATAGATCTTAATATCTAGCGTGTTCTGAAATTAAAGATACTGGTGTATCTGCTTGTTGATGGTTGAATATTTCACAAAAAGGGCAATGTTCATAAGCCTCTACAAACAGTGGATGTTTGTCTAATGTGTGCTGTGTAATTTCTGTTCAGCAATATAACCAAGAGATCACTGACTTGAACCAACCAGTTTTGGTCAGTCAGCCTAAGAGGAAGCGAGGGCCAGGAGGTGTCTTGCCAGGACCTGCAGTACTCATTCCTGAGCTGTGCTACCTCACAGGTATTCTGTTTAACAACTTTTTCATACACAAGTGCCTGCCATGTAAATTGTATTAAAATATGTCTTTCTCCTGAATCTTTGGTTGATGACAAATTAACCAGGAATATTCACGGGTGTAAATATAAATTTGAAATTGAGACCTGTTTATGTATGTTAAAGTTCAGTTATTTTCTATTGTTGCTGTGTTCTGGGATATCAGAGAGACAGGGTGAGTGGTTTACTTGATATATATATATATATATTTCATTGTATCTTCTGTGGCTCTGTGTTCAGAATAAACTGGAGACCAGCCTTTACTAAAGAAATTTTGCAAATTATAGGGTTAACCGAAAAGATGCGTAGTGATTTCAATGTGATGAAAGACTTGGCTGTTCATACGAGACTGACACCTGAGCAAAGACAGCGTGAAGTTGGAAGACTCATTAACTACATTCACAAGTAGGTTATTTCAAAACTCTGGTTCTTTGGAAGGAAAATGTTTGTTTTGATTTTACTTAGTTTATTTTTAGTAACAACTCAATGGACTTCTTTAAAAACTGTCAACTTTTACTGGGGAATTTTATTATTTCAACCGTTTACTGGAAAATCTTTTCCTTTAGGTATGAAATGTGTTGTTTTAGCCAGAAATCCTGATTCTCACTAGTTGCTAAGTGATTAATGACTTTCATTATTTGTCTTTAAATTACAGGGATGATAATGTTCAGAAGGAACTTCGTGACTGGGGTTTGAGTTTTGATTCCAATTTACTAGTCTTTAAAGGAAGAGTTGTTCAAGCAGAAAAGATTTATCAAGCAGGAAAAGTGGTAAGTAATTTTAAGAAACTTACAGCATCTTTGAACAAAACATTCATTTCATAGGGGTACTTAATGTAAACTTTGGGGTTTTTTAAACAAACATAAGCAATTTCAGTTTTCTCAGGGAGCAACCTCTACATAGTAGTTCAAGAATTTTTTAAAAAGTTTTACTGAAAACTGCTTTAGGGGTTTTCTGCTCCACAGTTACGTGAAAGAGCCTTGTTAGCAAGGGAAATGTTGACTGAACTGTTTTCAAATGCACATAGTAAACTAGAAGAAAATTCTTTAATTGTGCTAGGTATGCCAGGCAAGATGTGTTCTTATCTGTGGCATTACCTGTCCAGTACTGATATCAGTTTGGCTGTGTGTGTGAATCTCTGAAGGTGTATTCTCTCAGGATTACCTCTGGCTCAGATCTCTAAGTGGGAATTCAGTTAACCCATTAATCTAGAGCCTGGCTTGGGTCTTCAGTAGGAGCTCAGTTAGCCTGATGATCCTAAGCCAAGGTGTTCCTGTGGTTAATGCTTCAGGTTACCTTGGGCTCAGATCTTTAGGGAGAACTCGGTTAGCTCAGTGATTTGCAGCTTAGGCATATCCTGGGTGCGAGAGAGACACTGAGGCAACACTCATGATCAAGGAACCAGACATGACCATAGGTCCTTGTAGAAATGAAAGTGCCAGGCTAGGCTTTATTGCAGTGTGGCACTATGGCAAACAATCTATTTCAATAGACTTGTTGGCAGCATTTGTGCTCTCAGTGCAATGGAACTGCTCAGCTGATGGCAGGAGTTGCCATCACCCCCTTCGGCTGCATGAACTCTGGGCTCGAGGGCTCCTATTCTCATGCCCTGCTTGGACCTAGTGACTCAACCCCAGTCAGGATCCAAATTTACCTTGATTGATTCACGTACCCCTTTTTGCTGCCACCCGTTTACCTGGTAGATCCATGCATCACCGTACATCTCCATCTGTCAAGGTGTCAGGTTTGACCAAAGGTTTACCTTTATCTCCTTGGCACTAGGCTGACCCAATACCTCCCACCTTTCAGGCATTTTTCACACTTAGTATTGCAGTTTCACTTATTCGCAATTTCACAACCTGTCTCTTGTCAGTACCTTCAGTTCAGGCTCACTGTACATTCGGTTCAGGTCCCCTGTTTTGGACTACTTTGTTAGGTCTGCGGCCAGCACCTGGGCATTTCTGCTTATCTTTTTTATTTTGACGTTTTGCTTGTTCCTATGGTAATCATCTCAAATATTGTAACTAATAGGAAAATTCTTTTCAGCCAAACAATTTTTAAGTTGATGTTCCTTTTAACTTACAGGGACTGAATCGGCATAGAACTTAATCATGTTTAGCTATCTTGAATATGCTAGATGGGTAATTTCAATAATAGTTTTTGCAGCAAGTGTGAATCAGCATTTTTATCATCACTTGTCTTGCTCTGTACTTGATTCCTTAAGTAAATACAGCACTTCTTTGTTATACATAGATTTCTAGTTCAATGAAACTTGTGAGAGAGCTATAAAGTTGCATTGTTCTGGCAGTATTTTAAGACTTGATTGAGCAAAGCACTTACATGTGTGCTTCTCTTTAAGCATGTGGATAGTCCCAGTGGAATCAGTATGCTTCAGTGATGTGAATCAGAACCTCAGAAAATTGAGTGTGTTCAAAACCCATATGCTAATATGTAGTCAGTCAAATCGTTGCATTGAGTGTTTTTGTTTCTATTTGAACGTTCTTGCCCATATCTGGTCCCTGTTATTCTCCATACTCCTGGCATTTGTGTATAGATAGCTAAGAGGGTAGGCAGATTTCCCCACTGATTTCCCTCTTATTAGTCCTTTGTTCCTTTTGTAATTTTCATGTTCTCAACATGTAACCCTATGTTAAGACAAAATTTCTACACTTTTTTCTGTCAGCCGCCCTCTTTTGAGTCTTGCTTAAAGACATTTTGTACTAGCTTGGTGAGTTAATGCACCTTTTAGTTAATCCCCTTTTAGTCAGATGGACCCCATCTTTTCACTAAAGACCACCTTTGTGGAAGAGCATACCATTTTTAGAACTTCTCTGTAAACATAATCTGTTCAGCCTTGTGTTCCCAGATGCCATGAGGGCTCACCATTATTGTCCTGCAGCTCTCTTGCCTGTTACCTGAAGAACTCCACTACAGATTCCTCTGGTTTACCCTGCCTGACTTAGTCAGCGAAGATATGCAAACCACATTCCCAGCTAAGTCAGTATCCAGGCCTGGGAGGAAGCCTTCAGGGTTATAGGATGTCTGTGTAGTGCAGTGAGGGAGTCACAGGTACCAGCAGTGACATTGCCAACATGCGGTTTTACTTCCCTTTGCAAGTTGTTCCTTGTAGAGTACTAAGGAAAGCGGCGGGGCGGGGGGCAAAACACAATCCTACCTGTCTGCCTTCATTGGCTGGTGAACTCAGACGCCTAACTTAGTCTCCCAGCTAACTACATTTCACCAGCCATCGGCATCTACTTTGGAAATCTCACACTTCATCAGTAACACAGGTTCTGTTAATACCTTCAGTACAAAATTGTTGAGGGTGTAAGTGTATAGATTGGCTTTGAAGAAGCTTGGTTGGAGTATTATTTTTTAAATGTCTCAGTACTGTTAATGGTTTGAGAATTAAGAACATGATCGTCTTGAGGGTTTTATAGTGGAGAATAGAGCAAAATGAGTATCTCAAGAAGTCTGTTTTGAAGGTCTGTTTTTGGAACTCAAGCGGCTGAATCCGAATTCTGTTAATCAGTGTGTGCACTTGAGTATCATTTCTTCGTGCCATCAGTGGAAACGGGCGCACTTCCAGACTATATAATGAAGTCTCCCTTATGCCAATTGATGATGATGTGGTGTAATGCATGGTACCTTTTGGTACCAATCCTCAGCACCTACTTCCCTAATGCTGCGCTATTTGCCACAGCATTGGCTCTCCCCAGCAGAGCTGCGCTGCTCCTGGAAAATTGGGCATTAGTCTCATCTCCATTCTTCAGTACCATTTTGCAGCCAATTGGAAGCACTGTTGGCTCCACTTTGGACCCAAAGGAAGATTCAGCTTACTTGGACTCAGAAGGGAAGTCTAGTCCTGACTTCAACAGCACTGACCATCAAAGGCGCAAGTTTTTGGTGCAGGTCTCATGATGTCAGGTTGACCCTATCATTAATGGTGGTTTCAGTGCCATACTAGAACCTGTGAGCAATCCTCATGGCACTTATATCAGTCATCCAAGGAAGCAGTTTGTGTTACCAGTGACCCCAGTGGAAGATCAGGAATGGTCCCAACACAGAATCACAGGAACTAATGATGGTAACATCCCTCCTGCAAGAGGAGGAAATAATGCATCTTCCACTGGCACTGATGTCATCCTTGTCACCTCAGGCTGAGGTGGTTGCCAGCGTGGTTGCCCATGCCCCCAATTCTGTTGATGACTTTCAGGTCTACCAGGAACTCTTCAAGAGGTTGCCTTCAGTTTCAGCGTAGAGACTGAGTAGCTCAAAGAACATACAGAAAAGCTCTGTGATGTACCAGCTACTGCAATGCCATCTCAACATGTGTTAGCAGTGCATAAAGGGATGCTTAAGTTGGTCAAGGCCTTATGGCAGACCTTATCTTCCCTGCTACCAGCATTAGAGGACTGAAGAGGAATATTGTATCCCAGTGAAGGGATTCATGTACCTCCTTGCACCCGCCCCTAGGATCACTAGAAGGGGTGTGCATGAACAAGAGAGAGGTGGGTTAGGCAAGCTTGTGACCCCAAAGAATAAGGACTTGAAACTGGGTCTGTTTAGAAGAAAGATTTATTCCACAGCCAGTCTTCAGTTCAGACTCTCCAGCCGGCAAGTGATGGTAGGAAGATATAATATTTGGGCCTTCTTGACAAAGTTTGATTTTTTTTTTTTTTTTTTTTGGTTGCTACATATATTCAGGCAGGAGTTTTTCTCTAGCCTATAGGAGGACAAGACTGTAACCAGAGCTGCCCTGCAGATGGCATTAATTGCAGCAGATTCAACAGCAAAGTCGATCGCTTCTGTGGTGTTTACAGGCAGATGTTCCTGCGTGCAGTCTTCAGGGTTGTCCCAGGAGGAGCAGCAACTGATGAAAGAACTTCCTTTTAAGGACAGTTTCTTCTGTCAGAACAAATCAACCCTAGACTCCAAGGCCTTAAAGACTGTAGGGCCACTTTGCACTCAGTAGGCCAGTATGCACCTCAGGCATCTAGCAGACAATGCATCTTGAAGAATTGGGGATATGGTACAAGTTTGATATAAACTGATTTATGGCTTTAGCTCTTCTTTAGTATTCTTAAGTAATAAAAATCTTTTAAAGTATACCAGGAGACTTTTGTTGTTGTTCTTTTGATGTGGATCCTTGATTTCTTCTTTGAATGCTTGTGTGTGTATATACACTTCACTTCAGGGGTTGGCATGCCCTGTGATGGTACCCATCTTGGATGATAAGGCCTTTCAAGACCCTGTGCAAAGACTCATCTCATCATTTGACATAGGCAGAGGGTAGTCCAAGAGAATCCCTGCAGATAAATTCTGCAGAAGTTGTGCCTGAATGGGTTCTTTTACCTAGTAGTAATGATCTATTGCAGTGGTTTTCAAACTTTTCCTCGTCACCCTGTTTAAAAAAAAAAATCATTTGTGCCTGCAACACAACACTTACGTATTTCAGCAAGGCATTCTGGTCTTCAGTGTGGCAACAGGGGCCACTGTGACCCAGTACCTGAGGGGTCTGCAACCCAGTACTGGGTCTTGATCCTTGGTTTGAAAACCACTGCTTTATTGGACCCTGCCAAACTCCTTTGACACTCCAGCTGTTAACGCCTCAGAGTGAATCACTGCTAACAGATACCTTCAGTGTTTTGATCAGTTCTTCTGACTTCATTTGCAGAGTGAATTGGGAGAAGGAAGAAATTTCTCTTCCCAAAGATATTCTAAGTAGGTCTTCGGGTGTGTCCTCTCTGCTGTAAAGGTGTAAAGAGCTCTCTCTGTTGGCATCCGTGCTGCCTGTGTAGTCTCTTTCAAGATGTTCCTCAGAAATTTGTAAAGTGGTTATATGGCTGCAGTCCATGCTCCATGAGATGATTTTTTTTCTTCTTAGTGGAGGTTTCCACAGCTGATAGATCTCTTGGCGCAGCAATATTCCTGTCAACAGTACTGCAGATGTGTGTTCACCCTCCTCCTCAGAGACCGCAACTGTTTGTCTGTCACCTAGAGACCATCACTGGAAGAAGAAATGAAGTTACTCAACTGTTACAGTAATAGGAGTTCTTCAAGATGTGTTGGCTGTACCCACTCTCCTTCACCTTTGCATCAAATCCTTCCAGTGGCTTGTGTTTGAGAAGGGACGGGAGAGGCAGTTGGCCTGCTCTCCCTCTTTATACTCTTATGAGGTGTCCAAGGTGGACAAACATGTAGACGCAGCCCAGTGGTCACCCTTCGCAGAAATCTTTGGGTCTTGGGCACATGCACGCCTTCAATAGTGAAATATGTAGAGAATGACTCAAGAGACGGCTTGCTGGAAAAAGTATCTTCCATTTTTAGTTCATCAGGCGCATATGTTCCATGATCCACTGTCTTTTAATATTACTTCAGAGTTGGATATCACTGTGATACTGCCTTACTTACTTTGTTCTCTGGAGGCATAAGGACACTGGGTGTATGTGCTGCTGCAGTGGGGTTCTGCTAACAAAAAGTCTGTGGCTCCAGTGCACTGGTGTGTACACACACACAGTGAATTTATGTATCTGCATGACACAACTTGAAGAATCACAGTTGGTGTTACAAGCAGGCGAGGTTTGTTTTAGTAAATGTATCGTCAAGCACAAAACAGAACTCGGTTAGCAACTAGGGAATGCAGTTAGGTCCTTAACTTGAACATTAGATTACAGTTAATCTCTCTCAAACACTGAATCTAAGTCATTGGACCAAAATGTGTACCTTTCCAGAAAGAAGAATCTTGCAGAAACCAAGAATTTTGTTGGGGTTAAAAAAAAAAAAAAGGGTGTTTGAAAAAGGATGCATGCAGTGACTAGATAAATGTAGGATTTTTTAAACTGAAGAAATTGATACATAAGACAAAATCAGTAAAATTTTTCAAATTTAATTTCTGTAGCTAAAGTTAGTACTGCAAGTAGAGTGTTGAAAAACTATCAACATTTTTTGCTGGGCAAAGTTTGACCAAGCTGAACATTTATGTGCAGTTGATACATTTTGCCTAATATTTTAATGAAAAAAATTAATGGTTGGTGAGGGAGGAGGATTGTGGGATTTTTTGTCTCCTTTAAGAAAATTTAGTATTGAAGGCTATATTGCTTCAGATATACTGAGTCCATGTAATCCAGTATTCTGTCTCTGGACAGTGGCAGGTGCTTCAAAGAGAATGAGCAGAGCAGTAGAGCATGTTATCACTACTACTGACATGTCAGAATGATTTTCTTTTTTACTTTCGGCTTCTCTTACTAACTGGAACATCTTTGAAACCCTTTGATCTAGAAAAGATGTTTCAGTCAGCACTAAGTATCAACTGTCTCTAATGTTAAAAATAAAACAAATAGAATGTCATATGTCCTTCTACTCACTGATGTTATGAAATAATATAAACAACATTTTGAGAGTTCCAGAAAGAGAAATTGCTGAAACTGAAGTTTTTAAAAATTCTGTGTTTCACAGGAAATTCTTCAAATCCTGTTTGTCAGTTGGAGCAGTAAAGGTGGATTATGTTACTGTATTCTGGAGTGTATAAGGACACAGATTTTTGTGCAAGTTAGTTACATTCCAGCAAGACACTTAATTTAATCCTTTCTCATTTCTAGTTTGACTACAATCCTCAATTTGCAGACTGGTCGAAAGAAACTAGGGGAGCTCCATTAATTAGTGCAAAGCCATTGGACAACTGGCTGCTAATTTACACACGGCGCAATTATGATGCTGCCAATGCATTAGTTCAAAATCTTTTTAAAGTCACTCCAGCCATGGGCATCCAAATGAACAAAGCAGTCATGTAAGTTCTGTAGAAATTGATAGATTTGCCCAGAAACCGTTCTTTAAGGTTTTTCAATAATCTTTTGTTAAATGAGGGAGGAGTTGTAAAGTAATTATATGTTTCTGTTGAACTGTATTAATTGTATAAATCTGTTTATCCAAAGTGCTCCAGAACTCGCAGAATTTCAGGCTGAGTTACTTGGTAACGGAGTAGGTTTAGGAGCTAATGTTTTGGTCTATATAGAATATATGATTGGGGAATAGAAAGGAGTCTGTGGATAGGAAGGGCTCTGCTGGATCTCAGCATTTATCTAGTGTAATGGGTAGAAATGATTTAATATAAACAAGCAGCAGCAGCACAGATTCTAGTGTACTGCTGTCCTTTTGAAAAGTCAGTTTAAAAGTATGACTGCAGTTTCTTAGTCAAGCTCTCATGACTGTTTTTTTTAAACTTGATTTTGCTTCATTTTTACTAGAAACTCTTGTTCAGGAATGTTTCCTTTTAAGCAGTGGTGTGAAAACCTTAGTACAGGCTGAATAGAGTAACTTTGCTAACAACTGTAAATTTAAGCTAACTTGTTAATGCATAAGTATCTTATGTTCCTGTTGCTGCTTCACCAGCTACTCTAACTTTAGCTACAGTCACATATACTTTCTTGTGTTTTTCCCCCCCCCCCACTTTTTTAGGATTGAAGTAGACGATAGAACAGAAGCTTATTTGAGGGTCTTGCAACAAAAGGTTACCTCTGACACACAGATAGTATGTATTCTAATTCCATAATTTCAAAGCATCATGTTCTCTACTTCTGGCTGTTCTATTAATATCCTAATAATTAATTCTGTGGCTTCACACTTATGGTGTTGAGTGCCTAAACTTTATAGTCTCAGATATTTGAAACCAGTCATATAGGAAATCTCATGTTTTAGTTTGCTTCAGAGCTTAAATGTAGAATTGTTTAGTACCCACCATCTCTGAAAATCGGTTGTAGGCACCAGAGTTTAAGCACCCAAACTGTCTAAACAATGGAAGTCCTTTGGCATCTTAAAGACTAACAGATTTCTTCAGGCATATGCTTTCATGGACTGCAGCCCATTTCATCAGACACATGAAGTGACAACTACAGTTTATATATACAATGTATATGTACCTCCTAACTGTAGTTTCCACTTCATGCATCTCACAAAATGGGTTGCAGCTGAAGAAATGTTAGTCTTTAAGGTGCCATAGGCCTTTGATGTTTTTGCTGTACACAGACTAACATAACTACTCCTCTCTCCCTGGAATTTATCACCATGCAACAAACTGTCTGTGTACTTCTCAGAAAACACTTGGGATTTTTTTTTCAGGAAAGCTTGCTGGAAAGGGGCTCTTATAATGTAATTTATGACATACGTTTTAAACAAATAGTAAAGTTGATGCTGCTGTAATTTTTTAAAATATTTTCATTTAAATTTTTCAGGTAGTTTGCCTTCTGTCCAGTAATCGCAAGGACAAATACGATGCTATCAAGAAATACTTATGTACTGATTGCCCAACTCCAAGTCAGTGTGTGATAGCTCGCACGCTAAGTAAGCCACAAACTGTAATGGCTATAGCAACGAAAATTGCTTTACAAATGAACTGCAAGATGGGTGGAGAGCTCTGGAGTGTTGAAATCCCAGTGAGTAGCTGGTTTTATTTCATTAACCTTGTATTATTTGAACATAGATCCTTCCACCCCCTGAACTCTGATCATATTTTAAGAATTTACTAAAGAGTTTTGTAAGTCATTTGGTACAACTTTCAAACATTTTAAATGAATGTTCAGAAAGATACTAGGTGGCTGAGTGTACTCAGTGGCATACCGAGGGTCTCCAGCACCCAGGGGCCAGCCCTACATTTGGGTTCCCTGTGACCCCCCTCCCCCAGCACAGCTGCACAGGGCAGGAAGTGTCCTGGTACCTGCCCTGAGGAGGGGGTCTGTATCTGTGGGAAGGGGGGATGGGTTCAAATTGAGGTTTTACTGACCTTTCCCTTCCCCTGCTCTTACCCAATGCATGGTGCTCACTGTTCAGGCAGGTGACCTTTCCAGGGCCAGTTTTGTTCTGTATTTTTGCGGGGGAGACAGTGTTAATATAGATGGCTCCTACTGGTTTAAAAAAAAGTGCTGATCCTGCTTTTGATTGCGTCTTTAAAAAAAAAAAAAAGTTCACATGCTTTTCCCTTCCCTGCTGGGCAGCTGTGCCCCTTTTTCAGAGATTGAGAGAGGGGAGGGTAGTCTCAGCCCTCAGCTCTGCCCCTCCTCCCCAGCTTCTTCAGGGCTGGAGACAGTTTAAGCTCTGCAGGGAACTGGGGGGAACTCCCACCTGAATATGTTCTGTCTAGGCCATAGCCCGCTCACCCCCAGTTCCAGGAGTCCCCTGGCTCCCACTCTCCCTTATTTACGTTATTTCAGTGCTGAGAGAATTCCATATCCCACCCAGGGAGTTCTGGGAACTCAAAGTCCTGGCTGCACCTAAGCTGAGGTGGGGCCCCCTTTATGCAGCTCAAGGGCTGGGGAAGGGCGGTAACAGCCTTGCCCTCCTCAGCTCTTTCAGGGCTGAAGGCAGCTTTTCAGCCTTATTCCCTTCAGCAGGAAGCCTGAAGGGGCAGCCCCCTGGAGATTTAAAAATCTGACCTGGAATCAGCATCAACTTGGCTTTGCCAAAGGGCAGACTGGTCCGTAGAGAGGGCACAGTGAGAGTCTCTGGCTGCTGGAGGGAGGAGTTGAAGGAATCAGGAGGATGCTGGCCTGACACTCACCTGACTCACTTTCTAAAGCAGCCGCTGTTAGTCTAGTTCAGGACTCCTTGTTTGTTTTACAGGCTGACACTGAGATGCTCACTACTCGAGCAGGCGATTGAGCTGCATGGTGGGGGAGTGGAGGATGTTGGGTTGGGGCTAAGATAGGGAGCTGTGCTGCTCTGTTCTCTCTTGTGCCAGGAGGCAGTGGGCATTCCTACTGTGTGCCATGCTACGAGTAGTGACAGGAGAGTTGAGCTGGGGCTGCCCCTTCTACCTGTCTTCACTGCTGTTGGAGGCAGGTATCTCAGCCGCACTGCCTCAGCCCGTGCAGCTGCAGCAGGAGTTGGGGGCAGCAGCAGCCCCCATCCCAGCAGGTTACATCTATTCTAGTCATTAGCCTATGCTTCCACAAGCCTTCTCCTCACTCTCCCTTACTTTCAACAGTGTGATTCTGAGAGAATGGGAATCCCTTTGAGAATTGTCCAGCCAGGTGAATTAGGGAACTTGGAAACCCTAACTGCAGCTGGGGTGGGTCCCCTGTGTTCAGGAGGATGGGGCTGAAGTTCCCAACCTTGCCCTCCTTCAGGGCTGGAGGCCCCTTTCAGTCTTGGTGCAGCAATGGGAGGCTGGAAGGAGCACCCCTTTTCCCACTTGTAGGTAACCTATTCCGGGGAATCTAGGCCAGCCACTAGTGTGCACCTATGCCTGGCCCCAGGAATTCCTCCTCCCATACTTACCATATTGATCCTGAGGGAATCCCCTTCTGCCTTCTCCCACTGCCCAGGAAGAGCAAGACGCTCAGAGGGGGGAAGGGGCTCTTGCTCCAGTGCTGAGGCCGCTAGCCCAGCTTCCCAAAGGAGGATATTTAGAGATGCACCAGCAGCTCCCTCATCGCTCCTTGCCAGGCAGCTCTTGGGTGCATGGCCCCTCCCTGCCCACGGGTCTGTATGCCACTGATTATACTACATCCAGTTTTCAGCAGGGTATTCTATCCAAAATAACTTGCTTCCAAAAAGAAAATGCCAACACAGGTCAACTGAATCTGTTGGCTAGATAAAGAAATAAGTAGCTGATAACAGCATGCAGACAAATAAAGGGTACAGATAACAGCATGCTGAACTTGGAGGGTGCAGTTGGAGACATGACTAGTTCAGTTGTAAAATGTAGACTTGTCTGTCACTGCAAGTACATTAAAAATTAAAAAGTCCAGTCAAAACATTTTGTGAGTAAACTATTTCGAATAGTGAAAAAGCTGCGATTATTTTTGAAGCTTTTAGTGTTTTCAGTGTATACTACTATGGTGTAGGTACAATAAATGTTTGTTAGCCTTTGGCATATTTTTGAACTTCTTGTAATATACTCCCCCGTTTTCTTTAAGTTGAAACAAGTTATGATTGTGGGAATTGACTGCTATCATGACACTACAGCTGGGCGGCGATCAATTGCAGGTTTTGTTGCTAGCCTGAATCAGGGAATGACACGGTAAGACTACTTGGCATTCACATATAAGAATATAGCTCCATCAAGTTCTTTCGGTTTAAAGATGTCTAATGTGATTAGCATCCATTTAAAAAACATTCTTGCCTACATTGGTTCAACTTCATACTATATATGTTAGTGAACATTGTGTAGTCAAAAGCTCCTACTTAACTAAGTATTAAGGAGCTGTACATTATTTTCCATACTCTTCAGGAATAAGGGGATATGCTGCTTGATTATCAGAGAGCGTTTTTTAATTTTGAGGGACACTGCTGTTTAAATACTACTTTAAAAAAAAAAGCATGTAGGACTTCTGTGCGTTCAGAGACGTGTGCTGTTTGCATCACCTGTTCTCTGCCTAACCGCATTTTATTTTAAATTAAAATAACCCTTCTGTGGTAGAATCGATCATCTGATTTATTTTGTTGCATGATGGGTTAATGACAACTCTTAATTTGCATACAACACAAGGAGGATCAGTGATGACAATGGGAAGACAGTCCTCCATATGAGCATCTCTTCGGATTACCACTTTTGATGGGGTTAAAATAAAGTTTAGCGCTTGTGCTTTGGAGCAGTGAACACCAGAAACACTTAAAAGCAGCGTATTTTGGGCTTGCATACATGTTCTCTTGTGAATCCAGATTATCAGTGCAAAGCTGTAAAAAGAACTATGTGCAATGCTATCATATCTTAATCTTTGCTGCTTTATATGAATGTCTGTTACTCAGCCAAAGTAGTCCCCTTTTTTTAATTGGCCTGAGTCCAGTAAACAGACTAGAGAATACTGTTTTATTTTTCTCTGAGAGCTGATAGCTTCTAGTAAGTCTTCCCTCAGTGGGGCTCTCCAGAGACTGTTCTTGACATAAAAAAGAAGGCTCATCTGTAACTGGTAATCTCAAATTGTTTTACTTCTGCAGATTTACACTTCTCTTTCCTGCTTCTTAGGTAGTCATTAGCTGTTTGAAAGTCTAAAATAACTGAAGGAGACCAAGTCCTGGTCCCTTTTATATAGACTCTCACTGTTTGGATCTTTAAGAGTAGGTTGGGTCATGAAGCATGTCAGTGCCGTCAGTCATTATACTAAAACAAAATATTAATACATTCATCCAGTCACCATGCATTTTTTACTTTTGTTCATAGCCCAGCTGTTTTCTTTTCATTGTTTGTTTGTTTTAGCACATGGCTTGGGTTCTGTAATTGTGTCCTTAAAATGTTGTAATCTATAGCCTTGCTGCATATAGTAGAGAACAGCACATTATCATCAACGTGAAATGTGTCCTTACCAAACTTAGTGGACATGGTTGTCTTAAGGGTGATTTTTTTAAAAAAAAAGAAGTTTTCAGCGCTTTTTTTTTTTTTTTTTTATAACTTACTCGCGCCTGCAAATTGAAATGAAATATGAGAACTTGAAATATGAACCTCTCTGCACTGTTGGGGAAACTGGTGTATGCCAGAAGCAGTTTACTGGAGTATGTATAGTTATGAAAATTTAAAGTTCATTCAGAAATCAAGCATGGGGATGGTGTACACATCGAAAAAATTGATAGGTAGAGTGGGTTGTGAGTTATTACAGACAGTTCTTTCTTGGGTGACTGGCTGGTGAGACTTGCCCACATGCTCAGGGTTTACCTGCTATATTTGGGATTGGAAAGGAATTTTCCCCCATGGCAGATTGGCTAGGGCTCTGGGGGTTTTTCACTTTCTTCTGTAGCATGGGGCCTGACTCACCTGCTGGTGAATTCTCTGTATCTTAAAATTAAATCATACTCATGGGCCACAAGTGGCCCCTAAAGCTATTTCCTGCAGCCTGCAATGACACTAGCATTATCAATTTTAGCAATATTGTTGTATGAAAAGATGCAGTGGTGAGGCCTTCTGGCTAACATGCTAGTCCTCATGTGGCCCTTGTGGTGGTTTGAGTTTGAGACCCCTGAGTTAGAGGCTTATTACTGGAGTGGGTGGGAGAGGTTTTGTGACCTGCATTGTGCAGGCGGGCAGATGAGATTTATCATACTGGTCCCTATTGACCTTAGACTCTTGAGTAATACGCTTTCAGAAAAATTTAGTTAATATATATATTTTCGTTTCACACCCAGTAAAAAATACTAAAGAATCTATAAAAACACAAATTCTATGTTGTTCCATGGCAAATGGATTTCTAGGATCCCTGCTGGTGGTTGCAACTTATAGGACATTGTTACCAAAATTGTTTTTCTTTTGGTCCTGGCAATCTTACTTGCTTTGGAAACTAACTGGTTATTTTGATGCTTTTCTTTCAATCAGGTGGTTCTCTCGCTGTGTCTTTCAAGATCGTGGACAAGAACTTGTAGATGGACTCAAGGTCTGTTTGCAAGGTAAAGCTTCTTTCCTTCAGAAGATTAGACTAGTAGGTGCCAGTCCCTTCTCAGAACACTTGCATTACTTGGAGGAAAACATTAAATTACACATGAGTAAAATTAGATTAGAGATGTAAAAGTGCCCTAAAAATAGAATGTTTATAAGTGTGGGTTGGGAGGGTGGAGGAATCAGTGCTGAGACTCCTGCTTAAGTACTCCTTGCCTGGAAGAGGGGTAGCTCACAGCTGGGCTCATGAGCAGTGGGGGGAGTAGCTGTGCCTGGCCTCAGGAGTCGGGGGCAATGGTAGCCTCCCCACTGCTCGTGGGAAGCTGAGCCCAGCTGTGGCTTCCCAGGCTCCTACCCTCTCTGCCACTTTTGTAGGGAGTGGAACCCAGCTGTGGACTTCCCCCACCCGTCCCATCCTCCCCAGGCAGAAGCTTGGAGCCCATGAGCAACTGGGGGGGAAGGAGGAGTAGCTGGCAGTGGCCTGTTCTCCTGGCAGGTAGTAGGAAGGCTGGGAGGTGGGGAGTAGCCTCCCTGCAGCTCACAGGGAGCTGAGCCCAGTGGCTTGGAAGCTGGGAGTCCAAGGAGAGGGTAACCCCTGCTGAACTCAGCAGTGGAAGCTCCCCCCCCCCCCAGCTGGGCTTCCAGTTTTCCCCTAGCTAGAGCTGAGACAGCTGTTGCTTCCCCCCAGTTTAAATGGTTATTGGCTGTTCAAACAGCTTGTCATCATTGAAACAGTTACTCTTTCACATCTCTAAATTAGATTAGAAGTTGGGATATGATTATCACTGAACAATTACCAAGTTGTTTAGATAGCTTTTCTTTTCACTAATTTTGCATAGTCCTAACTGATTTTTACATGCAGTGTTGCAGAATGTGGTCCCAGGATATTAGAAAGAGAAGATGAGGTCTAGAGAAGATCTTTTATTGGACCAAAATCTGTTAATGAGAGAAACAACCTTTCAAGTTAATATAGAGGTCTTCTTCAGAGAAGAAGTTGATCTAATACAACATATTACCTCACCAGCTTTCTCACTTTAACTGTCAGTCAACTGCATACAATCCTTTTTAAAATACTTTTTTTTTGATAAACTTGATTTGAAATGTTCAAGTTTAATTTTACTTCAGGTGAACATGTTTCTGGTGCATTCTTGAAGCGCTCTTCTGCTGTAAATCCACCTCCTTGAGAGGTAGTAGCTAACAACACAGAAGAAGTCTGCCATCTACCTACATCTGCATTGGGGTTTAGATCAACTTGTGTTTTTCAGGGAAGTGAATTTTTCATATCCCTCAGCAACATAGCTACCTTGACCTAGGTCTTATGAGTAGACCAGGCTTTGGATGCAAAAGGCTTCACAGTTTATTGCCATTCATTGAGTAATATGGATTTGTTTATTTTAACACCTGGAAGTTAACTTGTGGTTAAGTAACTTGAATTTGTTTTTTCTTAAAGCTGCTTTAAGAGCCTGGTTCAGCTGCAATAACCATATGCCTTCTCGCATTATTGTGTATCGTGATGGTGTGGGAGATGGTCAGCTGAAAACCTTGGTTTCCTATGAAGTACCCCAGTTTTTGGATTGCTTGAAATCTGTTGGTAAAGACTACAAGTAAGTTCCTTGCAGTCCATGTAGTTATGCTGTGAAAGGCTGTAGTATTGTAAAATGTGCATTGTCATGTTTCAGGAAAGCAAGAGGGCAGCCTAAAGGGCCTTTACAGTAGTATGCACTTGTGTCATAGAATCCAATTTCCTGCCTAGACAGAGACGGTGTCACTGTTGTGAAGAAACTAAATGAATTCTTTGCACCTGTCCCCATGGATCAGGATCTGAGGGGAAATTCTAACCCTTAGCCATTCTTTAAGTGATGAATCAGAGGAACTGTCACAGATCATTAGAAGAGTTTTTGGAACAAACTGATAGTATTCACCCAACACTTCAGAAGGAAATCAGAAGAATTTGTAGAATGAGCAACTGTGGTACATAACTTGTTTTTAAATCAGCTACTGTACCAGATGACTAGAGGATAACTAGTGGGACACCAGCTTTTCTTAAGAAAGCTCCAGATGTGATCCTGGCAGTTACAAGCCAGTAAGCCTAACTTCAGTACGAGGCAAATTAGTAGAAACTAGCAAAGAACAGAAATAAGACAATAAATGAGTTTGTTGGGGAAGAGTCAGCATGGCTTTTTAAAAGGGAAATCGTCCCTCAATAATTTACTAGAATTCTTTTGAGGGGGTCAGCAAGCATGAGGATGTGGTATAATGTGCTTAGTTTTTCAGAAAGCCTTTGATAAGGGCCCATACCAAAGGCTCTTGTGCAAAGTAGGCAGTCATGGGATAAGAGGGAAGCTTCTCTTATAGATCAGTAACAGGTTTAAAAAAAAAAAAAAGATAGAGGAAACAGAGTAGGAATAAATGGTCACTTCTTTTTTGGAACCCTGTTATAGTCTTTGCCTTCATAACATCCTTTGGTAAAGAGTTCCACAAGTTGACTTTGTATTGAACTAAGTACTTCTTTATACATTTTAAACCTGATACCTGTTAATTTTATTTGATGACCCCTAGTTCTTGTGTTTATGAGATGGAGTAAGTAACAGTTCATTTACTTTTGCTACATCAGTCATGATTGTATAGACCAGTGGATCCAAACCAAGTCTGCTGTGGCAACACCGAAAGTGTGCCATGAACATCCCTGAGAGCTGGAGTTAAAGCTCCCTCCCTGCTCAGCCCAGCCACATAGGCCAGTGGTTCCCAACCTTTTCTCTGCCGTGGCACACCTTGAGACCTTCAAATTTTTCGAGGCACACCACCATTAAAAAAAACTCATGGATGTTCAAATTAACTTAAATTAGTTAGGAATATTCATGGATCACAGGACAGTGTTTTGGAAATGCTGCTATGTGGGGTAGTAGGGGTAGCAGAGCAGGGGTGGCAAAACAGGGGAGGTCAGGAGTTGTGTGCAGTGGCAGGAGTGAGTGTGGGGAGCAGAGCAGGGCAGGGGTGTCAAAAGAGGACAAGGGCAGCCATGTGGGAACAGCACAAGGGTGGCAAGAGAGGAGAGAGGAAGGGAGAACAAGAGTGGCTGGGGGGGAGGCAGGGGGAACCTGTGGAGTGGGAAGGTAGGGCAGGGGAGCATGGTTCAGCACCCACTTTCCCCTTCTCCACAGTGGCTCCCTGCCACCCAGGGCAAATCGTCACCCCACTGCTGCTCCCTCCCTCCTCAGTGGGTCCTGTCCTCCCATCCCCCTTCTGCCCCTGTTCTGCTACCCCTACTACCCTACATAGCAGCATTTCCAAAACACTGCCATGATTCATGAATATTCAAAGTAATTTAAGTTAATTTGAATATTCATGAGTTTTTAATAGTGTGCCTCGAAAAAATTGAAGGTATCAAGGTGTGCTGTGGCAGAGAAAAGGTTGGGAACCACTGGTATAGACCTCCATCATTACCACCCCCCCCCCCGAGTCATTTCTTCTTCAAGCTGGAAAGTCTCTCATTACTCTCTCCTCGTATGGAAGTGGTTCAATACCCCTAATAACTTTTGTTGCCCTTTTTCTGTACTTTTTCCCACTTCCAGTGTATCTTTTAGATGATAATGCACCTAGCGCTACATGCAGTAGTCAGTGTTAGACACACAATCAGTTTTATAAAGAACCAACATGATGCTTTTCATCTCTCTATCCCTTTCCTAATGAGTTCCAACATTCCACTGGCTTTTTTTGACTGCTGCTGCACATACAGTGAATGTTTTCCAGAAAACTATCCACAATGACTCCGAGTTTCTTGAGTGGTAACAGCAAATATAAACTCTGTTCTTTTAATAGCTGGGATTATGTTTTCCAATGTGCATTACTTTGCATTTTTTAAACACTGAATTTTATTTGCCCTTTTGTTCCCCCAGCATCCCAGTTTTGTGAGATTCCTTTGTAACTTGTCGCTGTTAGTTTTGGACTTAACCATCCTGAGTAGGGTCATAGATCTACAAATGTTACCGTCTCGTGGTTTATGCCTGTTTCTGCATTACTTTTGAATATGTTGAATGGCGCAGGTCCAGTAGAAACCTTTGGGGGACCCTGCTAGTTACCTATCTCTATTGTGAAAATTAGATAAATTCACAGAAGATAGGGCCCTCAGTGGCTGTTAGCCATGATGGGAAGGATCTGGATGCAGACCCATGTTCTGAAGTGTCCCTAGCCTCTTTTTGTTAGAAGCTAGCAGTGAGCAATGGGATGGATCTCTTGATGATTACTTGTTCTTTTAATTTCCTTTGAAGCACCTCCTGGGCAAGGCAGGATACTGGGCTAGATGGACCATTGGTCTTGACCTAGTATGGTGGCTCTTAATGAATATTTTTTACAGTGGTGATGGAAATACTTAACTTTATCCCTGTTAACACCTGGCACTATTTTTTTCTGCATATTTTTAGTGTATGCGCTAATAGGTGTGTTCGGTATTGAGTGCACTTTAATAAGGGGGAAGCAGAGAAAAAACTTGTGTAAATTTTGTTGTGGGGAAATGTCTACTCCTATATAGTACCAGATGCAAAAGTTAATTAGGTACCATGGTACTGAGTTATCCTGAAATACCTGAATAGAAGTAATGTACTAAATGAAGACTAAAATATTAAAACTTTATATTATAGTTTATTTAGAAGTCTAGTTTTAATGGGTCCATGAAGATGTAGTTCCCAAAATTTACTTTAAAGAACTTAAAGGGGAAAGTCTTCCAAATTGAAGTTTCAGAAAATTGCTCTTAAAGTGCTTGTATAATTTTTTCTAGCCCCAAACTGACAGTGATAGTGGTGAAGAAACGAGTGAATGCCAGATTCTTTGCACAGGCTGGTGGAAGACTTCAGAATCCACCCCCTGGTACAGTTATTGATGTAGAGGTTACCCGCCCAGAATGGTAAGTAATACTTTTAGGGAGATGATAACCCTTTGTTGGCAGGAATCACTTGTTTTGACTTGTAGCCTGTTCAAAAAATGGAATCTGATACTCAGGAGAAATGAGTGGTCAAATGGTCGCTTGCAGAATCAGTCTCCTGGAACTCCGGGCAGGCAGAAATGAATGCTTGCGCATGCTTCCTACCGTTGATCAGTCATATATATGTATAGAACAATGACATAACATACAGTGAATGTGTTTTTATGTAAACCACGAAGGAATTGCTAGATCACCATCCCTGTGTGTGGCATCAATAAAATGATGGAATTAGTGCATTTACCACAACATTCACATACCATTTAGACTGGGGACACAATCTTGGGAGGTGCTTTCCTCTTTCAGCGGAGCACAGAACTCCTGTAGGCCTTCCTTGCATTTCCACTTAAAGAGCAAAAATAATACTTGTAGCTCCCACGTGGCTGAGACAGATGTTACTCATACCTGACTGAGCACAGTGCTCACATTAATTTTCAGCCCCTTCTTCCTCTTCTCACGGAACAGGCAGACCCATTATCCAAATGTACATGTTCTCTGACTAAAGGTGCAGCTTCTTACTGGTTCTAGTACATAGAGAATTCCTTCTCTGAGGAGGTGGAAGAAGTACTGTTACTTAGCAGAAACCTAATGACTCATCCCAGTTACACTTCAAAAAATGAAAAGGTTCCACATCTGGTGTATTTCTAAACAAACAACTCCAACATCTTGTTCCTTCCTGTTAATACTGACTTGCATTCTAGACCTCAGAAAGGCTGAACTGTGTGTCAGGTTGCTAAAGGTGCACATTGCAGTCATCATTGCCTTCCACCAGCGGATGGACAGATATTACATATCTGTCCCCCTGATGATGGAAGGGTACTCCACAGGTATAGATAACCTCTACCTAAAAATCAGGCATTCCCACCAAGATAGACCTTACATTAGCCCTTGGGAGCCTAACAAGACCACTCTTCGAACCCGTGGCCAGGAACTGTCTTGCACATATGTTCTGGGCTCGTGAGAAGAGGTCTGGTTATCTTATTCCACACAAGCCTGACTTGTGCCCCCCCCCCCGTCGGTCAGATCTCTCTTCACAAGTGGACCCTTTATCTTGGTCTCCCTGCTTAGCCAGTCTTGGTTTTCTCCCCAGTCTCCCTTCCTGATCTCCCAGTCCAGCTCCTTGCCCAGTCAGTTCTAGTTCCCCTTTCCGCCCCTTGACTGAGTAATCTCCTGTCTCACTACCGGTACTCCTCATGTTATCATCTCCACCGCCAGTCCCAGTTTCTTTCTCCTCCTGTTCCTAGGTTCCTTTTACCAAGCTATCTGTTTCCTATCTGCATTTTAACTGGCTTCTTTTTTTCTCCATGTTGCTGGGGTTCAGCTGGTTGGATTGGAGACCAGATGCAAGACAATCTCCCTGCTATAAATTCAGATCCCGTGTCATCTGCAGGCACCCAGAGTTAGCACTGGGCTGGAACGTGCACACTATCACTTCTGAGATTTTGGTTGTTAAACATTGTCTGTCTTCAGAAATTGCAGTTTTTGATCTTTGTCCAATTTTTGAGCATATTCTCCCACAAATAGCAAAGGGCATATCCTGCCACAAAGGCCACTGCCTGCCAAATTTCAAGTCCCAGTGCGAGACAAGAGCATTGGGTACTACAGCAGTTCAGCATAAAGATCTCAAGAATTCAGTATGGTCAAAACAAATTATTTTTTCCTAACAGCATTCTTGGAAGCAGCTGACTCATTTTTGGCTAAAACTGAGTAAGCACTGTAAAACAGATGAAACTTCGGCCTGAACAGTTGAAGTTTTACCAAGTTATAAGCATCGAAAAGAGTCTTGTACTGGAAAGTGTTGGGCATCCATAGTAGACTATCAGCCCAGCCCAGAATGTTGTACATAAAACTTGCCTCTTTTTTTCACTTTCAAGTTGTGTTCACCATGCTGTGGTTTCATAAAGGCAGATTGGGTTTTGTTTTTGTTAAGTGGAATACATTGATTTAAAAGCAAACTTTGTATTTTGTATGAAGGACTTGGGTTTGAATTTTTTTCTTCAATTACAGGTATGACTTTTTTATTGTGAGTCAGGCTGTAAGAAGTGGCAGTGTTTCTCCAACCCATTACAACGTAATCTATGACAGCAGTGCACTGAAACCAGATTATATGCAACGTTTAACTTACAAGCTCTGCCACATGTACTATAACTGGCCAGTAAGTAACTGCTTCTGCATACGTAAGTGCAGGGGTTTTGTTTGTTTTCTTGTTTTTACTGCTTTTCCCCACTCAGGGGTGATACTCTGAGTATATCATGTGAATAGCCTGTATTGTGGATTTTTATTTGGAAAGGCAATGTGGAATCAAAACCTATGTACTGAATATCAGTAGGATATTTTGCTTCCAGAATATTGGCCTGGGCATTATTTGGCTTTAAACTTAAAGAATTTATGCACCTATAAAGATATGTGATTTAAGGAGCCTCGCTCAACTGCTGCCTCTAGCCAGATTTTCTAGTCCTTACAAATTTCATGTGTGATCCACTGGAAAATACCATTTTTTAACTCTGCACCAGGGATCTCAGGTGCTACTGGATCATGCTTAGTAATCTGCAGAATGTCAGACTCTTGCAAAGGGGCAGTGGATGCACTCTCATCTACTGGGATTGACTTAAGACCTCATCCACGTATCCGGTTTGCCTTGGTGGGAGAAGGGACGCTTCCCAGAACTTAATACATGTGTTGTCTCAGTATTCATAAATACTACAATTGATTTTCCATGACACATTCAGGCACCCAGTGCAGGACTTAAAAAATCATACCTGTCTTTCCACAGTATGCCTCTGTTGCCTTTCTCAGCGAGCAAGCTTTGAAATGCAATGGGAAAGTTAAGTGGGGAGATGAAAAGCCAAATTCATTTAAGGCTCTCTAGTTTGAGAACTGCAGAAACCAAGGTTCTAATGATGGTACACACTCAGGCATAGTGGAGTAGTTTTATTTTGTTTAATTTGAAATGTGACTCTGTTCTGCTGTTTCCTGAGAGCTGATGGGTTTCTGCTTCTCATCGTTAAACTTCCAAATTTCCCTTTTTTTAAAGCTGTCATTTTAGACATTCTGCCCTTAAAGTGGGGTGTCTATTTTCTGTTTGATAGTTTGCATTCTTAATGCATCTTTTTGCAATGAAAATAGCTATCAGTTGCCATACCCCAACTTTTTGTTAGTGATGGGAGTTTCCACAACAGCTTCTCACCCTGACCCTGACCCCCTTTTGCAAGGCAGTAGGGGTTTCTATCCTGACATACGCTTTTTCAGTTGGTTGAAGCCATGCGCTAAAATAATTTGATACCAGATGAGCAAGACTCATCTCCACTGTGATGAGCCCCCCTTTGCCCCATGGACATTTCCCACTACGTGAGCTGAGAAGGTTGAGATCTTAGCAGTCAAAATCTGTAAGGCAGCTTATGGGGACCTTGCATAGCTCTTCAGCCATCTGCTACTGGTGACTGCTGTCTCTTGTGGGTCTGCTCATCGCCTCCAGTCTCTGGAAGCTTAAGCAGGATGGGTGGTGGAGTGGCAAGGGGAAATTAGTCTGGCAATTCAGCTTGCTGAAGTCTGTCCTCCTCTATCCTTTCTTATGATGTTCTAAGCAGAAACACAACAGGCACGGGCTGATGGATTGGAACTGAATCTGAGGAGTAATTTTTCCTCCAGCTGAAATGACACTTAACAGTGCCTTCTGTAGTTAAAATATACAGAATACACATGGCTCTAGGAACATTAAAAGTGTGCAGTTTCTGACTTTGACTTCAACCAGGGGCCTCAAACACATGGGCTGCATGCGGCCCCTAAAGCTATTTCCTGTGGCCCGCAATGACACACGTGTTACTGATATTTGCAATAGCATTCCATGAAAAGTTTCAGTGGTGGGGCCCTCAGGCTAACATACTAGTCCTCATGGTGATTTTGAGTTTGAGACCCTGACTTCAGCTGTCTGAAGTAATACGACTGGCATTTGTGAGAGTGGCAGGCAGTCAGTCTGAAACAAGCATTTGTGTGTGGATATTTTTACATAAGCAAAAATGTGTATAGTGATGTGTGTACAATTTGATATGCATTATACAATATCTTTGACACAAAGGGGAAAACAAATTACAGAGAAATACACTTTGAATTTTAAATTTTTGATAGCATTCCTGTTTTACTGAATGTTTGTTAAAGGGCTTTCTTCTTCTTTAGGGTGTTATCAGAGTGCCTGCTCCTTGTCAGTATGCCCATAAACTGGCTTTTCTTGTGGGTCAGAGCATTCACAGAGAACCAAATCTGTCACTCTCAGACCGTTTGTACTACCTCTAAGCTACGGAAGTGGACACAGTGAAGTTTCTGGGACTTCCTATGGTACCAGTTTTCCTTTCTTTCTTACAGAAGTTGTGGTTTAATGCAAATAACTTTTTGCTACAAAAGTAGTAAATGTGCATGAGGTAATGCATAACTTTGCACAAGGGTGGAATTTAGTTATTTCTACAATGAAAACAGCAATTATAGCATAAAAAAGGCAATTGTAAGTTCAGCTACCTGTAAAACTGATAAAGCAAGTAGCTTTGTACAATCTATTTGCTGATTTGAATGTTTTTTCACTTTTTTTTTTTTAAAGGGTACTACAGAAATCACAGTTAGTTTTGAGGGAATCTGTGCTTATGTAGGAAACTGATGCATGGTACTTCGTAATTTTGAGTATACTAACCATAAATGGCACTAAACTAAAACAAATGTCTCTAGATCCTGTACTAAATGTTGACTTCCAAAAGCTAGACATAGCTCTCATCAACTAGTTATATGGACTAAATTGGAAAAGGACAAGCTATTGAATTATTGTATGCCAGCTGTCTCCTTAAAAAAAAAAAAAAAAGAGTTGGGTATAGTGTTCTTAGTTACCAACACTTATTTTTGTGGTGATTCTCCCAGACACTGTAAGCATGATTGTCACTGTACTTTTTTTCCTCTTGCATATGCTAAAATATTTAAAAATTGTCCCAGATAAATTTCATGCCAGTCTTAGCAGCTGGAAAATATAGGCCTAACCAGTTAGTCTTCAAACAGAGGTGCACCAATAAACAATAAAAATGTCAGTTTACTTCAGCAATAGAAGAGGGAAACGAAGAATATAATTGAAATGGACATGACGTCCCACTCATTGGTCCAGTCCACTGTTAAACTGCAGTGACGGGTTCAACTACTTCCCTTAGATTATTCAGCAGCCTAAATTCTGCTTAATGTCAGCATTTCCCTCTGCACAAGCAAAAATATTCATGAAGGCATAGATACGGACCTTGACTCTTCTATAATAATCAAAACAGTTACCTCTGTCCAAATTTAATCCGCCTGCTCTTGCTTACTCCTTTATGTGATCCCAAATAACTTCTAAGTATTGCTGAAAACTTCAGCACTAGTTTCTGGTGCTCATTGACTAGCACTCAGTGTTGTAACATTTGGCTTGCTCTGCTATTACAATATGAACATATGTAAATTCGACAGAAATATTTTCATAATTAGTTTTAAAATTTGAACTAGGGTGTATAAAGCCTGACATGAAGTAGCATGGCTTAGAACCACAAATGTCATCCTTTCCTTATGTGCAGGGCCCTTTCAGATACTACTTCTGCGCTCAATATAAAAAAGCATCACCAGGTGAACTCATAGTAGTTCACATTGGCTGTCTTTTGGGATAGTGAGACAGTTTTATTAGAACGGTACATTGGTTTAAATGTAAGCTTTCTGTAGTAATTAGAAAATTTCTCCCTTTCTCTTGATGATAAATTTCAATAAAGTTCTGTGTTCAAAACATAGCATTTGTTTGCTCATGTTACTTTTACGTATACACAGTTTAAAACATAGACACAGCCAGACTTTTAGGGACATTCCTATCTGAAGAAACTACCCTGTAGGATCATCTAATGTGAGTTTAGCATTCATGTTCGCATAGCACATAGTTTAAAAAAAATAGTCCCTTCATTTGTTAGAATTTGGTGGACTTGGAAAATGGCTTAAAGTAAATGACACCTTTATCAATAATTAAAGATGCAGATTAATCATGGAAGTTGGTAAAGTCACAGATTCCATGGTTGAACCAGGCCTTTGACTCTCTTTTGGCTTCATTTGTCTGCACACACCTGGAGCTGCGCAGCTCCCAGGGGCTGGAGCTGGGGGTTGTTCCCTCTCCCCCAGTGTGTGGCCATGGCTGTCATCTCTTTTCCTCTTTCTCCCCTCCATCCCCAACCCCTTGGTAACGAGTAAATGTCCCATTGTGGTCCTGCCTCTTATGACTTTTTTGGTTTCTTATTTATAATTTAATTATAAAGCCTTAGAGATTTTTGTAATGCTTGTGTTTTGAGACTGTTAAAACAGCCCTGTAACTCTTAAGTTTTCTGTATTTTTTGGTCTGGAAGCATCCTGGGTGCTTTGTGAAAAATGTAATGGATGGACATTGCTATCTTTGACTTTCATGTTGGTCTGTTTCTGCTAGTGTGAAGATCAGGTTGAATCAATGTTAAATTTTAAGTTTTTTTGTTCTGGCTTTCTTATATAGTGTGGATTTACTTACTTTACAGAATGTGGTATGTTTTAACCCCACCTTTGCTTATGCCATAGTGAATGATGATTGATACTGACATTTTCTTGCACGCACAGACCAGTTTTCCCCTTATGCCCATTCAGCCATGTTCCTTTAAGTGCAAACTAAATTTCTCCTCCTCGCCTTCCTGTCAACTAGATCTGTGCAATTGGCTGAGTTTTTGTAGCCATTGGTCTTAAGTGAAGGTTTCTAATTAAGCAGAAGCTGATGAAGGTTTGTTCATCCATGGAGAATTCACATCAGGCTGCCCTTTTTCATAATGGCCATTGAAAACTGTGGTGTTGGTTTAAAAAAAAAAGTGTATTCTGATAATGGTGAGTTGAATGTCCAATAATCTTTCTTCCATCTACCACTTGCCTGCCGCAGGAGGAAAAAAAATCATCCTATTGTAGTAGAAGAGGGTGCGGGGGAGGGAGAGGGCAATGACCTTTGCATGCTGTTGCCTTTCCCTGTTCTGACAAAGATTATGTCCAGCAAGCAGGAGTGAGGGAAAAGGCGTAAAAGGCAGTCCTTTTGTCAGAGTTTTGCTGATAATCTACAGCGAAGAATCACCTTGATGTACTTAGTAAAAGCCATGAAATATTTTTGGGTGGAGGGAGGCATTTCTCACTCTGTAGGTCTACAGTTATCTGTTGGTAATGCTCCCCTACATTTTGCAGAAGTTGTCTTGAAACTTTGAAAGTGTTCTGATTGTTGCGTTACAAATTGTAATTGGTCTTGGGTTGAGTTGCGATAGAATTAACCATCCTTTTAGCTGAAGCCAAGACACTGCTAAAAATTAAATTTTAGTTTACAGCTTGGTCTGGTAAACAAATTAAAGAGCCATGCTTTGAAATGCAAACTGAGACACTTCAGAAAGCAAGGGACCATTTAAGAACCCAGGTTCTTCTGAGAATGGACACGAAGCAGCACTCAGGTGAGTACCTGTTTCTGGGCACGGTTACCAGTTCTCAGCTGGAGCCCTGCCCTCATACTGCAGGACATCAGGTGCTGCCAGCCCTGGCTCAGCTCAGTTCCTTTGTCTTGCCTGAGAGAGATGCTGGAACTTGGCTCCTGTACTGGCAAGCCTTCACATTTTTTTCTTTGATAGCCTAGGTCTTGTACAGGGCAAAGTGGAGACCAGTCTCGTGCTGGGCTCAGCTCCAAGGCAAATTACCCAGGGACTCCTTAGTCCAATCTGTCCTGGAATATCTGTTGTCCCTCAAATGGCAGGATGTTGCCCTAGCCTCACTCAAGAGTACACCTTGGAGCCATTTTGGCTTCTCATCGGCCATGCTACGCTCACCCTGTGTCTTTCTGCTTCTTAAGAGGGGGCAAGGCTGTATTCTCAAGGCCAGGACCTGGTTCCCCCCTTCAGGCCTCAAGTTGGTCCTCACACAACTCATGGGGGCCCTTATTCAAGCCCACAGCCAATTACCTACTTTTTTTTAATCACTCAAGGTGGCTTTCCTGACAGCAATAGCATTGGCTAGAGGTGGTCGCTGTGACCGTGCACAGGCTTTGGACTCTCCCTACAGACTTCCGCTGTAACCAGGATTTTTTCCCTCCCTGTCGTCTTTCCCAAACTTCACTGCTGCAGTGAGGAATGGAGGTGGCACACTGGAGATGTGAGGCGAGCATAGACAGCTGTAGCGGATCCTTCTGCAGGTCTATGCAGCTGTTCACCACAGTGGCTGACAGAATGAAGGCCTCTGCCCGTTTCCATGTAGTGCATCTCGGCCTGGATTACCGCGTGCTACGAACAAGCAGTTCGGGAGTGCTGTGATGGTCCATTCAACCAGCGTGTCAAGCCTCCTCAACAGCCTTCCTCGTGCCACCACTGGGTTGTCGATACATCTTTACTTCCCCTACATCAGCGATTCCCAGCCTGCGGTCTGCAGAACACTGGTGGGCCACAAAGGTACAGGTTGGGAAAAGTGCGGCTGGAGCCAAGGCGTGCAGGGCTGTGGAGGACAGGGCACGGTAAGGGGAGCAGGGGGCTGTGGGAGATGGGGAGGGGCGGTAACAGGCTCATGGGTGGGGAGGGCAGGGGGATGTGAGATGGCGCTGAAGAGCCTTGTGGCCAGGGCTGTGGGGGACTGAGGGGCTCGTGGTCTGTGAAAGCTTGTGGTGGTGGTGGGGTAGTGGCCTGTGTAAAGGAAAAGGTTGGGAATCGCTGCCCTACACCATCATCCATCAGGCCAGGGGTGACAGTGTTCCAGAGAGCAGTGTCGCAATCTGTACTGCGATAACGCCTCCCTCCATGCAAGGTGAGTCTTGTGATCCACCTCTATTAGAATGGACACGAGCAAGCACTGGAAGCAGAAAAGACTCCTGCTTACCTGAAACAATTTCCAAAGGGGTAGCTATGTTAGTCTAGTCCAGCAAGAAAAGCCAAGGAGCCGTGTGGCATTTAAAGATTAACAGACTTTATATTTCGCATGAGCTTTCATGGGAGAAAATCCCACTTCCTCAGATGCTTCGAAGCTGAGCAGACTTACAGAATGGAATGAAAATAAATGCTAGGGGGTGTAAAACATAGGATCAGCTCATACAGTAACAGCAAATCAGAGCAGTTCTTATGTTCAAACCATGGGAAGCCTGAAGTCAGATTAAGTCCTGCTTTCACAGAATTTTGCTTGCATATTAATTCCAGTTCAGCTGTTTCTCTTTGAAGTCTTAACGACCGTCGTCAGATGTGGCTGGGACATCAACAAATCATTTATCGAGGTATTAGAAAGATGGAAGTGCTCAGCAACTGGTTTCTTTGTTTTGTGATTTCTCATATCAGCTCTGTGTTCATTTATCCTTTTGCGCAGCGATCGTCCTGTTTGTCCAACGTATAAGGTGTTGGGGCATTTCTGGCTCATGATGGCATAGACCACATTAGTAGATGAGCAGGTAAATGAGCCTTTGATGGAGTAGCAGGCTTGATTAGGACCTGTGATGATAGCTGTTGGGCAGACTTGGTAGCATGGTTTGTTGCAGGGACCCCAAAACATGTGCACACCCAAATACATGCATAGAGAGACAGACAGATGGAGATGGACGGACGGGCTCAGAGATGCACACGTGCACAGACTTGGATAGGGAAAGATGGACGGACAGATGCGCACACAGCCATGAATGGACACACGCGGACACACACACAGCCATGGAAACGGCCACACAGACATGCACAGGGACATGGACATGGATACAGATACAGACATGCACATGGACAGACACGGACATGAACGGACAGGGACAGACACACGGACAGGCACATGTACACGGACTGACACAGACAGGCACACTGACACAGACATGGAGAGGACATGGACAGACAAGGACATGGGCATCACACGTGGACAGGGACACGCAGATATGGAAACAAACACGGACATGGGGGCACGGCCACAGACACACACAGCGACAGACACACGCACAACCACCACAAACACAGCAAGACAAAGACACACAGCACACACACACACAGACAGCAAGACAGACACACACACACACACCACACAAAGACAGACAAACATGCGCACGCACACACAGACAGCAAGACAGACACACGCAGGTGCGCGCGCGCACACAGTACACACAGAAAGGCACGCACACAAAGGCAGACAGCAGTGCGCGTGCACACAGAACGAACACACACAGAAACAGCAAGACACACAAACAGACAGCAAGACACAAACAGACGCGCACGCACACGGACAGAATGAACACACGTGCACACATGCACACAAACAGCAAGACACACATGGACAGGTGCGCGCACAGCTGCACACACGCAGACACAGAACACACATGTACGCACACAGGCGCACAAAGAACACAGTACACACACACACACTACACAGAAACACACAGACAAACAGCAAGAGGCGCGCGCGTGCACACACAGACAGCAAGACACACACACACACACACGGAAACTCACTGACAGACACACAGAAAGAGACAGCAAGACAGAGACACACACACACAGGGAGAGAGGACCCCCCCCCCCGCAGGCCCTCACCTGGGCTGTTTGCAGGCTGCTGGACACTTCTCTGGCCTGCAGGAGACAGTGATGATCTCCCTGCCTGGGGCAGGTTTGTTGCAGGGAGCACGCTGCCAAGTCTGCCCCTCCATCAAAGGCTCATTTACCGGCTCATCTACTAACGTGATCTATGCCATCATGAGCCAGAAATGCCCCAACACCTCATACATTGGACAAACAGGACGATCGCTGCCCAAAAGGATAAATGAACACAGAGCTGATATCAGAAATCACAAAACAAGAAACCAGTTGCTGAGCACTTCCATCTTTCTACTCACTCGATAAATGATTTGTTAACAACTGTGGTCAGAGATGTGGCTGGGACATCAAGACTTCAAAGAGAAACAGCTGAGCTGGAATTAATATGCAAGCTAAATTCTGTGAAAGCAGGACTGAATCGAGACTATGGGTTCTTTTCCCCTTACAAAGGGTAATTTGATTTCAGGCTTTGAACCTAGCAACTGTTACTGTATGACCTGATCCTGTGTTTTACACCCCCTTGCATTTAGTTTCATTCCTTTCTGTAAATTCACCCATCTTCGAAGCATCTGAGGAAGTGGGATCTTCTCCCACGAAAGCTCATGCAAAAAATAAATCTGTTAGTCTTAAAGTGCCACATGACTTTTTTTTTTTTCTTTCTTTTTACCTGACACAGCTGTTCTTCACATCCATTCTAACCGTGTCTGCCATCCCTGCTTTTCAGCGTTAGCAGAGCAGGCACAGGACCTACTGCACTATCGGTCTGGGGCTCCAGCAGGAGCTGAAGCTGGTCCTGTGGTGGCTACTATGGGGGAAAAAGCTCTGGCAAGAGTGCATGGAGCGTACGTGTACCTGTGTTAGAATGGACATGAGCAACGCATCCCGAAGAGCAATTGTTCCAGGTAGGCAACTATCTTTTAAATTTTGTGTTGACCAGAACAGTTGGACTGTTCACAGAATGCAACCTCAGTAGTACAAAAAGTCAAATTGCAGCTGCTAATGTCATAATTACTAGATAAAGTGTGCATGTGCTTTCACTGCCCTGAACTTAAGGGAATTGGAGCTGACATTTCAGTACAGGAATTGGCTGCTTTGCCAGGCAGTCAAACACCACTGAGCGAGGTGCTGCTTTTTACTGCGCTGGAAAAGCTGATGCAGAGTTGGGGTCAGGGAGGCCTGTTCAGCACTGAACAGTGGTGAGTGATGGAAATTGTACATAAGCACAACTGGCCTGTGCCCTGCAGGATTAAAAGCCCTCTACAATTTGGAAGAGTTGAACGCCACAGAAACAAGAGCAGTTAGCGTCTGATACGCTTTGAGTTTAGCACAGGGGAAAAAGCTTTATTCTGTTATTTCCTGGTGGTTTGCCCCTCGGTTCCTCTGTTGGAGCTTGAATCTGCTATGCTTAGGAGCACTCCTCTCTGGAAACAGCTAGTTAAAGTTCTTGATATGAAAATTATTTTCATCTAAATACCTCTCAGTGCTGAGAGAGTCTGCAAGTCTTCACATCATTTTCTTTTCTTAAAAAAAGGTGGGGGCAGAGAAGGCATCTAGCACAGCTGACTCTTAGAGGTAACATACATACGGAACAAATGGCATTCTACAAAATATCAAATTTATTTATATAAAATATTTTACATGAACTGTACACATGCACACACCCACACAATACTTAACCACAACTTAGGCCAGTAACTTTTTTTAATTTCATAAATCTAGCACACAGTATCTTACAATAATTTACATTATAATTCTTTGAAGACACAATGGGGAAAGCTTTGATCATTTATAAACCTTCCATAAATTACAAAAGAAAGGCAGTTTGAAAAGTATGTATAAACAGTAAAAACAATTTACAAATGGACAAGAATTATAAAATAGTAACTGCCAATGTCTGCCAGCAACTTGCAAGCTTGTTTTAATTAAGAAGCCAATGTTAGAATTAGTGTTTTGAAATGTCTGTACTAACCCCTGGTAGAGCCTTTTAACTGGCTACAGCTTGTCTCTTCACATACTTCTTGCGTCCTTTCTTTGCTGAGCCTAGTACATGCATTTCTGACAAAAACATGAGCAATGATTTGTAACTTAAAACCACCTTCTATAGGAGAGAACAGTTGGGGAGCAAAGATGATAATTTTCTGGCTGTTCAGAATATTGAAACTTACACTAGTGCGAGGAGCTACAAAACACAATTTTCAATGATTAAATGGTGTGGCCTTTTCTGGAGAGTTTAGGTGATACCTCATGTTAGTATACGTAATGATTGCTAAAGGAACAAATGTTTAAAAATGCATCCTGCACAACATTCTCAGCCTCCCTAGAATTACATTGGACATTAAATGAAGTTAGTAACGTATTGATCTTAAACTACCATGTCTCAGTGAGGTTGGAAAGACATTTGAATACACAATACACGCTGTATAGACAGACAGTACAAATCATTGTGCATTAATAAGGCAAAACATCAAGGCTGAGTAAACTAGGAATTTCAAGACCATGTTTGTTTTAAGATAAGTGTCTGAGCACTTTCGAAGAGGGGTCAAATAAGATTTTCTGCTTCTTCCAAACAAAGTTAAAGGAGAAGAAATGCAGAGTTTATCCAATAGAGTGAGTTAAAGGAGTGGAGCTGCAGTCAAATAAAAAGATGATATCCTTCTACTTATGCCCAAAAATGTTGTGTGTTTTTTTTTTTTTTTTTTTTGAAGAAAAACAGATGTTAAGAACACTGACCAAACCCATCCACTTTTTTGCTTGCTGTTTTGATCACAAGTCACATGATCCTCTGTCAGACAGGGTTAGAATTGCAAAGGTTGGATAAAGATGTACTTTATAGTCATGAAAGCCCTAGTTTGAATTTAAAAAGAAAAAAGCAAAACAAAAACCACAGACTGGAAGCTTTACAAGTTGTCCAGAAGGAAATGAATCATTTCACTGCACCCAGTTTTTTCAGCAGTTTCTTGCCTTTGGAAAGCAGCCCCTTTTTCTTTTTCGAGGACATTTCCCTGCCTCTCCCGGGACTACCAGAACCCAGAGATGACGGACCCAGAGATGACGTAGGTGACCCACAATGGAGATGGACTGTGGGGGATGGTGCTCTCCTTGATGTACCTGTATTCTCAGGAGGAACCTATTAGGTATATTATTATAGTTTATTTAATGTTTGAAAGCTTTCATCATCAAGAAAGTTGGTGACAATTTTTGTCCCATTACCCACTTTAAAAAAAGGGCTGGCTAAATTCTTCCCTCAATGATTTTAAATATGCCATAGGAGAGTACAGAAAATACATAAATACAAGTTTCCCACAGATAAAACTCAGCAAAATTATAGACAGCAGAAAAGACACATTTCAGTGGGTCCTTAACAGAGCTCAAGACTCTTATTTTGCCATCGTTTTGGCAAAGTTTTGTATTGAGCACTCAAGTGCACAAATGAAGAGGGTCATTTGTAGCTCTGGAATTACCTTAATCCAGTTAACTGTGTAAGTTTATAAAGTACTATAGATGAGTCTATATACACCCAACAGTTTCCAGAAGGAACTACTGAATATGACCATCCCGTAACATTTTTAATGTTCTTTGAACACGTTTTCTTAAATCAGGTTAGCATACTGTATATACGTATCTGAAAAGATGGCACACTGGTTGAAAGGAGGAAAAAAAAAAAAAAGAAAAGCTAAAATGAACCTTAATTGCAATCAAAGAAAGCTTAAAGACCCTGATTGCTTGGTGTGTGCTGCAGCTAAATGATTGCCAGGGGAAGTTAAACACTTGTACGATACTTTGTGTGAGAGCATTCCTAAGTATTTAAACTGCTATTGTAATCCTCAAAAAGCACTTGATGTATGTAACTGTTTAGACTCATCCTAGTGCAAGGACTGTGCTGTGATGACGTACTGGTGTATGTCGCAAGATGAGACCGTATAAACCGTGCCTGGGCGTTCCTTGTCATCTTTCATTCCAGGTAAGACAGCATTCGTACACACTCAGTGTGCTGTCCTATGTGCAACAGTGAATTAAGCAAAGGGACTTCAAGCCTACTTTGATTTTAAATCAAGGTCTCTTTCTAATGAAAACCAACCTGGTAAAGCACCCCACCGTACACCTGAAGATACCAGATATTTACTCTAATGCATTCATTGGATGAGCTGCATGTTTCATATTGACGCATTGGTAAACCAAGACCTCTGCTAAAGTGGTTCAAAAGCATTTGCACTGATGACAATCCCTAGTGAACTGTAACACAGGAGGGGGCACGTTGATGACTTCAGAATTAATGAATATCATCAGACAATTTGGGGTGTAATTGAGTGTGGAAAACAAATTAATGCAGACAGTTTAAGCCGATTTGTGGCTGAGTTTCAGAAACACGTGTCTATATAACCTCAAACTTCTGTACTTATCTGCTTAGGGTGGGGTTTGTGTATCTGAGGTTGGCTAACAATGCTGTATGTAGCTTTTGCCTTTAGCACAGTTCGAGATTGAACACTTCTTACTGTAAACAGAAACATTTAGCTCATGGAGAAATATGTTCCAAATACTGACCTTCATAAAGTTAACCCTAGTTAGATGGGCTCATATCAAAGGATTTCCTTGTCTCATGCAAACACTGACTTACTTACAAGTACAGAAAGTAACTGTATGTATCCTGTTACTTTTGGGCCAGTGATTTTGGAGACATATTTCTTTTTTTCCCCCACAGTTAAGTTGCATGACTGTTGCATTAGATATTTTCAGGTGGCTTTAACTGATAGCTTTATTGGTATCTTCAGTTGCTCACTTACGTGAAGGCTACATTGCCTTATTAAGGTGTGAAATGAACACTCTTCTTCTGTTTCCAAGCAGATGAGCAAAAAAATAAAAATATATATAAAATATATAATATATAAAAATATTGCAGTGATGAAACAAAACAAAAATGAAGTACTCTAAATACAAATAATCTTTTATAAAATGGAAGGTTTGGGCAGCTAACTGCTGTTAGGACAAAAAAATACCTTAAAGGTTAAAAATTATCATCAGCTATCTTATCTTTTATGTTTCAGGGAATGGTTGTCCCAGTCCTTCCCCATCCCCAGCTTCCTGTCCTCTTTTAATTGTGTATATGAATAATTTAAGTCTGAGGAAGTAAAAATTTGCACTAGAATTGGCTGATGAAGGTAAACACTATTTAATTTACCAGAATCTCAATGGTGTGGTTCCATAATTATAAATGCTCATGACATTAGTGTGAAAGATCAGTGCAGTCTTTCAACATTTAAGCAAACTCTTAAAAACACCTAAAGTGGGTAAGTGGATTTTAAAATGTCAGAAATAATATCCAAACTAAATGGGATGGTATAGAATGGAAAACATGTTTGTGAGGGGAAGGAACAACCTATTTTTTAATGTAGTTGCTTACCCTTTTTGCTTTTGTACGCAGGGGTGTATCTTGAACGTATCGTGCCGGGGCATCGGAGAGATAGACCTCTACATCATCAGGCACTTCTTCAAGGAAGTTTGAAGGAACCAGTCCTTTCTGTCCATTAAGTTCCCCCTGCAATATGGTAAACAGTTGCTTAGAAAGATGAATGGCAGTAACAATGCAATACTCGTATGAGCTGGGGAAGTCTCTATCTGTATTTCGTTGTGGGAAACTGAGCGGCAAAGAGTAAATGACATGCCTGAGATCATACAAACAAGCATGGAATCTCATCAGGTTCCTGGCTTCAGTCCTGTGATTTTGTTGCACAATTATCCATGCAAAAAGGAGGCTAAAGGAAAGATAGGCACAAAGTGTCTTGTAATTTCAGGTGAAGTTTATGGTTCCAGTGTATTTTAGGAATGGATTTAGATTACCTACAGATAAGTTGTACATTCTTTTGTGACACTATTAAAGGTCACTACAAACCTTACAAGTGGCTTTCAGTGTTTGAGCAGAGAAGCTACACTCTCTATTGAGTAGCTGAGACCTTCAACTATCTCATTGTGCATTTGTTCTTTTGACTTTCCAAACAGCGGTGTTCTTGGGGAGAGAATGACTTGTATGTAAAATTACTCTGGCTAATCAGAACCGATCTAAACCTGCTACACCAGGAGCCTGAATTTCCCTCAGCATTTTATAGCTGATGACAGGAGCTAAGCACTAACTTGTCCAGGTGTGGGGAATGAGGGCAAATCCTCTATACCAGTCATTCCCAACCTTTTTCAGGCTGGGGATCCCTTTTTAACAAAACAAAAAAAAACTTTTTAGCCCTCCTTGGCTGATCATGTAGTCTGGCCCACACTGCTGGGGAGCCAGGACCCCATTCCCCTGCCAGGATCTGGCCATGGGTGGGGAGAGGCTCTGGGGGCCCCGGACCACAGGCTGGGACCCCCTGCTCTACCGTGGGAGAAACCACCTCTTCTGGGTGTCTGTGCCACCCTGGAGTAGTGCGGTCATGCTCCCAGGGAATGCCGTCCCTATGGGAACTGCTGTGGGCTCCCAAAAGACAATTGTTATCCCAGCTGGTAACCACGGGTCAGGACGGTGCTGCACAAGTTTTATAGACAGTGAATTTCATCCCACACAAGTGGCCCCTTGTTTACTACCCCTCCCCGGGTGGTTCATCTAGAAACATTTGACTGGAACAGCATTACTTCAGCTGCACTAGGTACAACTTGGTTAGCTCTTTGCCATGCTTCTTGCAGCTGTCGTTATGTGCCAGTGTTCTTGTAACTTGTAGAAGCATTTGAACTACAAATCTCAGATGTAGGAAATGCACAATCATACACAGTCACTCTGTATTTAAAAAACTAAGCTAAACTGACATAGTAAAGATTCAGGATGAAGTTACGGTCTGACAGAGCCTCCCCGATCATGTGTGAATAGTTCAGTTTCTCCAGTCACCAGCTGAAACACTGGGGACCTGTGTGATGCATTTTAAAAGACCAAATAAAAGCAGACTTACATAATAAAATCCATCTTCATCAATTTCCCCGAAGACAGTGATAATGTCTCCTGTACAAAAGGTGAGCTCAGCCTGTCGAAAGAAGACATGTGGAACTGTTAACACACTAATGACACACCAGTTCCAGAATGTTTTTCAGCAATGTGGGGTTTTTTTGTTTTTTTTTTAATTACCACACTCTCTGAACTTTAAATGGCTGTGCTTAGCATCTCCTACTCTGTATGGGAAGGAAGAGAAATCAGAGGAGATTGCAGTGAAGGATGCTCCTGAAGACTTGCCCTGACTGCAGCAGCTTCACTCATCTGGGGAACTGGAAGAGCACGGCCTGACTACTCTGCTTCTGAACAGACCAGGGCCCAAAGAGCTACCTTTTGTGAGAGTCTGGAAAAGGAGAGGGGAATAGGGGAATGTGAATGCAGAACAGGGGTGGGGGCACACTGGATGGAGCCTGTTAGTTTAAAGTCTTTACAGTTCTGTCCACTGCAGAACAGACCCAATGGTGCAGATTTGAGGAGTAGGTGTGATTATGTGATGGAGATGGTACAGATTAGTAGGGGACCCAAAGTTTCCAAAGAATAGTGTGTAGAGACTTTCTGCCTTTAAAAACAGTCCCACATGCAGGGTAGGGTATTCTAAACAACAAATGGGGGGAGATTGGAAATACTGCTTTGCCACAATGGAAGAGCCTGCTCCCCTTACTGCCTGTCATGTGGCCTGCATGCAAAAGCACACCTCAAGTAAATCCAGTGCTCTTCTATAAAAAGAGAAATAAGGACTGTCCAGGCAGTTACCAAACAAATCAGTTTAAACTCTACCAGGAAAAATAGTGGAGCAAATAATTAAGGAATCCATCAGCAAACAGCTGAAAGAGAATAAGATGCTACGTGATGGAGCATCAGCATGGCTTCGTATAGTGTAAACCCTGTCAAACCAACCTGACAGCTCGGCTAGGGGTAACAAGCCTTGTGGCTAGAGGGGAAGCGGCAGATGTGGTGTACCCAGGTAGGTCTCATGTCACCTCCTCATTAACAACTAGGAAAGTACAGCCTGGATGGAGTGACAATAATAAGATGGGTGCAAAACTGGTTGGTTGGACAACTGCTCCCAGCAAACAGTTACCAAAGGGTCACAGGCATGGCTGGAAGGGCATAACAATGCAGTTACCTACTGCAGGGGTCGGTTTAATATTTTCATCAACAATTGAGATGATGATATCAAGCTTAGAGGGGTTGCCAGTGCTTTGAAGGATCACAATTCAAAATGGTTTGGACAAACAGAATGAAATTCAATAAAGACAAGTGCAAAGCATTCTGCTTAGGAAAGAACATGCCATTGCACATGTACAAAACGAACGACTGCTTAGGCAGGAGTGCTGTGGAAAGGGATCAGGCTGTCACAGTGGACTACAAGCTAAACGTGAGCAAGCAGGATAACAAAGTTGCAAAGCAACACCATTCTTATTAGAGTGAGACTTCTGAAAATTAAGCAACCTTTCTTAAGAAAAGATGGTAGGTATATTTGGGATCAAATAGTCTTTCCATCTTCACTTTGGAAATGTCTATTCCCTTAATTTATTAAAATTAAATAATTTGTCATTTTAGTAGGCCTGCAAATATATTGCTTCCACGATTTTAATGTGTCCACAAATCTATGTAATGTAGTCAACAGAGCAGTGTTGACTACTGAGATGCTTTTGAGCACGTTTGAATTAAACCCATGAATTCACTTCCACAGTATGCATGAACCTTTTACTACATTTTTGTAATCAACTTTTTTTGCTTGGTAAAACTATAGTATTGTTAAGTTAACGCTTTCCGCACACTTGTAGAATAGCTCCAAACAATCCTGGTGTAGCATTAAATCTTATGGCTATGCAAGTGACAAACAAAAACTGTATTTTGTTTAACTCAATACCTCTACATCAACGTTTGGAGAACTTTCCCGTGGATCATAATCGTACAGTGCCACCATCCTCCGAGTTGTCACAGAATGCTGTCTGCCACTGCGTCTGTTCCTTTCTGGTCCAACCATAAGAAGGGAAAGGAAAGGAAAGCTATCAAAGTTATTCTCAAAAAAAAAAAAAAAAAAGCAAGCCCAGCATGGTACAATTTTTTTCCTCTTGTTTTTGTCAACAGCGTAGCAACCGACCCAGACTATTTTTCTAGCAAGCTAGACAGGAGACCAAAGAGGTACCAAATCTAGTCATGGATTTCTGATGTAAGCTGGACAGGGAATCCACAGCAATTCTTTAACAGCTGGGTTGAGCCTGCTGTTTCTAAACAGTCTCAATAAACTGGTATATTAAAAGCTATTCATGACTCATCAGGTGCTCCTCGCCTGGCTCCAGGATTCTGTCCTATTTCACTTCAGTCAGCCTGTCTGTTTTACTCTTGGGTCTCTCTCTCCTGCATGCAGCCACCAAGAGTTTTGTGCCTGGTGCTGTTATTCCCCTTCATGGCAGAGTAGTGAGACAAGAAATCAATATTTTTCAATGGGTCAAAGCCAAGTTTTATCAAATTCTTTCAGTGAACCTGAATGTTTCTGTTCACCTGGTTACAGAAACACATTTTCAAGTGTACCATGAATTTACAGCTTTTCTTCGCTGGTGACAGAAGAAAGCAGGTGAAACTTACAGCTTCCAGAAATTAGATGAAATGTTTATTGATTGACATTAAACACTGGCAGGGAAGTCTGTGCTGGGCTTAATTTTAAAACTGAGTAAGAGCAGCATCATTCTTGCAGATGATGTTGCGGCAAGAGAAACATGCTTTTCAGTTTTACTTACAGCAGGCGTTGAGGGGCCGTCTGATGAGCTAGGGAAGAGCATTCTGAGGGGTGATCAAGACGCACTCAGCTAGGAGCAGCCCCAGGGCTCTGGCTCCAATGTGCCAGGAATATTGTGGGGGCGGAGAGGAGGGCGGTAGGCTGGCTCCAGAGGGGAAGCATAGGGCCACGCACTTTGGCGGTTGCACCAGCCGAGAGCTGGGAGCGAGACATTCTGTAGCACCTGCCCGGCCACTGGGAACATGAACAACCTCCGCTGCTGAGGCAAGGTATTTCTCAAGTGGGAGGAGAAGTCCAGAGTGAAAGGATGGATTACTAGATTGGGGGCCCAAATCATATCCTGAGCGACTGCCCTGCAGAAGCAATCAGTCACTTTGACAAAGGCCTGCCTCTTCTCCAGTGCTAGGGGCCTATCTACTGCTAAGTGATCAAAGGCATGAAAAGTAAATCTAGACAGCTCAAAGCAATTCAGCTAATTTACAGCTTGAATCAAGTTATTGTTTCTTAGCACAGACCTCTTTTAGACTTTCTGGATCTGCGGTGTACAGAGCGTGTGCTCTCTTTGAAACGGTCACAGGTGACTTCAGGAAAGGAATGCATACAAATAAAAGAAGAGGAAAAGATATGAAGCTGTTCCAAGGTCTTAATTTTTCAGGACTTCACGTGGGCAAAGGATTAAGCAAAATTACTCATAGCTGGACACAGGATGTTAAGTGCTTGATTTAACATTCAGACTACAGAGCGTGTGATGACAGCGTAAGGGATGGGAGATTCAGGGCCTGATCCTGCTCGCAGCACCACATGGGCAGGCTGTGTGACAGGAGGGTCTGAAAACGCATTTGTTTGCACATTCAGGCACTTGATTTGTATTGAACTTAAAGGTTAAGCCAAACTCTCCACAGTCTCCAAACCCTTGAGTGCTGTGGGGTTAGAACATTTTACCCAGATTTAAAAGAAAAGCCACTTGCTTTTAAAGGTGAACTGCAGAGGATGCTGGGTGGGAGGTTACTAGCTGTTAGACCTTGCCAGAAGATTCCAGAGTCAGCAAAGTATGTGCACAGGGAGAGCGGTCTTTTAATACTAGTGCTTTCCCTCTTCTGGAAAAAGTGGAGATGCAGACTTTGTTTCTGTGCCAAAGTGAGTGATATCACCAGTAGCACATAACAGAAAAGCCAATGGGTCAGATCCTTAGAATGGCCACAGGCTGGAGACTAAGGACAGGCTCCTACAATTGTTTTTAGGCACATAAATAAGTGATCTCATTTTCAAAGGTGTTCAACATACACAGCTCTTACTGGATTACATAGCAGAGAGTGCTTGGCACTTTTGAGAGTCAGACCATGCTAAGATAAATGTTTTAAAATGTGGAGTTGGGATAAAAGATTTCAGAAGTGCCAAAGAGTGTATCTTGATCAATTGACTCAGCGAGTAAAATGTCTTGCCTCAGGCAGGAGCCTGCACTCTTAGGCCTGCAGCCCAAATGAGAACATCGCCACTGTAAGCCCCACTGCATGAGCCTGAGGCTGGATCTGGTTGGCGGGATGGGGTGTTTGGGCTTTTTTTTTTTTTTGCAGTGTAAACAAATCACAGGAGACTGAGGGCTTGCTGTGCTTAAAATGCGCAGCTGCCATGCTCTAGTGCTTCAGTGAAGACGCCGCTTATGCCAGCAGCAAGGATACTTGCCTCAGTCTCCAGGTACTCCACATTCCTGCTGGCCAGTAGCAAGGTGACACAAGAATTCTCCTGTCACCCAGTGCTGTCTACACTTTGGGGTGGGTGTGGCACCTAAGGTTGCCAATTTTATACACTGCTGGGTAATTTGGTTATACCAACCTAATTTTCTAGTGGACACCATGCCTTAGGATTCTAAATTCAGTATTCACAAGTGACTTAGGTCTAGCTTTTTATATATAGTTAGAGGCCTAAAATGCAAATAGGCCCCCATAGAGATTTACAAAGTACCTAAGTGAGTTAGGAACCTATTGCAGTAGGGGAGAAGATAAATGCCTAATCTCTCCAGGTGCTAATCTAGCCACTAAGTGGCCATCTGCATCTTCAGATGCGTAAATACCTGTGACAATCCAGCATTTGGCAGCTGATGTCCCAGTCAATGGGATTTTCTCCCACCAAAGCTCATGAGGTAAATAAATGTTAGTCTTTTGAGTGCCACAAGACTCCCTTGGTTTTTTTGCTTTACTAGACTAACCCCGCTGCCCCTTTGCAACTAATTCACTTGGACTTTTAAAAATTTCACCTCTAGGCATTCCATGGTTCTTTCACTCCCTTCACTTGTTACATGTCTTGCAGTTTTATGCAGCCACCTTTCCAGTTCACTTTTAAGCAAGATTGAACCAATGCTAGCAATTTATGGCCCTTATTTTATTACACCACTGAAAAATTTAAAATTTGTTGATGTCTTTCCCTCTCAAAATATATTTGTTTAAAACAAACAGCACTAGGTCTCTGCACAACATTGAACCAGTGATTTAAGAGGTAACTGGTTCCAAATAAGAGGAAAGGTTGGTTTATCAATACTTTTAAACATTTTGAAGAGCCAGTGGTAACCTGAATAATATGAGACATAATCCTTTGCCACCATCCCTGTAAATTTATGCTAAATTAGGTTAAAGTAGAAAAGTAAAAAGAACAAGTGGTTCTTTTTATACTTTCTAACAGCATAACATCTGTCAGGCATCTAAGCACTACATACTCTAAAGCCAAAGGACTTGTTCTGCATCTACAAATCTTTTGGAAAATCAGTCTTTTAAAAAAATATATATATATATATTTGCAGTATCAAAATGCTGGTTCTCATGTATACATCAATAGCAACACGCTTAAATATTCTGAATTTTTTAAGAAATGCAGTCAAGCTGCTAACACAGAAAGTATCCCATAATGTAGTAGGCTGCTGTAAAATTTCAATGCATGTGCCATATTAAAAAAAAAAAAAAAAAAAAGCCAAAGCGCACACAGCCAAGCTAATAGCACCAAATCACGTATTACAGGTATGCATATTTTCCCCTACCTATTTTTTCTACAGGTGTATTCAGAGGAAGAAACCCTTGTTTCAGAAGCTGATCCATCATCTCTTCATCATCTGCCTGGATTTCAGAGACCATATTGCATGGAATGAGACCAACTCTTGTACAAGTTTCTCCTCGGTAGAATCCATCAGCATCTTTATCACCATAAACCTTAACGTTAAAGGCATAAAAAATAGCAATCAGTGAATGCTCTTTTAATATTTAGGATTTATTACATAAGCAGAACAGTCCCAGAAAGACCGCACAGTGTTTATGGATTTGAGTGTGTTTATTTTCAGCTATTTGGGTTTATTCTGGGGTTTTCTCCCCCCCCTGAGCATGTCTTAATTGTGACACCAGACAGTCGAGAAGAAATCTGTTGGTTTGTTAGCTCTAACATGAACTAAGTGAAAAATAGCATTAAAAGCCTCTCCCCCCCCCCCCCCAGACTGTATCACTGTTTAACTGTGGTAGAGGCAATACTGAGCATTTAAAGAACTGGAACTAAGTTTTATTATTTTAAATTGATTAAACTTTTGTTAAAATAAAGGTTAGATGAAGAAAACATTTTATATGAAATGTGTGTTTTTATTTTTATGCATATCTCACATACCAGAAAGTATTCTATCTATAATACAATGGAATCTGAATCCCCATTCCCAGTAATAAATGAATCCAAATTAAATCAAAACTAGTCCCATCTTTAATATTAATCATGTCTAATTAAATGGAGCATATAGTAAGAAACAGTCTGAGAATTCAGTACTGTATGAGGTGACTTAAAAACATTACTTTCTTGGCATTTATAAAAATACATGATATCAAATAAAAAAGGCTGCTTTAAATTCAATCTATAGGCTGAACTAATTAAAAGATGTACCTTCAAGACTGAACTACTAATTTATTTTAGATCTTTCCTGTACACAGACAAGAGCATTGGTTTTTGGGATTTTTTTTTTTTTTTAAATCCTTGGCTTCGGTTCAAAGCTGGCCTTGAGTCTTAGGAGTTATCTAGAACAGGATTCTGTCTCAGTGGCTATGTCTACACTATGGGCTTAAGTTAATTTAAGGAGGCGTAAGCTGATTTAAGCAAAACTCTATCCACATTTGGAGTTGATTAAGTCGACTTAACACAATGTGGCCATTAATGTCAACCTAATAAAGTCAACTTAGTGCAGTGTGGCCATGTAAATCAGCTTTATAAAGTTGACTTTATTAAGTTGACTTTAAATGGGTCCCCTGACTTAAGTCGACCTTATTAAGTCAAATTAATTCAGTGTGAACTCACTAAGTTGACTTAATAAGGTCTACTTAAAGTAGACTTTATTAAGTCGACTTAATAAAGTCAATGTAGCTTTTATAGTGCAGACATAACCAGTTTTATTAACTATGCATATGTTATCTATTTATAGATTATTAGCGCACCACTTCTTTAAATGCATTACTAGACTGGGAAGGATTAGATTTGTTTTAATCAGTAAACATTGATTTCATTGTACTCTCAAACCCCTGAAAAAATACTTCCAGTGATACCTGAAATGACAGTTACATATTTATTGTCTGTCACTTCAAGGCGCATCTCTTCAATCTACCAGTGCAACAGTGGGTTTTGTGTGTGACTGTGCGGAATCTGCAAAACGTATGGATCCTGTTTCAGTTTATGAACGCTATGCTTACGTAGTTCTACTTCATACAAGGGGGCAATATAGTGGATATGCTAAAAACAGTAGCTGAACCAAGAAAACATTGTGCTTTGTTCGGCCTTTAATTAGGCTATGGTTCATATGGTAGGGGATTGCGATCATTTAATGATGTGATCACAGGGTCGTCTGCCAGAAAGGCCTGACAGTTACAAAAGAGATGGTTTTTCATAGTACCTGCAATTGTTTCTTTTTATTATCTAAAGGAAAGATTAATTTTGTCAGGAATCTTCTGCACTCAATTAGCATGTGTCCCTGAGGAAGGGAATGATAAAGCAGAGCCATCAGAAAGGTGGCGCTCTGGCAAACCAGTGCTTATACAACTGGTTTGAGAGTCTATACCGGTTTGGGGAGCCTAGGCAGCTAGGCTTATTGAACTTTGTAATTTTTACACTTTTAAGTTAGACAATGGTAAGTCATTCATACATTAATTTTTTTCTCCGATTCCAGGTGCTGAGCCATTGATCTCCATCAGATCTGTAGTTTGACTTTCTTTAATGTTTTGGCAGCCAACATGTACTGCTTGATTATTTTTATTTAAAATACTTTAGTATAGTAAATTTAGGCCTTGACATGGATTGCTATAATTTCAGTTTCATTTTGAATTGGTTTAGTTTTAGAAAGAAATCTCATTTAGTTTAAAAATATCATGTTTTAGCCACTCAGGAAAGTTTGCCAGAAAGGCCAAAGAAAGATAGCATGAGAGCCTGCTCAGACTCAGTAAGCTTAAAATATGTAGGTCTAGCATGTTTAGGACTTAAACACAGCAACGGGGTGTCTAACTCTCCCATGCACCATCTGTAGAGCCTAGCACAGGGCTGATTATTTGGCTGGCAAGTGACCTGGGAGATAGGTATTGCAGAAACAGGCAGAGAAGTGCCTATCATCATTGGTATGACCTGTGCCAAACAGCCACGAGAAGTGCATAGGATGTACATCCACAGATGCTTTTGAAAACTTCTCCTACTATCCCTTTTCTTTCTTTAAACCGCCAGTACTAGACTCCACCCTGTGATATGTTAACACTTGTGTCTCCAAGGAAAAGGTTTTGACATTGTTCCTAGAAACTGCTCTGTGAACGAACTCTGAGGGCCAGTTTACAAGACTGAGTCTTTGGTTTGCTTTGTTTTTAGGTCCCACCTTAATGATCTGTCCTTCTTTAAATGGTAGCTCTTCTTCTGCAGCATCAGGGTTGGGAGACATTGTCAATGGATCATAGTCAAAGAGGGCAACAAATATTCGAGTAGGAACATCCTCTGTGCCAGGATCTGTTTCCGATTCTTCGTAAATGTCTGGAGAAAGATGGTCCCGACTGCAGTATCCATCTGTGAAAATAAGATTGGAAGGGAGCAAAAATTCAGCAATGCAAATCTGAATAATTTTTCAACTTGTTCAGTTTAGATCTGAAATCTGTTCCTATAATATCTTTGTCTGAAAAGGGACTAAATTAATATGCACTAGGGAACTCTGTGTGCTCCAACACAGTACACACCAGCCAGCTAGCGCATAGCACGATAGTGTGCATTAGATTTACATACCTCTACGCAGGACTAGGGCACTGTGTAGATGAGGTTTGTGTTTGCATTGGTCAGAGGTGTTTAAAGAAGTTAGTGCTAGTGTGGTACTAACAATCCTGTGGATGGGAATAAAGTTAAACCACTGCTAACAAAAACAGCAATATATGTCTAGCAAAGTTGCCTGGTTTTTTCTTGCCTGAAATTGTGATAAAAATCAATCTAGCTGTGGTCTTAAATCAAGAGCTTAAAAGGAGAGTCTGTACCTTTCTCCAATACACAGTAAAACCCAGGCCCCTTCCAAGTATGTCAGATAGGGCACCCAAAACACTGCTGACAATCTTGGCCCATTACACACTGACCTTTAAGCATATGCACTGGTTTCAATAAGAATCTCTCTAAATCAAGCCATAGCTATATCACAGTATTCCAGATAATCCTGTATTATAAAACAGGCCTTTAGAAAGAATGTTGATGTTAAATATGTCTATCCCCAACATTTCTATTTTAATAATAATCTAAATTATAATTATTTATTAAAACAATTTAAATTTTTTCAAGTTAGTGTACAACTTTTTTTTTTTTTTTTAAGATGACCCCTCACCCCTTTACCTCCCGCTACTGTCAGCTTGCTCCATTAAACAGTTTTTTGTAATTAAAAAAAAAAAAATCAGTTAAGGGGCACAGCTTCAAGGGGACAGCTACTGAAACTCATGTTCATGGCACTAGAAAGAAGGTGAATAAGGAAATGCAGCACAGCCAAAGAGTGGGAAGAAAGCTCAGCCAGGAAGCTTTACACACACACAAAGCACAGAAGGGAAGTGGGACAAGGCCAGAACATGGGACAAAAGGCAATGGGATTCCCCTCCAGTTGTGATCATATTTTATTTCCACTGTCACCTAAACTGGAAAGGCAAAACAGTTCTTTTATTCAGAGTATTAAGCATTCTATTTTTTTTCCAAGTGAAACAGGCCAAATTATGCCCTCCATGACTGACAGCCAACTCCCACTGAAGTCTCCAGCCTGTTACGTACTCATGCGCATCCTGCTGAACGGCTCCTACAGGCTAGATATTCAGCTGATGTAAATTGGCGTGGCTCTGTTGAAGTCACTGAAACTACATTGTTTTACACCAGTAGGTGATCTGGTTCTATAGATTCAGAGCTTTTTGCTCTCAAACCTAAAAAACACCTACCTACTGTAACTGGGTCTTTGAGACGTGATGTGCACATGTATGTGCCCTGGACACCATAGCTGAAGAACGCTGCCTCACTGGGGACCCACAGGCGTGGCACTCGCACATTGCAGCCTAGCACTTCCCCTGCCCGTATAAAGTTGATGCTGCCTCAAAACCCTCAGTTCCTTCAAACTGCACGCTAGATGTAGATGCCAGTGATGAGGGGACAGGTTATGGAATATACATCTGCACTGCATCCTGAACAGTTATTCAGGTAACCTTTTTTCTTTACTGAGTAGCTGCAGTCTTGTATGCTATGTGGGTGACTCATAAGTGGTACGTGCAGGTAGTGGGGTGCAGGGGCTCTTCAAAGGAGAACTGCCTTCCCCAAGTTTGCATCTGAGCTTGACATAGGCTTAAGGACATCGTGGCTTGCAAAAACATGCACAGAGGACCAAGTCACCACCCTGAAGATGTCCACTATCAAAATGTCATTTAGAAATGCCACTGATGTCACCTGAGCTCTAAACTAACACTTCAACTAAACCAAAGGTGGTAGTAAAGGCTCAGAAAAGCGTGAGGCAAGGACACCACACAGCATTCTGACTCTAGCCATGGGTGGGGAGATGGAATGAGCGGACAGGGCAGCATTGCTCTTATACAGTCAGGAGAAGGGCTAGGGCCACGGAACCTGAGCACCTACCCTGTGGCTGCTACCAGGCACATTTTTCCAGATCTGGTGCGCACGCCCGTCGACATGGAATACATGGTTGCAGCTACTTGACAAAAAGCACTTTCTAAATGACATTTGTTTAAATACTCAACTTTGGTTTCTTTTCTGCTCCATTTGAGAGAAGAACACAAAACTTAACACTTCCCAGCTTCCTACCTGGCCTAAGCCAATTTTATGCAGGAACTGTTAGCTACTTACTGTGTAATGAGCTATGAAAGTTTTGTGCAGTTATGTAATGGCTTCTTATGTTGATGAAGCAGCAAACATGATCGACAGCGAGTGGGAGACAATTACTATGTTATATATTTCAATTAGAACTTCGTCATTTGTCGGGTATGCATTCTTTTAAAACTAATTTATTTTTTTCTTCATTGAGGACCTGATCCAAAGCCCAGTGGAGTCTGTGGATAGGCTCCCACTGATTTCAGATCATCTCTAAGCCAAACCAATAAACTAGGAGCGATGCTTGAGCAGTGCTCCTTTGTCCTATGGAAGATTTGGTGATGATGGACCATCCCATTTTGGCTCTGTCTAATCCTGTATTCACAAATCAAGTGGAAATATGGTCTTTTTGATCAATGAGTGTTCAAAGGTGTATACATTCAATGTTAACTGATGTCACACAGCCATGGAGGAGTAAAGGAGTACCTTCACAGAGGTTCATGCAATGCAGTGTGCTTTGATTTGTTTCAGTACGGAAAGCTGGTTGCATGACAGTTATCAGTGGATGACTAAGGGCTCTTCCTCCCTCACAGCTGATCTGAGGTGCACCAACTTACCTGGAAGCAGGGCGGACAGGACTTAAGAGTTAGCTCCCCTTGCATTCTGCATTGCATGCAATGTTGTCATACAGAAATGGCACTCGTTAACACCCAGCTCTAAATGCGTCTGTCAGAAAGGATGAAGAAGGTTCGGCATACCGTATCTATAGTCAGAGGCCATGGTACGCTGCTGAGACCATTTCCTGTGTCCACCACTGCTGCGATAATAAGCTTCTTCTTTTACAGGTGAAATATTTCCCTCACTACCTGACCGAGACCGACCGCCTTCACTGTTACTGTCCATTGTAATTTCTATGGAGAAAAAGGGAATGTTCTATTAAACATACTTTATAGTCTGCTCAGTGGAGGCTCCTGAGGGCAGGTTTTGCCTACCTTCTTTTCTGACTCAATTACAGCAGGATGGCAAAACACCTGCAAAACCGTGAGTGTCAGTTTTGTTGATTCATTCTCAGATAAAATCACTCTTTGGTGATTCTTCCACAGCAGAGGCTCACAGATAAGGGTGCTCTCTTTTTAGAGGGTCATGCCTTCGTGCTTTTTAAACCTCGTATGGATATCTGGAGGTAAATGCCAACTTTGAGCTCTGTGGGGCAGGAAACTATACTTCCCTCATAGAAAGGTATTGAGCACTGCCTATTTGCTCAGCATCACTAAAATGTTAGTTATTTTTAGATCCCAAATATCTTTTCATAGGGTTTTTGACTGTTCTGAGGTTGTTCTTTCCTTGAGGATTAGCTTCAAGTCAACCAACTACACAGTTAAAACTTATAGTGATAGCTGGAGTTTCCAAATATTAAGGTAATCTATCTGTGTGACATAAACTGAGAGGAAGTCTATAAATCTAGAGGGAACTCCAAAATTGTGTTAATTCCAGGATAATTATTTCCTGGGACACATCTTAAGCCAAAGGTCCCCCAAATCTAAACTCATTTTAGATTGTTTCCCTGATAAACTATGAATATATTTGTATTAACATCTCCCTGTAAACAAAAAGTTTTCAGTTTAATTCTGATTTTAGATTATTTCCAAAGATTAAACATATTTTACATTTTTCCCTTGATCTTTCAAAAGTGCAACACAGGATTGCAAAATTTACTCTTGCTATTTATTATTGTTTTTATCATAATGCCTAGGATCCCCAGTCGTGGACCAGGAGACCATTGTACAAGACTCCGTACAAAGAACCAAACAGACTGTGATCCTGTTAAATTAACTCCCATTGATAAATGTACGAAGCCCCATATTCTTTGGGCCTTAAAAGAATAAAACCTCTACTAATTACATTTAGTGGAAGTTTTGCTCCAATAAAAGTTTAGAATTTGCCCCCTCCCTTTTAGAAAGAACCATCTTTTTATGATGACAGAGCCACAATATCTGTTTTGTTCAGTCCTCACTCAGGCAAACCCCTCTGAAATTGAATAGGAACTTTGCCAGAGTGATCAAGTCTGCACAATGAGCTGTTACAGGACTGAACTGGACACACTGGGTTTAGTCAGTCTGTTTATCTGCTCTGCTGACCTGCGCTCCATCATCTTGTTTTCTGTGGCAGTTCTTTAGATGATGAATCTTTAGTGGTTTTACTGATGTGGATAATTATTACACAGTGATATAAATTTATCACCAATTTCATTTTTAATAAACTACTGACTAATAATCATGACTAATCACGAGTTGATTTTTTTAAAGTGCCCTGCTGAGTCAAGGGGGCCATGTGTACTGCATGTCTGAGCCATAACAGTTTCACATTAGATCTCTTCCTGTAAATACTGTTAGAAACCTGTTCTCTTTGTTTAAACACTGCAACACAATCAAAGAAGTCAGCAGTATGGAATCCTCAGTCAGAACCATATTACATAGGGATGAGATTTGACAGAGTCTTTCATCAGTTTCACAGAGGACCAGAGAGTCATTGGTTTTTTTAGATGCTGAAAATACTACCACTGTGGGTATCTCTTATCAGTGTTATGCAAAACTGAGTCCTAATGGGACTTTCCCAGAAAAGCATTCATAGAGCATGATTACTGCAAAACACACTAATGCATCCTTTAACTCACATTAAAGAAGCAGATGAGGCCTTATAGTTCCTTCTCTGTTCAATTAACAATTTGAATGTGGTCTGATTATAAAAAACATAATTCCCTTTTAGCTGCTTCCTAAGATCCTGATCTTTAGTCACTGAACAGAGAAGTCATTATTTAGTAGTTCCTTGTGTTCCAACCTTGTTTAGAGAAAGCTAGGCCTCCTGCATTTGATCAGGTGCCTCCCTCCATCCACGTCTTTCCATTAAAATCTGAGTTAAAGGGACACCCAAAGGATTAATTTTGCTAAATTTATTTCAAACACCAACTGCAACTGTTTATTATTATATTATTTTAACAGGTGATAAAGAAAATCTTAAATGTGCAAGGTATACCCCTCCTCCCACTCACAAAATATTTACTCTTTAAAAATAAAGCTACGGGCAACACTAACCTAACAAACATCAGCTGAGATCTCTTTGGCTCTGCTAATAGTCACCAGTTGATAGCTGCATATGCATCTCTGGGCCTGATTTTGCCTACGCCTTTCTTAAAAAAAAACCAAACCACCACTGTAATTCCACTGGGTGAAGTTACTCCTGATTTATACCAGTGTAAGTGGGAGAAGCATCATAATCTTTAAATACATGCACTGAAGGTACAGTACTAAGAATGCTTCTATGCATTATAGCTGTATTGTTTTTAAATCCAGTTTTCATAAATTAAGTTTAAGGAATATCCCATTCTTTTTCCCTTGAGAACAAAATCTTGCTAACTTTACAAATCTGTAGAGGGTGCTGTATACCACAGAAGAGTTTCTGTTAAAATTTCCTTTCTGTTGTGTATCCATGAAAGGAACTGGGAGAAAACATTTAATGTTTAACAATTAAAAAAAATCCTGTTGCTTTATAATAAGTATCATTATGAGGTTACGCTCTGCGTGGCAAGTTTCTCATTCACAGATGAAGCTTCAGGACAGACCTGCTTAATGTTGCCTTGGGTTCTCTGATTGCTGTGTACGGTCTTCGTAAGGTATCATCTAATGTAAGCACAGGCACTGTAGGAATTAGATCATGTGAAGATTTTAATTCCGTACTCAGTCTACAGTTCTCTATTTGCACTTCTGTGTTCCTCGTGTGACAGTGTCCTAGTTCTTTGTGTGGCATGCAAGTTTTGATGGAAGTGTTTTTGTGCTTGGTGTTTTGATTCCATTCTTTTGTTTGCAGTACTTTTTGGAATTTCTTGCAGATGGCAATAGTATGTAAGGTCGTGATTTAACCAGAACAGAAACAGCTTGGTCACAGAAAGCAAATCTAACAAACACACTTCTATCTGACTTGCTCATTTCATTTAATAACCTTGATTTTTCTTGCTGAATTCCAAAAAGTAGTTAAGAGAATGGAAGGTGAATGTAAGTTGATGGTAGGTGAATGGAATGATGGATGAATGGATAGATGAGTGGGTGAGTGCACTTATTTTAGGCACCATATTAATAGCATGTCCACACCTTGATTTATTTTAAAGACTGAACTGTCTACTGTAGGTTTTAACTTGTCCTTATAAACCAAAGCACACATCTTGATTCAAAGCCCATTGACTTCAATGGGTTTTGGCTCAGACCCTTAATGAATGTCCGATACACTCAATTAGTCTGAGACAGAATTGGTTTTAATCTTAGTTCATCTTAGCTAAAGGATTTCAAGTTATTCTGGTGGAAAGGTTTTGATTTTTGAGTTTTACCAATCCCCCAGCTCCATGGCTGTAAAGAACAGAAATGCACCAATCAGGCCAACTAACCAATGGAAGGGACCAACATTGGTCGAGACCTTTGTGGGACTGCACTGGCATGAGACAACCTTCGACCCGTGCGCTCCACCCTGTCAGGTCGTCCAGTGGATGATGGATTTCCTAAAAGCTAAAAAACAAAAACAACAGGTTTGCAATTTACACAGCTGAGTGCATTCGAAGGGCATGTCAATCACTTTCAGAAACAGAAGCTCTAAAGGCAACTAAACGTAGTTTTTAACTGAAAGGTTAGCTGAAAAGTCATATTGATGCCTCCTAAACCTGCAAAAGAAAAATGGTTCCTTGAAAAATGGCACACACTTTGTAACAGCAGTCACACATTAGAACAAAAAAGAAAAGGATTTTGGAAACATTCTTTTGCCTTTGTCGTTGCTCCTAACTTGGCTTAGAGCACTTTTTACTCTCCCTGAAAATCACTCACATTAGAGCTGTGACGATAGTATATGACCGGTCGGCTAAACACATTTATTTTTTAGCTAGATTGTTTTGTTCAGTTGTCAGCACATTACCCAGTATATGTTCTTCTCTTCTTGGTGTCCTTGAAAACACTGCTCCTCTCAAAAGGCCTTTTGTTGTTACAGGCTTTTTAAGTCCCTAAAGTTTGCAGAAGAGATTCAGACAAATTTCACCTCACCCCACAGCTGGTTCTTTTTCTGTTTGCTAATTTGCAATAAATGTTATTACTTTAATGCTTTCTAGGGTATGTTTTTCAACAACTGAGATTAAATGCTGTCTTGGCACCAATTTTAATAGGAAAATTTTTAAATGGTCAATTCAGAATAAGGTAGCTGTACCTACTCCTACATAACAGATTAGATTGGACTGGAGACTTCCATTCTCTGGCAAGTTGCACGCTGAGAGGGTAAACTGGTTTGTCTCTCTTTGGGAGCAGGGAGGCCTATGGATGCAAGTTCATAGTGTCTCCCTTGTGGACCAGTGTACAGAAATGTAAATAGACAGGCTCACAGAGGCAGCCTTGTGGATTCAGATGTGGAATGGCACTTGCTTGTCTCTCCAGAAGAAGCTGTTTGCCTGCAGTCTCATTATGAGATGCAGTCTGCAACTTCAAAGGCAAGAAGAGATGATCTAAAAAAGAGGGCAAAGATGTGATAGTGCAGAAAGAGGGTAGAAAATGGAAATGTGATGAATCCTGTGACTCCAAGAAGCTTGGTCACTAGGGGAGGTATTTCTTGGTACTTGCCCAGAGAGAAGGACTGAAGATGAAGAGCAATTCCCGAAAATCTGGGAGTGAGGAGAGCAAAAACAACATGAGCAAATGGAATCTTTAAGACAGACCTTAAAAATAAAAATCAGTAAAATGCTTTTTTTTTTTTGAGCAATATCCTGATAGGCATTTTACAGAGCAAAACAAACTTTTGGAAAGTTATAGTTCAGCTAACCCTTAATTAAAATTTAGATTCAGTTGTCCTCTAACAAAAGCAGCCATTATTGTAATTTGTTCTGTGGGAAAATCATTGTTGTAAAGCAAATTAAACTGATTTCAGCATGATACAAAAGAAGCTCATGAAGCAAAATGCATATTACCAAATCAAAAATCATGAGGGGAAAGAAAGAAAAAACCACCAGTAGGTAGGTCCCAAAGATGGACTTTAAGGGAAAAAATAAGAAGAAGTGGAAAGAGGGAAAGAAAAGAAAGACGACAGACTGATTTGACAGGCAGATGTCAGAAGGAAGTTTTATTTCACACACCAGAGAGTCTTCTGCATCTCTGTGGGATGACTCTGCAAGTGGAACAGCTGCCCTAGAGTCATCCACTTGTAAGTTGATCTTCCAAACTTGATGAATATCTTTGCTAGTCAAATGATCTGTTCTGTTACATTTTTGAGTCTCACACTTTCTCTCACAACTGGGCATGGCCTCCTCACTTCTGGGCTCTACAAAGGATGGATCAAGGTCTCCAAAGTCTTCTTCAATGCTGCTTTGCCTGGTTAAAGTTCTTCTGCGAGCAAGCAAGGGCCTCGTGCTTTTTCTGCATGAACTGTGTGTCTCTACACAACTAGGCACAACATTTCTGAAATTAAAGCGAGAGTCTTCTTCCTCACTGCCACAATCTAGTCCACTGTCGGGGCTTCTCACTAACGATCTACCGTATTTGGATCCTTTGTCTTCTGAAGTAAAATCCTCCATGCCTGAAATTCTGTGCTTGGCTTGATACCAGAAGTTATGCTGTTTGTCTTGATTGTAGGAGCTAGGTCGTGGAGTGGGTTTAGCTACCATGGGTTTCATTTTATAGGGCACACCTAAACCCTGCTTGTGCAATCGTTCAGAATATTCAGCATCCTCTTCGGCTACTTCTGGGATGCTGAAAAGCTTTTTACTGTGGTGTATCTGTTGTGAAAAGTCAGGCTGTTCCAAAAACGCGGCTTCAGTGGTCCTATTCTTAGAGCATTCCTTAACAATATGTGATGTTAAAAAACAGGTGGGGAACAAACAGTGTGTGATAAAAATAAAATGGGAGGGAAAGGGGAGGAGGAAAGAAAAATAAAGACAGAATTAGTTTTAGAGCAATGGCAAATATAAGGCATGCAGTCTATTCAGTGAGGGGAATGTCATGCTCTGAAGAGGGATCTGCAAAAATAAAGATATGATTAAGAAGTTGCTTGGTGTCAGCTAAAACAAGGGAGGTCAGTACAAACACAGCTGATATTGTGATGCTTTAACAAGAATAAACCCATGAATTCAAAAACAAAGCAATAAAAGCTGCATACAAGTTCAGCCGTGGTGAAAGTGGAGGTGAAGTCAGAACATGGCGCTACTGCTTTGTGCTCTGTGCCAAGCTGGGATTGTTTTCTTCCACAGACCCTATCTCTGAAAGCTTTCTACAGCAAAATTTTCTTTCTTGCTGTGCACCTGTTAAAGCATCCTCAGTGATGAACAAGAAACACCACAATGCCATTTTGCGTGAGGACAGCAAACTCAGGGCTGGTATGAAGTCATACAGGGCACTTGGCAAATGTTGAAACAGGAACTCTTGTGATCTCTACAAACTCATAAAAATTGCACTCTCTATGCTTGGCTTCTGCAAAAAAGACCCTGAGAACTGGGGACTACCTGCAGCCATTGAATCCACACTGAACCTGTCAGCCTAAATCTGCAAAGCCTGTTGCTTGACCCAAATAAAAACCTTTGCATGTATCAGATACAAGAAAGAACTACAATGGACTGGATAAAATCAGGTTGTGAACAGCTTGAATAAATGAGATAAAAGACAAATTTTATGTTAGGCCTCTAAAAATTAGAGAATAGCATAAGTGAAGGTTCCTATGGGACTGTCTCTCTCTGGGGCTATTCATATTAACAAGGCAAGAGGAACTGGTTTTTGTCTATGGAGTCCTTAGCTATCAGGGTCATGGAGACCCTCGCTGTGCTTTAACCCAGTGGTTGCAGTCAGAGAGATTCAGACACTAGTTGAGGGCAGGATCTTCTGAAGTGACTTTGGAATTCTCATTACCCTTTGATCTAACACAGCCTGAATTTGCTGACATGGCAGTGATATGAAAAAGTCAGCTGCTTGAGATGTTTCTGAGCAAACAGATTTTCCTCATCTTTTTCTTCAAAAGTTAGGGAGCTTTCAAAGGGTTGATTTTTGACACTATTTGAGTGAATTATTTTGAATGTTTCTTTTAATTGTCTCATGTTTCAAGAGCTTTTTTGCAATAAATACAGAAAGCATACCACTAAATAAGCATTAAGACTAGTATTTCTGATCTGACTCCAAACATCCTCAAGTTTCATGGATACTCAGGCCTGAAATTTGGATCTCTTTCTACATTACTTGTCAGCCTTTATTCTGGAAGGCAGCCAAAGGCAATAATCTCACAGTAAAGTGAGTCACGTATATTCCCACTGACTTTAAAGGAACTATGTGATTTACTCTGCTGAGACTCTGGCCCCAGTGTGTAGAGGTGGGACTGTTCACGCTGATATAAAAAGTAGTCGTAAACATGCTTCTGATTCGAAAGGTCTGAGGATAACTCAGTGTTTACATAGCGGCAAGCAGAGTACATTTTCAAGCTTTTACAAGGATATGAAACAGGAGAATGAAAGATGTTTTTCTGAAAATGCACTTGACGGTGTCTCTTTATAGGGTGGCATAAAATCTTTTGTCTGTGTTTACAATACATAAAAGCAGTAGTAGCAATGGCTACAACATCTCTATATATCTACTTTGTTTAACGCGGTACAGCATGATCTTTAGTAACATGGCACTTTGGGTTTGGAAAGAGCCATCTGTATGTCTCTGTAGACTTTCTGCCATAGATCTTGTTAAGAAAAGCCTTTTAGCATAGTAAATTAATGATGTACACATGAGGCAATTACTATATGTCACATTATGGAAAAAAATTCTGTGCTGGGCAAATTTAATGCTTGCAGTGTCTAATGGGATGCATAAAATCATCTTTTAGGATGACTGTTCCCATTCAGTGTTTAGGACATCATTTCCTATATATGTTTGCCATTGTCTTCTCCACCACCAGAAGCTCTTTAATGTTTGTGGACACAAAGATCATTGAATAGAGGCATTATCCACACTATTGGGAAGACATATTGCACTGAACAAAACTCCCCAGACCTTTACTAACATACACAATAGGAATCTCCTGGGGCAGTTCCAAAACCCTGGTCAGTAATGTGGAGAGAATATTTAAATTCCCGTGCGCGCGCACACACAATCAGAAATCATCCAATACACTGCAGCACAGCTGCAGGGAAAGGCCTATGAGTGTGCAGTAGAACAGAACATTGCAAACAGCCTAAGGATGGCCCTGAGCTAATACAAAAGAACTGACTTTCTACGGGGAGACTTCACATTATGAACTGCATTCATCACAGTTTTAATCTGTAGGCCACTGAACCTTAGAGTGCATGCAAAGGAGGAAGAATTTTAGCATGCCCTTCTCTAAACCTAAAAACCTCTCCTTCAGTCACTCTTACCTTGAGTGCATTGTGTGATGTTACACTGACCCGCCGCCTTCCTCCATCCTCCAACTGCATCTCAGAGTACAGCTCCTCCTCATCTTCCTCCATGATATCAGACAAGTCAGAGCCCCTACTGCTCTCAGTGTGGTACTCCTCGCCATGGCAGTAGTGCGTCTATTGGACAGGATAGAGCAGATGGCTAACAAGCTTTAAAATCTGAAGTCAGAGTGCCCCCACCAATGGGGGGCAAGGCAGCAACTGGCAGCTTGAATATCGCAATATCATCTTGTGTAACCCGCACTACAGGTGCATCCCTCTGTAACCCTCATGTGGCTATATCAGTGGTTCTCAATTTTTTGTGGGTCGCAACACACTTGGCAACATATTGTGACTGTAGGGGACACACTAGCCTGCTCCCTTCAGGCCAAATCCAGCCATGTCCCCAGCTCTCTGTGACACACTTACTGCTGTCTGGCGACACAGTAATGTGTCCCAGCACAGTGGTTCAGAACCACTGGGCTAGATAATTTAGAGAGGTTTATTACCTTGCTCACATTGCATTCCAGAAATCCCGGAATCAGTCCCCACAGATAACCCAATCAGGCATATCATTACATTTGCACTTCCACTGTACCACAAACCTCAATACGTACCTGTTAAAAAAAAACCCCTTGATTTACAGATGCCCTGAATGTGTTAGAGGACATGCTGACCAACTGGTGAAGGCTCTAAGCAAGATAACAAAGTCCATATACACAGCAGTGACTCATCATTGCTATAACTGATGTTTGTTGTATCTAACAGTAAACCTCATGTGACTCTTGAAGAGCACCATTTAATTCTCACTTAATGTTTCTATACAACAAATTTTCACTAGCTGAAGAGGATCAATGATCTTACTAATCAGGCACATAGTTAGCAGAACTGATAGAATTTTAATGCCCTGTTAGAGTTAATTCCAATATATAGTCTGTGTTTTCAACTATCTGGAATGAAAGGAAAATATGAATTATTTTATTGTATTGCTGGTGTTAAATTTAATTATCTTCAGTAAATTCTTGTTCTGTTTTGCTTGCTTCACAATTTATATGCACAGCATAGCTAACAAACCAAATACTACCGCAATTATATATCTACAGGTGTGTTTTTATAATGAAGCATCTAGTTTTCTGTACAAAATCACTGGTGCTTCAAATCTGTAAGCAGTTCTATCTGCCTGTGCAAATGAAAAAAATTATGAGCCCAAAAATCTATCATGCACTTTTCAGTGTAGCTGATAACACATCTTCCTACTCTGTGGTGTGATCTTCCTATTCTCAAAACAGGAACAGCAAATACATACAGATCTTTATATACAGTTTGAGTTTGAAGCCAAGCAATTCAGGCTAGGGAGAGGCCTAAACAGAAATTCTAGCTCCAGCTGTGCATTTCATGGGCCAGATCCTCAGTGGATGTATTCCAGTGGACACAAATACAACAGACAAGGACTGCTGCATTTCTATCATAGGCCAGACCAGACGTGAGGGTCCAAACACCATTCCCTCCAAATCAGGCGTGGCCATACTGTGGCTCGGAAGCCACATGAGGCTCTTGAATGAAAAAGTGCAGCTCACAGAAGAGCTCAACTTATGTGGGTTAGAGACAGGAAATCCCCCCCCCCCCCGCAAGCATGCTCTGAACATGTTCAGAGCATGCTCAGGGGAGAGCCCCAGCCTGTGCTTAGCCGCTGGAGCAGCCATATTGGATGCTCAGCCCGGGCAAGGCTTAAAGCAAGGGGAGCTAGCCGCAGCCAGGTACCGGGGCACTGGGTGGGAGGCGGGGGATTCAGCCTGGGGAAGCCAGCATCAGGGCCTGGGGTTTGCGGGGGGGTCGGAGACAACAGAAAGAAGCACAGCACATTTGGGATGGTGGGGAGAAGTGTGGCATGTTTAGATTTTCTCTTAAGCCCTAATGTGGTTTACTCATTGTTAAAATAAAATCGTGTTTTACAAGTCCTTCTAAACATGACATTGAATAATAAGAAACGCAAATACAAAGCAGAAAATAGATCGTTTACTGTACAGACCTAGTTTTCATGGTAACCTTAAGTAATTATTAGAGTCTGACATTAGTAGGATCAATATTTGCCATCTTTTTACAATAAAATTAAGCATGCAATGAATTTTAAGCTTAGTAATTTTGGAGTAGGTAAGATACGACTAGATGCCTCAGTGTGGATCTCAAAGGTTTAATAATCAACTTGTGTGGCCCTTGAGTTCCAAGTTTGGCCACCCCTGCTCTAGATACATTCAGGTTCAAATGTGAACTCCATAGCTTAGCATCATCTTTAAGTGTCAAAGAAGCAGCACTACATGCCATGGAGACAACTCCCAAGAGCAAACCTATTTGCCACAGAAAATGAATTTTTGAAGAAGTAGTCACTGAAATAGAAGATTGCCAAGAAGCAGAAGTTACTCTGATTCTCCAGAAGAAATATTACAGCAGAAACAATTTTGGTTGACCAGAATCAGTTCCCATAGTTCCATAATGCAGTGCTTCTCAACCTTCTGCAGATTGACAAACACTTGGTGGACCATCACAATCCTACAGGACCCACCAGCCCAAATCCAGTCATCTCCCCGGCTCTCTGTAACACACTCAGTGCCATGTGGTGACACAGTAATATGTCCCAACACAGTGGTTGAGAACCACTGCCATAATGTATTGGCAGCAATAAATGTCCAGAATGAAATGAAATGTCTGCATTAAGCAATTACCCTGAAGTGGAAATGTGTTCACTCTCCAAATATTACAGCAGACGTCCACTCTCATGATCTCTAGAAGATGGTTCTGGAGATCTCAGTATGTATCTGTACAATGAACCTTAGCTGCATGAGATATTCATTAATGCTAAGTTCCTTCTTTCACTACGTATGGCAGCCAGCCAGCCTGATCCAGCAGATTATGCGCTGGACAGAGAGGTAGACCACCATGGTTCTGTTCACAGTTCTGCTGCTGACTTCTGTATGACTGGGCAAATTACTTCCCCTCTCTGAGCCACCAAATTTCCTACGGTAAAATCCAGATAATGTTTACTTTTCACATGCTGGATTGAGGTTTCTGTATGCAAACTAACCATTATGATTAGTGAGGGTTGTGGGATGGGATCTAGTCCTTTGTGAACACTTCACTACTATGTAAGGGAATGGGACCAAACTCACAAAAGTTTTCAAGTTTCCTCAGCTGCATTACCTGATGATAACTTTAAGGAATTAATGCTCCCCATTAATTTATGAAATTAAAGAGTCCTGGAACTTGTCATCACATGCTCACTTTCACTCACTCCATTCCAGAGAGCCAAACCCTGTTCTCAGTTACACCTCAGACAAGCAAAGGGGCTGCACTGATGTAACTGAGAGCCACATTTGTGGTATCTTGTTGATTATCAAAGCATTTGCCAGAGAAATGCTGCACAGCTACATAGCAGGAACCTTTCAAACTATCTCCAGTGCTTATCTGCTGCGGATTTAACAACAGAGATGTCTGTTAAATACCCAATTATTTAATGAAAAGCTTCTAATTGAGGTGTTAGAACTTGTTCAGACATGTAATGCAATTAGCTCAAATTTATATAAGCAGTAATTGTAGAATTACATTCTGTGTTAGTAATAGATTAATTCCTTACAAAACATCGAAGCCTCTGAGGGGCACGTAGCAGATATTGCAGCTCAAACAATTTTCCCTGAAAAGACTTCACAAATAATTGTGTTTTGACCCTCCACTCCACAAACACATATGCACATCTTTAACTTTCAGACAGTGAACAGTCCCAGTGAAATCAGGGGTAAGTCTTAAATATTCTGATTTCAATGGCAGTTAAGTGCCTTGCCCAAAGTCGCACATGAAGTCTGTAGCTGATCCAGTGACTACTGATTTTGTAATCTATATAATTACAAATGAAAATTTTTAAAATCCATATATTTTGTTACACAATTTCAGTAACATAGGGTACAGCAGTCATCTCCATAAGTAACATTGTCTAATGTTAACTGAACACCACCACAGAACAACCTTTTTTTACCTGTATTTCTGGCCTGCTTTTAATTATTTCTTTCTGTTTACTTCATGCATGAGACAAAAGCTATTAATCGGGCATAAATACACAGTATGGAATCAACTTCAGAAAACCAATGGGCATAGACAGACTAAAGTCACATTATAAGAAGCTACTGATTTCTTCATAATGAAATAAACTACCTGATTCTTTCAAAACTGCATTTGAACACAATCACACCCAAAATCTTTTTTCTTAAATCTCCTATTTAACCTTCCAGTTTTTTTAATTCAAACTATTTAAGTTTCCAGTTTTTTAATTCGAACTAGCCACACTTTTATTTTTAGTTTAAACAACCTTTTAGTTTGAACTAGCTGCATCTTTTTTTAGTTCAAACTAATCTTTTAGTTTGAACTAAAAAACTGTAGCTAGTTCAAACTAAAATAATGTGGTTAGTTCGAATTTATTTAGTTTGAACGAGCATGACTACACATTGTGCTAGCTTGAACTAAATTTTGAAATAAGTTCAAACTAAGCAGTTAGTTCAGACTAACTAGCCAAACTAACTAGTTTGAACAAAGCTTTGCTTAGTTTGAACCAAAAAGTTTTTTATTTCGAACTAGACAAAGCCTAGCATAGACAATGCTCAAATTAGTCTTAAGCCTTCTTAATCTGGACTACTTTGCTAGTGTAGACATACCCGAAGGGTTCTGTCCCTAGAACTCAGTAAAACAAGATGGGTTTCAAACTGTGCTCACAAAACTCCCAAATCTATCTTAGTTATCTCCATGGCTCCAGTTACTGCAGTAGCTGAGCACTTCACAATCTTTAAGGCAGTTCTGTTCTCCCAGTTTTACAGCTGGGTAGCCAAAAAGATACCAAGTGACTTACCCAAGGTCACCCAAGAAGTCTGTGGCAGAGCAGGGAATTGAACCTAGCTCTCCTAAATGCCAGGTTAGCACCTAAACAATGGACCAGAATGCTTCATAAAATTAGAAGTCGCTTTAGAAAATCTTGGTCTAGAGCTACCCAAAATACTTTTCAATTGTATTATATCTATTGGTTTAGTCAACTTGGTGCATCATTAAGTTGCACCTGCAAATCCCTCATTTGGTGTTCAAGCCCAGTAACTGCACATGCAGATCAGTGTGTATTGAACACACAATTCTCATATCTGGAGACTCAAATGCACTTTGCTCATGCGTCTGCAGAGCATGTAAGAAGTTTGTAGGTACAAACTGAGTGCAGGAGTTCTACAAATGTGAACCACTATCTTCATACATGGAATTAAACCCCACAGATCAAACAAACATCTTTGAGGGTATCTGATTTCCAAGACAACATCAACAGCTTATAAATGCCACTCCCTTGATAATGAATTGAACCAAAATCCTAGAACTGCTAAGAATCAATGTGTGGGAAAAAAAAATTGTCACTGCTTGGACTCATCTGTGACTGGTCCAATATCAGAACTTGAAGTATTCTGCCAACAAGGTATTTCAATATGCTAAGAAAAAGTTGCAGCCCTATTTTTACTTTCGAGACACTATTTTGTTGTAACAGGGGACTTAGTTCTCTTGAAAGTTAAAAAATTAAATTGTCCTGCAGTGTTTTCACTAGGGTGAGCTGAACAGAGCATTCTGGAAATTCTTCAAACAGCATTTCTCTCTCCTCTGCACCATGCTTGGGACATACTGTGCTAGATCCGTGCTTGTTAGGATGGCATTTCACAGCTTGTAAATGCCAGACAATTCCAAACCCTTCTTTGTCTTACTGCACATTAATATACGTAAATAAAGTATAATGGAGAGAAAGCCCAGAGCCAAAACTGTTTGCGCTCACCTTATTTTTCAGTAAGGTTGCTGCTAGTCATAGATTTAACTAACGTATCACCCTTTATAACGAGCAAAGGGCCAGAAGGTTAAAGCGACTTTCAGCTTGTAGGGGGCAGTAAAATGAATAGTAGCAGAAGAGCCTGTTTATCTAACTCCCTATGAATCTGGCTGCTTAGCCGCATAGCTTATTGGTTTGACAGTCAGAAGAATGGTAATGCCGTGGTTAATAGGCTGAAGTATTCTCAGTGTCCTGAATTCCTGCACCTGTTTTATTGCCACAACGAGTTCATGTTAGTTACCTGCTTTCCAAGTTCTGAGCCTTTTAGGAAATCGTCGACTGAAGCCCCTCTTCTTTTAATGCTGGGAGAATCGTAGCCATCTTCCTCCTCATCTGAGTTTGCATAATGCGCCATGTTACTCCTTTCGCTAAACACACTCCTCCTTTCCATCTGGCAAAACACCAACAGAGTAAAGAAAAACAGGCACCTTCCTGTATCTCCATTGTTTCCAGCAAGCCAAGGAAGAGAGGTTAATGAATCCAGGTCTGCTGCATCTATGGCTCCTTGAGAGCGTAACATTTAAATACACCCATGGCTTAAGCCAAAATGATAAACTTCTGGTTCTTTTATCTCATAGCCCTTTATCAGGTACCTCTCACTGGCAGCCTCACATACTACCCTGTGCTAGACTCCCACCACATTTCACAAGCTAAGTGAGTGTAGGTGGGTGAGTATTTGAACAGGTGACCTCTACATATCATCTAGATGTCACAGGAAATAGCATGGGAAATACAGTAGGTTGTGAGTGCTCTTCCCTTGAGCCAACATGGGAAAAAAATCTTAACATGATGTTCAAGGCAGCATGCTTTCAAAGAAGACACGGAACCAGCAAACCTGAATTTAATTGTGACCATTGCTAGTCAGTGGCTTGACTTGTGTGTTTAGGTTGAAGCCAGGAAACAATTTCTATTTTTGCACGTCTCTTTGTCCTAAGAAGCACACTTTGCATTCGTGGAGCATTCACACTTTGGGGAGAACAGAGGATGTTTCTTGTAATTTCTGTTAAGTCCTTTCTTCAACTGTCTCTCCCAGGGGATTCCACAGGAGTCCCTTTGGCAGAAGCTGCCTAGGCAATGCTCAGATGGTGAAATTCACCCCCTATGCAGAGGATCAGCACACTGTCTATGCACCACTGAATCCTCACTCGTTGCTCATGCATTTTGGTGCGCAGTTTAAAATTACCCCCCTAGTTATTAGCGTTCTGTTTAAGCAAAGCATTTAGGCCCAGAATTTAGACACATTAGGTGCTTGAGATGCCTAATCACCTTTAAAAATCTGAATCTTGAGCACTTGCTCAACTTTTCTTGTATAAGCACAAGCTCACATTTTCACTTCTGTGAAACCTGGGCACATTCCTAGCCGCCTTGCTGAATACAGATGGACACAAGCACACATTTAAGTGCTTTGCAGAAGTGGGGACCTATCATACTGGTTTCATCAGACCTAAGGAGACCTCTGTCTCTCCCTCTGTGTCCTCTTCCCAATCACTCCACTCAGCAGCCTCCTCTCTGTCCCTTCACCACTGCTGGGGTGACAACCTGCTCCTTTGCAGCTCTACTATGTGGAACAGCTCCTGGGACAGATCTCTACACCTCACTTACTGTCCCATGGAGGAAACAGGAAATGCTTTGATGTTTTCAAGATTTTTTTTTTTTCCAGCGGGTGGGAGGCAGTATTTTTGAGACTGTTTAGTTCATCTGTACAAGGCAACGAATTGAGACTGCCAGGCGGATTAATCTGAGGGGTGAGGTGAAAGCTGCAGCCACAAGCTGCCAATGTTATCCCATACTACAAGAGTTTGCTTGCATGGTTCACTGGTCATCACTGAGATGACCATACTGATTCATCCCTTGTTGGGGTTTGATGTTTACGTCAGAGATGCTACTGGGTCAAGGTCAAACCCCACCCATAGAAGTACAGCCACCTCAGGAGATCCACATCAGAGGAGACAGGTCACTAAGAGAAATCTGCTAGCCTTTGGGGTTACATAACTTCAGCTGGTATCTAATGCAATAAATCATCTTTTTGCACTGAAAGGAACACAGCATTCTGCAGTACCTATTCACCTCTGGTGTTGCTTGATGCATCAGTGATGACATAAGCAGCCCTACACACGTGGGTGTTACACTTCTAGCAATGTAACATGTGCTGTGAGACACCACCACCCTCTTAGATGCTCCATTAAACAACACTGCTCTTGATGTCTGTTCCTGGAGTTGAACTGTCTGGGACTTTCAGTTAGATTCAGGCCTACTGGAAGTGCAGCCAGTACAGTGATTTATTTCAGTGAACAAAGCGACTGCACCTCTGCAACCTGCTTTCTCCATTGCATTGCCAGACCTCAGCGTTAGGGGCTTCATGTATAACACGAGGCTCCAGGGGCCTCCTGTACAACAGCTCTTTGTTTTATCAAACTTTTCTTGATCTTTTTCCTGTTACAGTTCAGACAGTTCTGTTCTCAAACCTTAAGACTAAAGCCATAATATTTTAACACAGTTATAAACAACCTACAGACCTGATGGATTCCATTACAACTGATAAGCCACTTATTAAAATATTTATTAATCAGACCCCTTATAAAGTTTTTATAAATAGAACCTTTATATCAGGGGTCTCAAACTCAAATCACCACAAGGGCCATATGACGAGTAATACAGGGCCACACCAGGACTAGTATGTTAGCCTAAAGGCCACACCACTGAAACCTTTTCATACCACGATACTGCAAATATTTGTAACAACAGCATCATTGCAGGCCTTAGGAAACAGCTTTAGGGGGCTCCTGCTGCCTGTGGGCCTTATTTTTGAAGACCTCTGCTTTACATAAAGGGTGACAATCTTTTTAAAACCCTTTATCTCCTCCCTTAAATGTTGTGCAACCAAGCCACTCCAAATGACAAAGAGTAAGAAAGAGCGTGCCTTACCCTGTTGCTCTCTGCAACTCGCTGGGCAGCTTCTCTTGCCATGGCTTTAGCAACAGTATTGGGGACAGGTGTGCCTTGTGGCTGGGGGAGTATTCGGTTAGGCGAAGGTGATCTTCTTCCATGAAGTGGGCTGGGAAAGTTGGGCACAGGAGGCTCCAGTGTGTGTCCGTGAACAGGGGATGCTGAACGAGTCTGCTCCCATGACTCATCCAGTTTTACACGTGGACCTAAATGTTCATCTTTGGTATCTGGAGCCCCGGCACTTGCTAATGGCTTAGATTTGGGAGCTGTCCTAGGGTGAGGGATTGGAGGCACCAGTAGGTCAGGTGGAATGGCAGCAACAGAAGAGTCCACTGATTCCCCTTGTGCAGAAAGTGTTCTCACAGTAACTTCCTTAGCTTCTAAATTTCGTATCCTGATCAGATCCACGAAGGTGTTCTCTGCTGTTGGAAAGATCACCTCTGCCACCTGAATAAACAAACAAGCAACTTGAAAGTGTGAAAAAAAACTTCCTCCCCTTGCCACCTTGAAAGGATTCAGACGCCCTTCCAAAGTGTTTGTAAAAAAGGCTGTAATAATGAGCAGTGCAAGTCTGTATCCATTAGCACTTCAGCGAAGCTTGTCTGAACAGCTATGTTTTCCTGATGAGGAACTCCACAGCCAGTTTACAAGCCAGGCAAATAAAGTGACAAAAGAGCTGCAGTGAAACTCAGAAAAACTATGTAGCTTTGAACTGGTGCCTTTATCTGTTAATCTAGCTGCACATCTATAGCTGCCAATGCCTGTAACAAGCAAAGGAAAGCTTACCCTTTGACCTTTTGCATAAACACCATAGCCTGTAACGTTTGCTCCATTGGAGGTCCCTGTCAGTGTAAGAGGTGGAGGTTTCCAGGACACCTGTAAAGTAGTTGGTGTGGACCCAGCCTGTACAGTAACATCTTGAGGTGGAGCTGGAGGACCTAGGAGAACAAAAGGCTTGTTTACCATTCAATTCTTTTAGATTTCAAGCTTTAAACTAAGGGTGTCAAACTTGTTTGCTGCAGCAGACCAGATTTCACTTAAGTGTATTTCAAGTGGGCCATACATACCACAAATCAAAATACTAGACACTCTTGTGGCATTGTGAAGCGCTGTGTATGCAGGACTACACTCAGACACCACACACTCACTCTCTGTTAAGTAGAGAGTGTGGTCCGATGGAGTAAAGTCACAAGCCAGATGGAAGGGGTTCATGGGCTGTTTCTGGGCTGTTTAACACCCTTGCTTTAAGCTAAACAGATCACTTCAAAGTCTGCTGTGATTTTTTTAGTACTGTGAATCTTTTATCATCTTGTCTGCATATGGGGCAGATATTGTTTCATACACAACAGGGCTAATTGCCCTCACACGCTGAACTGCAAGGAAGATCAGATCCAGAGTTAAAGTCTGTACTTGATTCACTTAGTCAGCCATGCTTTTCTTGCTTCTTTTGATAATTAATCAGAAAATACATGGATCAAATCCATGGCTTTATATTTGGATCCCTGGATCACACAGCACTTTACCGAAGGACCCTCATCTTACAGAATGGAAAACTGAAGCACTGAGATGTGATTGGACTTCTCTAAATCCTAGTCATGAGGCTAAGAACTAAACCTGGGTTTGCTCTCAGCCTAGCGATCTATCAGTCCATGCTGCCTCTCATTCTAGGTTGTTTTAATCACAAAACCAAGAGAGAAAGACATTGTTTCTCATCCTGTACTTACCCCTTTCTCTAGCTCGTCTGAATACGGGCAGATGTGACCATAAAATGCAGGGGAGAACCATCAAGGAGACACATAAGTGGGTACACAAACCTGTTAAGATTGGTCACACACTACCTTGCCCAATGCCTCTGAGACACAGATCAGTACATGACACTACATGCTGGGAGCTCATTTTGAAACTTCAAAGCACCATTAGTAGAAGCAGCGATCAGCTGCACATATGTAGGAGATGACGTTAGAAAATGAAGCAGGCGCTCTGCAGACCAGAATTTTCTCAAGATATTTGCTACCTACAGTTAAAAAGACCCACTTCAACAGGCTCCTAAAACAATGGAGCAATACAGCTTCTCCCCCTCATTCCACTCCAACCTTATCCTTTGTTATACCAGTGGTAAACTGGTGGCAGTAATTTGAACTGGTGTTTGTGGTATGTTGCAACATGCCATGTGCTTTGCATCAGACACACCTGGAAGGCTGCTACCAAAGAGGGGCCTTGGTCAGTGAACCTTTCAGATCTATATTCCCACAGGCCCATGGTTCTGAAAACTGACTGCCAACCGTAATGAAATAAACATTAATACACATTATCAGTTTATTACCACATTATCCTACTCCAGTTTAACCAAACAGTGCCTCCTGGACGCTGAAAGATGAAAAAACCCACCAAACCTCTGCCATTTTGGCTCCAGTGGGCAAAATGCTTTCTTCAAGTCAAAATAAGCAATTGGTCAGACCAGACATCCTAAAAACACAGTTACTATGCTACAGCAACAGGGAGGAAAGGTGGCTGGACAGCTATAATGGAGCAAGAGACTTGAAAAGATGCCAGAAAAAAAGATTTAAATTAAAGAGAAGCAGAACAAGGGGCCAACCACTGTTTAAACTGAACTTCGTGCTTAAGTGAACCAAACTCTAATGACCAACCATCCCAGGTAATAACGAATCAATTAAAAAGCTGTTGATCAGATAAAAGTATGTGTGTTTTCAAGTATCAACCATGCAAACCATCATACGCTGTAAGCCAAACACAGAGCTTCTTGTGCTGTGACTAGAAACAATGAGGGGTAACCTCTCTTTGTCCTGTACTTCTAAGACAGTTGCCCTCTACAACACCAAAGCAAGGATGGTCACCTCATTCAACTTGCTAAGAATTTACAGAGCATCTTTTTATTTGTTTGTTTCTGGTTTTTTGCCTCCCCTTCTCCCCATTTGAATACTAGTGGTTTTCCCTGGAGAGGGCACACGTTACAAATCAGGGTAGGAGAGTACGAAGTTCTTCATACCTTCAAAGAAAGTAAACCCATTCGTTCACCAGTGGCCACTACTGAAGCCCTTTGGAAAATGCCTGCATGAAAGTTAACAGCTGCCTGTGGCCATTTATACTGTGCTTCGCTCTATACTGTTTAGTAACACTGACATTTGCTATGGTAACCACTGGACCATATAACACCCACATGCATCTTTCTTCAAAGCAGCACAATAACAATGTGCCTTTCAGACAAACTCTCTTTATTACTTTCTCAGCATCTTTTAAAATAATCTCTGAAATATGTTTCTACAGACAAGAAGGTTGTGGTTTAGGGGACAGAATAGTCCAGGGACAGAGCAAATCAGTAAATACAAGATGGTAGCAACAGCCCTACTGAGACATCTGACTTTCTTTCCGTCCATATGCTCTTTCTCCTCCTTTTACCATGCACATGGAAGCAGGACCCAGCTCACTGCTGGTAATACCTGAAAGAGAAAAACATGGAGCATGCTGTCATTTAAACATCTATGTCAGCTCCTTATTTCACACACACCTGTCCCTTTGTTTCAGTAGTTGTAATGTTGAAATTCACAAACTAAGCTGTTAGCTGTTGGGGACAATTTTACTTCACCACAAAACAACCAGAAACTGACACGGATTTGCAACAATGCTCTTGGTTGGGTCATTTGCTGCGACTGACTCTGGAACATCTGGATCTGAAAGCATGAGTTTTTGCTGCCTGAAACCACTGTACACGATTTAGACTAGGGGTGGGGGGGACAAAGAAGCACCCTGGCTTAGAGCCAGTTACCTAGCCTTGGCAGCAGTTGAAGGGAGATATCCAAGTTACTTAAAATAACTTCTTTGATTCACCACCACTCCACTTGAGAGGGTGGTCTTCAGGAACTGACTACATGTTAGACTAAGCAGCTCTTCACAAACCCGCTAACTTGATCAGGAAGTTCAACATGACAGCAGCAAATCTGCATGCGGGTGGATCTGCATGCATGCTACACTATGCCCAGCTATGGCTTAGCACAGCTATGCTGGCCTCATCCCCAGTACAGCTATGCCTGTGGACGGAGAGGTGTGTCTAAACTCTGCCCCACCCCACACAAAGAGCCAAGGGTTAAATCCAGCCCAGTGTTTGCTTTTAGAAGAACGACCAAAGAGTTAATACTACTTTTTATTTCACTCTTTGTGGCTACCAAAATGACTGAAAACTGCACATCTTACAATGAAATTCATGCCTGGGCGGAGAACATCTTTGCAAAGTTATAAACCAATGTGCTTTCAAAACAGTTGAGTCACAGTCCCATTAGTTCACTACCATGCACCGTTACTGATAGGCATGTCTCTAATACATAAATCATCTCAATGAGGGCCGAGAAAAGAATCAGCTCCAGTTACTTTGCTGAAATCATATCCCGACAGGCAGACAACCAAGTCATAGCACAGTACATGCAAGTAGATTGAAATTTCACTCACCTTAAGCCATGTTAGCCATCTCTCCTCTGAGATGTATCTAAAGCAGTCAGTCCATTAAAAGCCTGAGATTCTTCTTGTCCTTGGGTAACTGGGTCCTTTTAGTAGGTAGATCAACAAAAGGAAGCATCTGCATTCCAGTGCAGGTAGAGTGTTGCCATACATCTTTATCAGTGGTTTTTCTCACCAGGGAGGTGCTTGAACTCTTCAGATATTATTGACAATGATCTCTACGTCATGCTGCTGCTCACGTCCCACGATTGGTCTTGCAACCCATTTTGTGTTACACCATTTAAACATCATCTCAAACACTTCTTGGTCTACTTTAATGACTGGGGCAAGTCTCATAACATCCATCAAACATCACTAATCAAATGCAACATGGATTAAAACAGTGATTTTCCAACTTTTTCCCTGGGGACCCAGTTGAAAAAAACCTATTTATGCACACAACCCAACAGCTACATCTTTGAGCAATGCACTCCAGTCTTGCAGTGGTCACAAGAGAGGGTGTCATGACCCATCACCTCAGGGTCTGTGACCCAGTACTAGGTCCAGACCTGTGGTTTGAAAACCACTAGACTAAAAACAAACAAGGGTACACCTGGCTTATTTATTATCTTACAAATTCAAGTTGTGGCATCAGGAGAATTCGGTTCTAGTCCCTGTGCTTCCGCCAGCTAGCTGCATGAGCTTGGGAAAGAGTCATTCAGTGTCTATGTGCTTCAGTTTTCCCATTCTGAGAATGAGAAATAAAGATACTGACCCACCTTTGCAAAGTGCTTTCAGGTCTATAGCTGAAAAACACTACAGAAATATTAACAGTAAACAAAGAAAAGGGAAAGAACGACAGCTAGTCACACTTCTAGAGGTAGATCAATTAGAAACTGAGGGATAAGGCTCTGAACCTGCAGCAGACTCCTATACTCATGGGTTGCCATATACAATACCCATCTGTTTGATGATGATGATAAGAAGCTGGTCGGTCTCTATGATCTGACAAGGGCATCTTTCGGAAACATCCCTGTTTCTTGACAGAGGAGCGGCTAATGTTATTAATAGCTTGATACAAATGAACTATAGATGCCCCTAAAAGGATTTTTCCATCTCTAATTTCCAAGCATCTACAAAATGAAACATTGTCTACTACATTTTAATATTGGCTGACCTTTGACCTTAATCACTGGGACCACTAACTTGAGCAAGCATTACTTCATTTAAGAGATGCAGAATCAGGCCTTGGTGTTAGGAAAATGTTGATGGAAGACTCCCATAATTCTAATATCACAAAAAATTTTTCATTTAACAAGAGCTTTGCACCAATCTGAAACAGACCCATAGGTGCAGGGAACAGTTCAAATGTTGTTCATTTTTAAAAAATGATGCCTTCTATCTTCAATTAGCATATACTGTACTTCTCTTCTAGTTTCTCACAAAAGACATAGCAAAATTAACTGCAGGATTATGCAATTTGGCAACTCTAATTATGCTAACTTACCACCCTTGGCAGCAAAGTATTTTTAGCATCATAAAGGAAATCTCATTAGAAAAGTGACTATCACACTGCAAGACGCCAGGGCTCAGGAACTTTGTTACAAGCCACTCAGCTCTTGTATCTTACTTAAAGGGCACAAAATGTATTTACTTAATAAATGTCCAGTTTTCATTTTCTAACATCAAATATTAGTTAAAATCTATTTGATTCAATGGAGTCTGACAAACTTTTGATCATTATTAATAGAAATCTCTCAGTTTCCAGTGGCTTGAGACAGAGAAATATTTGATGGTGCAGACAGTGTTCTAAAGATGAGGGCAAACTATGGCCTTGTTGAGCCAACTGAATCTACAGCGCCAGCACTAAGGGCAGAATTATGGCCTACACTTGTTATTACACAACACTTAGTGGGAATGCTTTCTGTTACTATTTTTGTACATGGTGCTGATTCAGAAATTAGACACTACAGAAGTTTTGTTTTGACTAGTCTTGGTGCACCTAACATTTGCACAGCAAAGTTAAGGAACAGAAGAAACCATCAAACCTGCTGGCAATGTAGAAAATTCCACAAAGGCTTCCTTTTTTTCCCGTTGCTCCAGAGGAAGCTGCCAGGGAATCTGATGGGGCTTTGCCATGACCTTCACCTTGTAGGCCATGTTCGGTTTTAAATTAAAAAACTGGTATTTGTAGCTAGCAGCCTTGACAATGTCGAACTCTTCTTCATTTAGAAAGATCACGTGACTATAGTTACTATTGGTAGGAACCCAGGACAGCTCAGCAGAAATCTGGGTTATGTTGTCCACCTTCAGATGAGAGGGAGCTACAATTACATCCTTCCCAACTAACAAAGTGCACAGCAGCTCATCTGAGTTACCTCTGCTCGTAATGCTCTGAATTGATATTCGATATGTACAAGTAGCAATGTTAAGTTTTTCTATTAGAGCTTTAGTTCTGCTTCCCAAGGACAAATTCATCCGTATTTCTTTGTCAACCAGGACATTGTAGCTGTTAATGGTTCCCCATCCAGGTGGCACTACTGGTGGCTCCCAGCCCACAATAACACTTTTGGCTAGTTGTTTAATAAGGGTGATTTTTCTAGGATAAGGCACAATGTCTTCTCCAATTTCATCAATGTTCACATCAAGAGTTCCCGTGCCATTGTTGATTACACCAGACTCTGTGTGACTTGGTGGACTGATTTCCAGAAGATTATCCCCTTCCAAAGCAAGACTTGAATGGTTGATAAAATTCTGATCCTGCTCGCTGCTTAAGGTGCTCGACAAACGAGATTCATTATCTTGAACGAAATCCACAAAGTTTGAGGGGACCAGTCCTCTTTGTCCATCTAGAAGTTCACCTGGAGAAAAAGAACAAACCAAACATCACTTACAAAAGAACACTCCTCTCATATTACCAGCAGAGCGGTTTTCTAAATCACTATTTCCTCTGGTAGTCTTGGATTAAAGCAGCACATTAAACAACATAAAATAGATAAGTTCTATTAGGTAAAGATGAATTAAATCAAACTTATGCTAGATTAAAATCCTGTTTACAGTATAAGCAGCTATATGTTGTGTAGCATGTTATTGTAAAAGGTTCCAAGGCACTGAGAAGTCTCAGAGGGTGAACAATGGGTTAAGTGTAGCTCAGATTTTCTCTCCTTTTAAAAGAGGCTCAGAAAAAGTACCTTAATTGGCTACTTGGGAAACTCTGCTTCCTCATGATTAGGTTGAACATGAAAATTGGGAAGTTTGCTGTTTATGTTTATTTATTTAATGCTTTTGCTCACTTACTTTTTTCTCTTGTTATAGACATTTGTCTTTAAAACCTGAGGGGTTTTAACTGTTTTGTTGTGCTGAGTTACTGATGCAGCTGACAGATCCAAGTTGTTATAAAACTCAGGAGAACAATTCTAATACCTCCAGATACACACAGGGCCTGGAATCTGCACACAAAAGCAAAGTAAAGCAAAGCTCATGAAATAAATAAAATTGTTAGCCGTTAGAAGTGCCATAGGACTCCTTGCGCGTTTCACACGTAAGAAGTCTCTCTCCATCTCTCAGCAAGCTCCAATAGGAGTGTCCTCCATAATTACAAACACTTCATTGTTTGTCAAAAGAACTAGCGGTCCAAATAGACAAAACAGACAGACAAACTATTATCATTCCTATTTTACAGCTGAGTACCTATCTCATCAAGAGATGAAGTGACATGTTCTGTGTCACTCAGGGAGTGTGGCCTGTGACAGAGCCAGAAATTGAGTCCTGAGTGCTAGTGCAGTGGCTTGTCTACAAGACAAAGGATTCATTTCCTGATTGCATGTGTAGTTATATTGGTATACAAGCATGTCCCACTGATGGCTAACTGCACCTTGGCTGGTTTTTCTGAGTACAAAGATTGCATTAGATAAAGTATACAGTGTTAATGCAGGCCACCAAGTAAATTATTTTGTCACTAGCTAATATTGCATTATTTAAGATACAAAAGAAGTTGATATATTTGGATAATGGAATTATTTATCAACTGGTTTATCATTGTTAATGTTCATCAAATATCTGTACAACCTTAGATATAGGTGCTAGGGAAGCAAGTTAAGAAGCAGGTCAAAATGGGTTATCAATATGATCAAGGCTCCAGTTCTTCAGTGCATTTAATCATGTACATAACTATCCTCAGATGCAGTCCCTCTGCAGTCAATAAGCCCAGCCTTCAAACTAAGACTCCTCCCTCCTGTTTACACTAACCCAGGGTGCAGACCCAGGATCCCACAGGGATGGCGGGTCTGAGCCTGAATCAAGTCAGGACCCACTGTTCAAACACTACTGCTTTGCAGTGTAGGTGCAGTCCTTCTGGACTTGCATCCTGTGAGTCAGACAAAAGTATCTCACAGTCCTACAGGCTGGCTGACTGTGTCCTCCGGACAGTCAAGTTTGGTGGACAGTCAAGTTTTCTCACCACAAACGAAGGGTTAAAACAGCCATATCTGGAATGGTGCTCGGAAGGGATATGGGCCATTGGCTTAGGTCTATATGCTGGAGCCCAGGTTAGGACTCAGAGTTCAACCATTCCTAACCTGGAATTCTAACAACCCTGGACTTACATTGCAGTGCAGACATGTCCAGTGAGGCTATTCATCTGAGCCAAGTTATGCATGCACTCAAGTGTTCTGTAAGACTGGGTTACAAGAACCCTTATTGCTTAAGCTGTCAATCCAGAAAAGCCCACTGAGTGCTAATGGTATTTGATATCTGTCACATCATAAAACTACATCAGCTTAAGTAAAGAACAGCCATCTGTGAAGAAGATAAGAGAGGAAGGGAGAAGCTTCAGAAGAAAGGAATTGAAAAGTAAATAATATTCAAAGCACCGTTAGTTGACTTGTACCAAACCTCTACTCACCACCTAGTTCAAATAGGACTTCACATTAACGCCTAGCAAAAGGAAATTCTGCATGGTTTAGAATTAAATGTTTGTAACTTGAGAAGAGTCAAGGATCTCTGAGGCAAAAACTAAAATCCCAGTAACCTTTCTTGTCAGCAGAACTCTTGCCAAATGGGCAACACTAATGGTTTTGGGTGTCTTAAAAATTAGCTGTGTGTAGAAGGAGCAACTCAGCTGCTGCAGAAATTTTCTTAATTAAAGGATGACAACGGGGGACTTCACCAATTGATTTCAGTCATAGATAACTTGGTACAGCAATTAAATTGGTTCAAATCAACATAAACTATTAATAGGATATAAACAAACAAAACCTTCATAGAAGCCATCTTCATCCATGTCTCCATATACATAGAGGTACTTTCCTGCAGTAAGAGGGAGCTCTGCTTCTGGATTTTCATTTGGTCCATCAAACGGGTTGTAACTGCAATGAAGCACAGATGGAAACTTCATTTAAACAATGAGCATATTTAGTGAGTTATAACCCGCACTCCTCTGAACAATTATCACAGAGTAGAATGTAGTTCCAAAGGCTGCACACAAAGATAACTCCTGCATCCCACCTTTCTGAAACACACATTTTTGCAGGGCACTTCAGAGAGTGGAGTCATCTTTATATTATTGATTATTTGTATTACTATATCATCTATGAACTCTAGCCATAGACCAGGACCTCACCGTGCTACTATCATACACAGAATAAAAGGAGAGTCCCTACCCCACATGATAACATAAGAATGGCCATACTGGATCGAACTAATGACCCATCACAGCCAGTACACTGTCTTCTGACAGAAAACTGCAATTATCCAGTGCTTTATCTGGCAGCCAGAGGCTTAGGGACATCCAAAGAAATGAGGGTCCATTGATAGAGCTCTCCTCCACGAATTTACCTAACTCTTTTGAACCTATATTTGGCCTTCCCAACATCCCGTAGCAACATGTTCTACAGGTTGACTGTGTGTTGTGGGTTAAAAGTACTATCACTGGTGTGTTTAAAACCTGTTGCCTATTAATTTCATCTGGAGACCACTGGTACTTTGTAACTCTTCACTGTTTGATTTGTACTTAACCATCTCAAGTAATTCTGTATCATCTGCAAACTTTGCCACCTCCCTGATCAGCTCTTTTGACAAATAATTTACCTAACCAACCCTCTTAGGGACCACCAGGATCAACTGAACAGGCTGTGAAGACCCATTCAATTGACACCGGAAGTGCTCTCCAGTTGATGCCATTAATCCAGTCCCACGAATGGAATAAGGCTGTGTCGACTGGAAGGCATCTGTTGATGCAGCACATTGGAGACATCACAGTACAGCAACATAAGTAAGGTGATGGGACACAGCAAGCTATGTAATATATCTCATTTTGACCACTGGTAGCAGTTTAAACCAGGCATTAAGCACCTTTGAATACGCCAGCCTATGACTTTACCGATTTTTAAAACAATACAAAACCTTAAATTAATCTTTTCCCTTGTCATCTCTATCAGGATCTGCTAATGTTAATGAGTTACTCTTCTCCATAAACCAATCTGTTACAGCAAAGTCTGACTCATACTCAGAGATAAGCTTTTAAAAGGCATCAAGCATTTATCAGATATTTGCATTGAATTATGACTTGACAAGTCCTGCTGAATAACCCTAACTCAATAGTTATGTGTGCATTAATTCCATGAAATTCTAGTGCCCATCGTATGTTAGTGACTAATTTATACCTTTGCACCCACCATAGTTTCAAGACTAGGGGAAAAATAAGTGTCCAAGACAAAGCCTATTGAAGTCCATAGATGTCTTTCAATGGAGGATTTGCATTAGGCCTTAAACCCACCCTAGTATCCATCTGTGTAAATAAATAAAATAATACCCCTTTTATAACTCCTCCCCAGCTTTTGTCGCAGGGATAGCTGCACTCGATTCTTGCAGATATCGTGAATGTCTCTGTGTGTAGCACTAACAGTACCAAGTTCTAAATAGCCATTGATTTGTTGGGTAGCTCCTGGAGAAAACAAGATGGGACTGCAAAACAAAGCCTTTTAGAAGGAGAGCTGTATACAGGAGCAGTAGAGCATGGCATAACTTCGTGTTCAAATGGGGAATACAACTAGCATACTGGAGGACAGGATTTTATGATCCCTTCCCTACAAGTTGCGGAGTCTGACAACAAAAAAGGAAACATACAAAGCTTCTTGTTCACTGTCTCAAAGTGTTGCCTTCCCTCTGCATTGCCATAAATATCTTATTAACATTCATGGCAGCCTGACAGTGGACTGATTGTCCAGAGACTCTTAAAGGAACCAGGTAAAAATGAAAATCTTTTAAAAATAAGTCAAAGCAAACAAAACAAAACAAAAAACAAAACACCAAGTGGTACCCCACATACTGAAGGCTGACAGAGTGATCCTCAGCCTGCAAAAGCTAAATGTGTATGTTCTCCTCCAGCTGGCACTGCTCTCTGACATAAAGCAAGAGTCAGTCTAAATTGAACAAACTGTTCTGGGGTCTCTCTCTCTCTCTCACACACACATGCACACACTTATTTCACGCTGTTTTTTTTTTTTTCCCACACAGACTCTCATCCCAAGAATTTTATTAAATGACTCTTACTTCATCAACATTTAATGAAAATTATGACCAACTATGGTGTTACTATGATTGGTTTTTAAGGCAATTTAAATATACAAGATTTCCTCTCTTCACCCCAACAAATCCCTGCTTGTGCTTGCTCACAGGAAAATGGCATAGGCTACAAAAACAGGATATTTCAATGGGCACCACACTGACTCCTGACTCTTGAAATTAAGACATTTTGATGCGCTTGTAGTGAAATACTCAGTCAGCAAGTAAACTTGTGTCTGTAATTGTATCAGAAGCATATACTGATCTTAGTTTTGTAGCTGTTGAGTTATTAATTTTTAAGCCCACAGGTGTGTTAATTGCCTTGAAATAGTCTCCTTGCACTGTAAATAAGCTTGTGTGCATTACTGAATGGATCGGTTTTTGAAAAATAAAAAAGTATTTGATCTAGAATAAAAACCTCACTGATGACAAGCAACTAAGAGACATAGAATGCTGTATAATAAGAAAAAATAATAAACCACATGTGAGTGGAAAATAACCCCTGTATGGAGAGGGCCACTTAAAAGGACATTGGGATCTAAGAAATGTGTGGGTCATGGGCCGGACTTCTGCACCATATAAATATATATATATATATATATATGTGCAGCTGGAAAGCATTTCACATGCACTGATAGAAGAATCCTCTCAACTCCTCTCTGATGAGGAAGGCCAGTCTTATCTCCCTTTACACACATGAAAGTGAAAGCCAGTGGGATTCTGGAGTATGGCTAAAGCAGGAAGTGCGCAGGTGTCAAAACCACAATAAAGATATGGGTCTCCTGACTCCTAGTTCGTCTGCTCTAATCACAACACAGTGCTGCCTCTGCATGAGACATTCGTTTTTGCCATTTACAACAAATAACATTTCTGGGTTTGTCGTCCCCCCCCACCCCACCCCCCTTTTTTTTTCTAAGTTGTCTGCTGTGAAATTAAATGTCCTAGATATTTTGAACCTGCCCTGTAAGACTTGCTCTGACATTAAAAACCAACGGAAAGCACATTATTTCAAATCTATCATGAATGGAAAGTGCACTGTTGCCTATAATAATAGATCTAGGTTGGTTTGTTTTTTTTAAAGTTTACCCCCCCCCCCAAAAACCTTCATCTGTTTCCTTAAGTGTGACAGATATCCACAGCTTTCTAAAGTTGATATTTAAGGCACTTAGCTGATCCATTCATCAGCTCTTAGTTTCCTGCTGGTTTATTTAGTAACTCTCTTCAGAGCTTTATAGTGCATGTTGCAGAAATAAAACCATGTTTCTTTACAGAAAGTAAGTTTAATCTGAGCTCAGCAAGGGCTCTTCCTTCCTCCGGGCTCTCTACTGTCATCTCCAAACCCAGCCGTGCATTGAATATTGCACTGTAATGGAACAGGAGCTGGCATGAATCCTCTCTTTATTAGCCAAGTTTGCACTAGGGAAATCTCAACTTAAATTTAGCATTAAACCACTCTGATTATTGAGATTTGCCAAGTCAGGGAGTACCAGCAGGCTCAACATACCCTGATCAGTCAACAGACAGGCCACACTTTCACAAGAATGCCCTTGCCATCTAGCTAATGCATTTCTGGTGCAGGTGCCCGGCTGGCCCTGAAGATTCCAGGCTTACATGCTACACTGTAAGTTGCAGTCCCCGCTCCTTTCAGGAAGGAAGGAAGGTGAAGCACAGAAAGCACTTATATGAGCTTAGATCTGAGTGTCTACAAAAAGTCTTTCTGTAAGGGTCAGTCACAACTCCTGGATTGCTTCGGAATATTATAATTTATACTCTGAAACTACCCTGGGAAAATCTATTAACTTTGCTGATTTGGACCTATTTATATATACTTAGAAAGACACTGATCAGCAGGATCCGTTCTGACTAATATTGCAAAAAAGAAGCAAGGAGTCTTGTGGCACTTAAAGACTAACAGATTTATCTATCGCATGAGTTTTTGTGGGAGAAAATCCCACTTTGTCAGATGTTTTGAAGAGGAAGAACTTACAGAATAGGATGCAAATAAATGCAGGGGAGTGTAAGACATGGGATCAGGTCATACCGCAACAGCAAATCAGAGCATTTGTAAGGATTCAAACTCTAGGGAACAGCACTCGGAGGGTGAAGTCAAATTACCTGTTATAATGTGAAAAGAATCCATAGTCACGCTTCAGTCCTGCTTTCACACAATCTAATCTGCATAGTAGTTGAATTTCAGCTGTTTCCCTTTGAAATCTTGATGTCCCATTGATTTGCTTGAGGACCATAATTAACAAATCATCAATAGAGTGATTAGGAACACAGAAGTGCTCAACAACTGTTTTTTTGGTTTTGTTTTGTTTTTTTTGGTTGTGATTTCTGATGTCAGTTTTGTGTCCATTTATTCTTCTGCGTAGGGACTGTCTTGTTTGTCTAACGTATAAGGCATGGGGACATTTTCAGCACATGATGTGATTTATGCAGTATGACCTGACCCCATGTCTTACACTCCCCTGCATTTATTTTCATCTCATTCCATAAGTTCTCCCTCTTCAAAGCGTCTGACAAAGTGTGATTTTCTCCCACAAAAGCTCATGTGATAGATAAATCTGTTAGTCTTTAAGTGTCACAAGACTCCTTGCTTTTTTTCTGCTTTACTAGACTAACACAGCTGCCCCTTTGAATCTGACACATATTGTTGCTCTTCCTTAACCTGCTGTCCCCAGGTCAGCTGTTCAGTGAATGACTTGGGCACAAGCCCTGTCCCCATCTGTTTGCAGCATGTACAAATCAAAAGGCAAAGAAAAAAAAAACCTGCATGGTCCCATTTTGCAAAAAGAGGCTGAAGGTCGGATGAGGAAACCCTGTACTTTCTGTGAACCACACAGTTGTGTTTTGTGTTTGCATAATGGAGCACCAGCCACTGTGGTCATTAAGATGGTTGGGGATAAACGCGGAAGGGCTTTTGTGGATGCAAATCCACCAACCAAACCCATTTGCATAGAAGGCTGAGCACAGCATTTGCCAAGGTTGTGAAAGTGGCTCTGAAGCTAAGGAAATGGGGTGTGAGGTGGATAGGATTCCCTGCATTTTCCTGGCAGAATTCCACTGCCAAAAGCTTCCTTACTTAGGGTTGTGGATGAACAGCAGCAGAGTCTGGACAATAATTAAATCCTTGAAAAAACCTACAATTTTATAATTATCTCGTTGTCTTCTCCCCCCACCAGCTCTTTCTGTTACCTATAGCGGGCGATGCAAAGATGCACTTTCCCAGAGTATCTTTGCTTTGAGGTATTGGAATTCTGTTCATTATCCATCTGTAAAATATAAATAAAAATATGATTTCATACTATTGCACCCATTCTTATCCTGATGAGATATATAAAATAGTTTGCGTACATACAACCTATACAAAACACTCCAAGGGATATAAAACAAAGTCTGAAATAGGCATTCAGCAATTCATTTTTATTTAGAAATATGGTATTCTAATACTTAACAGTAATTTATCCAAACTCTGCTATTTTAATTAAATCTTTTGCAAGTTAATGCCAAGGTGACATTGTAAATAATTCACCTAGTGTTGTGTACAGTATTAGTTGCCATTAAAATGTCAACATTTACATAGTTAGCCCATAAAGGTATCCTATCTTTAGAACACAAAGTAACTGGGATACCTTAGATACCATTGACTTGTAACTGTAGGCAAAAACGTTGATTTTTTAAGAATTATGACTAGTGTTCTCTAAAAACATATATTTAGAAATGCCAAGAATCACACCAATACAACTCACCTAAACCAGTCCTCATCTGCTGAATTCCATTCTCTCCACTAACCCAATGGAACAACATAACAGCTTGGAATTCACCGCAGTGCTTAATTCAACACAATACCGCAAAGCCATAATATTAACTCTACCATGAGTTACACACAGAAACCTTACTGGTTAAACTGTGTTGCTGAGTCAACATCAACAGGGCCCATGTATTCTGCATTAGATACATTCTTGAAATTCAGTGTATTGAAATAATAAAACCTTTGACTCTTCTGCTTTATGATGCTCAGATTTTGTAAAGGAGGGATACATTTCTCATTGTCCTGTGTTTTACAATATGCCAGACAGCTTTGGAGGACTGAGAGACCAACTTCTCCCTAAACCAGAAATGGCCGGTACTCACCTTAGTGCAGTAGCTGGAGTTCTTTGAGATGCATGTCCCCAACATGATCCACTTCAGGTATGTAAGCACACCCCGCTCCTGGATCGGAGATTTCACAGATTTCCCTGATGGGGAAGGCGTGCGTGCTGGAAACGAACCAGTGTCATATTCACGCCACTTGTGACGCGCCCCCCCCATCCCTTAGTTTCCTGTCTATTGCGGAGACCATGGTGTATACGATAGGTTCCAAAGTAGAGGCGAGGAGGGAGGATAGTGGAGCATGTCGGGGACATGCATCTTGAAGAACTCCAGCTCCTGCACCAAGGTGAGTAACCTCCATTTCTTCTTCGAGCAGTGTCTCCGGTTGCTCCACTTCAGGTGAGTATTTAGCAGTTCCCTGCAGAGGAGATGGGAACTTTGGAGTGTTGGATGTGTGACATTCTCAAGACTGCTAGGCCAACAGTGGTATCTAGTTCGGAAAGTTGCTCTATAGCATAATGTTTTACGTAAGCTTCCGCAGAGGACCATGTGGCGGCTTGGCAAACATCTAAGAGTGGGACATTGCTGAGGAAGGCCATAGATGTAGCTAATGATCCAGTGGGTAGGGAGCAGGGCCTGGGCTGGTGCCCCGGGTCCTTTCCTGGGGCAGCGACGCTCCTGGTCAGCAGGGGGAGCTTCAATGCTCTCTGACAGCAGGCTCTGATTAGAAGATAATGAGAGAGGTGAAAGACAATCTGAAGTACCTGTGCCAAAAAGCAGAGAAATTGGGGTGGAATCAATCGGTAAATCCTCCCTTATATCAGAATGATGGGACTTCCTTTTATGCTTTCTTGGAGCAGTGTCATGAAAGCCCGTTTCCTGTGAAGTTTGTATCAGCACTGGAACATCTTTCAGTGACTGCAAGGGCCGTGGAGCCTGAGGCTCCAGCATCTGTGCTGGGTGGAGGAAAAAAGGTGCTGGTATCTGGAGGGGTAACGGAACTGCACACTGCTCATTATTTGGTAGCAGTGCAAAAGTCACTGTTGACAGCTTGGAGAAAGCCGTTGATGGAACTGAGCCTGCCATTGGAGTATTTGATGGCGCCGCCATGTGGTCTGCCATCCTATTTCTATGCTGCTGCTCTCTGGACAAGGTGTTTGGGCACTCCCTGCTCTTCGCGGTATCCACACCTGAGGAACTTTTTGCCTCTTGGATATCATCACTCCTCATTGTGGCCCTGGATCTTTTTGGTGGCACCGGGGACAGTGTAGAGGAGTGTCTTTCCTGCGCTCCGTCCGATGACTAAGGAGAGGGACTAGAGTCGGATGCTGGTCTAAGAGAGCCTTCCATTAGTTAAAGTTTGAGTTTCCTCTCCCTCTCTTTTTGCGTTCTGGAGGTGAGGTTCATACAATGTTGGCATTTGTGCAGTATACGGGTATCACCCAGGCACTTAATGCATTGATCATGGCCGTCAGATGCTGGCATATCCTCATGACAAGGAGGCACATCTCTTGAATTCAGAGGGGCTCAGCATCCCGTTTTTAATCTTTGTTTTGATAGATTTATTTAATAGCTTTATGTTTTTCTTCTTTCTTCTTCCAGTCCTTCTGTTTGGTTGTGAAGTCAGTGGATGTAGGGGTTAATGTACGTTTGACAGGGGATTGTTGCGGAGCTGCTGTGATCTCCATCCTTCAGTCAGAGCGGTAAAAGGCAAACTAAGGGACGGGGGGGGGGGGGCGTCACAAGTGGCACAAAAGTCACACTGCTTCGCTCCCGGTGCGCACGCCCTCCCCATCAGGGGTACTGCTGTGAAATCTCCGATTCAGGTGTGGGGTGTGCCCACACACCTGAAGTGGAGCAGTCGGGGACAGTGCTTAAAGAACCACCACCCAGTTAGGCTGGACAGCAACCGTGTAATCCAGGAGACAGGCAGGCACCACACTGTGTCTCATAGCCAAAATCTAGTTCCTGCTGTCTCCGAGCTCCAGTTATTAAACAATGTCCTCCAGCAAAAAGGCTGCCGCAAGCAACTTTCCCCTCTGCACTGGCCCTAGGGCGTGGACCTGTGTCTTGGGCAGGTACTACCAAGACTCCGGACACTCCCTACTCTGCCCACCATGTGGAAAGTGCAGTAGCAGTTGGCACTGGTGATGTGGGTAGCCTGTGCAGTGGGGCAGGGAGACTCCTTATGTCCTCTGACTTCCTGCATGGATGGTGCAGCTGGTCCCACAGCTGAGTCCATAATGTTTGCCTGAAGAGCAGAGACAGTAATCTTACTAACAATCATGGAGATTGCAGGGATATCTGGGGAATGGACTGTGCTGTCCATCCTTTTGGTGTCGGACATTACAATGGCAAGTACCACCCTCAGATTTTATATTTCAAAGGCTGATTTCTGTAAGGTGTAATTTATATACTTTTGTCCTTGCTACTGGATATGGTACCTTGGTCTGTAACTAAATCACGTGTGTATGTGAGAAGTGTGTAGGCACCACAGAATTACACTTGGAAAGGAAAACAATGAGAAATTCAGTTAAAACCCTCTTGACAATCTCAAGAAGAGACAATGGAAACATAAGAGATGAAGGGAACTAAATATGACATGCACTTGTTCTGCTCTGTGCTGTTAGTTCTGCTTCCTTAAATTTTGTTGCTATGCCGCTTTCTCTGACTTCACTGCTCTTAATGCAGCCTGTTCAACAAGCAGGGGATGCTCACACCTCCCAGTAATGTTACTAAGAGTTTATCTGTGTATGTTTCTTTGCCAACAGACCCATGCATATAAATACTGACTGCACTTCATAGAAGCTAGCAGGAATCTAATCTTTTTGAGGAATAGCCCATATTACACTTTGAGTTTTAGTGACATCCACAAGCCTTCCTGGGGTTCGGCAGCAATACCTATGATTTAGTCACAGAATCCAAACCCACTTTTAGCCTACTTGCTTTAAAAATGCTTGACAAAAGGGAAAAATTAGGACTGTACCCATTAAAATATCAGTCCAACCCTCAGTGTTTTACTGTTCTATTTGTCCTTGTGGAACCCTTTTACATAACTTAATCTAAAATAATAGCAGCCTTTTTAAAAGATTTTTAAAAAAAAATACTACCATATACCTTTTTATTAGATAATGAGAATTCTATAGGCTAGTTAAGCAAATCCATAGACAAGATCTTATTCTCTATGGAATCTGATTGGGATTTAAGAGTGTTTTTATAAAACCCTACAACATTTCTACAAGAGGCTATTGGGTTTCATCCTGGGTCATGTCTGCAGGAGTTTCATATGTAGGTAACATACTGGGCATATAATCAGATGAAAGAAAAGGACTCAGGCTAGTGCATTAAAGAACATGAATGGTGTTTCATTAATTTTTCTGTTATTCTTCAGATATGCAAAGATTAGCAATAAGAAGATACTGTGACTCTCTCTGCTCAATTTTTTAAAAGTGCAAATAAATGCAGCTATGGTCAGAAGCTGGATGACTGAAGTGAGTGGTGTGTAGATCCTCCAGGTTACAGGCTCAAATTCAGCTAAGAATGGTATGCTAGAAACTGATCCAGGTGGTGATACCACTTTAGTTAAAACAAGCGCATTTCCATATCATGACAACCAAGGAAAGAACAGGTGAAAGAAAACAATCCACTTCCCACACCTGGAACAAAGCGTAGGCACACCAGAAGGCCAGGGCATTGGGTGGAATAGTGCTTTTACAGAGATGTTATATATCCTATGAATAGAGGACTTCTATCAAATTAAGCATGACTAAATGGATATAAAATACCTGATTAAAACAAACAAAGCAAAGGCCAAGAATGCACAGATTCAGCACTGAAAGATAAAAACATATATGCCTGTAGCTGAATTTCAACACATAGATATATGTAAGCTCAATACAGAATAGTAGTCTAATTTAAAACACTGCTTAGGCCATGCTTTCAAGAAGTGGGATTTGTAAAAAGCATCTAATGGGTTTAGGTATCCAACACCCCCATTGAATAAATGGGATTTGTGCTTCTAACTTGCTTAGGCTCCTTAGACTATGTCAGCTTAGGTTTCCTAGGAAGCAGCTAAGAGATTCAGAAGCACAAGAATCCCATTATTTGTGCTCCCAAATTACCTGGGTGCTTTTGAAAATCCCACCTTTGACTCTGCAGTTAAACTCTGAGGTACAGTGCACCTGTCCCATTGGAGAAAGAAGGCACTGGCCTACCATACACATTATCAATGTCATAAATAGAAAAGACTCACGTCTAAATCAAATCTGCATCTTGGGCTGCTGGATCTTGACCTGGACAGAAAAGTAGGTTTGACAGACAATTGTTCTGGTTTGTCACCGGATGTCTGCAGAGGTCGTATAAACTCTGAAATCACACAACGACTTCCAGAGGGGCTTTCATTACCTAGCCATAAACAAAAAACACCACAATTGGTACAAAGTGGCAACCTGGCCAGCAGTCACAGCAAAGGCGTCAATTATCATCTGACTCCTGTTAATGGCACCCCTTTAGAGAGGGGCTGAACAATGGTGTCACGGAGGAAGTGTCCCACCACCACTTCCTCTTCTGTACCTGTTCTGTGGATTTAAAGTCCCCCAAAATTTCTAACAGACAATTATATGGAATATGAAGACATTTAAATTTAAAGATCAGAGTTAATAAACAGAAATCACATCCCAATCTTTACCAACTAGCTGGAAAAGAGAAGAAGTTACTACATGAGATGACTAGTATCTTGACACATGCTGAGATCATGTTTCTTGGTGTGGAAAAGAAGAAAAATAAGTCTGCCAGAAAATACTGTCTATTTATTAGCAATAATAATCAATATTTAGCTTAGCTTACATAAAAATATTTTAACTAATTAATCTTCAATATCCAATAGGGAGATAGGTAAGTACTATTGTCCCCAAACCCTATTTACGAGAAGGTACTTTTACATCACCGTGGTGGTGCAAAGACACCTGAAGTGAAAAAATATACCCAATTTAAAACCTTTTCATGGCCAGCAAAGCAGAAAATAGTAAGTCCTACCATCTCCCATTCTTCTAAACAGGTAACAATGACAGCTAAGTGTCCTGCCCAATGTTACATGGTATACCAGAGATTAGAACTGCAGTTCCCCAACTCACATTAAACATCACAAACACAACCACTAAAATGTGTCTAAAAATGTAAGAAGCACATTAAGGAGAACAGAAAGAATTCTGGAGACACTTTGAACAGTCTTTTTGATTATAAAAATGATGCCAGTAAAAGATAAAATAAACCATGCTGCTCAAGGAGTAAGAGACCCAACCCGACACGATGCCAATCAATATGACTTCCTAGTCACAATAACAGACATAATGAGTATTTAGTATTCTCAGGATCAAGCACTAAGGCTGAATGTAAAAAAAAAAAAAAAAAAAAAAGTGTTAAAGTGCTACAAGGGAGGATTGAGAGAAGTGGAATATAAAATGCTGCATTGTGTTTTCCTTGGCCTGTAATATTGCTCCTCTGGAACCACATGTAAGAAAGCAGGAAATAGCAAGCTGGTTCTTATATCTGAAGCAGCAGCAGCTGTAGCAAAACCACACCATACAATTTGAGGCATTGCTGACTTAATCAGACTCCTGAGCCTTCCTTTCCCCTCTCTTTCTAATACAACTAGCCTAAGCTTTAATTTTCAAATCCTGGTGACATGTGAGGTCAGCAGTTCCTCTCCAACTGCATGGTGTTTTGTTCTTGAAGTGAATGCTCCCCCCGTTACACGCCACCAAAAACCATTCACTGTAAGACAGAGGAGGATGAGCTCCAAAACCACTTTGTTAGAATATTGGGGGGGGGGTATTTTCCTTGGCCCAGATGAATTTATTCTCTCTACACCACTTCAGTTTTACAGCACGACAGTATGAGCACACAAGACTGTATGAAAGATTTATTACAGCCAGCCTGGCAATCTCTACACTGGCAAAGGACACATTTTTTATTCTTGGAATTTCTCTCATGTTTAATAGAATAATGATCCCTTTTCAGAAACCTAAAGCTAATTTGGCTTCTTCTGTTCACTGTTAATGTGTTTGCCACACCAGATTTGTCATCTAGTCTGCAAATAATTGCTTGAACTGCTGCAATATATTCAAAGGAAACCATTTCTGTGGCTCATGTCTATTGGATTTTCCTGGGCTTTGTTATATCCACTGCACTGAGAGTTCTTCCTAGGCACCAGACTTGGGCTGAGTGGACATTTCCTTAGACATATTATCCCTTGCTGTGCCGCCCCTGGGAACTGTCCCAGACAGAGGTGTTACAAGAGGAGATTGGAACTATTTGTTAAATTAAACCAGTGGTTCCCAACCTGTGCACTGGGGGCCAAAAGTTAATAGATAACAGGTTTAAAATGAACAAAAGGACGTATGTCTTCACTCAATGTACAGTCAGCCCATGGAACTCCTTGTCAGATGCTGTTGTGAAGGCCAAGACAATAAATGAATTCAAAAAAAGAACTGGATAAGTTCATCAGTGACAATTAGCCAGGATAGGCAGGGATTGCTGTTTACCAGAAGCTGGGAATGGCCGACAGGATGGATCACTTGATGATTACCTGTTCTACTCATTCTCTCTGAAGCACCTGGCACTGACCACTGTCTGAAGACAGAATACTAGGCTACATGGCAATGGTCTGACCCAGTATGACTATTCTTATGTCAACAGACTTGCAAGTGTAATATCAGTATGATAACATGAAATGCCTGCTGTCAAAAACACAAGAGAATAGGGATACCAAGGAACACCAGTGCCTTGATTGTACTAACTTTAGAGTGAATAAGGGTCCCAACTTCCTGATAGCCTGGCTGTAAGTTATTTAACTCACCAGCTGAAACTCCCCTCTCCCCACCTCAGATAGAACCTTCAGGCTTTAGGGTCAGCATCTGCTCCTTTTTCACCACTTGACAAACACAAAAGGAGAGGAATGGGACTTTACTCTGAACATCAAGCCCTGTTTCTTAAGCTTCATTTGTCTTGCCTGCCAAGTTTTTTAGTTGACTAAACTCTCCTGCTGCTGGAAACCTCACTCACATAAGGCATGTAACATTTTGTCATTGCTGGAAACCAATCTTCGAGGAAGTTTCCAGAACAGCCTTTCAAGGAAAAAAACCCAAAAGCTGCACAGTCCTTAATTTAAAGGTCTGAGGACACTATTAAGCTGATCATGACTGAATTACTTCCTTCATTCTGCTCACAATGGTATGGATTGATCAATTATAAACTACTCCATAGGTCCAGGAAAGAACATTAAAATACCTGGTACCCAGTTCTGTTTCTGACATTTCTTCTGTTTTGAAAGTTGCCCTCATGTCCTCTCCAACTCAGGAAATGATGATAAAAAATCTGCCCCTAATTCTGAGAACTTGATAAGACAGCACTATTATTGTGAAGTGGATGATTTCAATAATTAAAAATGTTTCCTGCTTGCTTAAATGTTATGGACCAAATCAATACTCAACACAACGTACTGACAGCATTGAACATACACCAGGTGCAAGTACTAGACAAACTTAAGTTTCACTGTTGTTCACTTCAGTAGACCCAAAAACTTTTGCAGGATAGAGTGTTTAATGACTGAAGAGAGAACCATGCTGTTTTCAAAACTTTTATTTGAAAACATATTGTTCTTAACCATTCTATTAGTGATCAGCAAACATCAGGAAGTTGAGAGAGTTTGACTGAGTTAAGCACCCAAAAGTTTAAATGCTTATTGGTAAATTTGGGGCCTATTTTAAAACGTTTTAGAGATTTAAACTGAACCTTGTCTATCTGCCTAAAGGGATTCTGATGACTAAGTTCCTTTCTGATTTTTTTTTAAATCCCACCATTATAGTTACTATTTGACATCAAGGGCCTGATCCTGCAATCTATCATCACAAAGCTCCCACTGCTATACCATCCAATAGTATTTGGAATTTTCCTTCTAATTCACCCTGTTTGGCATGAATGTTCAATACATACATTAGTCTGTAAACTATAATGACAGATATTACAAACACCTCTCTTCTGTGTTAAAGAAAAATCACAATGTCCCACAATCACTAAAGCAACCACTGAAGTGAACTGAAAGAAAAAAGTCTTCTTGCTCCATTTAATTTGGCTTCACATCAAGTTTGTCAGCATTCAATGAAAACAGCAGCTTATCTGCAGTGGTAGGAAGGTGATTTGCGAATCACAGTACTTTTCTGGAGATAAAAAATGGGTTCTCTCTTCTCGGCCCTTCTTAGAAACTCAGGAAGATGAAATATAAAAACCCGAATCTATTCCACTTTTCCAGTTTCTCTTCATATTTAAGCAATTGTTCAGGAATCCTCAAAGCCTGATAAAGCAATAAAAAACTGTCTCACAGCAATGCTGCAGCTGTGGGCTTTCATTAGTGTTATTCTCTCTCAGTGACGCCCAAAGAACATTACGGTTGGGGTTGTTATCAACACCCAAATGTTAATGAACCAATGGTACAGAACTGATTTTCTTCCTTTTCATCCTTTTTAACTGTTTATTTTCTTGCATCATGAAGAATGCCTCCATGACAGACCCCTTTTTCCTATAAAATGTGTTTTTTCTTGTGACAAAATCCACAAAGCTAAATCAGATCTTAGGGGTCAGATTTTCTGTTGAAGTAAACTGGTGTAATTCCACTGATTTCAATGAAGCTACATTGATTTACTTTAGCTGACAATTTGTCCTGTTTAGTTTACTGCAGCCTAGCCTTAAAAGAAAAAAGAAAAAAAAAAAAAAGGAAAAGAAAAAGAAAAACAGAAAAAATATGGTATAGGAAGAATGTGAAGAGAAGACAGAGAACAAATGTCACTGCTTAGACATTAAGTTTAATTATTTAGTATTCCCATTGCCACAGCACTTAGAGGTCCTATCCGAAAACCAAGATTCTGTTGTGCTAGACTCTGTTCACAAATTCGTCACACTCTTCAGCACTGACAGTCAGGTCAGGCAGCTGGGTGGAATTTACATTTTGGATCCCTTCCAAGTATCCTCAGATAACCTCATGACCAATGAAACTGCCTCAGTCTTTGAAAACTGTTGACGCATAAGCAGCAATAAGCAAACAACTAAACAGAAGGAGAATTTGCCTTCTGTAAAAAGAAAAGTCACCTGATAAAAGCTTAACATACATCTTTGGGAACACATGATGAAGGGAACAAAGTAAAATGGAAACAATGATACAGATCTGCCTTATGAAGCATGACTGTTAGGCAAAATTTTTACTCCAATGACGTCAGAGAGCTAATAAGAAATTGCATCAGGGAAATGGACCTGGATCATGCTCTCAAACACATACAAACAAATCCCATTGTAATCAATGGGATTTGTTCATATGACTGTTAAATTTGACCTGTAATTCAGCAAATTCATTCAAATGAAAGTATCAGTTCTTACCTTTGCCTATGGAGGTGGCGATTCCATTCATTAACTGGGACAAGGATTTACTAGGGGATCCAGGGACATCTGAGGATGCCACTGAGTTACTGCTCAAGAGATCAATTTTTCCAGCTTGCTGCCGAAACTTCTCCAGTTCCTTAGAGAGGAGGTTAAACTGTTCACTTTGTGTCCGACATTTCTCCTCTAACTCTCGTACTTTGGCCTGCACAACCAAGACAAGAGATGCATGTGAATGGGATCACGGAGCTGTGGTAAGATCAGACCTTTGGAGAGTATCAAGAAGCAGGGATGGGCAAACTAGTTTGGATCTATAAGGAAATCATTTATCCCTCTCTTCATTCCCTGAAACATTTTTCCATAGCATGAGTCAAACTCTTTGGGAGTCTATAATATTCAGGTTTATTAATATTGTTTTCACAACTTTCAACCAAGAGAAAGCTTGTTCTCACAGTGTTTTCAGCTAGGACCAGGAATGACATAGTTAGAAAATTTGCAGGACATGGTCCGTTCTTAAGAATTTTTTCAGCCCAAATGTCTCTGATTTAGAAAAGCAGAACAGTTTCTCAATGCTTCTCCAAACCAATCCCAAATCCTGGGTATCTTGTTGAAGTTTGCCCATTCCCTAGTCATTAAGTCACAGCTTCCTTAATTGCTATAGTAATGTTTAAGAAAAGCAGCAATGGTTCATGCAGAACATTGGCCTACCTTTTGGCTGAATTCTATTTCAAAATTAATGTATACAACAAGATGTGTCAAACTGTCCAGTAGTCCAAATACCAGCCAACAGAGTATTATTCGTAAGCCTGAGAGTAACACAAAAATTCTGAGGCATCAGGCTGTGACACAGCAGAAATTATGTGGAAATTATGTTACAATCTGATGCATTATTTCCTAATGTCATTTGCTATCACGTACCAATGTTCTTTTTCTCCCATTTAACCTCTTACACCTGTATAGCTCTAGTAAAACAGCCAGGTTAGTGAGTGCAAACTGGATATGAATTAGATTAATTTTTTCACCCATTCAGTTGTTACTACTTGGCCCCCCCACCCCCCTTTTTTTTTTAGTGCAGAATTTTTCATATGGTGCATGAGGAAGACAGTTAAATGGCTACAAGTTTCTACATAAAAACCATAGCTGCCTTACATCCATATGCCTCACTACGGGCACAGAAAATTATACAACTCATAGCAAAGATGATAATGGAATCATTCCAGTGCCCTACTGATGATGAGTCTAAGTAATTTAAAATGCTCAGTAGTTTCTCCACACACCCCCTCAAAGAAAACATGCATTAAGATGTCCCAGTTTCCTGGTACAGAATGGAATATCCTTGGTAATAAAATATTTCTAAAAATACAAGCAATTCTGAGCATATAATTAATCTCATCAAATTCATAAAATGCAAATTGATTTAGTCTTGCTATAGAAATATGGCTGATGTGAGTACCCTAACTGGAGTACAAGATGATAATTTGAAAAAAGAGAGACACGAAAGAGTTCTAAACAAAGTTGTTTTCATTCTTCCTTCTTCCACTGTTGGCATAGGTTACCCTGACATGAGCCTTTCAATTTGTCCCTTTGCTGCTTATCAGCAATTAGTTGAAAACTGGCAATGTGACTCTGACATGCAATTTAAAAAGCAATTTAGATTGGCAACAGCAGTAAAAGGATTTAGGTTTCTAGAATGCCAGTCTTTCCAAGACCAGTTATTAACTCGGTGTGCAAGAAATACCCTGAAGCTTTCCAGTACATTACAGCAAGCCAGAGCCAGTTCCTGAAAAATCATGAGGTTTAAAAATAAACAAACAAACATGGGGTTCTTTTTATTTGCTTTTTTTGTGTTTTGAGCCATTAGCGTTTACATTTTCAACTTTTTCTCGGTAGCCTGGAGGGCTAAAAGCTTTAAAAAAAAAAAAAAAAAAAAAAGAAAAATGAGATTCTGATGCAATCACAGATCTGATGCTTTAAAGGGTAAAAAATCATCATGAAAATTGCAATAAAACTGAACGCTGGCAAACCTGTGCATGTGCTTGTTTTCTAATACTCAACAATTGGCTGCTTTAACTATTAATCTGTGCAAGGGCTCAGTGCAAGAGATCACTTAAGTTCCATTATAAGGATTTAAGAGAAATTTAAGCGCTGCACAGACATTACACTGATCTTTTTACATAGGGGTGAATTCTCACCCTACCAAAATAATGTCTACAGAAATCAAAGCAGATCTTCAGAAAATTACACAATCAAATGTGGCTGAACAGTGATAATCTAACTCATTACTTAAACACAGCTAAATAATTGTGACTCGTGACGATCTTTAATATTAGATTAATATTTTAAACATGACAATCTATGAGCAGATTTATGTAAAAAATGATGTTCATAGCAACCACCAAAATGACTTTAAATAATACACTGGTAATCTGCCAACAAATACGAATATAGATTCAGATTATATTCTAACACAAAATACTCTTATAAATATTTGATATTTACTTTAATTTTTCTGATGTATGTTGAAAATGTATTTAGACTTTATTCACAATTATCTGATTCAAATTTAGTGCTCTTGCTTTTCCAAAGATCAGTAAAATGGTTCAGAAGAGTCTCCTGAAAGGCAAGGTCACTGAGTTCTTACTGAAGTTAAAATATCAGGTACAATTGCTTGAAAAGGTATTTGGGAAATCTGCAAATCAGGAATCTTTCTGGGAGTACGAAGCAAATACTGTGACAAAACAGTATAAAAGATTACACAGAAATATTTAAATTATAACTACGCCCATTGGTAATAGAAACCACAAACACCTTCTTCAGAAAAGAAACATGCCCGTCTTCCTGTCAAAAATTGTAACACTCTGTCCGTAGAAATCACAATCAGTGTATATTCTGCCCAGTTACCACCTGCTGCTCACTTCCAATTTCCATCTCATTGAGAAAATATTAACAACCACATTCCAATATCATATACTATTTGTCAACATCCTGGATGCTCCCCAATTGTTCTTCACATGGCAAAGCATGGATACAGCCCTAGCGACACTAAATGAGGACATCCTTATGGCCAAGGAAGGAACTCCCATTTGGCAGCTCATACTACTTGACCTCTAAGTAACTTACAATGCAGTCACACTCATCTTCCTGTTGGATTGTCTCCATGACAAGGCTGGAATGGGACATTTAGCACTGGTACAAACTCAGTCATTCCTCTGGAATAGAACTCAAAAGTGTCGTAACAGGGAAGTGCTCCACTTTCTAAAGTGCCATCACTTACAGAAACCCTTTAGGAGCCATTTGCCACTGTCATCTTCAATATCAAAATGAGACTCCCCAGAAGTGGTGGTGAGACATCAGAGATTAAGCTGTCAACAATACACTGATAACACCCAGCTGCAATCAATACTATCACGAGGATGCCACCATGCCTAGAAGAGAGAAGCTTTTGACTGAAGGGTAGCTAGCTCACACACAATCTGGGCAAACTGAAGAAATTCTTCAAAGAACTAACCAGGGTCACTATGTCCCTTGCCTCCTGTTCTTCAAATTCCTGAGACCCCTCAGGGTCTTATTCTAAAAAGCACTTGGCTTAAAAAGACCAACTGGCATCAGTGAGAAAAATACCTTGCTAAAAAACCCCACTTCCTACTGTTAGAGGGGAACTGTAACTCAGTGTCTTTGGATCAATAAGTAGCATCAACTTTGATTGTCCAGGCTGTGCACAACATGCTTCTCACCTTATCCCTATGCACTGATCCCTCACTCGCTCCTAATCTGCTGCTGTTGATAGGTCAAAGCTTTTGTCCTGATCATCACAGCCATCAACAGGTCAGGACTTAGTGACATCAAAGACTACATTCCATCCACTATTCACCAAGATAGCAGTGCTCCTCTGGGACAATACAGTTCACAACGCCATGAGGAAGTAATTGACTAATAGCTCTCCAATGCACCTCCATACACCACAGTCCTGCCACCTTCAGGGTGTACTGCAAGACACTCCTTTTGGACAAAACTTTCCCATCATAACAAAATTAAGAGGTGAAGTGGACAAGGAACGAAGCTAAAGCAGAGAATTCTATACCAGGAAAGGGAGAAAAGCTAAAGTCTCTCTGAAAGACTTTAGGGACCTTGCTGTGAAGACCTAATTTATCTGTGCCATGCTCAGCAATATAAAAATCCCTAATAAAAAAAGAAAAAAAACTATAGATAAATCAGTTGGCCATACTCCATATTGATAAATCACTGTTCACACAATCTTTTACCTTCTGTTAAATAAGAGCCACCTGAAGGATCATAAACTCTAGAGTCTCTGCTCTGAAATCTTAAGTGGGAGTAGTAAAGTATGCAACAATAAGAGCATACTTAACTCTTTATATAGCACTTTTCATCTTCAAAGAGCTTCACATTATACAAAGTTGTCAAGGAAAGAGATCACAGCGGCAGAGATCTCAGTAATGAAATGAGGATTAATAACATGAAAACATAAAAATCTAGTGTTGTGATTTCCGAGAGTTCTTTCAACCCTTACACCTTGATTTTCCTAGTACATTTTTAGAGTTTGGAAGATTACTTTTGACAAAAAAGGGGGTTGCAGGGTCCTGAGCATTTCTGAAAATCTGGCCACTTAACTTAGGTAACTACATTGGAAATGAACTCCTGAAAATCCAGTTTTAGACCTTAAAATTAAGGCAGAGTTTGGTCAAAGGTGGGTGGTTTACAAAAAGCCTTGAAGCTCTTTCTCAGCTGCCACGTGAAACAGTTGGGTCTTGAATTCATTTTGCAAGCATAAATGCAGATGATCTTATGGATCAAAGATAGGAAAGTTGTGTCAAGGAAGGATCTACCTGGCTACAAGACTTTCGTCCTACTTTCTGTTGTATTGGAGAATCTCACAGAGAAGTAATTCAATACTGACTTTGCAAGTACTCAGACATCAGGTGCATTTCTGACATAACCTCGAAGGCTTTGGATTCATAAATCAAGGAGTATTGCACCCTGATTCATATATACATATTGGTTTTATTTTTCCATCAACACCACCAATTATACATAATATGAATCACTAAAGTATTCCTTGTATAAGCCACAAAAGTTAAGGTACAGTTAAACCTCAAAAGGTGTAGATATCCAATAAAGTGTGAACATTAGAAACAAAGGATCACCATTCCACTGGAAGATAAAACAGAAGCCAGAGTGTGATGGAGAAAACTCATAATGGATATAGCAAGGGAAATGTAGAAAAATCACTAGAAAAGAAAACTGCTTTTTTACCAAGGCCTACAGTGTTCTGATTTCAAGTTCACTAATGTGAAAATTTATGCTTAAAGATATTCCTATGGTATATGGCAACAAACACTTTCTATCAGCATCAACAGTAGCTTTGTATATTCTGCTCTACTTCCCTGATGGCTTAAAGAAACTGATCAAGAGTAGAGTTACACAGTGTCACACCACTGACAGCTTTCAGGAACTGTAGAATGCATATTTTATACTTCGGATACAGTTTTATCTTGGTACGTTAGGAGTTACAAGCAATACCATTTATCCTGCACAGAGAATATGCCGAAGCACTAAGCTGGTCCTTGGCAAGGAGGTGAATTTCATTCATGGGTTTAATACCTCTCTCATTGAACTCAGTGAGAACCCTTCCATCAATTTCAATGGCACTTGGTTCATCACTTTTACTGCAGCAAGGCATGAAGTTACTTGTGCAGTTCAGTTCAGTTCACAAATAAATGCACGTTACAAGAAAACCCCATGTTTGTTGCTCAGCTCAGAAAATGTGAAACAATAAAAGGGACAGGAGCCCAAACATAAAGCCACTGTCCAGTCAGGTTCAAACAGAAAAATCTCCAATTCAAGCAAATATTTAGTTTATAAGATCTTGAGAGTAAAGTCTGTGCTTAATAAAAATCATTGTGTAAATGGGGTGGAGATTATTGAGTTACACAAACATGAGCAGAGAGAGACACTTGTGTCAGCCTTCAATACCTGGTGGGCTGGGGGAAAACTGGGTTCTCAGGCCCTGAGCCTGACCTGCCTATTCCAGGTGTCATCAGGCAGCCTGGGTTAGGATGGACCAAGCTGATTGCCTCCTATGTGGTTTTGTTCCAGCCCCACTCTTCCCCACCCTCATCAAGTATGAATCTCCTATGATGCCAGGGGTATGCTGATTGCAAAATTTTGTCTGGAGGCTGGAGGGATTTCTCCGTATAGCAAAACAGGAAAATGGCTGGGTGGGTTTTTTCCATCTCCCATCCAACATCCAAGATGTCCAGTTTTGGGGGTTACAGAATTGCATTTGTTGCAACTTTGGCAGGTTCCAGTGTGGTTGGTTGGTGTTTCGTGCATGCAGTGGTTTTTTTATTATTATTTTTTTTTTTTAAGTCTGATGTGAAGACCTTGTAAAGCCAGTGGGCTTCCTGGGCATGGGCCCCAGACACAACATGGTGTGGTCAGGGTGTCACTGCTATGTTCTGCATGTCAAGGAATTTCCCATTTCACACCTCTCTGCTTCTGGTAAAGAGGTAGGGAGTGAACTGCGTGTCTGGTTTCCAGCCAGGACCCTACATAAGCTGGAACGGGTAGAGGGACGGTGCCCTTACACCCACCCTCAGGTTTCTACAGAATAGAACCAGCCAAGCCTCCTTAAATTCCACACTGGAACAACCCTGCTGGGTTATCTCAAGCAATGATTCCTCATTGGTTAATAAAGTTGCTGACTCCACATTTAAACAGATACTGCTGGGCATCTCATTGTTTCTCTTCTCACATCAAATTATCCCTCTGCAGAGAGGGACAGCATAAAACCTAAGTATCATTTGTGAATTTTACACTCCATTGCACAGCTCTATCAACCCCACTCAGATACTAATCCCAGGTTTCCTTAAATTAGAGATCACTTATTACGCCCAACTGTACAGTGGTTTTATGAGAGAACAATTTTCCACTACAGACTAGCTTGAATCTATTTCACTTCTTGACTTTGGAAACTTCTTATATAAACATCATTTATAATGAACAGCGTTGCTTCTAAAGTCTAAAATGGTTTCTACAATCTAGAATGAAGCAGACTTTTTCTATTAGAAGGCAGCTACTGTTTGCACAAGGCACACATATGACTAGATGAGCAACTTTCCAGGTGGACAGTTTGAATTCAGGCTAATTAAGAAATCATATTCTTTGCTACCAAGGTATCATTTTGTAGCTTTTACCTTTTCATGTAGCAGCAGTACTTTTTGGGGAGTGGCCAAATAATTTACCCAGAGGTGAACACATTTTTAAAAGTAGTGCACTATAAAACATCCTTCACATTAATAGAGGGCAATCTGAATTCAGACACAATCCACTCAGTGTGACAGTCACAACTTTGCATAAAACACTGAACCATTCTTACTGAGCATACTCATAAGAACATGACTTCAAGTTCAGTATCTCAGCTGCTATTCATTAATCATGCCACTATGTTCAAAGGCTAGTCTCTTGCAGAAAGAGCTGCTGGTTTTAGTCATTTGATTTGTTTCCTCCTTGGTGCTGACAGCAGCAGTGTGAAGCATGCTTGCATAACAATGGTTCTATCATGTATTCCATGCACGGAAAGGTAGGACCATCACATACATTATGAATGGAAGGCAGTAAGGATGGGGAAGGGACAATTTATGCCCTAAAATACCTGCATGCTGTCCAAGGTGTTCTGGGTGAAGTGAAAAGCAATAAATTGCAAACAAGACACAGTAAACAAAGAGATGTGAAGTAAATAAAGAAATAAAATACAGTTTTGAACATTTTTTTAAACATTTCAGAACAAAATATACCAAGAAACAGTTAACACATATAAAAAACATGCATTAATGCAAATCACACTGTAGTTCATTTCAGAAATCAATACTGCTGGTGATCTTGAATCTCAAATGGCAGGTTAAAAAAAACAAAACGGTAAAACGAATAGTGAAATTCAAAATAAAAAAGGCCAAGAAACTTTGTTTGATGGGTTATGCAAATCAGAGGTAGTAGACAAATCAGGTAAACAGGAATTTTGATTGGCTTTCAAGGCATATATTTATCATTTGCCTGCTTTGTTTCCACTTATTTCCCCTTGTATCATATACTTTCCAGAAGGCACTCTATTTTTTTTAAATCAATTTTTATTTATATGATAATAATGTGGGTATATAAGAAAAGCTTTTCCTGTGGAGAAATGCACATTTTTAAAAGGAATAATAAATAAATAAATTAACCAGAATCATCATCTGTTCAGGACCACAACACCAAAATGTTCTGTCTTCCATCAATACATGGGCAGTGGGTGCATGGATGGAAGATAAAGTTACGCACACACAAGAAAGGTAAGACAATAACATATCTTTTTCTCCCCAAAACACAGTGCCGACATACTTTACCAAATACCAGCAGCCAACCCATTTATGGATATTATATATTTCTGATGAGCTTATATATTATTAAGTGGTTATTAATTCATAGTGATTTATGTGATATTTGTCTCAGGCAGAAAAGAACAGTTTGTTGCCCATCACTGCCAACCTATTGTGGATGAAATAGATGTGAAGAACAACAAAAAGAAATCTGGCTGCAATTGGAATGCTATTTTGCTATTTCATGTATGCTGTCTTACATATGTTACGCATCCAAATGCTACAAATAACACTAAAGGAAGCTAAAAGAAAACCAGACTATGTAGTGACCAGTATTGAAATTAACTGAGAGGCATGGCTTGTCTCAGAGACTTATTCATAGTACCCAAATATATTAATGATATAGATCTCCATGATCTTCTCAGCAACTTTCAGCTAGAAATTATGAGATGCTGAACCCCTTTGACTGCTATGGAAGTCCATATGGTCACTTAGTTGAGCTTGCAGAAGGTGTCCTATGCTTTCAAACATCAACCACTGACTTCAACCATCTTTTTACCACCAGGCTAGCAGACTATACTTCTACTAAAGCTAGGTGGGAAACAGTTTTCCTATCCTGGGCATTTTCTGAGCTTTGTAAAGTTTTCCTCATTCTTAATTAGGACAAAATGACAAAATAAAATCTTGAATTTTTTTTAACAAACAAAACTCAAACAATTTTTTTTAGTTCAGTTGAATTGAAATGTTTCATTTGGATTTTGACTGTCAGATTTTCAACACTATAATTAACTTAAATTTTAAAATAAAAAACATGTTTAGAACAGTAAAAAACCCAGAATTTTACATTTGAACAATTTCAGCACTTTGTCCCTCCAAAACTTTTCTCAAAACTGGAAGATTATCAACATTGATGCTTTCCTGCATATAATTTCAGTTTCAACAAACTGAAATTTTATGAATAAAAAGTGCACTCTCGAAAAATTCTTGACCAACTCTAATTTCCTCTGCCTTTTGTTATTTGCCTTGGACCAGTATACGATTATGGGCCATCTTGCACACCAAATCAATCAGGCTGGATGGTTAAAAAAAAAGAAAAAGGTTATCACAGTAGGGGAACATAACAGTGTCCTAGCCTCTTTCAACCTGTGAACATTTAATCTGGATGAATAAATCATATCATGGGATTCATATTAAATTTAAACTTTACCTACAAGATCATAAATGGCACCAAAGTTACCACAAAACTGTAATTCTCCCTCAGGCAGAAAACCTTTCTGGGTTTTGTCTTGCTCCAGATGAATTTAATTGGAGTCTTTATTTGTTGTGTTGGTTTTATACACAAAATCAAACCACTATGTATTTTTGTGCAGTTAATGATTGAATCACAAGGCCTTTCCCGTGGACCAATAACCAGTTTGAAGGAATGAAGGTCTCAGATGCAGTGTTCACAAGCCCAGTCATTTATTAATATCCAGGAAATGTCCTGTGCCAAGGTCATAATTGCTATGATGTGTTGTTAATAGGGCAAATACAGATTTTTTTTTTTAAAAGATTTCCCTTTTCCTCTACTCTCCTCCTCTTGAATGGTAGGCACATTTTTACAGTATTTATGATGAAATATGTAAAAAGCTTGACAAAGTAAAAACAAAACAAAACAAAGGGCCCCGTGACACTCAAAGACTAACTAATTTATTTATAGCAAGAGCTTTCATGGAGAAAATCCCACTTTGTCAGATGTTTTGAAGCTTTTGAAAACTCATGGGATAAATAAATCTGTTAGTCTTTAAAAGTACCACCAAATTCCTTGTTTGTTTTACCTTTTCCATAAACTGTTTTGATCTGAAAACTGACCTATTTGCAATGGAATGATGGAAAAGAAATTATAAAATCTATACAATAGCACTTCTCATTCATAGATACCAAAACAGTATACAAATGAAGGTAATATTATCTTTATTTTATAGGTGCCAAAACTGAAGCATGGAGACATGAAGTTCTGGGTAGTAAGAGAACACAGGGTTCCCGGACTCTCAATTCAGCACCTTAGTCATTGGATCATAACTATAACCTCTAGAGCATAAATTAGTTAAAAATGAAGACAAATATCTACCCATAACCCACAACAGCCTGTTAGAAGCAATCGTGGTCTTATGCTACTATAATGAAAAAGGAATTGGTATAACAGCGACAAGCATAAAAGATGGCTTTCTTACCTCTAGCAGTTGAACTGCACCTTCATGTTCTTTCTTGGCTTCAACCTGAGCCTTTTTTACAATCAAAAAAAAAAAAAAAAAAAAAAAAGAGGAAGAAATCAGGTTATTCAGTCATGTTGCATTCAGTTTGCACTACAATAAAACATAAAGGAAGATTATTCACCTTGTGCAATAAATGGAGTTCTGCAAGATGAGTGTCCCCGTGGGTGCCCCACTATTGGTGTGTGCGCATCCACGTGCATGCAGATCAGAGACTTTAGTAGCAACACTTGCTGTGCCACACATGCAGCTCAGGAATCTCGTACATGGTCTTGTGTGCCTTTTGCAGCGCATGTGGCTCTGACTCCCTCAGTTCCCTCTCTAACTGGAAGCTGGTTCCAAAATAGAAAGGGGAGGAGGGACGGATGTGGGGTACCCACGCGGCCACTCATGTTGAAGAACTCCAGTTACTGGATAAGGTGAGTAACCTTCCTTTCTACCTTCAAGAGATGAACCTGTGGATGCCCCACAGTTGGTGACTACAAGCAGTACCCTCATAGGGAAGGAGGAACTTTGGAATAAGTATTATCAATGGTGAAAAGAACTCAAGGTACCACTGCCATGTCTTCTCATGCTAATTAGTCAATAGCATAATGTTTTATAGAAGTATGCACAGAGGACCATGTTGCTGTTTTGCATGTTTCGGTAATCAGTACGTTTTTGAGAAAAGCCATGGGGCAGACATGTCTTTGGTTGAATCCGTCTTTATATGAGATGGTGCTGAGATGTTTGACAATTTGTGACATTCATACATGCAGCCGGCAATCCATTTTGAAAGTCATTGATTTGTGATGGTCTTTCCTTTACATCTTTCAGCTATGGCCACAAAATCTGTTGGCAGATCTAAATTTTTTTATTTTAATCTGTCTAGGTAGAAAAGGAGGGCTCATCTGATGTCCAGTGTGTGAAGAGCATGTCACATGAGGACTGGAATGCGGCTTTGGTGAAAATGCAGGTAAGTGTATTGGTTCAGTTAGGTGAAAATGTGAATATACTTTTGGTGTAAATTTAGGATGTGCTCTTACTGTAACTTTGTCCTTGTGAAAGATAGTCAAAGGAGGATCAGCCATAAGTGCTCCTATTTCACTTACACACCTTGCAGAAGTGATAGCTACAAGGAATGAGACCTTCATGGATAGCTGTAGAAGTGAACACTTTCCTAGAGGTTCAAAATGGGGTCTAATGATACCTTTAGGACAAGGTTCAGGTCCCATAATGGAGCGGTTTGTCATATTTCTGGATATTTTGGATACTTAGGAGGAAGTGTTTTATCACAGGGTCAGTAAAAAGTGAAAGATTCCCTAGTCTGCCATGAAAGGCGTTTATGGCAGCAAGGCAGACTTTCAATGATGTTAATGAGAGACCTGTGTCTTAACTGCAGTAGATAATCAAGGAGATTATGGATGGAAGCCATTTGGGCAAAACGTTCAGATTCAGGCGCCAATAAGAGAATCTACACCACTTTTGCAAGTAAGTGTTTCCGGTGGAAACTTTACCACTGCTCAGTATGACATGTTTTACTCATTCAGAACAGTGTAATTCCTCTTTTTAGAACCATGGAGGAATCAAACTGTCAAATGCATCTTGTGTAGACAGGGACGCATGATTAGTCCATTGTTCTGACGAAGGAGGTTTAGATAGAGTGGTAGAATTATCACTGTTCTTCTTGGACATGTTGTTCAGTAACATGAACCAGGTTTGTCTGGTCCATGCTGTGGCTATCGGTATGACTGCTGCTTTGTCTCTGCATATTTTCAAGAGTGTCTTCATTATCAGGGGAAATGGTAGGAAGGCAGAAAGTATTGCCTTGATCCAAGGGAGGAGGAAGGCGTCTCCCATTGAGTGTTTCCCTTTTCCTGCTCTTGAGCAATAAAGATTTCATTTTTGGTTTTGGAATGTGGCAAAGAGGTCCATCATTGGTAACCCCATTGCTGAAAAATGTCTTATTACTTCTGAGTGAATTTCCCATTCATGTTGTGGGGAAAAGGATCTGCTGAGCCAATCTGCAGTAGTGTTTTGGATGCCTGGTATAGACAAGGTGGAAACCATCACACTGTTGTTTATGCACCATTGCCAGAGTTTTAGTGCTGCTGTCTGTAGAGAACTGGATCCAGTCCCGCCCTGTCTGTTTATATAAAACATACATGCGGTGCTGTCTGTAAGAATCCTTACATGCGGGTAGGTAAGGTACTGCCCAAAGTGATGGCACACATTATGAACTGCTTGAAGCTTGAGTAGGTTTATATGTAAGGTGGTCTCATAAGGTTGTCTCGTTGTCCCTGTGCAGACAGGACTTGTAGATGAGCACCCCATCCCATGAGTGATGCATCTGCAGACATCATCAGTGAGGGTTCATTTTGAGAGAATGGTATGCCCTGCATGAGCTTTATGGGGCCATGCCATCATCTCAATGATCCCTTGCTTTCCACTGGTAAGGAAACTGTCTTGTGAGTTGAATGTTTGTATCCCTTGTAAACTTTCTGTAACCATAGTTGGCGAGGACACATGTGGAGATGTGTGTATCTGACTGCTTGAGTGGCAGCTGCCATATGGCCTAATAATTAAAGGCATTGTAACGACTGAACCAAGGGAGATTTGGAAACTGCCTCCACCAGTTGTCCTCTAGTGTCAATCCCTGTGTTGGTAAGAAGGCCCTTGCTTCGTGAGTGTCAAGATGTGCTCCTATGAAGTCTATCATCTGTGTGGGCTTCATGGTAGATTTCTTTAGGTTTATGAGAAGACCAGACTTTGGAATAGCTTCACTGTATACATGAGGTCCCAAACAGCCTGATCTTGGGAGTATGACTTTATGAGGCAATTGTCTAGATATGGAAAGATGGTGATCCCATTTCCAGATAAGCATACTGCAACGACTGCAAGAACTTTGGAGAAATCACTCGGAGCTGTGGAAAGACCAAATAAAAGGACTGCATATCCATAGTGTTCTTGAACTATGACAAACCTGAGTAATCGTCTGTGAGCTGGGTGTTTGGATTTATGAAAATAGATGTCTTGTAGATCAAGAGCTGTAAACCAGTCACTGGATTCTAGAGCAGGTAACATAGAAGACAGGGTAACCGTATGGATTTTTTGCAGTTTTACATATCTGTTCAGCTTTCTGAGATCAAGTATGGGTCTCAGACATCCTGCTTTCTTTTGAATTAGGAAATAGGAAGAATAGAAGCCTTTTCCCTTGCATTGTCTGGGGACTCTCCTTACTGCTCCTTTTTCCAGGAGGTGACTTACTTCTTGTTGGAGGAGATGGTCCTGAGTGATGTCCCTGAAGAGGAATGGGGAGGGGTGGTTGGGAAAAGGTTTTGAGGTAAATTGGATGCTGAAACCTGTATTTATTAATGTTAGGACCCATCTTTTCATAGTTATTGCAGCCTGAGAGTGATAGAAGGGCTGTAGCCTGTTCTGGTAAAGTAGGGAGTGTGTATGCTCTCAATATCCAAGTTCAGATTTCAGACTCTTGACCAGGTTTTCAAAATGGTTGTTTGGATGTGGGTTGCTGTTGTTGGGCAGGTGGTTGATTGTTTGGGCATCTGCAGCACTGTTGTTGCTGCCTGCCTCATGATTGATCCTGTCTTCTAGTCTGATGTCTGAAGGGATATTGGTACTGATATCTAGAGTTGTAAGGTTGATATCCGTAAGAACGTCTTCTGGTAGCTAGGGTACAGATTACAAAGTTTCGGAGGGCGCTCTGGAATCTTTTAAGGTGTGCATTACTTCATCAGTCTTCTCTGAAAATAGCTCCTTCTTATCAAATGGCAGGTCTTTGATTATTGCCTGTAGGGGGTTTGGAAGATCAGCTCAGTGTAGCCAAAGGGCATCGTAGGACAACTCCACTGGCCATTGTACATGCTACCATGTCCACCACATCAAGAACTGCTTGCAGTGCCATTCGGGATATGAGCTGGCCTTCGCTTATGATTGAATGAAATTGTTGTTTCTTTGCCTCTGGAATGTAGTCAATAAAATCTGCCATTGTTAAATAGTTAGAATGATAATTTGCTAATAAAGCACTGTAATTCACCACTCTGAGTTGTAGCATGGATGACATATATACCTTGCACCCAAGGAGATCCATTTTCTTATCATCTTTGTCATGTGGGGTGGATCTATTGAGTTGTTGTTTGGCTCTGTGATTAGTGGCCTTGACCCCCAATGACAGAGGAGATGAGGTCTCCAGAATCTCCCCCTCTTCTGCAGGTTCCTGGATATCTTGTGGAGTAGCTACCAGTTCCAAAGGTTTGCTTGTGTGTGCTGGCTCACTTGTTGGTCTATGCTCTTTTGAGGTGGACGGTCTACAGTAACAGCTGGAGTATGGGGACCAAGGTTCCCATCCTTGCCAGTAATGACAGTGATAGTCTGGAAAGGGTCCAAAATGTGGGGACCTTACCCAATGACAAGGAGGTAAATCTCAATAGTAGAAATGGTATGGGTCAAGATCTAGCTCTAGACTGGACAGATGCTGGCTGAGGGGAAAAAAGTGACTCCGTGGTCATCTATATCCTTGTCAGATCAGAAAGAAATTGATGAGATCATACCCTCTTGCATGAAAAGAGAGGGGGGTCTGTTGTCCAGGGAGAAAGAGCATGGAAGAGATGATGCAGCATAGTCTTCCTCAGATGAGTGCCTCTTTCTCTTCTCAGTATGTTTACGGATAACCATGGGGTCTGGTTCCAGGATCAGTTCCAAGATACCTGGCTCCATCTCAGTCTGTGTGGACACTGTGGGAGTACTAGTTGGTTCCAGCTAACGTAGAACTGAAGGTGCAGTGGAAGATGGTTCTGAAGGACAGCCGAGAGTCTGCTGTCGGCCCCAAGGATTGAAGCGGTACCAACGGTTGTTTTGGTGCCCATGGTCCCAAGAGCATTGAAACAGTCTTTTTATGGCTGATCTTATGCTGCTGTTCTGTGGCCAATAATGGCCGTTTAATAGGTCTCACAGACACTGTACTGGAGGGACCAGGAGCCTCATAGGTATGAGATAGAGTAGGAGATGAGGCAGGAATTTTCCTCTTTTTCCTGGAATGTTTTGGAGGGGTTGCGTGCCTCTTTGATAGTTGTGGAGAAAGGTGTCTCGGGCCCGAGTCAGAAGACGCCGGAGGGACTTCTCCATTAGGAGCAGCTTGCAGTGGAGGTCTATATCACGCTGGGCTCTGTAGCTAAGATTCTGATACCAGGAGCACATCTGTGAAATGTGCTCTTCTACCAGGCATTATATGCATACAGTATGTCTGTCAGACGCTGGCTTCACGTCTCAACAGGATTCACAACATTTAAAGCTGGGTGAGCCGGGCACGTTTGGGTACGACGAGAAAAAGACTTTTTTTTAGGTGAAGAGAAAAAGAAAACACGAAGGTATGAAAAGAGAAAAAAGGACTAGGCAATGGAACTAGGCTTATGAGGCAGAGAAGTGATGAAGTGTAAGGAGAGGTTATGTTCCATGTAACACCATGGACAATTAGAGGGAACTGAAGGAGTCAGAACCGCACACACCACAAAAGGCACAAAAGACTCCTGAGCCACGCCCAAGGCACAACAAGTGCTGCTAGTAAAGTCTCAGATCTGTATATGCGTGGATGCGCACACACCAACTGTGGGGCCCCCACAGGGAAATCTCTCAAAGAAGAATTACAGGTTTGCCTGAATGTGATACTTTAAATTTATACTTTTTACAATCTTGAATTCAGATTAAAATATAAGTAATTCAAGATTAATACCAATGAATACATACGGCTATGTCTACACCTAAAACCTTAATTCAGACTTTCTTAGTCTGAACTAAGTAGTTTGAAGTAACTGCTAGTTCGATCTAAGCAGTTAGTTCGGACTAACCAGCCAAACTAACTAGTTCGAACTAAGCTTTGGCTAGTTCGAACTAAAAATTTTTTTTCGTTTCAACTAGCCAAAGGCTAATGTAGACAAGATTCAAACTAGTCCAGACTAAGCTTGCTTTGTCCTGACTAATTTGCTGGTTTAGACATAGCCAATGAGAATTGTACAGTTAATTTAATAATCAAAGCCAGCACTATATGGACTGTTAACCCAGCCAAATGCCATTGATGGGTCTGAATCAAAGTCCATTGATGTTAATGAGGGCCAGATCTGGCAAAACACTGAAAACACTGGCCCCTCACCAACACCTCGAGTAGATGCTACATGGCAGACCTCTTAAAAATTCAAAGAACAAAATAAAATGGCTGATTGTCTTTATCTGTGTGTGAATTAAAAATTGCATTAATATATTAATGTTTCATCAAAATGCTGTATGAAATTTAATTCTGATTAGTGAATTTGATGTATAAAATGTTGTAATCTTAATGACTGGATCTTAACATTCAAACAAAAAATGTTAACTAAAATCAGCTAATAAAGCTATTTTCAACTGGGAGTGCATGATTATTAAAAAAGAAACCTGATAAATGGCCATTAAAATTAGTCAAATTATGTGACAAAAACTGTTTTCAACAATACATTTTGTGCTACAGGAGTTAAATGAAACAGAATTTTGCTGCAGTGAGGAAGGGGATGAGCAATTATGCAATGACAGTGAACTCAATAGTTTAAAAACCGGGAATATTAAAATTTGTTTTAATGGGGCTGTTGCTGATGAAAAAATGAGCATTTCATTATAAGAAGATATGGAAAATTAATTAGTGAAATAGACTGAAAACAATATTTAAAAGTAAGGCCTGAAGGATATGACAGCTAAAAAGTGAAGAAAAATTTCTGCCACCAGCAATTCAAAGAGAAAATGTAGACATTTATGTGCATAAATGTGTTTAGTCTTGGAATTGAAATCCAGAAACTACAGTTTTGGTCCTATTCAGCAAAGCACTTTGGCACCTTAATATGTGTAACACATTACATTTATAAAGGACTATTCAACTATTAGCCAAGTAATACTGTGAAATTCAACTAAAACATCAGTTTTAGTATTTCATGACTATTATCCCAGGTTATACAAAACTACAGTCTGAATTCACTTCTTTAATCAATGGGTTTAAAAATGCTCAGAGCACTTGGACAAGGCTAATTTGAGTTTCTGGGTCCTTATAAACTAGGTCACTACAACTATCATTTTACAGTGAAACGGACAATTTTAGGAGACATAGTGAAAACTCTACTCTGGGTTTACAATAAATTGAATGAACTATACAAGGCTTTTGGTGGGGGGGGGAGGGTAGCGGTGTGTCGGCGGGGAAGAGATGTGAGGAGAGGGATGCAGATAGTGTTATGGTTACTTCAACTCTTCTTATATTTGGGAAGTTTACCCAAGCTAACATTACTCGCAACCTTAAAAAAATAATGTTCACTGGGGTAACTACTCAAATGCGGGAGAGGCTAAGTCATAGAATCATAGGGTTGGAAGGGACCCCACGAGGTCATCTAGTCCAACCCCCTGCCAAAAAAAGCAGGACCACTCCCATTAGATCATCCCACTCAGGGTTTTGTCCAGCTGGGACTTGAACACCTCCAGAGATGGAGATTCCACCACCTCCCTAGGCAACTTATTCCAATGCTTCACCACTCGCCTAGTAAGGAAGTTTTTCCTAATATCCAGCCTGGACCGCCCCAGCTGTAACTTGAAACCATTGCTTCTCGTTCTGCCCTCTGTTACTACTGAGAACAGTCGAGCTCCCTCCTCCTTGGAGCAACCCTTCAAGTAGTTGAAGGTTGCTATCAAATCCCCCCTCAGTCTTCTCTTCTGCAGGCTAAATAAGCCTAGTTCCTTCAGTCTTTCTTCATAGGGCTTGTGCTCCAGCCCTTTGATCATTTTGGTTGCCCTCCTCTGGACTCTCTCTAATTTGTCCATGTCCTTTTTGTAGTGGGGAGCCCAAAACTGGACACAGTATTCCAGATGTGGCCTCACTAGTGCAGAATAGAGGGGAATGATCACATCCCTTGATCTGCTGGTAACACTTCTTCTGATGCAGCCCAGTATGCCATTGGCCTTTTTGGCAGCAAGAGCACACTGCTGACTCATGTCCAGCTTCCCATCCACCATGACTCCCAGGTCCTTTTCTCCAGTGCTGCTATTTAGCTGATCACTCCCCAGCCTGTAGCAGTACATGGGGTTTTTTCGTCCCAAGTGCAGGATTTTACACTTATCCTTGTTGAACCTCATGAGATTCCTCTTGGCCCACTGCTCCAATTTGTCTAGGTCTCCCTGAATCCTGTCCCTGCCCTCTAGGGTGTCTACCGTTCCCCCCAGTTTTTGAAGGTTTTATTTCACACTGTAAAATAAGTAAATATATTCTGAATGATCCTTTTATTGACACCTGAATTGACACCCTCCTTAAGCCAGAAGGGGGTGCTCTAATTCAAGATGTAGGTTTTTCATGTGGCCATTAAAGATCCTAGGATATTAGTGTCCTTGCCAAATTGCAATTTTATAGTCTGTCTACCTAAGCAATGCCTACATCTTCATTTGTACTTCCTGTCTTAAACTGTTGTGGAGGACTCCTGCACACTGTTCAATAAACGCTGTGTTCCACACCAGAGGTGGTGGTACTTTATTTCTCTTTCCTGCATGCCAGGGCATTTTTGAGGATTAATTAACATTTGTGAATGGTCCTCATTTGAAAGGTGCTAGAGCACAATGTTCTGTGTGGGAGAAAAACGAACAAGTCCTGTGGCACTTAAAGACTAACCAATATATTTGTGGTTTTTCTTTATGTCCCACAGGACTCCTTGTTTGTTTGCTTTACTGAACTAGACTAATACGGCTACCCCTTTGGATCGTTGTATGGGAGGTGTGCCTGAGCCAGGGCTTCTAGTAACATCAACAGGGAGAAACAGGTGGGAGACAGGGAGTCAAGAGAAGATACTGCGGCGTGTGGTTCAACTCCCTCAAATAACACACTTACGCACAAGTGTTCTTCACTGTAAAGGGGAGAGGAGAGAGAGAGAGGTAGGAAAGGAGGGAGGGAGAAAGGGGTCTAGCACAGAATTGTGTTTTGTCCTGCCAATCACAGATTTAGTTGTCTGTGTCTGATCAGGGAAAGCCACAGGCTTTTAAGAAACCTCAAAGGAATCTGTAGCAGTCAATTTCCTGCTAACCTCATTTTATCTCCTTTTCAGTTTTCATTGTAAACTTTAATGTTGTTTGCTCCAGATTTGTGAATCCATCAAAACCTTCTGTTAACCATTATATGGGGCAGGCAAGAAACACCAGTGTGACACACTGGCTTTACTAGGTTCCTATACTGCTTACTTCCAAACACACACACCAATGTAAACAATTGCTATTAGCTCCGGAGGACAAGGTTTTCCCATGCCCTTTCCAGTATAATGGCTTAAAACCCCCACTGACATAGATCAGTGCACCTGAACTAATGTCACTGAATCTGACCCATTGTCTACAAAGGTCTGAAGGTAGTCTCATTAATGACACCAGAAAGACTCTTTCTGCACTGCATGGGAGTTGGACCAGACACAAAAACACTGAAGAGGACATATACCCAGACTGCATGTTAATCGGTTACAATGACTGCAACGTCTGCTTTGGCATTCATAAATATAGTCATATTTCTTCTTCTCCTATAATAATGTCTTCTTGTTCACATCTGATAATATAATGATTCCTAGAGTTTCTGGAAGCATATGATAACAGGTACCAGAAACCTGTGCATTATCAATTGTCACAAGTTTAATAAATCTATCCAAAACACAAGCTCTTGATAAATGATTAGGAAAACTGCATCAATAGTTATCTCCCCCTTCCATTGCAGAGGCTCATAATAAATTTTGCTAGTGAAGCACTGTCTTATCTGATTCTGCATCATCATAAGGTCTGGATTAACAATATTAAGTTCTTCTTTTTGGAGAGCAAAGGACTAGGCAGGCACAGAATAATGTGGAGAAAAACATACATACATGTGGAAAGACTTACTATTCCATCAAAACAGCACAATATGGAGGCCAGAAAACAACAGTTATCAGTTTCATTTAATGGGGACACTATGTATCTCATCATATTAAAATTACTAACATGTTAATCTATCACTCTACCACATTACTACCCAGGCATTTTGGATGTCTTTTACTGTGCCTACCTAAAGCAATTAGTTATATGCAAGAGATAAGGGCACGAGGTAAACCTAGTGAAAGCCTATGAGACAACTGTAAAGGTTAGCTCAGGTTTGGAATGAGAGCGAGTACCGAACCTTCAAGAAGTCAGAGTGAAGCCCTAATGCTAACCTCTGTTACTTTAGATGCCTTTTCTAAAACTGTCTTTCAGTGCCTAGAACATCCTTCCTGTTCTGGTCAATTCATCTAGGCACTTCTATGGCCCCCACTATCATACAGCCCAAGACTCACAATTTATTAAGGTGGTTATTTTCAAAATGCTCCTGTGAGGCATTAGCTCCATTTTAGAGACTGGGAACTGATGCACACATCAGATTTTGAAAGGTATTTAGATCCCTAAAGATAGACAGACAGACTCCTAGTCAGACTTTCAAGAGCACTAAAAACGGTCAGGCAATTAACTGCCATTGCCATCAATATGCTTAGGCACTTTCAAAAATATCACTGGGTGCCAAAATACTTTTTGAAAACCTGCCCCAAATGGACTAAATGATTTACCAAAGGTCCCACAGGATATCTATGGGGCAGCAAGGAACTGATCCTAAGCCTACTGAGTGTCAGATGAGCACCTGAACCACTGAACCTCCTGATCTTTCCGGTTTGCCAAACCAGTCTCTCTCACTTTTGCATCTCTACAGAATGCTCACTTTAGCATTATAATTATTTGCATTATGAAGATGATAGAAGCCTCAACCCAAATTGAGCCCCCTTCTGCTAGGTTCTATATCTACTCATAGTTAAAGAGCATCTCCACCCCAAATAAAAAAGCCATCCGTGCCCTCTGGATTTCAATCGTATTTCATGTACCATATAAATCTATGTTGTGATTACTATTAATGAACATGTTAAGTTGTCCGGAACCTGTGTAATGAAAGACACTGGAAAAGAGAAGCTATGAATCTCTATTAAATTACAAAGGAGAACATTTGAGTCTAACTGAAGTATGATAAATGAGTCAACTATTGATACTCAAGAAAAGATGGTGGCAGATCATCAAATCTGAGCAGAGAACTCTTTGAACAGCTGTCATATGTGAAAGGAAAACAGTGTTGTTTTGAGAGACTTCAATCTGGGAGACATTTTCTGGAATCTCAGGCAGCCAGAAGTATATAATCATTAAATGTTGCCAAGATCCAAAGGGGCAACCTTGTTAGTCTAGTTCAGTAAAACAAACAAGGAGTCCTGAAGTGGGATTCTCTCTCATGAAAGCTCATGCAACAAATACATTTGTTAGTCTTTAAGTGCCATGGGACTCCTTGTTTGTTTGTTATAATCATTAAAGTTCCTAAAAATTCTAGATGATAATTCTTTAACAAAAAGCACTGCAGCCAACCTTAAGTAACTATTTTGAACATCATCATGACCGCTATAGATAAATTACACTGGACTGGAAGCTGGTTGCTTAAGGACCAGCAATCACAACATAATTGCATTCAATATAGGCAAACAGGACAGTCACAACCAGTAACGTGTACGTTTCGTGTTTCAAAAGTGGTAATTTCCCCAAACTGAGAGAAATTATCAGAAAAATTGATTGGGATGAAATGTTTGGTCAGAAAAAAACAATGAAAATTAGGACTTAAGATATTTATTAACAGGCTAAAAAGCAACAATTCCATAGTCAAGAAAGCTGAAAAGTTTGGCTAAAACCTATTCTGGCTCAGTGATGAAGAGAAGGCAGAATTAGAAATAAAAAGCAATATAAAACAGATGGAAAAAGGAGTTGGAAGTTCAGAAACTTGATAAGGGAAACTAAGGACAGCAAGGAAAACTCCATGGCTGGCAGAACAAACAACAACAAGGTATTTTTAAGTACATTAGGAACAAAAGGAATCTTGGCACTAGTAAACACCCATTACTACATGGAGATGGTAGAATTGTTAAAAATAATTCAGTAGAAGTCTGCAAGAGAAGTGTTCACTAAATAGTTCTGTTCTGTATTGGGTAAAAAAGAAGAATTTTATGATATAAGGATAATGAGATGCTTCTCAGTCCATTAGTAACTCAGAAGGACATTAGACAAACCAGTGAGAGAGAAACATTTTTAAATCAACAGATCTAGGCAGCATTCAGCCAAGAGTCTTCAAGAAGGTGAATGAGAAGACCTCTAGCCCACTGATGTTATTTTTAAAAAATATTCTTATAATACCAAGGAAATCCAGAAGACTGAAAGAGCACTAATACTGTGCCAATCCTCATAAAGGACAATTGAGATGACCTAGGTAACTAGAGCGATTATCATGACTTTGCTTGTGAACAAAAATAATGGAAAAGTTGTTCTGGGATTCAATTGATAAAGTATGTGAATATAATTAATGCCAGCCAACAGGGATTTATAGAAAATAAGAGGCATCAAACAAACGTGATTTCATTCTTTGGTGAGATGACAATTTGGCTGATAAATGCACACATATTATATATTTAGACATCTGTAAGGACTTTGACTTGGCACCACACCACATTCTGACTAAAAACTGCGCTATACAATAGGAACAGAGCACATTCTAAATGTTTAAGAGTTGGCTAACCAACAGATTTCCAAAATAGTTGCCAGTGGAGAATCATCAAAAGGGGGTGGTTGCTGGTGGATTTTCACAGGGATAGGTACCATTTTCAATGCTATTAAACATTTTGGAGAAAGCCCAGAGAAGAGCCATACAAATGACTCAAGTTCTAGAAAACATGATCTATGAGACAAGGCTAAAAAACTGAGTTGTTTAGTCTGCAGAAGAGAAAACTGAGGGGGGACATGTTAACAGTCTAAGTACGTAAATTGTTGCTACAAACAGGAGTGTGATAAGTTGCTCTCTTTTACCACAGAGGACAGGACAAGAAGTAATGGGTTTAAATTGCAGCTAAAGAGATTTAGGGTAGACATTAGAAATAACTTTCAAAATATTAGGATAGTTAAGACTAGAACAAATTACCTAGAGAAGCTGTGGAATCTTCTTCATCTGAGGTTTTTAAGAACAAGTCAGATAAGCATCTATCAGAGATCTTCTAGTTAATATTTAATCTTGCCTCAGTTTGGGGGACTGGGGTAGATGACTTAACAAGGTCTTTTCCAATCCTACATGTCTATGATTTTAATGAATGATCTGGAAGTAAATACAAAATCAGTGCTGATAAATTTTGCAAACAACAAAAAAGACTGATGCCCTTGTAAATAATGAGGAGGACGGGACAGTCATACACAGCAATCTGATCTCTTAGTAAGCTTGGCCCATTCAAGCAAAACCTTTCAATACAGCCAAAAGCAAAGTTATTTATCTAGGTACAAGGAATGCAGGGCAAACGTACAGAATGGGGACTGTATCCTGAAAAACAGTGAATCAGAAAGGATTTACAAGTCATAGTGGAGAGACAATTGAACATGAGCCATTAGTAAGATGCTGTGGAATCAAGAGCTAATGCAATCCCTGAATGTATAAAAAAGGGAGTAGTGAGTTGGTAAGCAGAGGTGATTTTACCTCTTTCTTCAGCCCTGGTGAGACTGTTTTTAGAATACTGTGTACAGTTTGGCTGTCTACTCTTTGAAAGAGACACTAAACCTGGAGAGGGTGCTGAAAAGAGTCCCAGAAGTGATCTGGGCCTGGAGAAAATACTTTACAGTGAGAGAGACAGAATTCTGTTTTGTTTATCATAAAGGACATTGAGAGAGGACATGATTCCAGAACATAGGTGCCTTCATGTGGACAGAAGTTCTACAGAACTGTTTCAGCTATCACAGAAAGCACATGAACCAAAAGTCTGGAAGCCAAAGCAAAAGAAATTCAAGTGGGAAGCATGACACAAATGTTTAACAGTGAGGATTATTAACCATGATAACAAACGACCAAGTGAAATGGTTCATTATTTCTTGATACCTTCTGATCAAGACTGGATGCCTTTCTGGAACATACACATTAGACAAACACACACAGATACAAGTTTTTGGATTAATACAGCGGGGAATGGGTGAAATTTAATGGTCTGTATACAGTATATAAGACTAGATGATCTAATACTTCCTGCAGGATTTATCCTGAATGAACCTGTGAATATGGGCAAGCTTAAGAGAACTATTTAAAAAAATAATTTTAACCAAATACCAAATATAAGGTTTTTTCCTTTGTTCAGTTTTAAATGTTCACAGCTTCAAAAAAAATAAGTGCTTTAAGATTTTTTATATTTATTGATTTAAATCCTTCATAGTTGTGGGAAATTATGGAGGGGTCCAACCGTAAATATTTAATGACAGTAATGTTGAGCTTCAAAAAGTTTAAGTTTTATGACCAATAAAAAGCAAACTGTCGACATTGCATGTCACAATATACAAACTAAATCTCCTTAAAACAAACTAAGTTCTCAAGAAGAATTCCTCTTACTTTGCTTATCAGTAAATTCTGACTATTATTAACAATGGTTTGGGCATGTACAGAAAAGCAAACTGTTTATGTCAGAAGACAAAAATCTAATGGTTTCAAGACTAAGTACAGCTATTTAAAGAAAAGATTGAGACACACATGCACTATTACTGCATGAGAAGTCAGTCTGAACATTTTAGAAAAAAAGGAGCCTGAGCTTTGGAAAGTAGGTGCCAGTTAGAGTCAGATTAAACTCAGTTATACTCAGATCCATTTCTCTACCCGTGCCCAGTCACTGCAATTTGCCATTTCACTTGGTTTTCATTTTCTTCACTCACCTTCTGCAGGAGTTCAATTTCCTGCTGTTTTGCGTTGAGAACAGCCAAGGCTTGCTCATGCTCCAACTCCAGCTGTTGCCGCCGTTCAGCAGCCTCTCGCATATGCTGTTTCAAAGGAAAGAAAATCCACCTGTTAGAAGGTTTAAATGTATCTTTCTGAAATCAAATATGCTTCACGTGATGCTGATCTGAATATGAAATCTCTCTTTGGTATCCAGGATATGCAAACCAGATATTCAATCAGACCCTAAATGCGTATTTCCACTGCAGCGCATGGTTAGTTTGATATGAATCTCCATTAGTTGATAGCAATATGTAGCCTATGCACACAGTTGAGCAGTTCAGAGTCCATCCAGTAGATGGCAGTATTAACACATACCCTAGCCGCTTCATCAGAACATTGTAAACAACACTATATTAAATAGTTTCATCTTAGGAAAATTTTAGGTTCACAAATTCCTTAAGTGATCCTTTAAATAAATCTTATTTTCTCATTTACTTCATGCACATCCATCACAAAGAAACAGTTTGACTCTGATGTTCTGTCTACTATTTATACCACCACAAAGCAAAAATAAGACTTGTTAATTTGGATAAAATTGACTATATATTACCAAAAAATCTAATTTTTTTAAAAAGAAAACCTTCAATTAATGACCTAAACTAATATGCTGCAAGACCCTTCTGAAGAGCATAAACAGAACAATACCAGAACACCCTTTGTAGATTCCAATCTTTTTCATTAAATAGCAAAGATCAGTTTCATATTATTATACTTTCAAAGCACCTTGTTCAATAAATGGGAATAAAAAAATCTTTTCCTAGATCCTTATCTCTTCCCCGCCGAAGCTGATATTACAGACTGAATACACGAGCACAGTATGTTACTTGTGCCAGTGAGGGTTACTGTGTGAAAACCACAGCAGGTAACTGCTTGACAGCAGAAATGATACTGGCCTGACATTGACTATAATGGAGTCAGAATTTCTCTCACTACACATAAGAGTTCCAAAAGGGCAGCTGTGTTAGTCTTTAAGTGCCACAGGACTCCTTGTTTGTTTTACTGAACTAGACTAACAAATCTATTTATCACATGGGCTTTTGTGGGAGAAAATCCCACTTCACCAGATGCTTTGAAGATGGGGGATCTTACAGAATGGGAGGAAATAAATGCAGGGACATGTAAATCATGGGAACAGGTCACAGTGTAACAGCAAATCAAAACAGTTGTAAAGATTCAAACACTGGGTAACAGCATATAGAGAAGGGAGAGTTAAAACAGTGGTTCCCAACCTGTGGTCTGCGGACCTCCAGGGGTCCGCGGAGCCTCTCCCTAGGGGGGTCAGACTCCAGCTACAGCCCTGATGCTCCCCGCCAGGGCTGCCTTTTGCCTTTTTGTTTTGTTTTGTTAAAAAGGGGTCCCCAGCCTGAAAAAGGTTGGGAACCACTGAGTTAAAAATCACCTGTTGCGATGAGGAAAAAATCCAATGTCCCTATTCAGTCCTGAGGCAATGCAACTGAATTTGCAAACAAATTCAATTTTGGCAACTTCTCTTTGAAGCCTTCATCTAGTATTCCTCTGTCTGAGCACATCAGATAGCAAATCATTAATGGAGTGACCACAAAGATTGAAATGCTGATCCACTGGGTTTAGAATGCGGTGATTTCTCATGTCAGATTTGTGCCCATTTATTCTTCTGTGCACAGACTGTTTGTCCACCAATGTGATTTATGCCATCCTATGCCAGAAATGCCACCACACCTTATACATTGGACAAACAGGACAGGTGCTGGGATTGTAACACCAGGGATAAAAGAGAGGGTAGTTGGAACATGGGGGGAGAGAGAATCAAATAATTGTCTTAGGTGTTCTGATGAAGCCCTAATACATGAGGCGAGTGGGGGAGGACAATGCCAGGAGAAAATGCAAAGAGGTAGATGCAACAGAACTGAAAATTGACAAGGGAAAGTAGGGCAATCGGCCCGGTATTTTATGTGCCTGTACATGAATGTGAGAAGCCTGAGAAACAAGCAGAAAGAACTGGTAGTACTGGTGCAGACAAGGAACTATGATATAATTGGAGTAACAGAGATGCGGTGGGATAGCTTGCATGACTGGAGCTCTGCCATGGATGAGTATAAATTGTTCAGGAAGGACCAGGCAGGGAAGAAGAGGGGGAGGAGTAGTACTATATGTAAAAGAGCTCTATGACTGCTCAGAGCTCCAATATGGAAGTGGAAGCATGCCAGTAGAAAGTCTGTGGGTTAAGTTTAGAGGGGACGGCAACAAGGTGGATGTCGTGGTGGGTGTCTGTTACAGACCGCCAGACCAGAAAGAGGAAGTGGATGAGGCATTCTATGGCCAACTGGCAGAAGTTTCTAGATCTCAGGCCCTGGTTCTCATGGGGGACTTCAAATACCCTGACATCTGCTGGGAGGCCAATACAGCAGTGCACAGGCAATCCAGGAAGTTTTTGGAGAGTGTTGAGGACAACTTCCTTCTACAAATGCTAGAGGAACCAACTAGGGGCCTTGCATCTCTTGACCTGCTACTCGCAAACAGAGAAGAATTAATCAGGGAATTAGAAGCGAAAGGCAACTAGGGCAGTAGTGACCATGAGGTGGTAGAGTTCAGAATCCTGATTAAAGGAAGAAGAGAAAGAAGCAAAATGCAGACCCTGGTCTTCAGAAAGGCAGATTTTGGCTCCCTTAGGGAACTGATGGGCAGGATCCCTTGGAAGGCTGATCTGAAAGGGAAAGGCGTCCAAGACACAGCTGGCTGTATTTTAAAGAAAACCTGATAAGGGCACAGGAAGGTACCATTCTGATGAGCAGAAAGAACAGCAAATGTGGAAGGTGCCCAGCGTGGCTTAACAGAGAACGCTGCACTGAGCTACAGCATAAAAAGGAAGCTTACAGTAAGCGGAAGCTTGGACAGATGATTAAGGAGGCATACAAAGATATTGCTCAGGACTGCAGGGATAAAATCAGAAAGGCCAAAGGACAACTGGAGTTGCGGCTAGCAAGGGAAATGAAGGATAACAGGAAGGGGTTCTACAAGTATGTCCATAACAAGAGGATCAGAGATGGCAACAGGTCCCTTACTGAATGGGGCAGGTATCCTCGTGATGGAGGATGAGGAAAAAGCTGAAGTGCTCAATGCTTTTTTTACTTCAGTTTTCACAGGCAGGGCCAGCTCCCAGCCCACTACACTGCGTACGGCAGACTGGAGAGAAGAAGAGAGACTCTTGGTGACAGGAGGTCAGGTTAGGGACTACTTAAAGAAGCTCGATGTGCATAAGTGCATGGGGCCGGACGAACTACATCCAAGGGTGCTGAGGGAGTTGGCTGATGATACAAGTAGTACCACTGGCCATTATCTTTGAAAACTCGTGTCAAATGGGGGAGGTGCTGGAGGACTGGAAAAAAGCAAATATAGTGCCTATCTTCAAGAAAGGAAAAATGGGGAATCCAGGGAATTACAGGCCTGTCAGCCTCACCTCAATCCCTGGAAAAATCAAGGAGCAGGTTCTCAAAGAATCCATCCTGAAACACTTGGGCGAAAATAGAATGATCAGGAACAGTCTGCATGGCCTCGCCAAGGGTAAGTCGTGCCTGACCAACCTCATCACCTTCTATGATGCAATGACTGGATTTGTGAATACGGGAAGAGCCATTGATGTGATATACCTCAACTTTAGCAAGGCTTTTGATACAGTTGCCCACAGCATTCTTGTCGGCAAGTTAAGGAAGTATGGGTTAGATATGTGGACTGTAAGGTGGATAGAGAACCGGCTAGATCAACGATTTCAGCAAATAGGAATCAATGGCTCTATGTTTAATTGGCAACCAGTAACGAGTCATGTGCCCCAGGGGTCGGTCCTGGGGCCAGTTCTGTTCAACATTTTCATTAATGATCTGGATGATGGGATAGACTGCACACTCAGTAAGTTTGCGGATGACACCAAGCTGGGGGGAATGGTAGACACGTGGAGGGCAGGGACAAGATTCAGGGAGACCTAGACAAATTGGAGCAGTGTGCCAATAGAAATCTTATGAGGTTCAACAAGGACAAGTGCAAACTCCTGCACTTGGGACAGAAACATCCTATGCACTGCTATAGGCTGGGGAGCGATAAGCTAAGCAGCAGCACTATAGAGAAGGACCTGGGGGTCATGGCGGATGAGAAGCTGGATATAAGTCAACAGTGTGCTCTTGCTGCCAAAAAGGCCAATAGCATACTGGGCTGCATCAGAGGAAGTGTTGCCAGCAGATCGAGGGATGTGATCATTTCCCTCTATTCAGTGCTAGTGAGGCCGCACCTGGAATACTGTATCCAGTTTTGGGCTCCCCACTACAAAAAGGACGTGGCCAAATTAGAAAGAGTCCAGCGGAGGGCAACAAAAATGATCAAGGGACTGGAGCACAAGACCTATGAAGAGACACTGAAGGAACTAGGCTTATTTAGCCTGAAGAAGAGAAGACTGAAGGGGGATTTGATAGCAAGGGGGTTGCTCCAAGGAGGATGGAGCTTGGCTGTTCTCAGTACTAACAGAGGACAGAACAAGGAGCAATGGTTTCAAGTTGCAGCTGTGTAGGCTTAAGCTGGATATTAGGAAAAACTTTCTTACTAGGCGAGTGGTGAAACATTGGAATGGGCTACCTAGGGAAATGGTGGAATCTCCATCTTTGGAGATATATAAGGCTTGGTTAGACAAAACCCTGGCTGGGATGGTTTAGTGAGAGTGGTCCTGCTTTTTTGGCAGGGGGCTGGACTAGATGACCTCAGGAGGTCCCTTGCAACCCTATGATTCTATGGCATCAGAAATCACAACATTGAAAAATCAGTTGCTAAGCACTTCCATCTTTCTAATCGCTCTGTGGATGATTTGTTAACAGCTGTGCTCAAGCAAGTCAATAGGACATCTAGACTTCAAAGAGAAACAGCTGAACTAGAACTGATATGCAGACTCAACTGTGTGAAAGCAGAATTAAATCATGACTATATATTGTTTTCCCATTACAACAGGTGATTTGACTTCATCTTCCTCTATGTACTGTTTCCCAGTGTTTGAATCTTAATAACTGCTTTGATTTGCTCTGACAGCATGACCTGATCCCATGACTTGCACTCCCCTCCATTTATTTTCCTCCCATTCTGTAAGTTCCCCTGTCTTCAAAGCATCTGATGAAATGGGATTTCCTCCCACAAAAGCTCATGGAATAAAAAAATTTGTTAGTCTTCAAGAGCCACAAGACTCCTTGCTTGTTTTGCTGAACTAGACTAACACGGCTACCCCTTCAAAATGAGTCAGTATAAACAGGGTAGCTTGTGAGTATTTGCTACGAATATAAAATCTTCAGTATCATATCTGGCTTCACTTTAGTTGCTGATTTCTTTAATTTTTACTTTTTATTGATGAGTTTGTGAAAAACCTCAGGCCAAGATCTTACAAACTAACTGCTGATTCTAGGTTTCTGAAGTACTGAGTGGGTACCCAACCTGAGACACTGTAAAGTAGCGTGGTTTTCAAAGAGTGAGAGCTTATCACTTTTTGAAAAGCAGGACCTTTTCAAGCATCTCAGCTTGGATGATACAAAAAAAAAAAAAAAAAAAAAGCCACAAATCCTCAGTCATTCTTTAAAATTCTGCTTGTGTTGTATAACTTCCAATCTGCTAAATCTTCCACCAAGGCTAACATATCTCCTAAAGCTGTTCAAAGGGGGTTTAAATCTCCCACACAATCCCTAGTACAGGTGACTGACTATTCTGTTAATTTAAGCATTCCACGGGGCCCTTCAGAAAACTACAGCACATTGGGAAGAAGCTAGAAAGTTTTTGTTGTGCTCGGCAGCAATAATTCTCCTACTTGTAATTTCCTGCTGACACTTGCAAGGAAATAAAGGAATGATTCAAAGTGGAGCAAAGATCTAGTAAATACAGGCAAGAAGATTTAATATACCTTTTTTTTTTAAAAAAACATCGAATACTTGACTTGGCGCAAGAATGCAGCCTTCCTTCTCCCACCAAAAAAAGACAATGAGATTAGATATTTGAATAAATGTAAGCAAAGCTAAGTGGTTATTTGTAAATTCCAGGTTGACAGAAATACCCCCTTCACTGGTGGGGTGAGAATCGAGAACAAAACGGAACAAAGGATGGAGATGGTGGACCAGCATTTAAACAGAAACTGATTAGAACAATTCCTTGAGCGAGTAATAAGCAGCTGCTGAACAACTTTTATCAGTGACAAGCCTTAATTAAAAGCCCTGCTAGTGGTTAAAAACCCACATTTTTATGAGAATAAAGATTGGACATGGGCAGGTTGTTTACACAGCCTGTTCAGATGCCACTGCTGGTGGAGTGACAAGGAGGAAGTGGAAGGTATACACAAAAATCAAGGGTAAACACCCAAATTTGGTTCTCAGGTGACAGAAAGCTTTTCTAACCTTCTGGAACAGTGTTTGCAACCTACTTTCAAGCAAATAGCTGCTGCTAAAGTATAGCATCTAAAAATATTTCACTCTGAAGAAACTGTACAGCACACACAAGTTAATTTTACTTTGGAGATATTATTTTAGAAAAGCCAACACAAGAAGAGAGTCTAGGAATATCTTGCTAACAGTAGACAAATGATATCCAGAATATTGTCAGTGGAAGAGAAGCATCAGTATATCCAGCTGTATTTTTTTTAGAGAAATGATATTATTAAATCAGAAGTCTCACAGGCCCATGAACAGGCTCATCACAGAAAGCCAACAGCACCATCTCTGCCTTCAAGACAAGTCTGATTTCATACCACAATTTTACAGTTCACTGGAGGCTATTCTGAACTCTCCTTAGGGATCTGTGTAGTTTCTGTTAGGAGTTAGCATCGGAAATGCAGAGTTTACAATCAGGGCTGCAGACTTGAGATCTTAACGTATTTTACAAAGTTATTCCAATGTGTTCACCAGAAATTTCTTAGCATTTGACCCTATGGCCAAAGATTTCATGACTGATTCTCATCTCTGGTACATCGGTGTAACTTTAAAGACAGGTGAAATAAAAAGGCTTTACACAGACTTTTGCAACTAACTGATGAATTCTGTGTCTATCACACTGGCAGAGCTGTATGAAGGTGGCAGCATTCCACCCATCCATGCTATGGTTGGCGGCCTCAGCTAGTGCTAACATGAGAGAACTTCACTAAACATGAAAATTCATTCCCTACTTTTCTTTCTCCTCTTAAAAAAAACAACGTTTAGTTCGCAAACATGGAGTCATTCAGATGCGATGAAGAAAATATACACTTAGAAAAGCGCACAGAAAACGTTTAAATGAGCTCACATTCAGAAAGCTAGGGTAGGTCACTTTCTCCTGCAGGAAAATGTGCAAAGAAACCACAAGGCAGAGTGTGGGGGAGTGCTGGACCTTACAGTGTTTCCCCCAGATCAGAGTCGATTCCCACTGTGGATTAGGCAGTGTGTTTGCAGAAGCCTCTGAGTTGCATCTTAGCCCTACGTAGCTATATTCCAAGCTCCCTATCTGTAGAGCCCTGCACGGATACAAATACGTGGATCCGTATCCGAACTGCATCTGCAAGAAATGGTCTGCAGATATCCGTTTTGTACCTGCAGATGCAGGATATAATGCGGGTATCCTCGGATATCCGCAGACTTGCAGGGCTCTACCTATCTGCTTCTTCTGTCAGGAGCTGCCTTTGGAGGAAGCCCCCAAAAGGATACAGGGGACTTTGCCCAGGGGCAGCCTGGGCATGTCAGCTTTTGTGAGCACCCCATCCCTCAGAACAAACCTGTTACAGGGAAAGAGGTTTCACAAAAGAGGCTGACATTATGTACAAGAAAATTATTTGAAAACCTTACCCTGGGAACAGAATTATTTTTAAAGTCCTGGTATTTATAACGGGCTGTTAACATTAACACTGATTCAACTGACTTTCAAATACCAAAGCCTTGTTTCTGAAAGATAACTAAAATGTAACACTGAATGTGGTGTAAGTTTAATTCACATCAGAACATAATGATCGGAGGGCTTGTCATCTGCTCATGCAGACACTGTGCTGTCACGGCACAGTGAAGGGAAAAGATGACCTAATGTTGTCAGGAAAAAGAACTATTTTTTGTATGGGGCTACCTATATTTAACTTTTCAAAGAGTTAACTAATTCAGCACATGCTGGTACTTACTCATCAGCTGACTTAATACATCTTGACATGATAGGAGTAATAACTAAATTTCCCTCTCAACAAGGAAGCCAGACTTTATAGTCTTCAAAGATTTTCAGAGATAGGAAAGCAGCCAGCCATTTTTAAGCTAAATATTTCCCTGGTAATATGACAATTATATAATACATAGTTAATTCCATCTAAACAATCATTAGGTCAAGTAGTACGCAAAGGCTGCTGTTACTTGCATTGTAGTAGTGTCTAGGAGACCCAGTAATGGATTAGGATCTCACTTCACTAGGTTCTGTACAAACAGAATAAAAGAATTGGTCCCTCCCCAAAATGACTTACAGCCAAAGCATAAGACAAGAGAAAACAGGTAGATGAGAAGCACAAAGAAAAAAGGAGATAAAACTGATGAGCATCTTAAGCAGACTTCTCAGCACACTACCAACCTGCCCACTCTAAACTTTTTGTAGTTATCCCAGCACAGGAGGATTTTTGGATGGTAATTGAAGGTAAATAATGAGTTAGCTTTGTGGATGTTTACAGAAAGCTTCTTCCAAACAGTGCACTTCAGAGGTTTACCAAGATCTGTGAAACGGAGCTGACAATTCATGTCCAAAACAATTTACTTGTACTACATTCCACGGCACTGCACGTGCACCATGAAACATATCCCCTTAGAAACATGACTCAGTTTAATAATATGGTTTGGCCATAACTACATCACTTATCATATACATTATTCACATTGCATATGATAATGGCTTTGGAGATACAGAAACAGTAAGACAGTTAAGTGCACTCAGAAAAAAAATATCAAGTGGCAACTGTAAAGCTGTCCCACCCTTTACTATTGGTTAAATATGTAATTAAAACAAGGCCCTGTGATTTTTTTAAACTAAGAAATGTTTTTATTATGTAAGCCATTCGATTGCTCCACATCTCTTTAAAGATACCCACCCTATATGTGCAGAGCTGCCTGGATAACCAAGCTTCTGGAGCAGCAAAGAGCCTGCTGTTTGCTACCAGTCCCCACATTATGCCTCTACCCTTCCCATGGAGCTCTGGAGAGTTTTATCAGGGATTTTCTTTCAGTAACTAGCAAGTGAGTTGAAAAACTTTAATTAAACCAGAAAACTACAGCTCAGGGTGTTTTGTTCCTAACAAACACTGCAGTGAATTGACAGGCAATACCGTGAATGAGTGAGACAAAGGAAGAGCAAACATGAGAAAAGCTATCTGGGAGAAGGAGAAGCCTTTGGTTCTACAACACAATGTTTTCTAATGCATCTTCCCAGTTACTGCTCAACAGAGATTAACTGCAACCATAAGGGCATACTGGCAGGACTACTATATACATAGGGTTGGAAAGATTAGATTTTTAACCACTAAATAAATGTAAACAGTTCCAGAGAAGTACCCATGTCAGTCTATTTCAGCAAAAACAAACAAGGAGTCCTGTGGCACCTTTAAGGACTAACACGGTTATTTCTCTCATGAAGTTTCATGGGCATGCGATGATGTGGGATTATGCCCATGAAAGCTAATGTGAGAAATAAACTTGTCAGTCTTTATAAGTGCCACAGGACTCCTTGTTTGTTTTATCCGTAAATGTTGATTGCACTGTAGACACACAGACAAAAATATTTCCATCAATGATGATAAAAATTTACAAATTCTCCAAGCAAGGAAAATGTTGCTTGCAAACTTACTAAGAGTTTGATTTAAGGATATTTATTTTGTATACTTTAATACATGATGTTGGCAATTTGTATTAACTGTTATAAATCTTAAATATTTTGAATCTCAACATTACCATCATTAAATAAATATTGTTGGACTCCCTGTTGTGCTATTCTCCCCCTTAAATTTCTTGCAAATGAGAGTTTAAACTGACAAATACAGAAAAATGCTTAAAACAAACATAGCTATTATCCATTTAAATTGTGAAAGAAATGATCCCAAGCACACTTACATTCACACACCACACCCATACAAGTCATCCCCGATTCCCACCTACCACCAATTTTAATATCTCCAAAACCTGTCCTTTCTTCACTATCCTTGGGGCTACAGCCCATGTCAAAACCTGAATCTTCAGCCTCCTTCACCACCCTAATTTTTGCTTCTGACTCTTCTAGGCCAAAAATGTCACAGCTGATGTCATATACTCTCCCATCACTGGAAGTCCCACCTTCCTCTAGGTCAGGGGTCTCAAACTCAAACCACCACGATGGCTGCATGAAGACTAGTACATTAACCTGAGGGCTGCACCACTGAAACCTTTTCATACAACGATGTTGCAAATATAAGCAACGATCACGTCATCGCAGGCCACAGGAAATACCTTTAGGGGCCGCAAGGCCCTCAGGCCACATGTTTGAGACCCCTGCTCGAGGCCATTTCTAAACTGCAAAGGAACATGGATCTCACATGGGATGTCTTCCATCGTAAATGTGCTCCATGTACATTTTGCTAAACTACACTAGTCCAGTAAGACATTCCCCAGGATGCAACTGAGCAGAAAGACTAAGTAAACAAGTTTCAGGAGCTGGCCATTACCACAGCAGCATCAATAGCACCACAGTTCTGATTCTGAGCATTACTTTATTGATTGTAATCTCAGCTTGCAGCGCTAACTAGGGATAGGTTCATTTAAAGGTACTAGCGTGAGCCTTTGCCTTCCTCTTGAGAAAGTCCCAGACCTTTATATTGCTTCTATGTGCTATTCAGAGTTGCTACGACCTATAGGCTGAATTCAAACTGGCCTACAGGCTGAATTCAGCTGAAGCGTGTGGGGATGGGGCAACTTCATAAATCTGTTGGCTATAATGCGGAGAAAGGGATACAGTGAAATCAGTCCCTTCCATTTCTGCCCAGTTCAGGCCATGATTTAGGGACAACATGTGCCATGACACTAGGAAACCGCATTCTACCAGCCCGGAAATTGGAAAGCTACAGTGAACTAAAGGGTCTTGTACAAACAGTGTGGTGGTACCATAAATACATGATGTGGCAGAAACACTGCTAGTTGCAATGTCACCTGTTACCACCAGCGGACTTCTTGGGGGTACGGAGCTGCTCTAGTTTGAATCCCAACAGGCCACAGTACACCTGTATGCTAGAAGTCCCCTGGTCTCCCCAGGACCTAGACTGCAGGCCACAGAAGCAGGAGGTACAGAGCAGGGAATAGAGGATTTTGTGGAGCTAGCCCCTAGAGGCACAGTACAAGGCTCTTGTAGCCTCCATTCAGGAATCCCTGCAGCAAATGAGCTACAACAATAGACAGTTGTGGCACAGACCAGGGAATATGAGCAGCTTCTGCAGAACTAGACATCTTTCCTCACAGAAACATATTTGTGAAGTAAATATCTGACCTAGAAGAAGGTTTCTTTTCCTGTGGCTTCTGAGGCCTGAGCACGTAGTAAAGCCAGTCAGGGGTTTATGGGATACAAAGATACTTTAAGATCTTTAAACAACTGAAAAGACTAATTATCTTCAACAAGCTAAACCTCATTTTTATTCAATTACTTCCTCTTTCTCCTGAGATAAAAAAAACCCGCTGTTTGCTTCTGCATTACAAAACAATCTTGTAATGACATGTTTGTGTACTGAGACAATGCAGCTACATGATAGAAGGGATGGGAATAGTTCCCAAAGATGAACATATTGAAAAACGCTTGTATTATAAAACAAAGAGCAAACTGTGTATTTCCCTCACTCCGACTCATCTACATCAACTGAGCATTGGTTCAGAAGCATTCCCTAGAAATTGAGAATCATATGAACAATATAAAATGAAACATGCAAAAGGCCATCCCTAAAAAACTACTGTCTTAAAAGATCTCCCCAAGTTCTTCTAATGTACTAAGTACTGCAATACTTGGGACTTGTCATTTACAGACTGAGCTTGCCAAGCAGTGAGTTTGAGGGGGGCACTGCAAAGCACCTATTACTATGCTAAACCAGTTGGGACTAGCATAGAAAAAGGCAAGTACCTTAACCATTGAAGCAAACAAGGAGCCGGATGGCACTTTAAAAAAGATTAACACATTTATTTATAGCATGAGCTTTGAAGCATCTGATGAAGTGGGATTTTTCTCCCAAGAAAGCTCACATGATAAATAAATTAATCAGTCTTTAGGAGTTCTTAGCTTCCTTGTTAGCCAGTGCATTAAACTTGTTAGGGTATCCTACCTTCACCTACTGTATCCTTCAGCACAGTTTTGATGCCATTCAGCACTTCTACAATCTGCTTTAAATGAGTGAGTGAATAAATAGGCTTTTGGGCTTCAACCAAAGAAACTAAAATGTTCCCTTAATCCACTCAGGCTTGATCCAGCTAGGTCATGATTGAGGTGAACTGGAAAGGAGCAATCTGGCAAAACTACTGTCTCTAACAATAGCCCAGAAGACAAGGAGAGAGATACTTGCTTTTGGTGAAGGGTCAGCAACTCTTTACCTCATCTCTCAGAAAGCGAGCCTCAGGAAATCTCAAAAAAAAAGAGCTGCAAAGCAAACTATAAAAAATAACATCAAGATTTAAGGTCTGGTACATAAGGCCAGTTCATCATTTTGGCTCCGATAAAGACAAGACATTGTGAAATAAATAAATAAATCCATAAAACAGAACATCCTGAATAAGGGCCAGTTACAAACTGAAATCTTAGAAGGCTTTTAGCCAAAAGCTAAGGAGCCACTGTGAGACATCAGCTGTTTTTAATAACTTTATATTGGCTTAGCATCCTTACAGAGCGTCTACTCAAGTATGACACATTTTGATGACCTTTCAAGGACTTTACTGGTGCCACACTTGAAGGGAAAGGTAACTGAAAAATAGACAAATACTGAACACTTGAAAGGAAACCATACAATAACAGACCAACTTGGTGAATGGAAACGGTTTCAAAGAACGAGCTACAGTGGCTTACTCACTGGGACATGGCAGGGATAGTCACGCCAAAAGAAGTAATAGCAATTACCCTGCTTCTGACAGAAACTTCAGAGGAAGAAATAAAATACCAAAACACAATGAAGTGTGATTGTGTACTAGTATATAAGAAATATTCCTCACAACAACTATTAAGCAGCTTATGACCTATATAATCAAGCCTTTTAATTTTGTTCCAATTAATTCAGTTCTGGATGCACATTTTATATTATACATATAAAAAAACCTACTTTAATCTTACTACAGGGTTCATACAACATATTGCAATAGTGAGAACCGTACGTTAATAAAGTGCTATGCGGACACTAGTATGTGGCTCCCCATTCAATCATCATCTGTAAGAAATGGTCCATGGATATTATGCAGATATCTGTGGATTTGCAGGGCTCTCTGCAGGCTAACTGCAAGTTCTATAAAAAAGAATTTCCTTAAATTACCCAAATCAATATCCTCAACCACTCTAATATTCATCTCATCCCTTTTCCCTAAATGCCTGTAAAAAATTATCTGCTTTGCAGCATGCCTGAACTGAAGGCTAAGAGACCAAACACAGGGAATCAGTTTCCAAAGCCATGGATCTCTCATGCTGACACCCTACTACCCTTTCCCATTTCAACTATAAAAGACTCAGCTCAACACAAGCACCAGTGCTGATTGTCACTTCAGCAGTAAGAAGGCAACTGTGGCAACAGAGGTCCAGTATGCAGCACATCTCCTTTGGTGTTTATTGCAGAAGGGGCAAGCTCTTGCATACTGAACTAGCTGGAACAACTACATGGCCTTGTTGAGTGGGCTGTAATCTTTGGGGCTGGTACCTCTGACAGCATGTAACACTCCTTCATGCAGTCCCTAATCCAGGAGGCAATGCGCTGGGACGACACTGGTAGACCCTTCATCCTGTTGGCCACTGCCACGAACAGTTGAGGAGACTTCCTGAAAGGCTTGGTCCTTTCTATATAGAAAGCTAGGGCTTGGCAAACGTCCAGGGAATGCAATCTCTGCTGGTGATCTGAGGCGTGGGGCTTTGGGGAAAAAACTGGGAAATTAACATCTTGGTTCAGGTGAAAACTTGAAACCACCTTTGGAAGGAAAGAGGGATGGGGCTGCAATTAGACCTTGTCCTGAAAAAACACAGTATATGGGCGGGGGGGGGGGGGGTTGCCATGAGTACTCAGAGCTCCGAGACCCTCCTAGCTAAGGTGATTGCTATGAGAAATGCCATCTTCCAAAATAAGTAAAGGAGGGAGCAAGAGGCCAAGGGTTCGAAGGGTGGCCCCGTGAGATTGCATAGCACTAGGCTGAGGTCCTATTGGTCCACAGGAGGGCGGAAAGGTGGAAACACTCTAAGCCCTTTAAAAACCTCTTAGCCATGGAAGACAAAAACAACAAACCTAAGCCTTCCCCAGAATGGAAGGCTGAAATAGCCACCAGGTGGACTTTTAAAGAAGAAATGGCTAGGCCTTGTGCTTTAAGGTCCAACAAGTAATCTAGAACCAAGGGAATAGGGGCGGCCCTGTGGTGGAAAGGGTTTGCTCTCCATCCAGCGGCAGAAATGATGCCACTTGGCCTGGTAGTTGAGTCTCACTGACATCTTCCTGCTGCTAAGCAAAATGTGCCTAACCTGCTGTGAGCACCAACGTTCCTCGGCATTCAGCCACGGATGTTCCACGCTGTCAGATGCAGCATTCCTAGATTGGGGTGTTACAGGGCACCCTCACACTGCAAGAGCAGGTCCCTGACACATGGGAGAGGAATCAGGTTGGCTATGGAGAGGTTCAGCAATGTTACAAACCAGTGCTGCCTAGGCCAGGCGGGGGCTATTACTATCATGGACACCCTGTCCTGCTGGGCCTTTATGAGCATTTTGTGAATGAGAGGAGTTGGAGGAAAAGCATAGAACAGGCGACCCTTCCACAGTATCAGGAAGGCATCCCCCAGGGTACCCGGACTCCTGCCTTGGAAGGAGCAGAACTCCCTGCACTTCCTGTTCACTGACAAAGTGAAAAGGTCTACCTGGGGATAACCCCACTTGTGGCAGATGGGGCACAAGACACTGTCCTTGATCGACCACTTGTGGGCGTGGAAAACCCTGCTGAGGTTGTCCGCTAGGATGTTCTGAAGGCCCAGTACATAGGAGGCAATCGGATGAAGGGAGCAGTTGATACAAAACTGCCAGAGATCTAGGGCTTCCTTGCACAGGTAAAAAGAGCAAGCACCACCCTGTCTGTTTACATAAAACATCACTGTCATATTGTCTACTTGGATCAACACTGTCCTGCCTGACAGGTGATCGCGAAAAGCCCGGCAAGCTAGGCAAACTGCCTGAAGCTCTCATAAATTGATGTGGAACAAGCGGTCCGTGTGGGACCAGAGTCCTTGGGTTTTGTGTGACCCTATGTGAGCCCCCCAACCTTGGTCTGAGGCGCCAGTCGTCAGAATGACTGAGGGTTGGGGCGGCCAAAAAGGAACGCCTACAAGTGCCCACTTGTGGTCGGACCAACAGCAGAGAGACTCTAAGATCGTTTGAGGAACAACAACTACTTTGTCCAAGTTGTCCCTTGCTGGACAGTATACCATGGTCAGCCACAGCTGAAGAGGGGGGAGCCTCAGCCTTGCATGCTGAATCACACTGGTACACGCCGCGAAGTGACCTAGCAGGGACAGAACAGCACAAACTGAGCACATGGGCTGACTTCAAAGCAAGGTCAACAACTCCCTTATCACCTTGAATCTGGTGAACAGTAGGGAAGCCGTGGCCTGGGTCGAGTTCAAGGCGGCTTCAATAAACTCTATCCTCTGTGTGGGTATCAACGTTGATTTTTGGAAGTTCACCACCAGGCCTAGGTTGTTGAACGTGGACTGGACAAGACTCAGGTGCACGTCTACCTGCCTTCTGCTTCTGGCTTTTACTAGCAAGTCGTCCAAGTATGGAAACACCTGGACTCTGTTGCGCCTTAAGAAAGCTGCCACCACCGCGAGGCATTTTGTGAAGACCCTAGGGGCTTCCGAAAGGCCAAAGGGGAGGACTGTAAATTGGAAATGGTCATTGCCCACTGTAAACCTGAGGAATGGCCTGTGACATGGTGTGATGGCTATATGCAAATAAGCATCCATGTCAAGGGCGGCAAACCAATCTCCTGGCTCGAGAGAAGGGCTGATGGATGACAGGGAGACCATCCTGAACTTTGGTTTCTTCACAAACTTGTTCAACCGGCAGAGGTCCAGGATAGGATGAAGGCCCCCCCCTTGGCTTTGGGGATGAGAAAATATTGAGAATAAAAGCCCTTCCCTCTCAAGCGGTATGGCACCTCCTCTACAGCACCTACTTGCAGCAAGGAAGTGACCTCCTGTTCTAGGAGTTGTTTGTGAGAGGGGTCCCCGAAGAGGGACGGGAGGGGTGGGCTTGGTTGGCGGCTGGCAGCTTGATTTTGGCCAGACGAATGAGTACTTCTCCGTCCGCCCTGGTCCCTTCTACACCCAAAGTCTTGCCTACGGTGGGACACCCTTGGCGGAGGCTGAGGCTTAAAATGTTTCCGTTGAGGAGCCAGAGTGTGGAGGCCCAATGATTTCAGAATAGCCTGGAAGCAAGGAGAAAAGCTCCACGCCCTCAAACAGAAAGTCCTGGATGGTGGTTTGGACCTCTGAAGGAAGGCCAGAGGCTAGAAGCCAGGAGGAGTGTCTCATGACTAAGCCCAACGACATTACATGAGCAGCTGCATTGGCACTGTCCACAGCAGACTGCAGTAGTGCTCTGGGTACATCTTTCCCCTCCTTAATCATGGCTGCCAGCTCAGACCTGGATTCCTGGCCTAACTTGTCCTGGGACTTGTCCAGAGCTGCTCATGAATTGAACACGTATCTACTCAGGATAGCCTGCTGATTTGCAATCCTGAGCTGGAGGCCTCTGGTGGCATAGACCTTTCTCCCGAAGAGATCTAGCCACTTGAAGTCCTTAGACTTGAAGGTCCCTGGTGGCCTTGGCCTTTCCTTCTCATTAGCCACATCAACTATTAAGGAGCTTGGGGGCATAGTGAGTATAAAAATGTCCAAACCCTTTTGAGGGGAGCAAGTACTTTCTTTCAGAATGCTCCATTGTGGGAGTAATCAAAGCGGGAGTTTGCCAAAGGGCCTTGGTATTGTCACTAATTGTCTGGATGAGGGGAAGGGCTACTCTTGAAGGGCCCTCTGGTATCAAAACGTCCACCATAGAGTCCAAGTCCTGCACCACCTACTCAGCTTGAAGCCCCATGTTTTGGGCTACCCTTTGCAGGAGTTCCTGACGTCCTTTTGAGTCATCCAGCACTACCACAGGGGATGCCCCAGCTACAGCCTCGTCGGGAGAAGACGACAAGACCCAGAGAGTGGTGGGCATATCTTTGCCCTCGGTACTGACACATCTTCTATGGTGCTGAGATCTTGAGTGCCCTCTGCAGCTGATTCCAGATCAGACATATCACACACCTCCTGCAGGGCACTGACCGAATGCAATTGCCGAATCCTAGAACCCAAAGCTTGAGAGAAGGACCGGCTAGATTGGATACCTTGAGACTAATGGCAAGCCCAGGGGGTCCAGAAGGGCCACTGAAGAGGGCCAGCCCCAGTGCCGGCGGTTTAGGGCAAGAGCGATGCCTACTGTGCCTTGGTGAATGCAAGTCCAAGCCCAAAGAAGTGGAATGGGAAGGGCTGTGTGGCAACCAAGGCAGCATGGTGCCAGGTGGGGCTGGAGACCAGTGTCTGGGAGAGCGAGATCTGTGGTGCTGTGCCGGTCAGTGTTCCATGCCCTCCTCCAGTGTTGCATCGGAGTGCCATGGTGACCTCGGCTTAGAGAGTGCTGGCTTGCCTCTAGACATTGCCGCGGGTTTTGACGGCTCTGCCAAAACTCGGTCCCGACCTTTGAGGCCTTGAGGGACTGTCTCTTCAATCAGCTCCCTCGCCACCTCAAACATCTCAGGAGTGGAGGGGAGTTGAATAACCTCCTCCAAAATCTCCTGGGTAGGGGATGGTTGGGGACCAGTGCCGTGTCCCTTGTCCCCAGACTCAAGTGGCCCATCACTTCTCCCGCTGAGCTAGATATTTCCATCCCCTTAGGCACCTTCTCAGGCTTATTCTTCTTGCGTGGCACTGGTGAGCAGGAGCAGTGCTGCTGATGGGAGGCTGGCACTGACCCCTTGGGACCAGGAGAACGCCGGTGCTGAGGCTCTTTGGCAGGCTCCTTAAAGCGTGCCCACGATGAGGCCGGGGCGCTGCGCATCAATGCGGTGCCAGGCATCTCTAGTGCCAATGGACACAGAGCTTCCTCCATCATATATAGTTTTAGGTGCTGGCTTCTTTCCTTCTGAGTCCTCGGCCGGAAACTCTTGCAAATTTTACAATGCTCACAAAGGAGAGCCTTCCCCAAACACTTTAAGCACGATAAATGGCAGTCATCCAGGGGTACCAGCTTCTTGCAAGCTTCGCAAGATTTGAAGCCCGGCATGCCCTGGCCCATGGCTGGGCAAACTACCAGAAAAACAGGGAACGCAACTCTAAAACTAACTCTAACTAAAATAAAAACTGTCAAAACTACTAACTAACACTGCCTAAGGCAGAAGAACAATGGGGGAAAGGGGGCTTACTAAGAGCAAGAGACGCTCCAGTGGCCATCACGGGCAGCAAGAAGGAACTGAGAGGGCAGGGTCAGCGAAGCCCTTCATATAGCGTGCTGCAGCAGCTCCACAACTGACCTGGGGGATGCTGCGGGAAAACTCTTCTGGCGGCTCGTGCACGCGGAGCGCACGCACCTAGCAGAATTGACATGAGCAAGCACTCGAAGAAGAAATTTTCTTTATACAGATGTTAAATACTTTATGTTGTTTTCCCACTTTCTTATCAACTTCTCTGCCTGGGTAACACAAAGAGGGCGGCTTTATAACTGTGCTCAGAGAAGAATGAATACAACCCTTTGGTTCGGAGGCGTCAAACTCATTTGCTATGGTGGGCCAGATTTGACTTAGCTGTACTTCAAGCAGGCCGTATACATCATAAATTGAAATACTAGGGCACTCTTGTGGTGTTGAGAGTGCTGTGTACATGCAACTGCGCTCTGTGATATCACTCTGTTAGGGAGAGTGTGGTCTCATGGAGTACAGTCTCGCATACCCAGTGCTCCATGATGTCATGAGACGTGACAGTCTCAAGGCATTGCGGAGCAGTAGGGTTGTGAGTCCCCCACTCCCCTCTCTCTCTGTGTTAGGGAAACAGTGTGGTCCTGCCGAGTGCAGTCACAGGACAGATGGAAGAGGTTCACAGGCCACATTTGGCCTTCAGGCTACATGTTTGACACCCCTGCTCTAGTTTATTTCTTGGACACGACAGACTAGATGTGCATCCATGACAATTCAAAAGACAGATGAGAAAAGAGTTGGGGGAGACAGATGTGTATCTGACAGGGAAACAAGCGTTCAAAACTGGAGATGTAGCTCAGGTAGTCAAAAAGGTTATTTGGGAGAAGTCAGAGGAGAGATTTCAGAGGAACAGTGTTGTTGGTTATAACATCTTTAGCAAATGAAGCATGACAAATTACTTTTACTTTTAAATGTCAGGCTGCAGTATGCCAGACTTCTTCCTTAATATGAGGCGTTGGGGAATTCAGCCATGAGAAAGTGTTTCATTTATTGAGGAACACTTGAGATTGGAAAAGCCATAAGCTGGAGGGAAACTGGTTTACTTAATTTAGTCCTTAGTTTTTCCCCTCTGAACTAAACCTAGAAAAGAATAAATACAGCATTGCTTTAATTAGAGACTTGTAATAAGTCCAAAATACATTATCTTAGCCAGAATATCTGACACAGAGGGCACAGTTAGTAGTTACAGGTTCATCTGAGAGTTAAGAGTTCAAGGCACAGCTTAGTCCCAACCAGACCTAAATGCATCTTATGCTCTTGACTCAGGGACTCACAGAAACTTATTTTAAAAGCTCACCCTCAATCTGTTAAAGACAAAATGGGAATTTAGGGAGCTCATCACCTCATAGGATTGGCCCCTAAAATAGCCCTGTTGAAAGATGTTCTACCAACAGCACACCGAAGATAAATATTGACAACTAGGTGAAGCATGGGAACAACAGAAAAAGCTTCCTCACAGTGCCCTGACAATGCACCTCAGCTCTGACCTGGGGTGTCCACCATTAAAAGGAAGAAAGGGTCACTCTGTTGGCTCTTTCTGTCTTTAGCTTTCGTGATAAACTACCAACAATCACAGCTATGGCAATTGAGACATGGAAAACTATTACCACAGAACTAATTTACAATCGTTATTGAGGAAATTTAATTCAATAAAGAAACCTGCGGAAAAAATGCCTTAAGTTTAGAGGTGGAATAAGTTACAATTACCCCTGGAAACATCACCTTCATGAAAAAATAACAGGGTACCAAATGGGTATGGTGACCTCAGTTCACTGCAAAATTAAAAAGCATGCCCAAGGCTAGAAAATTGCAGTAGCTCTACACCCATAAACAGTGCATGTACAACAGGAATGTGTGCACACAAACATCTTTGTACACTTGCATATTCACTGTAAACACACACACTTGTGTACTTCTAAAACTGAGACTTTAGCGTGTAGGTAGTGTGTGTTTTAAAAGCCTTCAGAGAAAGGGATGGGAGGCACAACAGGTTGCTTCTCACAACTTTTACAAACCATGGCAAGTCATGCAAATTCTTGATTCTGAAATGAGCTCTGTACATATGTGAAAGGAAGAGAGACAGTCAGAAACAAAACTCATTACCCTGTTTTGGAACATTTTCCGCCTATACGCTACTGGAAGATTTGTTATCTGAGGACTCTTGCTCTTAGAGACCCTTTTTTCTCCTCTCTCCCCCAACAGTAAGATAATTATTAGCTTTGTATTTCTACCACAGCTGCTCAGAAGTTGTTTCACAGAAAGTTCTCTCGTTAAAAAATAAACAGGTTTCTATGGAAAAAAAAATTTCAATGAAAAAACAGTTTTGGGTGAAAATACTCATCAACTGAAAACTAGTGGGTTCAAAATGAAAACGTCATTGTTTTTTGTTGCCCAAAAACTGAAAATTGATTTTTTTTTAAATGAAAAACTTTTTTCTCCCATGAGGAAAAAAACCATCTACAAATGAGCTCTAACATTTATCTTTTTCACATAATTTGAGAGGGACAAATACTAGCTTTTTCTTTCATTGCTCTCTATCTGGATCATAATGCTAAGACATCACACACTCAAACCAGCAGGCTGCAAACTATGGCCCAGTCCTGCAAATTGGTTTGCCCAGGAACTGGCCTCAGGTAGTGCATGGCAGCTTCCAGGATCACACCCTCCTTACCACTATTATCTTTGGCACCACTGAAAAGTAGAAGATGGATGACAGAGTCCAACCACGCTGCACTCTTTACTACTGCCCTTAACCTGAGTCTTTCCTGAGTAAAGAAAGCCAGATCTGGCCCTTAGTGTGTTAAACACAAGTATTAGTGAGAATAAACAAATTAAACCAGGGTCCTTACTCATGCTTCTCTATCTTCTCTCTGCAAACCTGAATAAAGTAATTACCAATAAACTTTCAGGCGTGACCCTCATGGGCAAAAGAGCAGTCTAATCACTCTAGTTGATAGGGGATGAGACAGAGTTAGAAGACCTAGGTACTAATCCCCACTCTATTATTTACCTTGTGAGATATTAAAAAACTCACTTTACCATTGTCTTTCTTCCCCCATTTCTTGTCTGTCTTGGCACTGTGTCCTCAAAATCAGGCTTGCGAGGTATGACTATGAGCTTACATGTGAAGTATCTGACAATCAAATTCTAGCCACCCCATGCTGATGCTAGAACTGTTAAGAGAAGACTAGCACAGACAAATTAAAGAAGTCTCTGAGTGGCAAAATTCATAAGAGAATCCGAGCTTCTCTAAAGTTCAGGGCAGTTTGGATATAATGATTTGGCTTAGCTAACTATAAAATTCAGATTCAGATCCAAATATCAACAAAATTCAAGGACAGTTTTGGTTCACATTTTACTTTAATAAATTGTGGCAGAAGTACTTTTAAATACAAGTTTATGGATGCTATTATCACAGAAATTCTCTTTACACGTTAAAATCCTGATTTCTTCATCTCAGTAGCACACATTTATCACAATTGCAGATTACTGCCACATAGCAAAAAGGAGATACAGCTCCACATAATAATGTTTTTCTCCTTATGGGAATGGCTACAGCACAACAAGATGTTGTTGCTTTGCTGCAATCCAGCCTGTTTTAAGGAAAATATCTAAATAGATGGGTTGCTTTTGGAGATGAGAGGGAGGCAGTTATGAATTTCAAAAATATTAATTTATTTAACCTATATTTCTAATAGTTTCCAGAAGAGAACATAAAATGCATTCCGTGACCCACAACAGCAAATCCACAAGGGTCATGTTCACTTATGTTGAACACAAAGGATCAGGAAAAAAGCACTGATATCATTAAAAATGTCTTTTCAATAAAAACCAAACCAACAGCATTTTCAGACAGACGCTGCATGAGGTTCTGCTCTACAACTGTACAAACCTAGAATAATTCATTTCAAGTGAGTGTTTGCTAGATTCCAGATGCAAGCAGTGTTGAGGTGTGTATTCTTCAAATTACCTTCCTCAATTGTGTATTTGTTCTTTACCCTTTTTACAACACACACACACACACACGATAAAAATATATACTGCACAAGACAACAGGTTTTGCTGCTTATGTCAAAGTCAAACAGCTTGAGCCCAGCTCAGTTACTGCTCTTATTTTGACACTAAATTTGATTAAATCCAAATTACTGTCAATTCACAGTAGTCTATTTTTCAGAAGTCTCATGAGTCATGAATTTACAGTTAATTCCCTTCTCCTTCTTTGACTTTTTCCACCCTTTGCTACATGCCCTTCGAGTCAGTGAAGTTCTCCATCTCTCTGGTTTGTGTCCCAGATTCATTATATGGGGATCCTGGCCAATGACCCCCTTGTGAAATGAGCTTTAGTTTTTTGTCACAGTCCCTGGCAAGTGCGAGAGCACAGATCAGAATGGCATAACACATCACTCAGCACTGTTTGTGGAGCTGTCAGTTTTTTAATCCCCATAAGCCAGGAAGGAAATAACACAAAAAGCAAATTAGCTTGTAGCCCTAAAGGTGGTGTCCCTACTCATTCATAGGGAAGGTCACGCTGGTCTCAGGCAGGAGGCAGTACTTCAGAACTCCATTCAAGTATGCAGTTTAATTTTCTTTTCCCATTACATGAATTTTTATTTGCTCCACTGGTGCAGACTGTCCACTGGCAGCTAGAACTTAAGTCTCCTTCACAGCAAAACTCAGAGGAGTTAAGACCACAGACCTTATCCAGCGAGTGACTATGGCTCAGGCCTCCTCAGGCTTGCTGGGATGGTTAGGTTTATGCTGCAGCCAGCTTGATTCTGACATTCCCAGTCCTCTAGCAGTTCAGTCAGTGGGATGTAGTTTCTATCCATGACTGATTCCTCTGTTAAACTGAAAGCCCTTCCTTTACCCCTCAGTCAACATAGAACAAAAGCTCTGGAGAGGGGTTTCGAAAGGGAAAGTTCATGAATGTGCAGCAACATAGAGAGACTCCTCCTTGTCAATGATCAGAGAGGCAGGCACCCACTTTCATCAGCACATGCATCTCAAGAGACTCAATCAGCTTGCACTGCAGCCAACGGTAAAAATCTCATTGAGATCAGCAGGAGCACAAATCAAGGACTAAGTCTTTGCCAAACCCATTTCTAAACACAATTGGCTGAGCACTGACTAGAGCTGAATAACTGATTTTTCAGTTCAGCAGTCGAACAAAAAAATCCAAAACATAATTTGGTTTGCTTCAAACCAAGAGTGAATTTTTTCCAGATTCTCTCAACAAAACTCAATATCTGCCCTAATTTTGTTCAGGTCAAACAAAACACTAAAAAAACCAACAAAAAAAACAGTTCCAAGTGTGCTTTTTGTTTTAAAAATGGCAATCAGATGTAACATTGAACAAACAGTTTGGTTCAATATTTCAGGATTTTTGTTTACAGTGGGTTTTTTGCCAGAACAATTATCCAAGTGTGACCAGAATTTGCAAATAGTTTCCACTTGTCAAAAAAATATTGCCCAGTTCTATCTATGGCAAATAGAAGCTCAAGTTTGCCAGAATTATTAATAAAACATAAAAGATGTGAGGTGTGAACATTATCAGGATGCTTAAAGATTCAAGTCTCAATATAGAGTTAATTTTGAATAGCCAGATTCTGACAAACACAAATAAGGGTATCACAACTTACCCCTGAAGTTGTACCATACAATTTGAGCCAATTAAAAAGATATAAAAATAAATCACATATAGAGAACATTCAATAGAATTCTGCCTTTTGAGAATAAGAACAAATACATGCTTTAAAACCTCAGTATGATAGCATGTAAAAATTCACAAATCCTGTCATTGAAGAAATGGACTACTGCTACCTACTATATGTAGCAACTAGTGGAAAATTAAACTGTTGATAGAATTATTTAATGCTATACATGCCATTATACAATAATCATCCAAAAAGATGTGTGATAGTGCTCTTACCATACAATAACATCCCTGACTGAAAGGATTAAATGTGGGATTAAAATAAAGAGAATTCATTAGAGTCTGATGGCTCCCTCAAAGTGGTATTGTTGTTATTTATTTCATTTTATCCCAAGACCAGTGGCATAAAACACACAGTAATGAAACTCCTCTAACAGTCAGGAAGGCCCCTATTCAGCAAAGCACTTAAGCACTTACTCCATGCGTGTTGTACAAAGCCCAACTAGAGGAACTTCAAGTACATGCTTAAGTGCTCTGCTAAACTGGGATGCTACAGATGCAACACAACTATTCAAGAAGATGGATTCCTTTTCTAGCATTCTATTATAGCCTCTCACATTTGAAATGAAGAACAGAGCCAATGTTATTAGACATAGGGTTATCAGACATCATAGCATTAGCCATACCTTTAGGACCTGCTCTAAGTTCTCCAGCTTGGCTTGGAGCTGGTGTTTCTCCTTCACAGCCAAATCTCGTTCTTTGGTCACTATGGTAAGGGTTTCTCTAAGCTGAGCATAGTCTGATTTCACCTAAAAATTAAAAAAGGAAAAAAAGGTAAAACCAAATAAAAATGAAGAGTGAGAGATAAAGTACTCTCAAAGAAGACAGTTTACCAAGAGAAAAGCACATCTGAAACAAATACCACTTGCTCGTGGAGTTCTGCCGAAGGCTATCAAAGGGAGACAGGAAAAAAATGTAAAGCAGAAAATAAGAGATAAGAAACAAAAACTGAAATCAAGTAAGAGGTAAAACATGAGAGAAAAAAAGAAAACAGTACCAGAAGGAAATTGTGGAAGTATATTGTCTGTGAACACGTCCACCCACCCATTCACACTTAGTACGAGCCACACATACTCCAAATTCAACTAGATATAAGTTAAAAAACTAAAATGAAAAGGCTAATACATATACCAGTACATGCAAAACATACACAAACATAATTCAGTTCAAGTAGTTTTATTGCACCTCACTCCACTATCACCTTTTTGGCTCTATGTTGATCATGTCACACAGGGATCTGTTAATGTAGATTCCTGACATAGTGTCAATTCAGGCAGGAGCAAAGGACTGTTTTAGACAACACACCTGCTTGTAGGATCAGACCCCTCAACTGTATACCTAGACACCCAATATTAAGAACATCATCACGCGAGAGTAACTTTGTTAATTCAAGTTCCAAAAGGGAAGTCATACTAATCTAGTTCAGCAAAGCAAACTAGGAGTCTAGCTGCACTTTCAAAGACTAACAAAACATACAACCAAATGAACAATGACTGCCTAGGAAGCAGTACCGTGGAAAGGGATCTGGGTGTTATAGTGGACCACAAGCTAAGTATGAGTCAACAGCGTAACACCGTTGCAAAAAACATGTAAACACTACTCTGCGATGTATTAACAGGAATATTGCAAGTAAAACATGAGAAGTAAGTCTTCCGCTCCACTCTGTGCTGATTAGGCCTCAGCTGGAGCACTGCATCCAGTTCTAGGTGCTTCATTTCAGGAAAGATGTGGACAAACTGGAGAAAGTCCAGAGAAGAGTAACGAGAATGATTAAAGGTCTAGACCACTTAGGAGGGAAGGGAAAATTGAAAGAACTGGATTTCTTTAGCCTGGAAAAGGAAACAGAGGGGACACGATGACAGTTTTCAAGTACCTAAAAGGTTGTTAGGAAGAAGAGTAAGAAAGATTTTTCTTAAGTGCTGATAACAGTACAAGAAACAACAGGCTGAAATTACAGCAAAGGAGATTTAGGCTGGACATTAGGAAAAAAATCCTAACTGTCCTGGTGATTAACCACAGGAATAAGTTGCCTATGTAGGCTGTGGAATCTCCATCACTGGAAGTTTTTAAAGAGCCGGTTAGGCAAACACCTATCAAGGATGGTTTAGGGGGAATGTGGTCCTCCCAGCAGTGCAAAGGACTGGACCTGATGACCTTGCATGGTCCCTTCCAGTTTCTATTATTCTATGAAATTTTATTTATCACATGAGCTTACAAAGTGGGATCTTCTTCCACAAAAGCTTATTCACTAGACTCCTTGCTTGTTTTGCTATTACAGCTACCTCCATGGGCTTTAATAAGACCACTTGCATGAGCAAAGATATACACCAGCCAGTTCTAAACAAATAAGTGTGAACAACAGAACAGTTCAAATTTACAATCAAATTATTTTCCCTTCTGAAGGGAAAAGACATTCACATGCAGCAGAAGTTGTGTTTTCCATTAAAATCTTTGCAGCTGCCCTCCTTCCAAAGGAGACTATGCCATAGGGTTAAGTTATAAGGCTTAATTGCTAATTTACTTACCGTGAGTTAATATAACCATATCAGTACAAAATTGATGATTTTGGAAACCATCAAGTTTTTACATAATACAGAGACTCTGTAATATGTATTACACATATGCTTTATACATAATAAATAAAATATTCCATGAATATTCCATTTTCCAGTCATGAAACAGTACTATTCCTTGACTTTGACTATACAGGGTAAAATAGTTTCAATGGAGTAAACAATATGTGAATCTGGCCCTTTACCTCATAACATTTTAGAAGTTTAAATCACAAACTATTAAAGCAGCAACACAAGAACGGCAGCTTATAACTGCAGAAAATAACACAACAAAAATTAACAATTCAAATCCACTAATAATAAATATAAAAGTAAACTATGTAGCATCCACATAAACTTGAGAAACACAAATCTTCATGAAGCTGCTCGCAGTCACATAAGCAAAATAAAGGGCCATATCATTTTTAACTCAGTAATGGTCTGGACAGCTTCTGCTTTCTTTGGCCAACAGACACTCAGAAACATAACAATAAAAGCAGGATTACTGGATTCAGGAAGAAAGTAGTAAGGCAAGGAGAGGCAGTGCAATAAGTATAAGAAAAATATTTGTGCAGGTGCTGTCAAGGCTTCTTCCCCAGTCTGGCACTCTGAGTGCAGAAGGTGAGGGCCTGCAACAGGCCTTAAAACCCACAGGCCCTAAAGCCTTGTCTTAAAACTCTCCAAGGCTATCAACTTCCTGGCCTTGGCGTAGTACTGCTGCCACCACCCAAACACAACTCCACCCCCAAATCAAGGAAGGCACAGCTGGGAATTGCTTCCTGTGAGGTACCCTCAATCCCTTTTCTTCTCCCCCTTAGGAGAGCAATTGAACCCCAGCTGTTCTATCTACTGCAAATAGGTCAGAATCCCCCTTAGTAGCTGCCCATGCAGTCTGATGCACATGCACATAAAACCTCTTTCTTTTTAGGACAAACAACAAAGTGCTTATTTTAAAAGGGTAAAATCTTTAATTAAAAAGAACAGATAAGATAGAAACACAGAGAGTTGCTTCTCTGGGGTTTAACTTAGGTATTTACAGGGTAGTGGGAGGGGGTACATGGGCTCAGCACAGAGGAATCCAAAGACAAACCAAAACAAAGAAATACCCTTACCATGTCAGGCTAAACATTCCCTCTTCTACTCACACCTGGTCAGTTTCTAACTGGAATCTATCTTCGGCAAGGATGTCACTGGACCCTTCAGGCCTGTCTCTGGCCTCCGCCTGATCCTTCCAGGAGCTATGCTGCCACTCAACAGGACCAAGCAGGGCTGTTGCTCCAATTCAAAATCTGTTCTGTTTTTCTATTGGCTCCCTTGGGACTTACTGACCATGGTGTTAACCCCCTTCCTCTCCAAGGTTACTACGAGTGCCGATGTAAGGTCAAAGTTAGTTTCTCCATTCCAACACAGCTATACAGGATCAAATTATCTTTCTATTTGATTAGAAAAGGTGCATGTTTTAAAAACATAAAACACATTGATCTCCTACACTGATGTCCATTCAAAGAAACCCTATGAAACCACATTTGAAAGGCTAACTTCACCTTCATAATTTGCACTCTGGTTCTAGTTTGTTAACTTGATGTACAGTGCTGAAAAATGATGCGGTGGAAAAGGAAGGTGATGAGATATTTTATCAACAGTGCAAGCAAGTTATTGTCTGTGATTTTTAATTTACTAAAAATGGAGGAACCACAAAGTTTTTGAGTAAGCACCAAGAAGTGGGGTAGAATTCAGCATGAAAAAAGTACTACTTTATTTGTGACAACTGTAAACATTGGACTGGAACCAGGACCACATCCAAGTCATTAGATGAGGTACCCAATTTTGTCATCTAAAAATACACAGCAGATAAAAAAAGAGTTTAAAAAAACAAAAAGAACCAAAAATTGGGGCTTGTCTAGGGATGGGAAAGCGAGAGAGATATTATGGAAGGATTGAAGGAGGACAGATAGACAGACGGATGGACACCTAAGGTGTTTGGAGATGAGGGAAAAAAGTAAAAAGGACACAGGAATGCAAGTCCTTGAAGAGAGATTGAAGAAAGTGTATCCTGGGATGGGAAGAGAGCTATTAAGTGTGGTGCTGTGGTAAAGACAGATCATAATGAATGGTGTAAGAGGAGGGAGGGAAGATTTTGTAAAGAATGTCTTTAGTGCAAAGGAAATAAGGGGAGACCAAAGCAAGAAAACAACTAGCCACAGGCTGTATGAACATAAGTGCACCTGACATTAAAGGAAAAAAAGGGTTGAGAGATTGCACAGGAACAGGCTGATAGAGAAAGGAAATGGGGGAAGCAGGGAAAGAGAACCAGGGAAAGAAAGCAGAAGCAGAAATACAGTAACAGAGGTAGGGGGTCAGAACAGTGAAGTAACAGAAATGGCATGGATACATAAGGGAAAGAATTGAAAACAAAAGAACAGTCAAAGGAGGAAATAAGGAAATGTAAAAAGGAAGAGAAAAGCACAAGGAAACATTTCTTTAGGGCTACAAGAATTATCTTGATTTTATTCATGCTGCTATATGTTTTCAGTTGTGATCCACATGGAAAAGGATGGGAAAGGTGATGCACTGAGGAAGGTACAGAGAAGGGTTTGGCTCTGGGTGACAAAGGCAACTTGCCAGTAACTCTGAATGCTAAATTATAACTGGGAACAAATATTAGGAGGGCATGGGAAACATGCCTTATGTACTATAAAGAGACAAGACTGTGAGAAGTCAGGAGTGTGGTGGCAATACCTCACCATACACACATGAAACATGACACTGCAGCTCTCAGTGCTACAGGTCAGAAACATTACTGAGGGTACCCTAAGGATGACAACGCCTGCCTCAACACTGAAAGTAAGGGCCATATCTTTATAAAAATAAACAAAAGTAACTGTAAAATAGATTGTGTCTTGAGCTTGTGACGACATCTTCTAGTCGTTGCTCTACACAGAGGGTAAGGAAAAGATAATTTTAGGGACCATTTATTTTGGTTTTAAGACTTTGGGCTTGTCTACAGGGGGAAAAAAGCTGGAGCAGCTATTGCAGAATAGATATTTTGTGTGAGTCTCTGTCACGGGTCTCTCTATCACTCTGGGCAGCGAGTCCACCAGAGGCCTGAACCAGATACGAGTCTGTGTGTTTGACTTTGGGGGTGGGTTCCAGCGACTTGACCTTGTCAGGAGGTATGGGGTATAGGCTAGGCTGTCAGGCCCCACAGACTTACTCCCCCAACTCAGGGGTAGTAAAGCCTAATGACTAGTGTCTTTGTTAGTATTTCCCTGCTTAGAGGTGGTATGGCCTAATGCCAGAGTCCTCATAGGAGTTCCCCAGTTTGGGGGCTGTATAGCCTAGTGGCCAAAGTCTCTGTAGAGGTCTCCCCTGCTCAGGGCTAGTAAGGCCTGACGGCAGAGTCCTCACAGAAGTCCCCTGCTTAGGGGTAGCACAGCCTGATGGTTGGAGTCCCCATAGGAGTTCCCCTGTTTGGAGCTGCAGGGCCTAGCGGCCAAAGTCTTTTGTAGAAGTTTCCCCCGTGAAGGGGTAGTATGGCCTGGTGGCCAAAGTCTTTGTAGACATCCCCCCGCTCAAGGGTAGCAAGGCCTTGCGGCTGGGGCCTTGCTGGGCAGGCGAGAACTGGCCTGGCAAGGACCAGCAGTGTGCTTCCTTCGTCTCTGGTCAGTTATCCCCCCTAACTGAGCTGGGTGGCTGGCTTTATACCTTGAGAATGCCCAGCAGCTGCAGGAGGGCAGGGCCTCTTCAGCCTGAAAGGTTTCCTTACCCCTTGCCTCACTATTGCGGGGCTGATACACCCTGCCACAGTCCCCAAGTGGACACTTTTGTACCACACCAAAAATGCCTTTGAGCATAATCCACTATAGAAATGAATTAAGCTGCAGCTGTGAAACAGTTATTGTCCTTTAATTTGACATGCTAATTTATTCCGCAAAATCTTCCTTCTGTGATAAGCTTTTATAAATTGATCATTTTTCTTAGTAATAAACCTAATTCTACAGTGTGGCCAACAAACATCCCTTTTAACAAGGGATTAGATAGTGATATGGTATTTGCATTTACCAGAGCCATTCCATTTTTCTTGTGCCTACTATTAATAATCGTCTGTGTTTTAAAAACATTTTTGAAGTGTTGATTAGCATTGCACTTTTCTGCTGTGGAATTTTTGCACACGGAAGACAAGGGCCATGGACCCAAACAGTGTACCCCAGAGTCCATGTGATAGTGCACCTTGGGAAATATTTGGGAGAAGTAGAATCTGCAGATATTTTATGTACCTTTGAGCGAGACTATTCATCCAAGTACCTCAAAATGCTTTTAAAAACCTTTTAAACTAAATGATTATCCAAATGGTCTTAATTATGTTTAGTTAAACCTCCTCCTTTAGATGTTCGAGTCTTAATAAACAAACGTCTGCATATTTTCACTCTATCTAATTAAGAAAGGAAGGAAACAAGTATCCATAAATAATAATATTTTGTACTTCTACATCACATTCTGATGAGGACTTTCTCCTCCTGAGGATTTTACATTAAATCATACAGACAATGTTTATATGATTTCTTACATATTCTGTATAGCAGCAAAGTGTTCAAGGAGTCTATCACTTACTATTATTATTTACAAAATATGCACTAAAAGTGAGTTTAATGATCTCTCTGACAAGCTGTCTGTTTAAGAACATTTGGAATATGCATGAAATTGAATTACAGATTGAGCACATCTATCAAAGCCCCCAGTGGCAAAGACAGTTGACCTAGATAGAGCCATGGTAAGCAGTCTTGATTTCATGAGAGTAACACTGGAAAGATTTTGCTCTGTGATGACTTTGCGTTAACTGCACACAAATCAGTGCGTCACCCACATAGCTTTTCATTCCATATTTAGTATCTGCTAAACACTTCAGTCACCTGGGTCAATTATGAAACACAGAATATTAATAAAGCATATTCAGTTTTTCATAATACAGTATTCAAATACAAAGACTACAGAGCTACTGGAAAAATATAGCCACTTACTTCATTAATAAGGAGCTTATTTAGCCAAGAAATAAAAAAAACATTTCTCACTGTGCCAAATACAGTTTTCTTACACTTAAAATGATCTCTGCACCTTTGCAGTTTATTCTGTCACAGGCAGATTACAAGACTATCTAGCCGAGATCAGGCTAACGTACCTGCTACAGAAATAAGCACCCTAAAACTCTGCTTTAATTTTGGATGTTAGTGAACCAGTCAGCTTCTCCTAATAATATCTCTGAGAAAGTGTCATCCAATAAAACTACAAGAAAGAGGTTATATTTTCAGTTCATAATAGTTTACACAACATATAAGTTGGAAACACCTATTTTGAACATATAATGTACACACTGCCCATCTTCATATATGCATATTAGCAAGCAATCAAATCAGAGCCTCATGTCCAAAACACCATGACACACTTTAAATATGTAAAACCTGTATATATGCACAGTGAAGGAACTTCTGCATGCAGACGTCCAGTATAAGAGCTATGCACAATTTAAATACCAAAAAAGAATACAAAACCATGTTGCTTTAGAGCAGGTGACCTTAAATCCAATGCACTAAAATGGAGGAAAAAAAGCACAAAAGTTATTCAGAGTAGTCAGACTTCTTGTACGAAACACTGTAATCACCATGATTGCATTTGTTTGCAAATGGTCAGCTGGCCACTGTACATGTTACACTGGCCAGCCAACACTTTGCAAACAAATTGTGCTTGTTTTCTCCATTTTCGTGCACTGGTTTTAAGGCAATTTGCTCTAAAAATTTGTTTTTATATGATTTTTCAATCACGACTAAACCTAGATCAAATCAAAACCTATGAAAGACACTTACCTGAAATTTAACCTATAACCATTCTGCAACCTGCTGGACAAAGGCAAGAAAGCACAGGAAATTCATATGGACAGACAAGACATAGGGGGAATACATACATACAGACAGACTAGATGGAGCCACATTAATATAAAGGTCATATAATAATTAAGACTTATTTTAGGGCCTTAAGTCTCGGTGCTGCCCTCTGGACAGGAATTTCATCCTCTGTGCTTTGCACAAAACAGTTAATGGTTCCTATACCGATTTGGCCTGTTTTCTCACAGAACTGCCCTTGTCATAAGCATACAAATCAGTGTAGTATTGTGCGATAGAACCGCTGGTGTGATTTAGACACTTGTTTTTAAAATTAAGTCAACACATTAAAAAAACAACTCTGCAAAAAGAAATGAAAATGGTTCTTACTGTGACCTGTGTGATTATAACAAATATTCTCTCTCTTTGAGGGCTGACTTATAATAGTGTTAGAATTCTTCCCTTTCTTTAGTATGCAACAGTTCAATAGAGGTATACAATTTTCAAAAATACTGGAGCAACTTATCTGTACTCACAAATCCCTCTGGCTACCATCATTGAAAACGAGGCACATCATGTGACACAATTTGTCTAAGTCCACACATCAAATCTAAGGATAGAATTCAAAATTCCCAGCCGTGTGTTTAGACCACTACACACTTCTGCCTCGTGGCTGGTTTCTCTAACAGTTTATTTTTCATTACACTTTAAATGTTTCTATTTCATATTTTTTCCTAAAAGTACTTCCCTACACTCTACCCTCCAATTAACAATTTTTGTCCTATCAATTTGAGACCAGGCGATATGCTCACAGGAGCTTAGAAAAATATTCCACACAGAATATTAAGTATTTTTGTATCTGAATACCAATTAACTCCATGCAGACTTTGGGGAAGAGGCAGAGAAAAAACACTTCTGTGCATTTGTAATTAAGAGTCCTGATAATGGACTTCACTCTCTTAATCACAGCTATCAGTGAGCAGATTACCAAGCCTGACAAAGAAAGCGGAGCAAGAACTTGTACTAAGAAAATGGCTCCATACACGCTGAAAGCTTTCCCTGTGTTCCATAATACTATCCATACCATTGCGCGCACACAAAAATTATCACAGCTCCTTTCCACAAAATATAGGAGCAGACCCTGCACCAATACAAACTATATAGCTCCACTGACATCAGCACAGGGCTCCTCACTGATATAAGCTGTCATGCAAGTCAGTACAGCTATGACAATTAACACCAGCTAAAGATCATCTCTATACTTAAGTCAATGAAGTTTTGACAGTGCATCCGTCTCCTTGGTGCAGAACAGCAGTTTTTGACGACAGGTCTAATCTTGGCCTACGATGTCACAGCTCTTTCCCTGCCACTCTGTGCAAGTATTTTGAAGGCCTGCTCCTGTTGAAGTTTTGAAGAACTAGGCTCCAAAAGCTATAGAAAACCCTGGGTGTATCAGATGTTCCATTAATCTCCTGGATGGGTATCTGTGCTTGGCCAGCACCCATACTTTGAAAGAACTTATCACAGGTACTTTAGTCTGCAGGCAGTTGTGCCTCTGCTGTGTCAGGGCCTGAAGTGCTTAGCACCCCCAATAATCCATCTGCCTTCACTTTAAAAGCAGTTTAGAACTGTTTTATTCTGAGGAATTTGTTCAATTTTAGTATGATTGCTGTTACCTTATTATTATTATCTACTCTTTCTGTCACATTTCTGTTTTCCCTCAAACAGCCATTTTGTACCAGACTGACTTTATTTTTAAAAAAAGTTCTTGGGGAACACGTGAACTTTGAATTATCCTTTATTTTCAAACCGGCAGAATTCAGATTGTCAACTTTTTGGCAGAGGAACCACTTTTTTGTTCTTTGTTTATTTAGTTCCTAGCACAATGAGGCCCTGATTTGGGACTGAGCTCAAAAACACTACCATTCAAGCAGTGGTATACTTTACTGGTTAGTTTTAGCTTATAAAGACAAAAATGGTGTGGGTTAACTGAGATTTAAGTTCATTCTGCCTGACACACTGTCACAATCCAGATGAGCAGAAGCAGTGGAGCAAGAGACCCTCTAATCTAAGCAAGATGATGTTGCTTACGGGATATTCCTGGTGAAGGTCTCATGGGTGGCCAGAGCCCAGACTGGCATGCAGCAAAGCTCATCTTTTCTACTTATTGGTTAATACTGCTGAGGTAGATATATTTATGAGAACTTTTTTCTTTATATTCATACTGTGGTACTGAAATCATGGGATAGGTACCCAAACATTATATGTGCTCCAGTGCACTGTTTCTTATATATCATAATAAATAAATAAATAAAATAAATAAAAAATGGATGAAATCTGGTCCTACTGAAATCAATGGTAGTTTTGCCATCAACTTTAATGGAGCCTAGATTTCACCCTCCATTTCAGATCTGCTTTTTGCAAAGTTGTACAGTACCTTGGGGAGGGAGAAGTGCTTTACAGATTTAATTTTTTATTAATCACCACCACTACTACTACTGCAATAAATATAATTCAGGCTAACATTCTTCAACAATTTCTTTAGCCAAGGGGTGTCAAATATGAGGCCCGTGAACCTCTTCCATCCAGCCTATGACTGCTCTCCGCAGGACCACACTCTCTCACTGAGAGAGACAGACAGTATGTGGACTCATACCCAGTGCTCCATGATGCCATAAAAGCATTAGGTCTCCTGACTGCACTCCACAAAACCACACCTTCCCTAACAGAGGGAGGGAGGGTAAGGCTGGAGAGATAGTGTGTGTGGTGGTATCATGGAGCGCGGTCTTGTGCACACATCGCTCTGCAATGCTGCAAGAGTGCCCCACTATTTCGATTTATGGTATGTACGAGACACACTTTTAAGTCAAGTACAATCTATTTGAGTCAAATCTGGCCCGCCACAGAAATGAGTTTGACACTCCTCTTTAGCCTTTACTGATGTGGCTAATGAAACATACACTGAGCTTGCTCTGCAAACAATAGCAATGGAAAAATGATGATACTGCTGCAAAGCTAAATAGGCATTTAAAAGGAAAACATCATGAGAGAGAAACACTAGGCAGATGGGACGCATAGTTCTGAGTGAGCCATATGGCCTCTTTCCATCCCAATATTATTATGCTACTGATTTATATAGGAATCACCTTGATTCCTCTTCAATCTGCTCTGAAGAGCAGAATATTTCAGTTCTGTTTAGTGACCATGAGCTGTGCATGAAGTTGTACAGTACATACGTAACCACCCTCTAGTCACAACTGTACACCTTTACCAGGCAGTTCAGGCTCAATCAGCAATTAAACAGCGCAAGTCTTAGTTCAAAATTTCACCATTCGTTTCTTAATTTGCAGTTGCCATTAACATGTTTTGCAACACAGCACTTTAGGCACAGCATTTTAAAAGGACATAAGTGAGTTAGGCATCTAACTCCCATAGATCTTTGAAGTGGTACTGCAATCATGGATACGAGTTAGGTGCATGACAAGCCCTTTCAGCCAATGTGGGACCCCAATCTAGAGCAAAAAATTTCTCACTCATTCTAACCTCATTTAGGAACTAAACTGTCAATACCCCTTATGTGGGACACGAAGTGCCTCTTTCCCTCTTTTACATGCTCCACGTAGGGTCACTTGAAATTGAGCCCCTGCTCTCAGGGATATGCAAGGACTGTTCCCTTGGTGTCCTTCCCTGTGGGAAAAGGCACTTTTTGCCTCAAACCAGGTGGGGATGTACTCTACCTCACAGAAAAGGCCAGGTAAAGCAGCCAACAGAGAGAACTATCCTAGGCTAATCCAGCCTTCTCCGTCTTCTGCACACTAAGCCAGTCAGCTCCTTGCACTGCTTCCGGGCCATTGCAGCACACCACCACCCCTGTGTGGGCAAACGGCTAAATGCTACAGTCTGGCTCTCAAAAATACAGCTAATCGCTAGTGGAGAAGGTTCAACTTATAATTGTTTTCTTGTCAGATCCTGTTCCAGCGGAGGCTTCTAGCAAGAATGAGAGGACAGTTCCAGAAGAAGGCCCTCGAAGAACTGTGCTTCAGAAACCACCATCTATTCCTGGGTTCCTAGGTGAACAGAGGTAGAGCACAAGTTGCACCCATCACAGCTCACTGCCTTGCGTCCTCCTCAGCAGTTTTGAGCCGAGGGGTTCATGGATTCCCCCAAACACACTGTCCACTAACAGGCACAAGATGGTGATGAATTAGATCCTAATGAGTCAAAACTAGAAATGGTTAAAACACTTCTTGCTTTTTGACAAAACTGAAATTTACTGATATTCTCAGTTTTGGTTAAAATATTCCATTAAAAACGAGAAAAACTGACAAAAATCAGGAGGGAAATCATTTTTTGTCAAAAATTTTGATGGGAGAAGAGAGGAAAATTCCTGACAAGCTTAAGTGAAACCCACTGCAAACAATGGCTTCTGCAAAATACCTCACAGGACTTTAGACTACAACAGAAGATGCTTGAGTGACAGCTCATCTCACCAGCATTTGTCTGGGTGCCTTAATTATTCTTTATCTGCTGAGGAGTAACATTTGTTCACAAAAGATACACTTCATAAATTCAAATGTGGTTTTAAAATGAAACATTTTAATCTTTTCAGTGGGTTGCTAGCAGAGATGCAGAGGGACTATCTGATCTTCTGTTAGCAGCTCAGCATTTTCTTGTCGATGATAAATGGATATAAGAATTCTATTATAATGTTGTCATACTAAGATGTTACCTGGTCATACTGAAGCACCTTGTGGGACAGACAAGCATGTTGAAGGCTCAAGCGATTCTTCTCTTGCACAGCATCCTTTAGTTCATTTTCCTAGAACAGAAGAAAAGGGTGTATTATAGATCAGGAGTTCCCAACCACCGTGTCGGGACACATTAATGTGTTGCCACGCAGTGCTGTGTCAGAGAGAGCTGGGGAGATGGCTGGATTTGGCCAGTGGGGAGTGGGCTAGTGTGTCCCATAGGGTCATGACAAACTACCAAGCGTGTCGCAACCTCCAAAAGATTGAGAGTCACTGTTACAGGTCACTAATCTCCACTAGTCAATGTTCTGTTAAACTGCATGTTTTTTAAGTAATCAACATCCAATACTGCACACCCGTTAGCACACCCTTGTGTGCTGTCAGGCACAAAACCGAAGACTTTGAAGGTACAGAAGCTGCTGGGTGACCATGGACTATAAATGACTGTCACTGTGCTTTCAATGAGAGATTTGGAATTGGTAAAGTGGGTGAAACTGATGAAAGACACACAGACCAAGGGACTGGACTTGATGCCACAGACCAGATGACTGTAATGTACAAAACTCCCCATGGAGATGAAGGGCCCTTAACCTTGCAGCAGCATGACTTGAAGATGGCAAGATTCTTGCCCTAGCTTTTCCTGAAGAACAAGAAGGGAAAAGAAACCAATAGAACCCTGAAAATCAGAAGCTCACAACACATCATAACAGCAACAGAGAGTCAATAGTTACTGAGGAGCAGTTCTTTCCATTTTCTAGTATCCACGTGCAGCATCTGGATACCACAGTGATAAACAGTGCGGATGTTAAGAATAAACTGTTACTTACCTATAACCAGTTTTCTTCAAGATGTGTCACTCATGGCCATTCCATGTTATGTGTGCATGCACAATATGCACAGCATGCTGGAAAGTTTTTCCCCTCATCAGCTGTGGGGCCCCGTGGAGTGACACCTCTGCAGTGGTCTATGTAAGACCCAACCAACCCTACCCTACTCAGTTCCTTCTTGCCGCCTATTCTGAAGCAGGGTAGGAGGGAGGGAAATGGAATGGCCAGAAGCAACATATCTTGAAGAACGCTGATTACAGGTAAGTAACCACTTCTTCTTTGAGTGATTGCTCCTCTGCATTCCATGTTAGGTGATTCACTAGCCTTACTTTAGGTGGAGGGTCAAACTTATACCTTCACAGACTGCAGGACCGCTCTGACAACCACTGCATCATCCCATGCCTGCTGGGTGATTGTGTAGTAGTCTCTAAAGGTGTGGACCAATGACCATGTGGCTGCCTTACATAATATCTACGACTAGCGTCCAAGCCAGAAACGTCATTGACAACACTTGGGTCCTTGCTAAATGGGCTTTAATGACTGAAGGGCAGACCTTCCCTGATGAGTAGCACTCCCTAACACAACTCACTATCCAGGCAGAGATGTGCTGGGATGAAACAGGCTTGCCCTTCATTCTGTCTGCCACTGCAACAAATAGCTGTGAGGTTTTCCAAAACAGTTTCATTCTTTTGATGTAAAAGGCTAAGGCCCGACGAGTGTCCAAAGAGCTCAGCCGACATCCTGTTTCCGAAACATGCATCTTAGGATGGAATGCCAGTAAGATGATCTCTTGGTTGGTATGAAATTGAGAGACCATTTTTGGCCAGAAGGCTGGTTGCAGCTGCAGTTGAACCTTGTTTTCAAAAAAGATCACATAGGGCAGTTCTGACATGAGGACCCATATTTCCAGCACCTGTCTAGGAAAGGTAATGGTCACCAGAAAGGCCATCTTCCAAGAGAGGCATAGTAGCAAGCAGGAAACCAGAGGCTCAAACAGTGGGCCAGTAAGCCTTGAGAGGATTAAGTTCAGGTCCCACTGAGCCAGCCGGGGCGGCCCGCCCCGCCCGAGGGAATAGCCTATGTAAGCCCTTCAAGGATCATCCGATTGTTGGATTTGATAAAACTGAAGCACCATCAGTCCTACCGTGAAACGCTGAAATTGCTGCCAGGTGGACCTTAACTGATGAGGTTGAGAGGCCCTGCATGTTCAAGGACCATAAGTAATTTAGAATGTCAGGGATTGGAGCTGAGCCCAGCTGAAGCCTTTTATTACCTTCCCATACTGCAAACCTCACCAATTTGGCCTTGTATGCGGTTCTTGTGGCTGGTTTTCTGCTATTGTGTAGCACCTCCTGGACCATTGCTGAATACTGTCATTCATCTTGCGTTAGCCACAGAGTTTCCATGCCCGAAGATGTAGAGACTTCAGGTTTGGGTGAACCAGTCTGTTGTGATCCTGAGAGAAGAGGTCTGAGATCACAGGGGCAGTTCTATTTGATCCTGGATGGAGAGGTTCAGCAAGGTCATGTATAAGTGCTGCCTTGGCCATGCTGGCACAACGAGCACGACTGCCACTCTGTCCGGTTTGATCTTCCAGATTATCATTGGAATTAGGGGGGGTGAGGGAAAAGGCATAGTGACTGTCAACTTGTCCAGGGAATCTTGAAGGCATCCGCCATGGAGCCAGGGCTGTGTCCCCTGAATGAGCAGAAGAGGTTGCACTTCCTGTTCTTCCCCAAGGCAAACAGGTCTATTTGGGGATGATCCCACCTCCGGAAGACATTTATTAAGACCTCTTGTTTTAAAGACCATTCATGGGTCAAGAACCTCCTGCTGAGGCTGTCTGCTAACAGATTCCATTCCCAGGAAGGTACGAGGCAATCAGGAGAATTGAGTGGTGAATGCAGAACTCCCACAGCTTGAGGGCTTTTCAGCACAGCGGTTGAGTAAGCCCCACCTTGCCCATTGATGTAAAACATTGCAGACATGTTTGTCTGCTTGAACCGACAATACTTTGCCCACCAGAAGACACTGAAACACTTGGCAAACTAGGTACATTGTCCCGAGTTCTTTGAAGCTGATATGGAAAAGCAGGTCATTGCATTCCCAAAGCTCTTGAGTCCTGAAAAGGCCAAGGTGCACCCCCCCTCAACCCAGGTCCAATGCATTGGTAATGAAGTATACAGAGGTTTGGGGTGACTGAAAAGGAAGCCTGCTGCAGACATTGCGTTCCTGGCACCGCCAGTCCAATGTCCTCAACATGTCCATGGGGAGCATGACCATATGCAGACTGACGGTGCTGCGCTGGACTCTGTCCCTGAGTGGGCTGGGTGAAGAGCCTCCTCCGTCATGTGGATCTTCAGCCTCTGTTGCCTGTCTTTGTGTGTCCAGGAATGAAAACTATGGCAAATCTTGCACTTATCTCAAGTGTGATTCTCCTAAGACAGGAACAGTACAGGTCATTCCAGCGAGGATCCGAGTGGTAAGAAGGGACTGAGGAGGGTAGGGTCAGCTGGGTCTTGAACAGAATGCTGCAGAGAGACATCACTCCAGGGGGCTCCAGAGCCGACCCTATGGGTACTCTAAAGGAAAAGCTTTCTGGCGTACTGTGCACACAGTGCACATACACCTAATATGGAACAGACAAAAGCAATCACTCGAAGAAGAACAGAAAGATAATATAGCCCCAGTTGCCATAGTGTCACCTACAGCTGTAGTTAGATACATCAGTGGGTAACATTCAAGAAGCATGAAATTAAGAAGAATTACTAAACCACAGAAGGTTAGTTAGTTAGTTAGTTAGTTAGTTAGTTAGTTAGTTAGTTAGTT
>ML682041.1:10525400-10562034 GCA_007922195.1 Podocnemis expansa
TTAGTTAGTTAGTTAGTTAGTTAGTTAGTTAGTTAGTTAGTTAGTTAAAGTGCAATCTTTGGAACCAATAACATAGCTGAGAATTTATGTAAATCTTAAATGAGGCATTTATTTTCTACCCATACTGTAAGTTGTCCCTGCATTTATCTTCTTCCCATTCTGTAAGTTCCCCCATCTTCACAGTGTCTGATGAAGTGCAATTTTCTCCCATGAAAGCTCATGTGATAAACAAATTTGTTAGTCTAAGTGCCACAAGACTCCTTGCTTCTTTTGTATGAAATCAAATTCTCTCACAGCCATCTCAAGGAAAATGACTGCTGAAAGCATTTTGGTAACGAGTGAGACAACTGAAAGGGCTGGTGAAAAAAGCAGTTATACTGGCTCAACTGCAAATTTTTCAGTAACATGGATTTTAGATCGTTTTTTGTTCTCTCCATAAAACTTGATTAAAGTACAACACATTCAATCAGGCTTTTTAATTTATAAAGCTGAAGTGAGCTGATATTAAGGTTAACCCCTGATGAAAGCTGCAGTCTAAATACTAGTTTTAAGATTTTTGTTATCCTAGTTCAGCTGGAACCTCTGACCAATTCACTACACTATCAACAGAAAATTCAGCTCAAGTTTAACAAATGAAACACCGAGGTGTGTGCACTTCAAGAGCCCAACTGGCCCCCAAACAGTTCTTTCAAACTCCACTGTTGTACCTGGCTGAGGTCTCAGTAAAAATAGTACTGCTCAAAAGTTTTCATGAAATACACTGTTTTGTGAAAATTTCTTTAAAAAAAAAAATCAGGTGAAAAATTCTTCCCATTACCAAAAATACCCATTTTTTGCATTTTTTAAAATATTTTAATCAAAACTGTTCTTGAAATTTCAAACAGAAGTTTTCAAAATCACTATCAATTTTTTTATTTACCAGTCTTGTCAATAAGATTTGCTTTGCAGTAAACAAAACTCTCCATTTCAAGGGTTTCCCTATGATATTATATAATCAAAAATTTTATTTAAGCAAAATCCCTATTCACATTTTTTTGTTTACCAATACATAGGTTTTAAGTAAGAGAATGTGGTTTTTAGTAAACAAAAAGGTTGATCATTTAGTTTAAAAATTCCATAGAAAATAACTGCAAAATATTTCACTTAAAAAAAAAAGAGAAGGAAAATGGCATCATTTTTTAATTCTATTAAATGGAAACAACTTTGGATTTTCAGTATTTTTTTAATACAACTACCCTTCACAGCTCAAAGTTGTACAGTGGAGAAGGTTGGGGACTAATGAACTCTAGCTGGCTTCTAATCCATACTGTGTGATAAATCTACTTCTGTGCCCAGATGCAGCTCCCCCCCCCCCCAAAAGAAAAACAAAAAAACAAAAACTAAAAAAACCAGCAAACTTTGAGCACAATGCTGAATCTGTAAGGGACTGAAAGTCAATGGAATTTAGTACAGCTTTTTTGTTTGTTTGTTTGTTACGTACTAAAATACCATCGTGGCGTGCTCTTCCCAGCACAATTATAAGCTGTTTTAGCAGCTTTTCTGAAGGTCTGCTCTGGCTGTTAAATATCAAATGCTACGAAGTTGAGTAGAAAAAGAAAAAGCCTGCAGTTGCAGAATATTCAGTCTCCTAGGTGGAGATGTATCATCTCACACAAGACTCATTAATTATAATTTCTCAAATTCTGTTAAATCTGTTGCTCAGGATGCAATTACAAGTGGCAGTCATGCTCTGTGGGATGCTAGACAGTTCTGGGGGGCAAAACAAGGAGAATTTCATAGCTTGTGTTTTGTTTTAGACGCTGTGAACTGAGTCAAATATTTTTAGGACCAGAGCAAACTGCACAAAAACAGAACAAACACTTGGATACCCAAGTAAATCTTTTGCATTATTAAGGATTAAAAGTCATTTGTATAAAACCATAAATGTATACTGTACTTTACAAACATGGAATAAGATGTGTACACCTGCTTTGTAAATTTTAGAGGCCACCAAAGACAGATAAGAGTTTTGCCATTGACTTTGGTGGACCTGAAACACTACCAAAAACTTATGATCTAGCCCAATGAATGAAGGATCTCGCCTTAAGAGAGCCATGGCAATAGCAAAATATGAAGTGATGGAAAACAGGTCAATGGAGGGAGAAGATAGCATATCTTATCCTAGATAGCTTGTGTTATGAGCAGAAATCAGACTGTTACATAGATTCAAAGGAAGAAACCGGGGCTTCGCTAACCTCAGCGGAACTTTTGCCATTGACTTCAATTGGATCAGGATTTCACCCGTAAGATTAAGGCTGGAAGGACCTAGTAGTCTGATACCCAAATGCATATATTACCAAAAACATTTGTTATCTGCCATAGAGAAATAATGATTCAAATTTAACATTGCTGTAAGACTGCTGTGACACATCATGATCTCTTGCATAACATAAGCCAAAAACCCTCCTGTTTGAGCTATCTTTTATGAATTTCAAATGGTAGAGGACCCAATCCATCACATCCTTCGGCAAGCTGTCCTGAAGGTTAATTCACCTCACGGCTAATATTTGCACCTAATTTCTAGTCTGAGTCTAGTTCAGTTTCATCTGTCATTCACTGGCTCTTGGTACACATTTTTCTGCTAGATTGCAGAGCTATCTAATTAGGAGAAATCTCCTTTCCATGTAGGTACTTGTAGAATTTGATCAAGTCACCCTTAACCTTCCTTGGATAAATGAAATAAAGATCTGTAGTTTGGAATAGTACAGGTATTTGTAATGCATATTTCATGACAATCCTAGTACTTGGACAAACTATCAGCAAATTAATTGTGTAGTGAAACAATGGTTACTGCAAGTAACATTGCAGTAGGCACTTAGTCTTCGAAATTATTATTAGGAGGAACTACAGCAGAAATTAAAAAACCTAAGAAGAATACAAAAACTAGGCAAGAATGCCTCAGAATGTTTTAATTCTCTAGAAAGGAGACTGGCTTATGAGATGGAGAGCAGAGCAATTGGGCTGGTGCCTAATCCTGTCTGAAGAGAGATATAATTTTATCATGTTATTTATAAGGATGAACTGAAATAGGACTGTTTCACTGGACCTTAACTATAAGCCTGTTTGTTTGCACTTACATTTGTTGTTCATTGTGCCTGTCATTTGTTTCCCTGCTTTGTTTTATGGAATATTGTGCCTCATGACATTTGCAAAAGTAAACCACCACTCCTGCTCACCATCACAAACAAAACTTTAGGAATCAGGAAGCATTCGCTGGCAGAATTTTAGCCTGAACATTACCTAGAGAGGGGAAAAAACCCACCAGGTCTAGTCAACACTTAAGTTATGTTGACATTGCTATGCCCACACTCCTGACCTTTGCAAGTATGCTGACCAAACCTCTAGTGTAGGCACAGCCATGTTGATGGAAGAATGCTTCTGTCAATGCAGCGACTGTAGTTCAAGGAGGTGGTTTTCTTTCATCAACAGAAAAACCTCATCCTTGGTTTAGTCTGTACTTACACTACAGTTTGCCAGCATGTTTGACAACCTAGCTATGTAGTGTAGTCTCAGTAATGTAGACATAGCCACAGTAACAACAATCAAGAAACCCAGATGCTCATGTCTTTTCCTGCAGTTTCTACAGCAATGGGATAATTTATTTATGACCCTTCTGACTGTGCTCAATTCTGATAGCATGGGAGCACCACAGATATATTTTTACCATATCTGTATTTTCTCTCTTTCAGAAATGCAGAGTAAAAGGCAGAGACTAAATGACACATCCAAAGGTACACAGGAAATCAGCGGCAAAGCCTAGTAGTTCCTGCCCCAAGACTTCTGAGGTCTGACCTACACTTGCAGTTTAGGTCAACATAGCTGTAGTGCTCTGGGACATGAAAAGTACATATCCCTGCATGCAGTAACTTTGCCAACATAACCTCTGGTATACATCCAGGTAGAGCAATGGAAGAATGGTTCCACTGATCCACCTACTATTGCTTGAGTGGGTGGTGTTCCTACAGTGACAGAAAAACTCCTTCTGTTGCTGTAGACTGCATCTATGCTACCATGCTATGCTGTCATCTTAGTATCAATATGGCCCTAATTTCAGCCAAGTGATTGAACCGTAAAATCACATTTTCTTTTACTAACAGCGTGACATGTGGTTACTATCAACTAAGAAATGTGCATACAAACCAGATTCAATTTTTGTTGTCTCTTTGTCACCTCATTTTTTCAGAGAGAACGTTTGTTCACTCTCCATATTGTTCCACTTTCTGCAGTACCGCTGTTCTTGGGATTCTCTTCCATAATCTAATCTATACATTCCAATTCCTAATTTCATCCTAACTCTCCTAGTTGAAATCCTTATATATTGCCATACCACTACCCATAATCTTTGAATACCAACCTGCAAGCCCAACAAACCAAACCACACAAAACAACCAAATAACCAACCAACTCAAAACTACTTCTGTAGATCACTAAAGTTCCCTCTCAAACGACTCATCATAACTCAGAACCTACACCTTCATTCTGAGAAAGCAACACTCAGCCTTAACGCTGACCAAATGCATTAGTTACATGATAAGCAGCGCTGTCCCTAGAGGGGTCCGGGGCCTGGAGCAATCGGCTTGTGGGGGCACTTCTGCTCCCCCCCCCCCACATGCTGGGAAAGGACAGGGCAGGCCAGTCCAGACACTGGCTCCGCACTCCCCCCATCTCCTGAGCCAGCCACTCTGCCCCTGGGGACAGAGCGGGCCAGCCAGGGAGCTGGGCTCTTACTCTCCCACCCCACCTCTGGGCTGGCCGTCCCCACCACCAGGGTGGAACAGCCAGTCCAGGGAAGGGTACAGCCAGTGGAGCCTGGCCTCTGGGCTAGCCCGCTTCACCCCTGGGCTGGCTGTTCCCTGCCCTGTGTGTGGGGCAAGGCGGGCCCACGCTTCTGCCCCCCCCACTGCCTTAGCTCTGCGTGGGGCTCATGGAACTGCAAGGCCAGGCGCAATTGCCCCTCTTGCCCCCTAAGAACAGTCCTGATGATTAGTCCATGTATTCTGAAGATTAATATAGCATAGCTATGGCTTTTATAAATTATACTGTACATAGCTCTATTCTTTGGTTTGTATTGATCTGTGTTAAGTAAGGGAAGTGTGTGTCAGATGATAAACAATAGCTGAGAGACATTTTCCTATGTTAGTCAGAAAAAGTAATATTACTATAAGAATTTTCTCGTTAGCACCCAGTGTAAGTAAACGCACAACCATTTTGTTAGTAACTGTTCCAAAGCTGATGGTAATTTTTATGTAGAAATTTCAGAACTGAATTCTAGATACAAAAACAAACAAACAATGATTTAGATGATGGCATAAAGAGTACACTTACAAAGCTTGCTGATGATACCAAGCTAGGATGGGTTGCAAGTGCTTTGGAGGACAAGATTACAACTCAAAATGATTTGGACAAACTGATGAAGTGCTCTGAAGTGAACAGAATGAAATACAATAAACCATTCTACTTAGGAAAGAACAATCCATTGCTCATAGAGAAAATGGGCAATGATTGCCTAGGAAGGACAATTGCAGAAAAGGACCTGGGCATCATAGTATACCAGAAGCTAACTATGAGTCAGCAGTGTAACACTGTTGCAAAAAAAAAACCAACCACCATCATTTTGAGGCATATTAACAGGAGTATTCTAAGTAATTCTGCTTTACTCAGCCCTGATTAGGCCTCAACTGGAGTAGCGGGTCCAGTTGTGGGTACCTCATTTCAGGGAAGATGTGGACAAACAGGAGAAAGTCCAAAGAAGAGCAACACAAATAATCAGAAGTCTAGAACACCTGACATAGAGGGAAGATTGAAAGAGCTGGGCTTGTTTATTCTGGAAAAGAGGAGACAGAGGGGACATGACAACAGTTTTCAAGTACCTAAGAGGATGTCATGAGGAGTAGGGAGAAAAAATTGTTCTCCTTGTCTGCCAATGATAGGACAACAAGCAATGAGCTTAAATTATAGCAAGGGAGGTTTAAGTTGGACATTAGGGGGTCCTCGGTTTTTCAAAAGAATAGGTATGCATCTATGCTGATAGTTATTGAAAGTGTTAGCTATCAACATTGATATGCATTTTCCAATACACGCCTCTCCCTGCAGAGCTTTGATGTATTTCATGGTATTCCCGCCCACATTTCTTTGCGTTTAAAGAGTTGCACTCCTCCCATCCCTCTGCACCCCATTCCATCCATGCCCCCATCTTCCCCAGATTTCCTCCAGTTTAAAATCATTATCACTGCTCCTCTTCTTTAGTTACCTTTCTATACAAATAGCTTTAGGCTTCTTTTTTTTTTTTTTTTAAATTCTCCCTCCTGCCTATTTATTCATAGTGCATATCAGTTCTGAAACCTTAATTAATATAGCCACATACTATTACAGAGTCAAATGAGGTCTAACATTTAACCTATTCCATCCAATCAATGTCCCCCCTTGTTGATAAAGATGAGCAGGATGAAGATTAAGAACTCATTAAGGCACTACTCCCAGACACTGTACATAAACATGACAAGGAGAACACTGATTAAATGTTACCAGACTAATGTATAGGTAAAAATAAAGCAGTATTTCATATTCCCAAAGCAACTTCTCAGCAGCCTCCACGGTCTTGACAACGGATTTAAATTATTACCTAAGCTGCCTGTCACCCTCTTTCTAATGATGTCTTTAAACAAATATTCATTTTAAAAACTAAGGGCTTGAAGCAGCTTCCATTATTACTCTGATAATAGGGAACGTGCATCCAAAATTTTTGCAAAGAGGGAGAGGAATGCTGGAAATTGAAGATAAGAGAACAACCACGAGAAGCTTAATTTAGAATATTCCTTTTTGGAAATAAAAATATTTGTATGGCAGTGATGAACAAATTAGCATGAACTAGATGCAGAAAGAAAAATTAGAAAAAAATTCCTAATAGATGTAGACACTACTCTATGGAACAGATTTTACTAGCTTAAAGAAGTATGCTCACCGTGCTTTCAAGTGAGAAACACAAGTCATGTTTATGTGCATTATGTCTGTGCTTGTCTGATACAAAGATGCATTCTAGCACCACATACGGAACTTTTTGCAAAACAAACACAACTGAAATCAAACCTCTAATATAACCCATGGAACAAAGATCATAAAAACAAAAGATCTTTCCAGCTGAATGCAAGCAACATTCTAGGAGATCTCTGACACTGCATGTCCAAAACAAACATTTTATAGGTGACCCTTTCTGAAACTGTGCACTAAATTCATTTGGAAACTTAGGTCCCCTTCCCCCATCCTCACTCCCACCCCTTCCCTCAACCCCACATACCTTTAAACATATACTCAGTAGCACTTTGCACAAAATGTTAAGTCCATTCGTGAACACACATCTATACAAAAATCAAACAAGAAAAGGACATTACCTTACGTATCAGCTGCATCTTTTAAGCATAAAAATGAAAACAATGTGTGTCCAGGAAAACAGCAAAACTAGAAATACTCTCAACAGATATGAGAAGGACTGACTATAAAAATTCACAGTAGGAGGATGACTTCTGTAGATTTAATACAGTCTGACACTACTGTCTGAGTAACAAGGTTTGCATTGCCTCTACTAAGGCATCTGTTGCCTCGTGTGCTAGTTTTTTCATCCATCAATTACTTTTATTTAAAAAAACCCCTATGGTGTATACTATTTGTTTACTTGAGGCTTATTATTTTCCTTAAGTTAGCTTGGTGTTTACAGGTGTGCTGGATTAGCTGTAGTGGAACCCTCCCTGATTATAATTCTACACAATGTCGTGTCAGTAAATGATTCATTCATATTATTATAATATTGGAAACTGTTTGAGATACAGGTGCTCAAAGAAGAAAACCCTCTGACCTTTTCTCACACCTACTTGTCCTGCAAATGACTCACCCTCAAGTCAGATAGAGCATCAGCTACTTTTTTGAAAAGGCCTGATTTTGCAGTGTTTACTCATCTTGAGCAGTATACACTGGAACTACTTGTTCAAAAGTACCACTCCGTGTGGACAGTGAATCCAGAACATGATCCAGTGGCAACATGGGTTCCATAGTGGTTACCGTCAAAAGCTTTACAATTTTTGCTTTGAAAATAATTAACACTGTGAGGATTTAAAGAAAAGAGAATCAGTGGTGTCTGTTTAATGAAAGTGATTTAGCAGAGAGGACCAGCTCTTGCAAATACAAAATGAACTGGAAAATACAAGGCAGCATACGTAGAATTTTCAGCAAAACTATACAGGAAGCGAGTGGAAGGAAATGGTGAAAGAGAGAGCTCAGAAATGTACATGTCTCCATGTTACGCTATATCAAGTCTTTCTCTGATGCAGTGATTCACAATCTATTGTGAGACACAGAATTTTGTAACTGTGCCAATACAATAAAGGTGTGATCCAGGAGAGTCCCAGCTGTCTTTGGAAGTCAATGAGAGTGAAGGGTACACACTTAGGATTGACCACATGACTGTGAAGATGACCTATGATAAATAAAGTCTTCAGGTTGAAATAAACCCTCTAATGAGGGCTGGAGTTCATCCACAGAGGTGACCTCAGCAGTCACCTGGGGCACCACGGGGGGCAAAGGGTGATCACCCCTGGCCCCATGGTTCTGTGGGCCCCACAATATCCTGGCATGACCAGGGCAGCCTGGGGCCTGCACTGCTGCCCCTTGACCCTTGGCCACGCTGTCCCCTGCCCTCCCCGCTGCTCTTGGCACGAAACTGAAGGCAGCAGGGAAGAGGCAGGGGGAGCTGGGAGTGCACATCTGGCCTCTTCACTGGGCCAGCTCAGCCCACCCCTAGGGCAGGGAACAGCTGGCACAGGGGTGGAGTGGGCCAGCCCAAAGGCCAGGATCTGCTCTCTTGCCCCTCCTCTGGACCAGCTGTTTTGCACTGGGGGCAGCGCAGGCTGGCCCACAGGCGAGGCAGAAGAGTGGAGCCCAGCACCCTGACTGGCCCTCTCTGTCCCGGCTCAGGGGAGAGGCAGGAATGCAGGCCAACCCACACCCTCCTCTCAGCACCAGGGGGGTGCATACAGGCCGATTGCCGCCCCCCCAGGGGGTGCCAAAATCACAGGTGCCAATGGTGCCAGAAAACCTTGGGCTAGCCCTGCCTCTAATATTAACAAAAGAATGGGTAGAATTCAACAGTCATCTTCACTCAAACAGGCCAGGCTTCAGAGAGCATTAAATCAGTGCTATACGTACCACTAAGGGAAAAATCTCTGACAACCATGCATGCAGCATGCACACACCTGAGACAGAAAGGACATGAGCAAGCACTCAAAGATCATCATACAAAGTGCATAGCGATAAACAAATTAACTTGTGTTTCTCTCAGGACAACTAATAGGACAAAGCCCCCAGGTCCAATTACTCAAAGTTCCTGCACTGTGCACGAAGAAAATAAAACAATGTAAAATCATCAGTTGCCTCCTTCAGTTCTCTTCTGCCTGTTAATGTTGGAAAGCTATTTTCACTAAATCTGGTCCATCCAGGAGGAATGTAAAAAATTGGTCAGTAATAGTATTATATGTTTTGGTATTATCAGGTGTGTCAAAAGCTACTCTTGTGGGCTTTGCAATTACAATGAAACCAGGATGCCCATTCTTGCAAGAGCTGACCCATCTTCTACTATAAGAGGCTTGGATAGCCTTCCACACTTCTGAATGTTGGTCTTGGAAACACACCAAACTTCCCAACCGTTCAAGGTTTTGCTGTCACTACCTATTTTCAAGTACCCGCTCAAGGACTTGTGCGCAAAATATGCAAGTGATGATAAAAGAGTTATCTTGCCAGCATAAGATAAGGCTAGATAAGGGTGGGCAGCTGCAGTTGCAGTGGGGAATTCGTTGCTGCTCCTTCATCAAGAAGCGGTACAAATACCAGATTAAAGCAGTACAAACATCCTTCTATCTGACTGAAGGCACAGACTCCATCCACCTGCAGCTGAGGTACGCCGGCCAACATGGCAGCTGGCCCTATTACAGGGCTCTACAAAACCCAAGCACTAGGTAGTCTGGCTGCTTGCTCCCCTAAAGAAACGCAGCAGAGAAGCACCCTCTGGTGTCCAAAAATAAAACTGTGGGTGCCTAGCTGGGAGCCAGTTCTGTCGAGCCTATCAAATATCATCCTTGGTCACTATGGTTGAATACAGAAGGCAGAAACATGGCTGTAAACAATGTGGGTTAAATCCTGGCTCTTTTCAAATCATTGAGAATTTTGCTACTGACATTGATCAGGCCAGAATTTTACCTAATGTGTTTTAAGTTTCACATACAGTTATTCTTGTGTTGTTTAAAAATTACTAAATGCCAAAGCAAAACTAAAATTATAGCCATTCATTTCAGGGTATTTTATTATTTAAACACGATCCTGAATCTTCCAAATAAGTGTGAAACGCATACCAACTGTTAAAGGAGGAAAGTACATTCTGACATTTAAAGGCCATAGTATTAAAGATTAGAGGAGGTAACCCTCAACACAAAATGATAATGCAGTCTCTGCCACTTGCATGACACAGGTTTTATTTAGAAACGTTTGCATTTTAAATAAGGACCTTCTACAATTAGACTTCTTTCCTCTGTAAAAAAAAAAAAAAAAAAAAAAAGGAAAATGCCTATGCAATTTTAACTGTGTCCTAATAAAGGAAAAAACCTGCACAGTTTCTACCCTCTTCTTATTAACAGGCTAATCTTGTAGAAAATACTGTATAAAAATAGCATGTCACAAAACACACCAACCAGGAACATAGGAACTGAAGTACTAGATCAGACCTGTGGACCATCTCATATTTTGGCCATCATCAATGGCCAGAACCAGAAAAACCCCCCAAATTACTGATTTCTGATAACATTTAGATCTTTACTTCAGGCATATGAAGAGGCCCCAAGGCTCTAAAACAGGAACACACTGAAGTATGTGTTTATTACTAGTCCCATTGAAGGGACTATGCACATGCTTAAATTTAAAACTCAAGAAACACCTAGGTGATTTTCCTGACTCAGAATTTGGGATAATATTATCAGGGTTTCTGACTGGGGAGGGGGAAGCTCCTAGTCATGCTATGTCCCAGACTGGAGAAGGTCTAATTACATACATCTGTTGCATACAATCTTGTTACTGAGCATTCAAAGTTGCTGCTGAGACTCTCCTGGTAGAAAATAATAAAAGGTAGCAGTTCCTCACTGAATCCAATGTGGCACTGTAGGACAACTCAGCAATAACAGAAATTCTGTTCCCAACTGTCACCGGGTTCACTAAGGCACCTCTCTGCAGCTCACCTGGAAATAAGATTACCACTGGTTTGACACCTCCTCTTCTGGTTCCTCAGCCTCCCCCCCAATCTCTTGCTTGGCATCCTCTTTCACACTCTCCACTTTGTCTCTGTGGCTTGGCTTTCTGGCCAGGTCATGACACTTCACCCTTTCCAGGGCATCAAATTCTCTGTATCTAAATCTCTTCAAGCGTCTTCGAAGTCCACTGCCCTGTCTGTGCTACTATCCAGTGACTGGCGGGAAATCCAGGGCCGGGCTCTACACAAGGTTCCAGCCTAGGAACCCTATAATTGGCAGCTACAGTTCATGTGGTCTCACTCTTGCTGCTGTTTTCCCTCGATTTCTTCCTACTCCCTTCTCTTGACCCTGAGAACAACTGCCCACTCACTCTCATTGCAAAGTCCTTTCTACTCTTCTCCCTGGCTTTATGCACTCACCCTCTTCCTGCCTAGCTAGGCTTCAGGTTCAGTTAGTGCTGTATCTCCATCCTAGACCTCACTCAAACGCAGTCCATCCTGTCATATAGCCTAATTGTTGCTGGCACCTCAGACAATATCTGTGGCTACTAAGAAGGAAGTTGACTGAAACTCTGTCCCTAGGGTGTGAGGCTGTGTGGATGCCAATGCCAACAACAACAAAAAGTCCATAATTGGTCCTTGCAGTGCCAAGGACAGAAAAAAGGAAGCATCACTGTGTCAGTGGCGAATCAGGGACAAAAAGGCATATTAAGTCTATTGCTGCCTAATACGCTGCCATTGTGGAAACTGTTGGTGTTGATGCCACTGTCATTGCTACCAGACTCAACACATATGCAGGAGTGGTACCAGAATTGACTGTAGGGTGTCTAACTAGTCTTGCACGTGTTCCAGAAACAAAAGTAGACTGTCCAGTACCATCCCACATACTGGGAACCTCACAGTGCCAGTCTGTACTCTTCTTAGAGGATGAGGTGTAATCTTTCCAAGTTCTGGAATGACCTCTGTCCATTTCGCAAGTTCTTTTCCTCAGAGGACTAGAAGAAGGAGAACCATCTCTCTTCCTCCCAGGCAAAGAATCCAAATCTGGCTGTGATACCCCAGCCTGTCCCGGTCAAGGTGCTCCCTGTGAGTCCTCATATTCTGTGGAGGCCTCTGGTCTCACGGTCTGTTCCATAAGGTGCTGCTTCAAGCTCAAGTCTCTACCACTCTGCATCCTATCCTTTTCTTGAATGGCTTGCAGATGGAACCCCTTTCCCTAATGTGTCCTTTCCCAAAGGCACAATAAACATCAAGTGTGGTGAGTAGGGCTAGTGACCCCACATGATGGACAATGCTGAAAACCAAAATGAAGACATCACTCCAGGCTAAAGCTCCCGTAGCTACAACCAACTAAATGAAGGTACTCCTAAAACCAAGTCTTTACAGGGGGGGGGGGAAAAAAAACCCACAGGGACACTATGCTAGTGAAACGTGAGATGAGACAGAATGGTCCAGCTCAAGCCATGGATAGTGAGAAGGAACCAAGGAGGACTGGGTCTTACTTAACCATGAGAAGGGCTACAGGGCACGAGCACCAACCCAACAGGCACTGCTAAGCAAAGGTCTCTGACTTCGATGTACTAGGCACACGCACAGCCCAGGGGAATAGAGGCCACCCCCACAACTCAGAAAAGAGAAAAACTCCTCTCTTTTTGCATCCCTGGACACAAAAATGCTCCAAATAGAACAAACAGGACTATGGCACAGTTGTGCCCACACAAAAATCATTGAGGATGCCAGACAACTTATACAGTCTCCTCTGTGTACCTGAGGAGCATAATCCCTCCCCTCCAGTTTGGTTGGGTTTGCGTGGCTATTCTGGGTAGCTAAGGAGCCCACAGTCACATGGCATGCCTACACTGCTCCACAATTCAAACCACTGGAGTACAGACAGCAGCATGTATCAGAGTACTACACTGTAGCTCCCCATGTGGATGCTGCAGGTGTGAACTTCAAGATCCTCAGCTCCCACTAACGTAGACCTGTTCAAAGAGGATTATGTAAGTGTGAACTAGAGGCCTTCAGATAATGACTAAGCACAACTACAGGAAGCACTGAAGTAGGCATAGTAAAAAATGCCCCCATAGTAAAAAATGAGGGGCAGCAGTCCACCAATGTTTCTGAGGTACTCCATCAGGATAAGAAAAAGGAACAAGCACCAAAAACAAAGAGATAATCCAGGAAGTTTAATAGGTGTCTCACTAGTGGGAATCCTTGTCAAGCTTGCTCTGTTGTGTGATTGACAGGTGAGTTGACAAGTGGTAAAAGCAAGCTCCCAAACTAAGGGGAAACACTGTAAGGTAATTCTTTGGCTGTGATAACATGACACACCATGCCACTCATCGAGAAAGAAACAAGCCAGGGGCCAAGGGAGTTCTCTCTCTAGTAGTTTAAATACAGAAATAGATTAAATATATGCAAGCTGTGAAAAATCCTGCAGGAGCTGACTTGCTCATTTCAGTCACTCAGTCTTTTATATTTAAATTACTAGGCACCATATGTTCTTTGACTCTTTGGTCTCAAAAATTCATGCTGCTTTTCCTTCCTTCTTCATGATTCCCTAAATAATTAGTTCCTTCCCCCACCTCCCCCCAGCACCGCTACCTGCCTGCTCTGAGAGCTCTGTTTTATAGACAACACTTGACCCACCACTGTTTTGTACTCCAAAAAGAAAAATAAAAGCTGTACTCCATTGGCATTATTTACCTAATCACTTGCACTACATACATTTAGCAGCCAGTGCTTCACAAAGCTCTGTACAGATAGGGAGAAATGCACCCAAGACACCCTTAAAATGATGCAACCCTATGGCCATGAGCAATGGGATACAAAAGTCATGCACAGCAGTTGCTCACGCTTTGTGAACTGTGGTTTATGCATCATTCATCGGAAAAACTTTTAGCAGCATGATTCTTCACTTGGCCAGTGAGTCAAAGGCAAGGAAACTACCAATGGATCATCAATACTGGTTTCCACAGCAACCTACATTTTCCTTAATACTACTTCTGTTTAATTATTGATGTTGTGAAACTACACTGCTTAAGAGTACTGATGAGACTATATCTAAACATGCTGTATTAAGTAATGGGAGTTATGTCCATTCACTGAGGAGTAAAAATCTCTGAATCCCACACTCAAAGGCTGGACTACAACTCTATATGCAATTTCCACCTTGGAATTTTGAGTGCTGAGCACAGAGGACTTCAGTCATTCCTAGATCAGATGCTGTTTATTGATAAAGATCTGTGTGCATGAAAAAAGTGTCCAGGGAAATTGCTGAAGAAGAATATTCATATGCAAAAGCTACTGCTATGAGCTTAGTGCCTTTCTCTGGTGTATGGATTATCTGCCTGTTACAGCCAGGAAGAATGAGGAAATGAAGCACTAAAGGATACCATGTTCCGAGCGCAAAGTCTTGTTAACATGCCCTATGCAAAAACTCCCATTAAATAACCTTTCAGTTAAAAAAAAGTCACAACTTTTGTTCTTTTCATATAACTAACATTTAACTGAAGTCTTTCCAATAATTTTTCAATAAACTTCTTGACAATCCCCCCCCCCCCCCCCAGTGATTTTGCCACACGTAAACAAGTCTTATTTCCATGTCCATGAGCAAACACAAAACAATGTTGTGTTCTTTGGAAGAAATGACCGGAAAGGCAAAATCAAAGAGGAGTTGTGTTTGATCCTCACAAACACCATACCAGCAGTCCTTGCTCCATCCAAAACAACATTTAAATTGACTGGGATTGGATAGATATTTGCATATGGAGAATACTGAACAGAATACTGACTTAGGACAGTCTTGTCTTTAAGGAACAGAACTGGTAGACGGATTCTATCCTGGGCTCTGTCACATATTCCATGTAACCCTTGGCAGATCGCTTGATGCATGTTGCTTCAATAAGAGCTGTGGGTCTCAACATCTCTGAAAAGCAGGCCCATGATGCCTCATACTGATCAACTCAAAAGTGAGGTACCCAAAACTCAAGGGCTGATATTGACAATCTGACTTTTAAGTGATGTGACCAAGGATAACGAGTCGTGGTCAGAAGCCAAGGTTAGACTCAAAAGCCATAGGGTCCCAGTCTAAACTCTAAGCATTTCCTTGCATCTTTCTCTCAAAACTAACCTTTTTAAAATTAAGACTGCACTATTAGCCATTTAAATGTCTGATGGATTCCAAATTATTTGCATCTATCTTCTAGTAGTTATCTTGGCATATTACTGTTATATAACCTGAATATTCATGTGCTGCTTTACAAAAAACAGAGCCGAACAAATCCCCTTCCCCAAAGAACTTATAAGGTCAGACATCAGAACGGGAAGTCTTTGTAGTGAGTCTTAATGGATTCTTTTTGGTGGTGAAATAAACACTATTTGAATGCAAGCTTTTTCAATGAAGTTTCAGAAACATCCCAGGGCACTTCCCTGTCCCAAGAGGAGATCTAACATGGAAACAGCCTTAAAAGCTGCATTTTAAGCTGCAAAAATCTTACTATACAGCATTAGCGGTAAATACATCATTTAAATATGACTATTAAACACCCACTCTACACTTTTCTTGATACCCTCCAGAGCACCTACTCCTCAAAAATCCTTCCTCTCTCACCAGCCTCTGTCCTCTTCCCAATCTTCACAATATAGCTAAATTTTAGACAAATCAGTTCTTTTCACCTAGTAAGCTGTTATACAAAACAGATTTGACATAGATTGCCCTGATGAATGTTTAGAAACAAAGTCCCTCCTGAGCAACTCCAGTGGTGCAGGTCTAGATAGCCTTGCCTTGAGCTAGGGACTAGTCATTAGCGTGATGGAGACAGATCTTACCACAGAGCAGATGTGGTGTCCTGAAAAGCAGGGGAGGGTTACTTTTGCACTAGACTATGGGTGGACACCAGAGTGGCTGGATGCCAGAACCTAATATAGCAGCTGACTTTTATAAAATGCCTAAGCCTTATCTTAGCAGAGTGTCCCAGCAACTGAGACAACTGGATTATCAGCAACATTTTTCAGTTGAAAAATCTGAATTGTGCCTCTGGGAGGCCTGGAATGTTGAGATTCCCTCTGTATCCTACAACACACTTGTGAACAGGTCTTCTAGATGGGAGGCAACCTTACAGTTGCTTTCAAGCACCTGTGCTCCCTTCTCTTTCCCCTCGCCCCAGTACTTTTACATGTAGCCACACTCAGGGAGTGCGGAATTCACAATCAGACCTCCTGGATTCACTTGCAGATTTGGAAACTTTTAAAGTAATTGTTAAGCGCATTTCCCCAATTCCCCCTGACAACCACAGTGGTTACCTTTGAAAGCATCCATCACACCGCTCTGCACTTCTGTCACAGTTCTGAAAAAGCTATGCTTCTGGCCTTTTTGTGCACTCCTTGAAGACACCCCACTTAGGTCTCAGGCCTCCGTCCATCACCATTCTTCAGGAGGGACAGATCTCACTATCTTCTCCCTCCAGACAAAGGGTTTGGGGTTGCAGACTTCTGCAATTCACCATGATCAATTTAGCATGACAGACTTTAGTTCAGCATTAGCAGTCCTGCCCTCTTAAGGTATTTCTATGCTGTCCAGAGTTAGGGGGACTTGAGTCTGGGCAGGGCCACAAGCACAGACTGGTGGGATCACATCATCATGCAGACCTGGGATAACCAGCAGTGGTTCCAGAAGTTCTCCATGAAGAAAGCTATATTTCTGGAGTTCTGTAAGCAGTTTGCCTTGACCCTAGCATAAAGAAACACACAAGAGGGCAGCATTGCCAGTACAGAAACAAGTTGCTGTAACCGTCCGGGAGTTGGAAACCACATCCATTGCCAACCAGTTTGGTGCTGGAAAGTCGACTGTGGGTGAAGCGGTGGCAGAGGCTTCTGAGACAATTTTCCAGAGTGCATGATCATTCCTGGTGCTCTTACTAAAGTCTTGAACCCCAGGTCCTGGCTTAAATTGCTCTTAGGACCCTAGGTGAACTCTGAGAGATGATGTATCTGTGTAGACCAAAGCAGGGGTTTGGGCTCAAGCCTGAAGCCATAGGTGCTAGAACTAGGAGTGCAGGGGGTGCTGCTATCGCATTCCCTGGCTTCTAGTGGTTTCCATTATATGCAGGGTTTACAGTTTGGCTCAGTGGCTCTCAGCACTCCCACTTTACAAATTGCTCCAATACTACTACTTGTGCCTGAGCCTAGGTTTAGAGGATAGTGCAGGGGCCCTGACCAGTTGCCTTAGAGTTAACCAGTGACCAACCAGCCTTCATAAAGCAGAGTACTATTTATTCAGAACAAAAGCTTTACAGAGAAAATGTGTCTCAGAAACAATGGACCAATATATTACAGGTTTTATCTTCCCCAGCTTCCAAAGAGAGACCTTGACAGGATTAAAGAACTTCAAGGCCCTTCAACAGGGTCTGTCATTCATGGGGTCACAATTTCATGTGAATCCTCGGATGACTTATGACAAAATAGCTGCATTCCTTGTGTCAGTGATCACTTTTATGCAGTTTTCAGGTCTTTGTTCCATCAGGCCTCATAAATCAGGTGAAATCAGTCTATGCGACTTCCCCCAGGGTGAGACTTCTCCAGACTTATTACTTATCCAGGGATTTGCATTAATTACCCTCCAGTAATTTTAGTGCCCACAATTAACATTTCAATTTCCAAATGAAGCCAGAAACAGTCTCTAGCTAGCCCATAAAGACAGAGAACAATCATAAAGTTGATACAAATTCCATGTGTTCATAGCATCTCTCTCCTCATTTTCTCTACTTACAAAATGAGGCTATTGATAATTGCTCATGTCTCTATTTTGCAGTTGCAGACTTCAGATAAAAAGTGCTATAGAAGGTCTAGATCTTATTATATCAGCCACAAGACCTTATTCTTCATAAAAACACTCTCATGAAATTCTGATGCTGGAGTTCGTAAGGAATTATTGACCGTGCAATGTCTATACTGTTTCATGCTTTTTTACTATTTGGTTTTCTATTATGGCCAAGGCAATCAGATATAAAAGAGTACAACAAAATGTGGACAGGTTTATTTATTCACCACCCTAGTATTATAGAATGTCTGATGATCAGTGTTTATGATACTTTTTTCTCACCTTGAGCTCTGAAGTATTCCATGTATTCAGTGCACAGAAATGATTTTCTAAAACACGAAGAATGAATTTCTCTCAATAGCCTAGCTCTTGACAGATGCACACACAAAGAATGACTGATGACTGACAGACAGTAGGTGATATTTCTTTTCTTGTTAATTCTAGAGAATGTAGTCTGAAGCCAAACACACTAGATGCTTAACCTCAAGCATTTACTATCATCTTTGCTAAAGTTTACCAGCAGTTGAAAAGAATGTTTATCACTAGGTATCTGTTTAATCCCTTGATCATAGAAATACATTTAATGCTCTTGTGGAAAGGCAGGATTCAGATGCCTTTTTTCATAATAGAGGAACAATTTCAAGGCAAACTAAGGCCTGCCAATTTCACTGAATTATGGGGGGAAAAAACCAACAATGTTTCACCTCAGTAATGAGTCATTTATGTATGTCAATACCATAATGCTCTTACCCTAATGCATACAGCTATTCTACTAACCAAAATTATGTAATACTGTTGGTGCTTTCAACAAAGGCCATGTGAAAATTAATCTTAACAGACTATAGTCTTTATTCTTCTCTAACACAGGTTTTATATCAATGTAACTCAATGAAGTGATCCCTGATTTAGCACCTACACACCTTAGCTTAATGGAGTAACATTGGGCAGCTGCCATTAATTGTCAATGGAGTCACCCACTAAAGGGTAGCAGGCAGTCACATATCATGACAGTTCATAGCGAATTACATGCAAGACAAAAGAGGTGCACTTCCTGCATTTGTGCCCTACTGACCATAACTTTTATGGCAAAATGGGGAAACAAAGCTTACTGTTTTACAATGAGCAATATATAGATTTTTCTATTTATTGCAAGACGTGTTTGCTTAGGCTACTCAATCCCCAGTATTGCAAACCATTAATAATTTGAATTACCTGTGTAACTTTACACATGTGTATACTCTGAGTTCAACCGGCACATTCAAGAAAACAAAGTCACATGTCAGGTGTTCACAGAATCAGGGTTTTAAAAGTCCTGCCATATAAGAATTCTAGACAGGGCACATTCATTTACTGTGCTTCAGCAATGGTTTTGCCATTGGCCTTGAGGCCAAAGAGGTTGCAATATTCTAACCAGGTCTTCTTTAGTTACGGATAAGAGCCCTACTAATACTGTCAGCTAGGTGAGAACTTTAAATCAAGAAAAAGCCTTTGTGGAGCAGAGACCCTAGGTTCCATCTCTGGTATCACACTGGAGCAGTTTAGTTCTTGGATTTGTCACAGGATGAGCACACTTAGTTTGACCTGGCAGAAATTCAATCAGACTAATACAGAAACTGAATAAATCACCATTACCCAGATCACCTTCCCACAAAACATCAATTAAGGAGAATCAACCTGTACTCTTCAAATCAAAAGCAACATGAAAACATATTCTGTGTAGCACTTTTGTATGAAGTATTAAGATCTCCAAGGCTGCTAGGAATTCTTGAAAACAAGTATTATATTTTCATTTTAAGGATGAATTTTGTATAACAGAAAAAGTTAGCTTTCCCCAAGTCGCTAACCAAATTGCCAGAGCAGTGAGACTAACTGTTACATTTTAAAGCAATATCAGGTTCCTGTGCACACTGCAACAATTTCTTTGTATCAAATCTGAAAACAATCTGAAACAAAATTCACCATTTTTGTATCTCTCACGGGAAGCCTGCTATCTTTAAAACAAAGAACATCTGTTGAACAATGGCTGAAAATCATCTGGGGAATTTTAAAAAGACAGACAAATTTAACTGGGTCTACTGCACAAAATGGAACCAATGCCTAGTACAACAAAATAATATTTCCACTACTAGACAGCTCAATCTATTATTTGCACAATGGACGCCAAAAACCTCGAGAACTACTTTGTCACTTGAAATTTAGGGACTGCCGTGCCTATCAACATGGAACCAGCTCTAGTCAAAATTTAATCAGAGCCCAAAAAGTTAGTTCTGGCATCAGTCTGCTTTCAGAGCAGTTGAGAACAAGCAAGTTACTTATTCTCAGAAATAATCTACATTCAGAGTATGACATCACAAAAATAATCATCTTTCTATTCTAAACTGTAAATGTTTGTTCCCAGCACAAGGTCAGCACATTTAAAAGCAGCCTCTTTTTTATACCCTCAACATGGTAAAACAACAGCATTTCTGCTGCAAACTAAGGTTATTTCAACTTCAAGGCCTTTCCAATGTAGGGAACATAACCAAGGCTGACATGTTTCTGAAAAATCATATATGCAGAGTGAAAGTGAACTCAGGGTACCGCTATAGCAAATTTTACAAGTTTCCAACCAGAATTTGAAATATATTCCAAAACTTCTCTACTAAAGCTAAGTCTCTGCCTAATTTGGTTAAAACTATAAATAGTGCTTGCCACAGTTAGGCCAACTTAATAATACATGTAACTAATCTGTTCTTATTCCAGCTAAGATTCACACAGTCACAAGAAGAAAAATAGGTAAAATGCAACTATTCCTTAACACTGTCAAAGGATTTGGCAAAACTTTATATCAGATGCCTTGGGATTAGACGAATAGCTGCTAAGACTGTATCAGACCTGGCTCAGTTTTAAAACTCCAAAACATAATTTGATGATAAAAGCCAAACATCCTTATCCTAGAAAAACTGTAATCCTAGGTAAAATTAGCTTGCTTCCTGCTGGAGTAAAGGGGAAAAGCAACTTGATTTCTCTCTCCATGTTAAAGTTCAGATGAATTCAGCATGGAAAACCTTCCAGTACAGGGCTGTACCATTACCTGATCTTTATTCCCTCTCAAGAAGCTATTCCCAGCTATAAAGGGGAAATATCAAGCAAAACAATATAAGCACCTCAAAGGCTGCTTCTGAACTAAGAACTGAACAGTGAGCAAGGTCACGTCTACACTGCAAAGAAAAACCCATAGCACTGAGTCTCCAGGGCCAGATCAACTGACTCAGGCTTGTGAGACCTGGGTTGTAGCCACACACAAAAATAGCAGGATAGATGCTCAGGCTGGAGGCCAGGATCCACAGCCCAACAAGGGTGAAGGGTCTCAGATACCTGGCTTCAGCCTGAGCTTGAATGATTATACTGCATTTTTTTTGCATCACAGATTGGACCCTGCAGGCCCAAGTCAATTGTAAGTCTGTGACTCAGCTCCACGGGTTTCTTTGCAGTGTGGTTGTATGCACCAACTCTGAATTCAGAAACATATTTCAGTACCTGCTTAAGTACTTTCCTGAAGAGGAAATGCTATCTTGAGTGGAGACTTGAAGCATATTTTTCCACAATGTGTTACAGGAAAGGAATTTCCTTACGGTTTCTTGTGGAGTTTTAGGGGAAATTATAATCCAATAATGAGAGGCACCTAAACGACCCTCCCATTTATCACTATGACAACCCCAATGACCCTAGCTAGTTCAAAACACCACATTTCTGAAGACTACTAGCTTGTTTTTGTCATGAGGAAACCTTTATTCTCAAACCAGCTAGATAAAATCCCAGACTGGTATTTTACTTCTTGGGTAAATTGAAGAAATATTTAAAGCAGATTTAAAAAGAATTGGAACATCTTTTTTTTTTTCTTTTAATGTGAACATTTGTTCACTACCAAACATCACTATCACCACAGCATTGCAATGGACACTCACACCGGCAGCCTCAATAAGAGGGACAACTCTATGGTCTATGGAAACACAACTACAGCCTCACTCCTAGTGGAGACATCTCTCATTTAGGACTTAGGCACACTGGTGACAAAGCCTACATTGTCACTGTCCGGGCTGTGATTTTTCTACAAATAGAAGGCTTCAGTTTTTGGACAGTCAATTTGTCACTTGTCCCCAATACTAAGGTCACTAAAAGAAGCAATCTGCAAGCACGCCACTGTTATGAGTTTTTGCAAATGAAACAGACAAGTTAAATGACACTTCTCTTCTTTTGATACTAATGTGCCTAAGCAAAATGTTATTTCAGTACATGTCACAATTTTTCTATCAGAGTAATTTACAGGCTTGAAATATACCACATATTTGGCATGATAAAATTTATTGGTGTGTGTCTTCATATGAATTGCTTTAACTCAGGTAGGCATCTCCCAAAGGAGAGTTCTGTGAGTGAGTGGTGTGCAATCTGCTTTCCAAGTCCTGCTGCTGGCTCTTGCAATCTATCACAGTTTCAGATGTGTATGCATGACATCCCATTGATATATAAATAAATGGCACTTACAATAATCCCGTTTCTCAGAAAACTGAAGGAAGTCTCCTAGGGCAAGCTCAGCAATTAAATACCTGCATTTAACCTCCATAACAGAACCTTAATTACCCTGTTCCATAGAACTCAATTCCATTAGGAAGAGGATGGACTCGACCAGATGGACTAGACCAAACCTGCTGTTTGTGTCACAGCACAGCACCTGATTGTTGTGTTGCTGTAACTTACTCCACCACCACCAAAAGAAACCCTGCGCTCCTGGTGGCTGCTTCTGGTGGTGTGGAGTTTCTTCCTGCAGTGAGGTGAGCTGCAGTGATGGGGGCTTGAGCTCAATGCTGCCACTGAATCCTCTGGCAGCAGTGACTTTTTTTTGGCAGCAGGGGGATGTGGTGACTGCCTTTATCACAGGCACAGCTGAAAGTGCCAGTGGTTGCAGCTTTTTTCAGTGGTGCCACAGAAAAGCCATCAGCTGGGGCAGCTGACTATGTAGTCTTGAACCTCTGCCCAAAATGCTGGTGGCGGCTCTTCCTTTTGGCAGAGGTGAGCTTCCGTGTCTCTGTGCTGCCAACCGTGTCATGACACAGAGAACATTGCAAACTCCTGGACTAGAGCATCTAACAGGTATTTTCCCTTTCTGACTTGCACACATTTGGAACCTGCCTGTGAAAAGGAAATCCTAAAGCTTTAAACACTACAAAGAGGTTTCCAAAGGGATAGCCGTGTTAGTCTAGTCCAGTAAAAAAACAACAAGCAGTTGTGTGGCACTTTAAGACTAAAAGTGCCACACAACTGCTTGTTGTTTTTTTTTACTACAAAGAGGTACATTGGAACAGTCTTGACCCTTTAATGTTTTGGCTTTAATACATGACTGCCCTGCAGGGCAAGTTCAGTTGACTCCCTTTCCTTGAAGATGACTTTTAAAAGGCCAGCACTCTCTATATATTCTCAATAATTAAACTGCTAGAAATGAGATGATTTCAAAGGTATAGAAGGATGTGACATCACTGAGCAGTGACTTGCATAGCCCAGGGAACATCCCATTTGTTTCTCCTGACTTTGGAAGAAAAGAAATAGGACCACATGTCCCATTTTGCCATGACAATCCTTTTTTCAGTCCTGTTTTTGATTTCTCAACTTTTTGGGCATTTGTCCCCATCTGCTCTTTTCAACTGAGAGGGATGCAGAGAAACAGAGGGGCAAGCAGCAACTTTGGATGGAGTGGGGAGAAAAGGAACCTGGCTGATGCGTCTCCATTATGTGGTGCCCCCCAATCAAGGAGCAATGGAGTGTCACGTGCTTACTTTGCAGCACAATCATACAGCAACATAGTCAGGCCCTAATTCAAAGTTTTCTGCAGCTGGACTATGGAGCCACAACTTGAGAGCCTGGAACCCTACTAGGCAACCTGGCTGATAAGGTTGTTACTGGGTTCTCTTCAGGTCCTGCAACATCCACTTGGGCTGGGGTATGAAGCATGGCACAATCTCCCCAAACACCAATCATAGCCATGTCTCCTTTCCAGTTCTCATCCTTTGGGGCCAGTCCCCAAGCCCTCTTCAGCCCCTGTTCCCATTTTCTTTCCCTCCCTAGTCTGCCTCCAGTTGCCCATTTCTGCAATCTCCCTTTGGGGGAACCATTTATGGTGGGCAGTGGTGGACACATCCTGTTTCTTACCAACAGCCGGGAGTGCCTTGCCTCCCATCACTCACTCCTCTCCCTTCTTCTGGCAGGAGTTAACCCCCCCCCCATACCAAAACCGGAAATGGCAGCCCTGCTTGCCAGCCTTCCCTCACCTCCCCAGGGCTGCTCTCTGGAATCTCTTTGGTCCCTCTTGCTTCCTTGAGCGTCTTCCTGCCTTCCCAGCTATTCCACTCTGCAAAGGGGCACACATTGCTAAGTGTATCACAGCCCAATACCATCACCTCCTGATTCCAAGCCCCCTGAAGTATTCATCCCCTGCTTTGCTGCTCAGATCCCAGCCCATAACCATTCCTCTTCCACCTTTCTACCATCTCTGCTACTTGGCTCAACTGACAGAACAAAGGAATGTTCAGAAGGCACAGAGAATAAACAGCAACACGGGGCAACTCAAGTCAGCCCCTTGCATCCTATTTTCAGTGTAGGGAAATATGGTCACTGCAAAGGGAAGTCAGAGGGATGGTAGTGCAGGCTCACGTGCTGGCTGCTAGAATGTGAAGTGCTGCTGGTGGGTAAGAGCTGATTGACTGTATTTTGGAGTATTTGTAAATAACTGGTGAAGCATTCAGAGCCTGTGACTGGGCTCTTACTATTCCAAATTCAAAGAGAATCCCTAAATTCTAAACCAAAAGAGAATTGCTTCAATATACTACCCCTTCCCCCCAAAACCCATATAGAAAAATAGTGCAGTGTTTCCCCACCAGTGTGCCACGGCACACAGGTGTGCCACCAGGTCTGAGCAGGTCTGCCACAAAATTTTTTGAAAAACTACTCAGAGAGCTCCAGATTGGCTCAGAAATATTCATGACTTCATTTGGAAACCACATGGTGGTGTGCCTCAAATTAATTAAAGATAGCAAGGTGTGCCATGGCAGAGATGATGACGTTGGGAACCACTGCAATATTGACATGGTTTCTGCAACAGCCAAGTGCAAGGTTGCAATGAGAGCAATACCCCTGATAGTTTCAGAGCCTACGTCAATTACTAAACTGCCCAGGTCTCCTGCTAAAACAAAAGTGCATCTAAATGCCACTCTGTCACCAGGGTATTAGCTTACTGCTGCTAACGTACACACAGTCAAGCATACAGTAGGAATAAATTTCCGCTCCTGCTGCAACCAAATCACTGATAACCTGTTATGAGAGGCATTATGCCAATGGTGTTTTACCTTGGGTGGTATTAAAACATTAACTGATTTAATTTGTGGGCAGAGAGAAAGCAAAAGTCTTGGGTGGAGGAGTGATCTTTTGATTATCTTTACACACATTCTCCTGACCTAAATAAATGATTCATTGTACTTGAGAGATAGAAGGCTTATTTCAATTCTCACTCACCACTGACACAATTCCACCACATTCAATAGAGTTACTCCAAATTTAAATTGGTAGAAGAAAGAGCAAAGCCTTTTGAATTTATCCACCACTGAGGTGGAAATGAACCATTAAATAAGTTGTCATGCCCTTGCTTCTTACATGCAAGAAGAAATTCAATTAGGTGCTTGTAACAGACTGGCAGAGATTACCTATTTCACTGCTGTCCTCTTTCTGGATGGTGATCTATTTGGGAAAAAGTTCAAAGGGTTTGCCTAACTCAGTAGTAAAGCTGATTTCAGGGCTCCAAAGCAACATAAGGAGGATGACAAAAGCTTTCTGAAGAGATGCTGGGAGTGAGCGAGCGAGCAAGCAAGCAAACAAGCTAGCTAGCTGAGGTCAGAAATGTCCTAAGGAAATGAGTATGTGATGTAACTAAGACTAGGGAAAAGCCGAAAGTTATGACAATACAACCATGAGGTGAAGGAGGCAAAAGCTTAAACTGAGTTTTCATGCACTTTTGGTTTTGGAAGCATCTTTTTGTTAAAAAGTAAGACTCCAGCAAGTGTAATGTTTCATTATTATTGTAGTGTACTACAGCAATGTTATTTTCAGAATGAAGATATCCTCCTGATTCCACTGCTCCAGACCCCCAGGAGCCAGTCCTGGTGGCAAATAGAAAGATCTACATTTTAGCTGAGCTCATAGAGAACAAAGTAATACATTCAGAGCCTTATTTCACAGGACATATGGGTCAAACGTCAAAGAACAGAAAAAGAAAAGCAAACCAAAAGAAAAAAAATATTACTAAACCTAGTCTTAAGCCTCACACTGGAAACACTCATCTGATGAAGTGGGCTGGAGCCCATGTAAGCTTACGCCTGAAGAAACCTGTTAGTCTATAACAGGCATGGCCAAACTGAGGCTCGGGAGCCACATGCGGCTCTTCAATGAAAAACTGTGGCTCCCAGAAGAACGTCAGCAAATCAATTTAGGAAAGCAGCCCCAGCCTAGGAGTTCAGGAGGGGGTCAGGACAATGGGAAGAAGCATGGCATGGTCATGGATGGCAGAGAGAAGTGCAGCATGGTCCGGACTTTAAATAACTCACCACTAGCCTACAGTCTTCTACACTGAGCAGCAGCTAAGTTTTTACTGTATAGGCCTAATTTTCATGGTAACCTTAAATAATTATTAGAATTAGACATTGGTAGGATCAATATTTGTCCTCTTTTTATGATAAAATTTAAGTGTGTAATGAATTTTCAACTTAGTAATTTTGGAGTAGGTAAAAGCGTATGGCTATATGCCTCAGTGTGGCTCTTGAAGTTTTAGTAATCAACTTGTGTGGCTCTTGAGTTCCATAAGTTTGGCCACCCCTGGTCTATAAGGTGCCACAGGACTCTCACTACTTTTACTGTACACAGACTACCACAGCTACCCCTCTGGAAATTTCTACACTGAAAACAGGAGATGAATGTGATAATCTGCTGAAAAAAAAGGGGGGGGGGGTAAAGTTTTCAAAGGTGCCCATTTAATAATTGAAAGTCCTATTTTAAACTAATTTAGAGCATAAAGGTATGTCTACACAGTAATAAAAATGGTGCATGGCTGAGTCATGGCAGCTGACTGTGACTCTTGGTGATGGGGGGGGAGGAAGGGGCAGGCTGCAACCTTTAAACTACAGTATAGATGTCTGGGCTTGGCTAAGTGCCTGGGCTTGGCCACCCTCCACTTCACTGGGAGTTTATGGAGAGTAGATATCGTTACATAAGGCTAGTGGAGATGTGTTAGTTAAACCAGCCCCAACAAACAGACCCACATCCCTGAACCAGGGAGGGGGGAAAAAATGATAAAAAAAAAAAATGAAGTGAAACAAAAATATATGCATCTTCCCCTCCTCCATCACCGCACCTTTTCTCCAACCACCAATGGTGAGGTGTGTGAGTCCAGCAAATCCAGTTCCAGCAGGAGTAGTGGAAGTACTGGAGTTTGAATCAAAAGTACAACAGTGGGAGAAGTTCTTTAAAAGTAATAAAGCTCATTAAACACAAATCTTTACATAAACTTCCTATACAACACAACCTTGGATGCAGTTGCGGATGAAAAGGAACAAAAACCATAGCTTTAGACTCCCTCACAAACTCTGAACTGATTTATACCAATGCATATTGCCCAATGCTTCCAAAGAGTTTTCAAATATCAAAAAGTCAATGTAAATAGAAAACATTTGCTGGTATGATTTGACTTTTAAAATTTTAATTCAAACAGTATTTGCAAATACATTTAAATTAACCCAGTGGTTCTTTGTTTTGCAAGTACATATTGACTAGTTTAAAGGCCTAGTTCCATTGCTCTCCAATACCCTTTCCCTTGCTTTAATAATCTGTGTTCAGCATATCTCACCAACTCGATACAATGTAAAACTCATCTCAAATTGAGGACATGATATCTTTGGTGGAAGCAATGTTGGCTCTTATACAGCAATTTTCATCGTCAGAGGGGTTGACAAAAGAAGGTAAGCATCAGCTTTAACAAAGGGGTGAATCATAACATCCAGTGTCACCCAGCATATGAGGTGTAATGCTGGGAAGCCAATCCAGTTCTTACACTCAATGCTCTAACCACTGGAATATAAGGTGCTGTAGGATAATAACATATGTAGTTGCCATTCTAATGGATATTCTTTCACAGAAATAATGTCCTTCTTTCCAAGGACTGTTTCTTAGCTTAATCTAGATCCAAAGGGATAGCTGTGTTAGTCTAGATCAGTAAAACAAAGAAACAAGGAGTCCTGTGGCAGTTAAAGACTAAGTTCTTGTTGTTGTCGGTTGTTTTTTTCCTTCCCATGATCTTTTGTGGGAGAAAATCCCACTTTATCAGACACTTTGAAGATGGGGGATCTCCCCCATCTTCAAAGCATCTGATGAAGTTGGATTTTCTCCCACAAAAGCTCATGCAATGCAGAAAAAAATTGCTAGTCTAAGTGCCATAGGAGTCCTTGTTTGTCTGTTTAGCTTAATCTAAAAATTAACCTGTCACAGTTAGAAAAACTAGCTATAAGTTTCTCAAGCACACAAAAATATTAACTCTTATTAAAACAAATATTAGCAATACAAACATACAGTACCAGGGGTCCAGCTGGCACTAATTTAGTTCGTTCAGGAAATGTATTCAAGCTTGCTAGATCAATGAAGTACGAAGCAGAAAATTTAACTGAAGTCTGTCATTTTTCATTTGCTGACCATTTCCTAGACAACATCTCTTACATAACTGGCTTCTTTAAAGATCTAGCATGCCCATTTTTCTGGTTCACTTTACACACCTCTCTAATGTCCAAATAGGCCATTCTAGAATAATTATATATATATATGTATACATTCAATGTATAAAAAATAGAATGACTGAGAAGTTAAGATCGTAAAATGATGGCAATGAGTTGTAACAGATGTCTCAAGGGGAAGGATTTTCTTGAAGTTAAGGCAGATGAATGAAAGACAGGATATGCAAGTTCTTTTCCTGCCTTTTTTGTAATCAGAAGCATCTCTCTTGGCCTTACTATACTCTCATTCCCTCATCTGTAAAGAGTATGGTGATATTTTACCATACTTAATAAATTTAGCTTCAGAGCTTTCCTGTCAGTTGTGGAGGTCATCGGACCCTTTGCCTGCTGATCTCATCTATTGCTTTTTCAGATGTGACAATTTTTAAACCAGGCCTTCAAAATATATATCTGCAGTCAAACAAAATACACAGAAGTGTAAATCTGTGAGATGGACAGGTAGCAGCAGCTCCTGCAGTCAGGTAAGGGAGGCCCTGGGGGGTTTCGGGGACAGGAAGCTGGCGGGAAAAGGGCATAGGGGTTGGCGGGCAAGGCCCACGGTGTCAGGGAAGGAGTCAGATTGGGGCCAAGAGATCAGGGAAGCCAGAAGCCAGGTTAGGGAAGGTGTTGGCATGGGAGGCTGGAGAGGGGGGCATGGGGACAAGGAAACTGGGTGAGGCTGGGTAGTGGTGGAGCGGACTATGAAGGACTAGAGATGAAGGAGGTTGGGGGGCTGGAGTGGGAGCTAGGGACAGAGGGAGCTGGAGAGGTGTGAAGAGGGTTGGGGGGTTTGAAGGGGGGATGGAGTGGGGGAATGGGGACAAAGGGGACTGAAGGGATTCAGGAGGTGTGGAGGTGGTTGGGGGCCTAAAGTGGGGTGCAGTGAAGAGGAGGGAGATGGGGGATTAGGAGGGCTGGAGTGGGCAGAGTTGGGGGCTGAGGAGGACATGGGAAAAGAGGGGTTTGACTTGGGCAGTAGCAGACAAGGTTGGGGTGATGATGTGGATTTGAGGCTGTGCTTTATTTGTGAGGAAAGAGCTGGTGGGGCTCAAAAATGCCTATTTCAAAAGGATAGCTGTGTTAGTCTAGTCCAGTAAAAAAAAAAAAAACAACAAGGAGTTGTGTGGCACTTTAAGACTAACAGATTTATTTTTTGCATGAGCTTTCGTGGGAGAAGATCCCACTTCCTCAGATGCTTCAAAGATGGGTGAACTTACAGAAAGGAATGAAACTAAATGCAAGGGGGTGTAAAACATAGGATCAGGTCATAAAGTAACAGCAAATCAGAGCAGTTCACAGGCTCAAACCATGGGAAGCCTGAAGTCAAATTACCCTTTGTAAGGGGAAAAGAACCCATAGTCTCAATTCAGTCCTGCTTTCACAGAATTTAGCTTGCATATTAATTCCAGTTCAGCTGTTTCTCTTTGAAGTCTTGATGTCCCAGGTACATCTCTAATGACAGTCGTTAACAAATCCATCATGGAGTGATTAGGAAGATGGAAGTGCTCAGCAACTGGTTTCTTTGTTCTTTGATTTCTGATATCAGCTCTGTGCTCATTCAGTCTCTTACGGAGCGATCGTCCTGTTTGTCCAATATATAAGGTGTTGGGGCATTTCTTGCACATGATGGCATAGACCACATTAGTAGATGAGCAGGTAAATGAGCCTCTGATGGAGTAGCAGGCTTGATTAGGACCTATGATGGTGTCTGTTCTGCAGATATGTGGGCAGACTTGACAGCGTGGTTTTTTGCAGGGGTGCGTGCCTGCTTCAATATTCCTGTTGTTAGATCTGTAGTTGCTGGTGAGTATCTGTTTAAGATTAGGGGGCTGCCTATAAGCAAGGAGTGGTCTGTCTCCTAATGCTTGAGAGAGAGGGATCATCTTTTAGAATAGGCTGTAGGTCTTTAATGATTTTTTGCAGAGGTCTGACTTGAGGATTGTATGTGGTGACTAGTGGTGTTCTGTTGCTTTCTTTCTTGGGTCTTTCCTGTAGTAGATGACTTTGGGGAACCCGTCTAGCTCTGTCAATTTGTTTTCTTACTTCCCCAGGTGGGTACTGTAGTTTCAAGAATGCTTGATAGAAATCCTCAAGATGTCTGTCTCTGTCCTACCTGGGTTGGGGCCCGCATATGCATGAAGGGGGCCTGGAGATTAGGAGGGTTCTGGGACCCATCAAATTATACTTTAACAACTGCTTGTACAGTACCTAGCAGAACAAGGTGCTGCTCTATGACTGATGACAAGGGCTCCCTGCCTCTATGTTGTTAATAAAATAAAATAAAAAAAAATAACAAAAATAAAATAGTTCTGCCAAGCTGGGATAATGTAAATGCTGAATCTTATCACTCAATAAAAATTTTATTACTGATTTCAATGGGAGCAGACTTGCGCAGTGCTGTCTGCTTTTTAAAGCCTCAGATGCAGAGATTCCTCACCCCCTTTTTTTCCCCAGGTGTGGTTGGAGCAGAAAATTAAATGAAACCAACCACATTCTTGTTATGTTGAACTCAAATATTTAACACAAAATTAGGAGATGCCAAAAATTAGAGATGTCACGGCAATATTTATTCATTCACGATGTGTAACAAGCCCTTAAAAGTCGTAAGCAGGCCTCAATACCACAGACAATTCCATTAGCTGATAACAGTACAAGGCATTTATCCTGTACTGGACCAGCCACTAGATGAGAAATCACTTTTGCCCCTACTTTACTATTGCACATATTATATGGTGCAGATTTAATTATGCCTCTTAGAACAGTAGGTTTCCAACTTTTTAGGTTGTGTTCCTCTTTCTAAACAACATAATCTACCACATACCTATATGAGACAGGGTCATAATACATCTGCGATTAGATTCCCAAAGCTAACTAAGTTAAATGTGTTGGCTGTCATTACAGGATTTTTCTTGCATCCCCTCTGATGAGAGCATACACAGCTCAGTTTGAAAACCACTACTCTTGATTTAATGTACTGTCATGACTCGGATAACCTCCTGCATTCACTCACAACTTTCAAAACAATTTCCATTTCTGACTGATATTTTCTTCCTTTGGTCCACAGCTAGAAGTACTTATTTTTCCCTGTGGAAATCTGTAATATTGTAAATAAATTTTTAGAGCTTTACCTTCAGTACTCTACACACAACTCAGTTTGGGGCATTCACAAGATGATAGGAAAACCAGCTGGGCTTAAAACATTTCAGAATGCTAATCTATAGTTGACATTATAAAGACTACCTGAATACATACGATCTTGCTGAATATCCCAAACATTTGTTTATTATGTCTTGCAAAATGAAGTTAAAGATTTAAACCATCACACAAATCCAAAGCGTGCTCAACAGAGAAAGCAAACTAAAACACAAAGAAAACAGATCAATCAGTGTGACAAACTACATATATTTCAGAAGGCATACACTTATATGCATTCCACTTAAAAAAAAATGAAGATAAATGGAACACAGCAATCCATTAAAACATTGATAAAGACAGATCTCAAAAATTTCATGGACACATGGATGCTTCATTATTATCAGAATCATGACCATAAGGGGCTGCTTTATCGAGATTACTTCAATGATAGTTAACAATCCATGTTACATAGAAAATTCTGCTCCCTCTCATTCTGAAATATTGATTTTTAGAAACTGTTAAACCAGAGTAATGGTTTTTTATTATTTTCAAGAATTTTACTAAAGCAATTAAATAATCAAAATCTGACAAAGAAACAACCTGTGTGCAGTAAAAGTATTTGGAAGAAAGAATACAACTAGTGTGGGTAGCAAAACAAATTAACATCCAATGGGCTTAGGGCTGATTACCATCAACTCTACTTGACATCTGTGAATGCAGAAAGTATTGATATATGACTTCCAAAAATCCTCCTATCAGCAAGCTCTACCGGTCCCCTGATTTAGCCTGTGTTTGTTAATTTTTAGAAGTGCCAGAGGACTCCTTGTTTGTTCTGCTGATTTAGCCAGGCATTTAAACTCTGCTGGCATTAGAACAAGAGGTATTTAAGTAACTGCAAATAAAGAAGCCAAGATTTTCAAAGCTGAATTGTGATTTTAGGGGCCTCAAATGAGGCAGCAAAAACAACAGTCATCTCTGAAAATCTTAACCGATACTCTCTTTTTTTTCCCCTGCTGTTACATTATTTGTTAGCTTGAGGTTGTCAAGAAAATGCCTGGACAGCTCTCCCCTCCTCACCACTGTCTGCCAATTAATGCAAGTTTCAAAAAATTAAAAAAAAAAATCAATAAGTCTGGTAATTTTCACATCAAAATTCACCCTCAGGCTAAAAATTTGCATGCTGAATTTCTATCTGAATTGAAGTAAAGACAAAACACCCCCTGAAACACAAGTACTAGAAATGCTCTCTGCACGATTCAGTGACAAATCTAAAAACAGAAGCGTGAACTTGAGTTTAAATTCTGTGATTCTACAGTTATGTTTCCCTTTTTAGTTTTTCAAATCTAGATGTCAATGTGATTGACCAAGCACATTATTTGCACATCTATCAGAGTCTGACAACTGGATTTACAGTATTATCATCTCTGAAGTACACACCTGAATTTTCCCTTAGAGTTTTTGACTTGTCTTTATCTCACAAAAGAAAGGTAGACAAAACATGTCATCCCAACAAACTCAAAGAAAATTGTTCTGATGACCATGCAGCAACTGATAAGAACAAGTGTGGGAATGAAGGGACTCTAAAATTACCTACTATAGCATTAAGAATTCTTCTCTCCTACCAACAGAGGATTGGCTGATTCTACTGTGACCTTGGAGTTCTCCAAACAGAATAGTTTATCAGGTCTCTTCGTAACAGCACACACTAATGTTCTATCTATAGACCAACTGTGGACATTTGCACATAGAACCACCTTATAGTCAGCATCGATCAACCTTGATTAAATAGTTGATTTCAGGTACATCTACTCCTTATTCTATTTTACAACTAGTTAAAATGGGACTACATAAATCAGGTTACACATATATCTCTCAACAACCTTGCTTTATTGTAATGCACAAGGAGAGAATAGCACAATGAAAATCAGTGGTTGTCATGGCAACTACATGGCCCAGCAGGTGAAAAATTCAGTCCTGTGGCACTTATAAAGGCAGGATGGAACTCAAAGAATTCATGTCTAAAGTCAAAAAAAAGGCTTACACACTAAACATTTTTTGACTTGGATTTTTTTTCAACTATTTTAGAAAAGCAAATGTCAGCAGTGTGAACTTCAGTGTCACCTCAGTAATTAGTGAATTATCCCTTGCATTACAATATACAGAGTGACGTTGTAACACTGCACAAAGATCAAACCTGTACATTAAAGCAAAATACCAAATGTAGAATTTGAAATTAAGCTGTACTTAGCCAAACTAAAATGTGATGTAGCACCATATTGGTGGGATTACTTTTGCAAACCATCCGTATATTCTTCTGTATATTCTCTCCGTTAGACCCTCTTTAATTAAGATTAATTAGAGACAAGTGCTTTCCTAAAATATTAAATATTAATTTATTGCTACCAATACAAACAGCTTCATCCCTTCTCCAATCAGTGCATGTGTGAAGTTATATCATGCAGCTTGCCCTTTACTTAAATAGCTCTTAATGAAGAGAAATCAGCATGGCTAATATTTTTTTAATCAAAGTTTTAAAAACGTTGGCAACATTAAACACAATTTTAGAACATAAATATCTATAAGGAATTTCTAGCATATTAAGATATTTAAACACTAAAAATAAGAGCTAAGCCCTGGAAGTTTTTAAATCCGACTTTCATTATCCATTTAGTGAAATGCAATGTTCTAACCACACACAATTTCTTGACTGCTTGCTTGCATGTTTGCAGTATAAAACATGCAGAGATATACACATGCTTACCACATACAGTCAGATATGAGGATAACTGGAATAATGTGATAAAGTTATCACAGTACAAGTCTGGAAGGAATACATTACTGTAAAGCAGTGAGTTATGCAGTTCCTGCAAAGAAGTGCCAATAAACACTTCATATGGCAATGGAGCTGACATGATGGCATCATGTAATAACAGAAAACTCTTACAGCCGTTTTAGGTTTTTAAACATTGCATTAGCACTTTTTAATATAACTATAACACTTTAATTACCCTGAAAACTACACTGTAAAAGTGACCTATAATACCTTTTCCAAATTAAATGTAATGATTTTATTGTATTATATTGTGATCACACTAAGGACTGTCTGTCATGGACCAAGATCCTCTTGATGTTGGGCACTGTACAAACAGAACAAAAAAATGTTCTCTGGCCTACAGAATAGATATTCTAAACGCGAGATGCAAGACAAGCCGCAGACAGACTACAATGCAAGGAGTACAAGCAAACAACAAGGTAATTTTATAGGTCCAATATTTGGGGACCTTTCTAGATAAGTAGTAAGTACTGTGTGAAATATTTGTTATTCTGTAGCACTTTTCTTCTGAGAATCTCAATGTGCCAGAGGATAAACCTTTGAGGCACAGATGATAGCTGTTTTACAAAAGGAGATATGAGGCACACAGCTGTTTTGGAATTTCCAAAACAGCCCTTTGGAGGAGGAGGGGTGGAATGTCTCAAGTCACTCCTCCGAAAATAGAGGGACTCAGAAGTAATGAACAATTTTAGAAATTTGGATTTGCAACATTAAGCCTGATGTTTCAAAGTAAGTTAATAGCATTGGTAGAGCCAGAAATACCAGTCAAGAGCCCGGACTTCTACAAACAACATTTCAATACATGGAAGTGGTAGCCTGGGAATAACAACATTTTTAGGATTTCTTTCATCTTGAAATCTGTTTCAACCCCTCTGCTCTCTTAGAAGTCAAGGGGAGTAGCACAACACTGAAACTCTTCAGTTTTAGTTCACAGAAAAGGCACCAGAAATCTGAACAAAGTGTTCAGGATATTCCTCTTGTATGTGGAAAATGAATATGTATATTCCACAAACAACAGGACTATCCTATATAGAACCATAGAATCCTAGGGTTGGAAGGGATCTCATAGGTCATCTAGTCCAACTCCCTGCCAGAGGCAGGACCACTCCCACTAAACCATCCCAGTAATGGTTTTGTCCAGCCGGGCCTTAAACACCTCCAAAGATGGAGATTCCACCACCTCCCTCGGCAGCTCATTCTAATGCTTCACCACTCGCCCAGTAAAAAAGTTTTTTCTAATATCCAGCCTCGACCTCCCTAACCACAACTTGAGACCATTGCTCCTCGTTCTGTCCTCTGTTATTACTAAGAACAGTCGAGCACAATCTTCCTTAGAGCATCCCTTCAAGTAGCTGAAGGTTGCTATCAAATCCCCCCTCAATCTTCTCTTCTGCAGACTAAATAAGCCTAATGCTTTCAGTCTTTCCTCATAGGGCTTGTGCTCCAGCCCTTTTTATCATTTTGGTTGCCCTCCTCTGAACTCTCTCTAGCATGTCCCTGTTGTTTTTGTAGTGGGGAGCCCAAAACTGAACACAGTATTCTAGATGTGGCCTCACCAGTGCAGAATAGAGGGGAATGGTCACATCCCTTGATCTGCTGGTAATACTTCTTTTGATGCAGCCCAGTATGCCATTGGCCTTTTATATATATATATATATATATATATATATATATATATATATATATAT
>ML682041.1:10562134-10625545 GCA_007922195.1 Podocnemis expansa
CCCCTGCCCCCTCATACATACATGTAATCAAATGAAAACTAAGTCATTATGAACCTACTCCTGCAAATCTGAGTCCATGTACAGAACTAATTGTTTTAGGGCTGTGGAGCACTAGAACAGTTTGTTCAGAATCCACAGGGTTTTTTCTCCTCTACCAACCCACCCTGACATTAATTCCAAAAGATCTCTGTTTACTATCAACAGGTTAGGAAATCACCAGCTACAAATAGATTATGAAGTTGCAATCAGAATTGTGGCTTCACAATTTCCCTTACATTCCAGACTAGTTTCTGGATATCCAACAAATATGTTACTAGTTTGCTTCAGTTAATGGCAACTTTGCTTCAACAAGGCTAATTAGGTGCATCTCCCGTTCACTCAGACATATGCTGTAACAATAACATACATTTTATTCCATCTTACTCAGAAAGTAGCATCGTATACCGTACGTGTTGTTGCATCATCCACCTTCCCTCCTCAGTGATGCAGGCACCAAAAAGGAGTTTCACTCTGCTCACACATACTGTACGGCAGCATGCTGACCAATTAAAATTACTTTTCCTTACAAGCCGGTGCTGACCTTTTAGTCATTGACTGCCCACAGACAGAATATCACTCCGCTGAGGGCTATGGAACAGGAAAGCCTGAGTGTGCCCTACAACTTCCTAGTCAGCGTGCTGAGATGAAGCAAAAGCCTCTCATCAAAGAAGGTAATTCTGTAAAGCATCATTAAGTTTATTTACACAAAGATGGCTGTCAAGCCATGCACAGCTTCCTGCTTCTGGCAAGCCACCCAGTGAAGTCTTCACTGATCTGGAACTCAAATTAATGTTTACATTTTTCTTTGAAAGTTGAGTGTTGAAGACAACGAGGATGGGTGGGAGAAAATCCAAGTCGTGATTCAATCACTGGTGTCCTGGTGGAGCTACCCCAAATGCTGTACTAACCCCTAAATGGAAGCAAGGACATGAAGAGTTTTACATTAATTAAGCTAATCAAAGTTTATCCTTGTAAGACAGGTAAAATAATGATTTGGCGTTTGTTGGCACGAGGTCTGGTACACCAGTTGCTGAACTGGGGCCATACCCAAGTATAAAACATGCTCACACAAAGACTAAGTCTGTGCAAATGCATAAAACTGCCTGACAGTGATTCATAAATGTTAAGGCAAAGAGGGACTGATTCATAATGTTTAATCCAATGCTTCTCAACCAACATTTGACCTTGAATAAGGGGACCACCAACCTGAAGAGGCTAAGTGAGAAAGTGAATCTAGTTTGACCTCCTAAATAACATAGGTCAAACAACCTCACCTAATAATTTCTGCACCAGGTCCATACAGTGCAATACGACATATTTTTTAAAAGAGCAACAGCCTCTCTTTAAAGAATAGGAGTAGTGGAGGACTCACCATGGTAGATTTGTCTCCACCCTTTTGCCAGCAGATGGTGCAGTGCTCATGGACTTCAACTGCAACTGCTGTTCGGTAGATCGCGATCTACTGGTTGGAGACCACCACAGGCTTATGCTCTCCTCACAGCGGTTTAAACTCAAATTTTCTTGGTATTTAAGGATCTAATCCTGTTCCCAGTGCAATCAATTGAAGGTTTGTCACTGACCTCAATGGGAATTTGACTAGGTTCTAAATTAGAAGATTTTCTTTCTGACATTAAAAGACCTTGGGAAATGAGCCATGGGGAATCGAAAGTTTTTTTTTTTTTTTTTTGGCAAACTGGATTAACAATGTTACAAAGTGATAGAGTTGTGAGCATATATATCCAAAGGCATAAGACAACAAAAATTAAAATGTTTCATTGGCACTCTATTTGAGATTTTAATAATTCAACAGATTTGCAGAGGATGAATATAATTATTAATTCATAAAGCACCTTGCAGGATGGGATGTTTTAGGGAATGCAGAGCCTCTCCCCTTTAGCACACCAGTTCAAAGATCTCATAGACAGATAATGAGCTAATGTCATCACCATCCAACATCTGGATTGTGTCCTATGTTGCACAGGTTTGGAGGGCCCAATCTGGTTCCCAGGGGACAGTAATTCACATTACAGAACCCACCATAGTTTACACCCTTATTGGCAGCATTGACTGAGTGGTAAAGAACTAAATATGCAGGGAATCTGAACTACCTTCTCTCACTCAGACAAGTGGTACATCAGGGCTTAAGCACTGTTCTATGTAAAACAGGGGAGACCATATTCACCTTTATCAGTCCAGCACCATTAACAAGCAATAAATTCATCCCCTGCTGAAGTAAATTAGCATATCTTCACTGCCCTTACTAAAGCTACTGTAAACCTCCTTAGCAGAAGACTTAGCCTGTGATTGTCTTTCTTTTTTTAAAATCCATTGGATAATTTAGTATTTTTTTCCTTAGTTTCCTAAATATTTCTGTTATTGTGTCTTTCCACAGATATAAACCTAGGGTCTGAAATGTTTTTGAACCGAGTGAAGATAAATCTTAGCTAAAGTGGCACCTGCACTTCTTACGCAATGAACAAACATATTTTGGACAGACCATTCATCTCTCCTAAGGAAAGCCTAGGACAGGGTGGAAGTATGTCCAGGGTGGCTGTTACTGGACTCTAGGACTTCGTTTTTCTAAAATGAAGATTTGTAAATTTCTTATGCTGAATTCAAGATTGGAAAGAAAGAATCATCATCATAAGTAATTACTATGTCACTTTAAAAGGCCCTTACAAATTATCTAACACAGTGTTTCCCAACTGTTGTGCCGTGGAATTTTTTGAAAAACTTCGCAGAGTTCTGGATTGGCACATGAATATTCATAAGTGCATGTGGAGACTATATGGTGGTGTGCCTCAAAATAATTAAAGGTATCAAGGTGTCCCATGGCCGAGAAAAGTTTGGAAACTGCTGCTCTAGCATTTAATTTCTTTGGTAATGTCACATTGTCAAGTCAGCTATCAATTTTAGGGCTTGATGAAGATTTTAAAGATTAGCCCCAATTTCATTTTAGAGAACAGAAATAAAATGGCCAACAAAAATCATCACAGCAGAGACCGGCAGATTTCAACTGTTTTAAAATAGACACCTACTTAGAACAATGCAGGATTTAGCAATAGACCCAACCCTTGTAGGCACAACACTTTTTTGTATCTATGTTTGATATCATCCCATCTGTACACATATATGATGCTACAAGAAATGGTATACCATAACAGTAATGCAGAATATCCTACATACATTCATAAAGGAACCCTTCTCATGGCACAACTGGCATCAAACCATAAAATTACCTGGCAAGAAAGAACAGAAAAGTCACCCAAATCATAGCCTAGTGTGCATCATACGACGGGAACTCTCATCTATCCAGCTTCTCCGACTTGACTTCCATTATAAATCAGAATATTTTAATGACAATGTTCTTATTACTGCACTGAAGTCAGAATTAGGAACAGGTGTGTCTGTCTGAATGTTATCTACACACTTTGGTCTGAATTAGAAACAGAGATTATTAGGAACCAGGTCTCTTACTAGACTTTCTGTACCAGGCTTGGCCACAGAAGATGAGTCTGAGCTGCGAAGTTGAGCTTAAGATGTGAGCTTCCCTAAAGACTGGGGTTTGATCCATTACCAAAGTACAAAAATAGCAGGAGGGCTCATGTTTGAAATGAGATGTATCAGGTGTATCTGATCTGGAGTCTTACGCGTGCACCCAAATGATGACTGATGATTAGGCTACCTTTGACCCTAATTCTGAGAAAAACCAACAGATTCACAGTACAGCAAGAAATATGCAGAAACGATTTAATTTTTTTTCTATACATGACTATTTAAAAGTACCACCACTGAAATCAGCTCATGCATTACCTTTTCAACTGATCCACCCCACTGGATTCAGTTATTCAGTTTATTTATTAACACAAGCAAAACCAGCCTGCTGCCTTCACACCTTGACAATAAATGGTAGTGATTGTGAGGCATGAATTTTAAATGACTCTATATAGTGCTATCAAATGGCAAAGGATGATTGATTGTTATCCCCTATGCTCTCCTTTAGGGCAGAAATTAATCTTGTATCCTCAACTCAAACAGCCTTGTTTATTTTATCCAAGAAAGGGGAAGGAAAACCAGTGACTATAAGAAATACTGGAAGGTTAATACTACTCTTTCTGCTCTTGGACACAAAACTTAGGAAGAAAGATGAAGTATGGAGGGAGAGAGACTTAGCTGATTCTGAATACAGTGAGCCAGAAGTTCAGCTGATGAATTATTGTGGGCATTCTGAAGTCAATGGATTTGTAATGAACTCAAGTTAAGGATCTTGCCCAATAGTTCCACTTGCATTGATAATACAATTGAATGATTTAAACTTTTAGCAAGGATATTTAAAGCATTTTTATGTACACACAGAAGTAAACATATAGCATGTCTTCTGTAAACACCGTAGAATCTCTCATTTATACTTGATTACATGTGTTCTATATACAAGATGTTACGGAACTGAAAAATGACAGTGCAGAGAAGTTATTGTTGGAATTGGATTTAGCAAGCTAATTATAGCAAGATTGGGAATATCTCCCCACAGAATCAGGATTGTAGCCCCTTTAGATCATCTTGGAGTCTGCAGGAGTTAAAGATTAATCTTTAATTAGAGATGATGTGTCATGTGCGGAAGTCTCCAGGAATATGTCCAATCAAAACTGGCAACACTAGCCCACATATCTACTTTTGCATTATTCTTACTTACTAACTTATAACTACATTGCTGTCACTTAGGGAACAGACGATGAAACTGGAAGAAAAGAAGAGTGTGTGTGTGTGAAAACTGTGAAATATCAGTGCAATTGGTTCAGCCCAATGAGCTATAATGGTAAACCTGGGATTTCTAGCTAACAGATAGAGACAGCTGCTAAAGGCCAAAGTTGTATAACACACTACAGTGATATCTCTCCCTTTTCAATATGCACATAGAGTTTCTGGGAAGCAATTTACAGCACTACGTCAAGGCCTGATCAAGTCACTCTCAATAGTCATTGACTAGATACCCAGTGACATCATGGAGCTGTGCTTGAGGCCCTTGAGTCTTGTATGTTAGTAACATAATACATTTGCATAGCAGTGTAGATGACTGACTAGTTAGCAACCAGGTTCACTGAATAAATTTCACTTTTCTTTTCTTGAATTGTTCATGAAGAGACTATTATTTTAAATGAAGTTGGAATTTCAAAGACTGTGCATCTCTGTAAACTACAAATTTAAAAAAAATACATTCAGTCTAGACACTAGTAAACTCATAGTTTAGGAAAGTATATCTGCTTTAGAAGCCAGTTTCCTATCATTTCAAGCTGCTGCTTCTGTTTATAGCTTCTTCTAATTTAGGATTTTGGTTACACAATTCAAAGGTCATATGAATCATAACAATATAAGGTATACTCTAAATATAATAAGCATATGAAATGTATCTAGCCTCATGGGCAAGTGGACATTGAGAGAAGGCTCTAGCCTATACAATATGATGTATGAAAATACACCGTCAAACTAGAATAATTTTCAGAGGCTTTTTGTCTGAAGTGGCCAAATAATGTTGCCTTTTAAAACCAATTAAAAGTTTAGTTCCATGGATTTTATGTACATGCAAATGAAAACTAAAGCTGGCAATGAGCCTTCGCTATCCTTGCACCATGCTATATTGCTTAAACATTGCAGACCAGAGGCAAAATCTCTCATTACATCAACACCAGAGTTAAATTCTACTAAGTACCACTGAATTCTCTCATACTGCTATATGGAAGGAAAGCCATACAGAAGGTGACTCCTAAAAACTGAATGAAGACTCAGAAGACAGATGTGCTACAAAATGTACAAAGTGACTCCCTGTATCTCCTTGACTGCTTTCTCCATGTAGTCTCTAATGAGAGATGACAACAACCGAATGAGAGAAAAAGAAATCTCCTCCCTCCTCCACAATCCTTTTGGCATAAATTAGAGACATGGACAAGCCCATTGCTCCAGTGGCAATCAAAATGTCTGTCAGCCTAACATACACATTTACACATACAGTGTCAATATTTCTCTTAAATTTCCTAATGCACAATGTATGGCTCCAGAGCTGCTATTCCTTCCAGCCCCTGCAGCACTGAACCAGCTTCCATCTTTGATCTGTTTTGACAAGAATGTAATTTTATGAGACCAGTTTCTTAGGACCTCACTGTAAATGATATCTGTTTGTGTGAATTCTGCTTTTCTGGGTGCTGTGGTTTCTGAGCATACATACATTTTAAACACACATTTTAATTCATTTATACATATACATTTTGAAATGGAAGCTCCATGTCCCCGGCAAAGCAAATGTAAATATTTAAAATGCACTGAGGTTACTGTACTGTTATATTAGACTAAAAGGAAACCTGGATAAAGTGCTGTGCCTTCTAAGTGGCAACATTCATAATTTTGGTTTTCCAAATTAAAGCCCCCACACTGCAACTGACCCCATGCAGATGACCACCACCAGCACCTTTGTCTAAGAAAATGATAAAATAGAGGGCTTGGGTTTATTTTGTTTAATTTGCACGTCTCAGACACCAATCCAGCTAACACAGGACTCTCCAAACTGTATAAGCATTTTGAAAGCAAATAAACCATAATTTACTTCTACCAACTCTAGAAGGGAACACTGCCAGCCGTGCACGGCCAGCAGCCGTGGCCCCTACCTGATCAGAAGACACAGTCTTCTGGCTGGCAGGGAGCTGCCCCAGGCTGGGCCTGGGAGTTCTTAAATCTCCCACCCTCAGCATGTTCTGAGCACACTCAGAGCAGGAGCAGCAGCCTCTGGCATGGCCACTCTGGCGGCCAGGTAAGGGGGCCCTGGCTGGGGGTCAGACTTGGGCATGGGCAGCTGCCAGGGAAAGGGCACAGGAGAGATCCACCTGGGGCAGTGGTGGAAGCTGGAAGCAGGGTGGGGGGAGTTACAGAAGGGCTTAGGGAGCAGAGGTGGGGTGCTAGCAGCAGAGCAAGGGGGTGAGGGAGGGCGTTGGGTTGACTCAGCAGAGTGGGGGAAGCTGACAACAAGACAGATCCTTCTGTTCTTGCTACCAGCAGACACTGGCAAGTAATGCTCACAGCCTGCTATAGAATCCTTCCTTCTGAGCCACTAACACAAGCCAGTTTCCTTAGACACCAAGACCTTTGTGTATGAACACAGAGGAAGGAGGGTGATTTAACAAAATTTGGTGGTTTTATGCCAGGTCTTTTCTCTGCTATGTTATGTTTCACATAAGAATAGAAAAGTGCTTTGTTAGATGAGTCAGCAGCTAGTCTCATGCAGTGGTGAGGCAGGATGCTTTCAAAACTTTCTTGATAAGAAGCATGCTTAACACACACGTTGGTAATGAGTTGCTGCACCTTTCACTCAGATTAATAATGACTGAAAACTGTAAAAGTGCTGTGTGGTGGTGATGTCTGTGAAAAGAACTGGTAGTCAGTCCATTTCATGGTGGACAGACTTTTACTGCACCAGGACATAAACTAAGAGCAGAGAGAGCAGCAGATGAATGGTCTGTGGAGACTGAACTACTAAAGTTTGAGACTGAAAGGGGCAGCCGTGTTAGTCTATTGCAGAGAAACAGAGTCCTGGGGTACTTTTAAAAACTAACAGATTTATTTATCGCATAAGCTTCCGTGGGAGAAAATCCCACTTTGTCAGATGCTTTGAAGATGAAGTGTCTGATGAAGTGGGATTTTTCTCCCACAAAAACTCATGCAATAAATAAATTTGTTAATCTTTAAAACTGCCACAGGACTCTGTTTCTCTAAAGTTTGAGAGTTTACATATCCGCATTTTACTGCAACCAATAAATGCAGTTTTGTGTTTTTGTTTGTCTCAATTGTTTCTGCTTACACCTTGCATCGTGTTCCATCACATACTGTACCCCATTTTACCACACTGTTAATCACAATCCTTATTGTGTTACGTGGTGTTTGCTAGTTTGTGACAATAACTGATATAAACATATATACCATATAAAATTATAAACATTTTTATGGAGCTATAACTGATGCATATGGTACTGAGATGTGGTTGCAAATGCCAACCGAGCTGGGGCCACACATGCATGAACAGGGCCAGGACAATACAGGAAGGGGCCCCAGAGATTAAGAGGGTTCTGAGGTCTGTCAAATTATACTTGAATCACTGGGTATACCCTTGTATAGCAAATGCAAAGTTTGGAAATTGTGTGTGTTATCTGTTGCAAATATGCTGTACTCCTCTAACTCAGCCCTCACCCTCCCAATTTTTCCCTACCTCCAACACACTTTCAGTGGTAATCTTCTGTATTCATTCTATTTTGTAAATAATCCCAGCACCTAGCAAATCAATATAAAAATGCAATACATAGAAAATTTAGTAGAGGCACCCCCCTTTCCCAGCTCACTTAATTGTACTATTTCCATCCTCTAATTTGTGCTTTATTTAGTGGAGAAAGTTATTTTGAGTGATTTTTCCTGCAGCTGCTGATTGTAATCTAGAGGATTTTTCTTCTCGGCTGTCTTTAGATAATTCTGAGAAAGAAGCTTTAATTATAGAACAAATTAGGGGAGATAAAGAAAGAGTATTGAAGCAAAAAGCAACTTCCTGTTCTCCATTTCCTTTGCTATTTACAGTATTGATAAATATTGGATTTTTTTTTAAATTCTCCCTCCACTATCAATTTAATAATTGTATTTTCAGAGGCACATTTTCCTTAAAATGTATGGAGAAAAGTGAACTACTAAAGTTTTCTATTACAAGTTCATTTCCTCAATCCACATGGAAAATTTTGATTTCATTATTCTACATGTGAAAGGTGGATAAATGTATAATTATAATAACTTCTTACACGTAAATCATTCATAGGTTGGACAAGAAAATTCCCTGCTGACTGCAACTTAATATACAATAGGTCAAATTTCTGTAAACTTTGCAAAATATTCTGTACAGGCCTCACTTGGTAAAGACAATCTTGATTTTGCCGTAGCTGGGCTACAGCACCGCACATGTAAAAGTTTGTTTCTTGGAGCCTCTAAGACAGGGGTCTCAAACTCAAATCACCATGAGGGTGGCATGAGGCCTAGTACATTAGTACGAGGGCTGCACCACTGAAAATCTTTTCATACAACAATACTGCAAATATCGATAATAATACTGTTGCGGACCACAGGAAATAACTTCAGGGGCCACATGCGGCCCAGAGGCCACAAGTCTGAGACCCCTGCTCTAAGATACAAACAGGGAGATTTATCAAAGAAACAACTAGATACATTGGCCTGGTGAAGATATTGGGAAAGAACACATGAAGAGGGTTCAAACTATCATTTGCTTCACATTTAAAATAGACACACTGGCCAGCTTTGCTGCTATAGTGGGCACATTCCCCATGTGAGCTAGGCAAATATTATTGTGCCCATTATTAAGGCTCAGTGAGGTTAAGGCTATTGTTTTGTTCTGTTCTCCAAAGGTGCCCAAAGGACTCAAGTAATCAAATCCCACTGAATTTCAATGGGATCTGAGCATTTCACACCTTCAGTTTTGAAAATCTCACCCTATGTGAATTGCTCAACCCAGGAACTCTGGCTAATTTCACATATTCCACTCAAAACACAAACAAGGAGGCTGGTGCCACTCTTAAAGATTAACAAATGTGTTTATTACATAAGCTTTTGGGGGAGAAAATCCAACAAAATATTCCACTCAGCAGACTGCACTCAAACACATACAGTTGTCTTCAAAACTGTTGGTTTTGGGGTTTTTTGAGCTGCCATAAGTTTGCCTGCCATACTGCACCTAAGTTTATTTTAGAAGCTTTCTGCAAACACAACTACAATTAATTAACGAAGAGCTATCATAGCTCTTTGCTTTATTATTCACTGTATCTGCTGCTGAGCAAACTGGATTTCTTGTGACACTTCCCAGTAATACTGTCCTAAGCTGAGGAGCACACACATATCTGAAGTCATTGAGATCTTTATTTTTCTTTCTTCTTTTTGGGTCCTATGCATGTGTGATCAAGTTTAATATAAATCACTTTAATGTGATATGACATCTTGTAAGTCATGTGCACCATTAACTAACCTACCATTGACCAAAAGAGGACTCTGGTAGTCTGACTAAAGGTTATCAGTGAAGGCACCAAATTATAGGATTCAGTTCCTTGCTACAATGATCACTTCTTAAAGAGAGGCTAATAGCAGTATACCTCTTACTCAGAGGATGAGGTTTCACATGAATTTGAGAGCTGGTAAACCATTCATTACCATTTTCAAAGGAACCAAAACCACATCAGAACAAACGTAATCCCTTCTGTTTCTCAAGCAAGCAGCTCCGAACATAACGTTGCTTGGTACAGCCTTTCAAGTATCCATTCTAAATAGAAGTTATCCCATGTATTTGGCCTTCAGTTATCCTAATAAATTTTGCTTCACTTTTTTCTTCTGGGAAGGGAACAGTCAACCTAATTATGCACTCTCCTCAGGACAGAATGATAGTGCCATTGGTGTCTGTAGCTATAGTGGCTAAAAACCAACTGGTCAAATGAGAAAATAAGAGACGGATGTAGTTAAGTGCTGAACAGACTTGCATGTGGTAAACAAAAAAAACCCTCAGATCCCACACAACCCCATGCACAAAAAACTTTCCTCAAAAATCACTGCACTCAACCAAAGAAACATCCCAAGTCAGAAACTTTAGATGATCAGAATAAATTGACAAGGGCCAAAGATACCATTTCTACTTTAATCAACAATATTAGCACAGAAACTTTCATTTTTAAACACACTTTACACATACTTCTGATAACTAACCACTAGCAATCTAGCTAGGCATTTATATGGTACTAGTCACCATGATATCTGACCACTGGTTTCTACTAATTTTAAGTTTGGAAAGGTGTGTTATTCAAATCCCTTAAAGTACACACTGGTTTTCATCTGGAAGGGTTATTGAAAACATCAATATATAACATCCCTCTGAGGTAAATAAAAATTATCTCCATTTTACATATGGGGAAACTGAAACACACAGGTTTAAGGCCACACTGTGTATGTCAGCACTGGGAGGAGAACCCAGAAGTTTCTAGCTCTCAGTCCTGTTCTCAAACCAAGAGAACTTCTCCTCTCATTCAACAAGTCAACAATTAACATATTTTACCACTCTCACTGCTAATTTACAGTGGAAGGATGGGGACTAGAAGGGAATCAAGAAAACCTCCCCCCCCCCATACTGACAGACAATATCTTTCATTTGAAATAGACTAACTGAAACAGTAACCCTCTAAATGTATAATAAAAGACCTTTTCTTATCTTCTTAAAGCACTTTGAGATTCCAGCTTGAAACAAATTAAGAGTTAAAAATTACTATTGTTAATGCAGGCAGATGGCAAGAACATCACCTTCTGCTTTCTTATAAATTTCTCAGTACAAAATTGGGGTGTTTTAAACTCCACACTTCAAATCGTTTGAAGTATGACTGGAGATTATCTGCTTAAACCAACCCTTTTACTCAGGCTTCTTAGATTTCATACATCTATGCAAAACTTTGTCCTATTTAGCAGGTCTCTGCAGAATACATTCACTAAAGTAAGGGGAAGGGTAAATATGTATTCCACCAAATAAACTCAGATAAGAGGGAAATTCTGAGGTAAGTCTCTCACTGCCTCTGTAATTCACTGATCAATACATGTTGCCTTTTTCTAACTGCCAATTCACAGCAGATAGGAGCACTTTAACTCAAGAGACTTATGCATTCATCTCTGCAGATCCCTACTTCAACCCCTGCCAAGAATGGTGGTTGCTAATGAAAATAGGGGGTGCATGGAGATCCAAACTGCTATTGGCCTCAGACACTCATGACAACATCCTTCTGTTTAAGAAGAAGAACAGACTGTAATTCATGAGTCAACGTATGTTGAGTTGCTTGGAGGGTGCAAGTCTGTCACAGCACCTGCCATGTCTCAATCATGCAGTCAGCTCTAGAAGAAATCTCTAATTCAATCCCAGGTGTCAGCTAATATTATGACCTCCACACTCCCTTAAAATGGCACTATCAATTAAAAAAAATCCCTCTTCTATGTTGTTTTTCCAAACTTAAGTAGAACAGGTCAGAGAAAATTAGAGAACCATTTTTCATCACAGATTACAGTTCAGTTAAAGTTGAACCACTTCGCAAAAATCTAACTGATTTACTAAAATTTCATTTTGAAGAAGGAGAGAAAGCTTTTGTGTGTCACAATAGCATGTTCATAATTGTTTTTGTATTATAATGATTTTTAAAACACAAAATTGAAATGGAACAATTTTGTGTAAACAAACATTTCAATCGACCCAAAATGAAATGTTTTTCAGAATTGTTACAGAAAATTTTGTAATACTCAGATTTTGCTCCCAACTGGTATGTGAAATAGAATTTCCATCCTCCGCATAAACCTCTAGTCCTGAGATTAGTGAAAGAAATAGAAAAAAAAAATCTGTTTTTCACTTTCACCTTATGTAGTCAGTAGCACTTTATACCCATTCGTGATTCCTGAGAGTCCCCCTGTTGTTTTTGTAGGGCTTCTAGAAAGCAACAGGGGACATGGGAAAAAAATAGAAACCTACTTTTACAGCTTCATTTAAGATAACTAGATTTGAAGACATTGTCTCTAATTTATTCTACCTAATGAAAACCAGACTATTTTTCTGAAGGCTCATGAACTTCCTGAAGTAGAAACTGCTCAAAAGTGATGCTTTCCTATAGGTCAGAAATGGGCAAAGTTCCCCAATTACAGGAGCACTGCAGTAAATCTGCAAATTCCTATGGTATTTTTATTAGTTAGAGTGGGAAACAACTCAGAATTTCTTTTGAGTTTTTCCCCCCTCCCATCAATCTCTGTCAAACAATGCTATTTCAACAGTTTTTTCACACTTTGAAAGGAAAGAACTCAATTAGTTCAGGTGCAAAATATTATTTTCTATACTATTATAATCCAATAGGGAATAGTTTCTAAATTCAGGGAGCTATTGTTCTGCAATCCAGGGAAACATACATTAAGCAGTACCTCCCTACAGGTGATTCCTCCTCTTCAAACAACCACTTCAAGTTAGTCAAGACTTAAGTGCTTAGATTAGGTAAATGAAGCTTAACCAGAGACTGGCATTTTGCTGTTGCTTCAGTATTTATTATTATTATAAAATCAAAATAATAATTATTATACTTTCATAGCACCTTTCAAGAGACTCTCAAAGCACTATGCAAACAGTAGTTTAGCCTTACAATCTCAAAGGCAGGTATCATACCTGTTTTAGACATAAAAGCTGAGACATAGATGCTAAGAGCAACACTTTCCATCAATTTTGAATACAGGACTTCAGATATCTGGTTCCTGGCTGTAAGCCCTAGTCTACACTTACTGGACTTTTTGGCAGCAGTCAGTGGCAGATACGCAAGGCACATAAAATACCCTGAATATCTGCTGACAGCTTTCTAAGTCGCTAAGACGCACTGGGGGAAGTCAACCACAAATGGCCTTGTAGTCATCTTCCAGCAACTCCAGAGACGGGGTTGGAGTTGCTGAAGCAATTTCCAGAGCAATTCAGCAAGTTCATACTCACTGGTGAATTGCACCCAAAAGACTGTGCTGACAGGGGCATTTTTCTGCCATCAGCATACATACCCTCAGTGTTGCTAAGTGCTGAATTCACTTTGCTCCATTGGTAGGGAGACCACTGAGTGTGTTGTGTGGAAGCTTGTCCAACTACAAACCCTATCATCTTTCCCTTCATGATTGTCTACAAATTGCATCACATTCACAAGAAGGCCAAGGAAACCACCAAGTCTACAGTCCAATCCTGCTCCACTCAACTCAGTGCAAACTTTATGCATCAAGCCTATAATTATCTAGCCGCAGTCACAGGCCTAACTGGCAGCACTGTCACCATTGTTCACAATTGTCATATTAGGTTTGTGTTTCAGATAATCCAGCACAGTAGTTACACGGGTGTGTCTATGATCGATCGATAGATAAATAGCATGTACAAAGGATTGGCTTCAGGAGGAGTCTCAAACATATCAAAAACCTACACCTGCCTGTGAAAAGTGAATTTTCCCCACTTGGATCTTGCTGTGGCTAAACCCCAGCCTGGGTGATGGAATGTAACCTGCTAGGCCCCCTAATCAGAGAACAATTGTGGTGTTATCTTTCAGGGTCAGAAAACCGCAGACCATAACAGTTTTCTAAGAAACCCACTGCAAGTAATCCCAGACCGGTTCAGACCAGACCCTGGGAAAGTGATACGATAAACTACAGCGAACATCTGCAGAGCTCCAGAGAAAAACAAAAGCTACTGACCAAGGTCAGTAAGTTGCCAGGCAAGTGGGCAATATGCTAACTCTGGCGGTGTTTTAGCCATAAAAAGGAAGCTCTGTTTCCAGACACGTTGGAGAAACAACAGGTCAGCAGCCTGTCATGTCGCCAAGAGATCTGGCCACCCCAAGGCACTCCCCTCCATCCATTATGGAGGCATTGAACCCCTTCACTGATCACCAAGGGAGCCTGCAATTTTTTTCTTTTCCTCTTTTTTCAGATCTTTTTCTTTTCTTTGCCCTTTTTGACTTTTTTACTAATTTCTTTTTTACCTGGCCACCCCAGATTGCAGGGCCACAGGCCTTGGCATATCCAAAGGGGGTGGCAGGGGATGTTCAACCGGTTGCAAGCAGTTGCAGTGGGCTCTGATTTTTATGGCCGCAGGCAGCCACGGTGAGCTGTAACTTTGGTCAAGCCAATTTCAACACCAGTCTGGTCAAGTGCAGGGTTTTTTTTTGTTTTGTTTTTGTTTTGTTTTGTTTTTTTTAAAAAGAAGCATGTACTCGGTGGACATCAGACCAGTGGGCTACCAATTTTTGAGATGGCAGGCAAACTCTGTAAGCTGCACTTTGGGTTGCGGCCAATTGCTCAACACCGGGCTGTTCTCTCAAGCTTTACACTCTTTCAAAAAAGCAGGTACGCTGTCTGTCCCTCGGGAGATAACATCCAGACGTGGTAAATATAACCTGGTCAAATTCGGGATTTAAATTGGGAAACACTTTTTGAGTTGTGTGTATATGTATTATCACTGCTCTAAACTTACTAACCCCACAGATCAAAATCAAGCTGGTGTTTGTTACCTCTAAATCCTCTCCCACAATCCAATCTGGGCAACAGCAGAGTGAAAGAGTGTGATGAAAGAATAAATCCATTTGTATTTCCTGCCAGGCACCCCAGCTGACCCTTGCAACTCCTGGCCACAAACAGTCCATGGCTAGATCCAACAGGCCATGACCCACTGTGTCTGGAGAGCAAGGGGGAGAAAGCAAGGTGTTCATGCTGTCCTGGGCTGCTCATGATGTTTCAGAGAGTGTGTGTTAAATAAAAAAGCTTTTTCATCCACGGATTGTGCTCTCTTTCTGTCTCCCATGAACCCCACTCTGCTAAATTGCACCAACCAGGACTGGCACCGGGGTTTTACTTCAGGGTTAGGCACAGGGATTGGGATAGGCATGATAGTGGTATTAGTGCTCTATTTTCTGTTTATTGGGCTATTAATTTGTACTTGGAGGATCTTTAAACACCTTAAAGAAATAGAGTTTTGAAAACACAGTTTGTACGGGGGGTTGGGATAAGCGTGATTTAATAGGAGTTGCAGGTTAAAGCTGCTATCACTGAATCTGATAATTTTTTATACAATATTGTTAAACCTTATTAGAAAAACAATATTAACCTCTCATTTAACTTTTTTCCCCCTGTAACCCTATCTACCTCAATAGAAGTTACATAAACAGTGATTAACAAGAAAATAGTCTGGTCTCTTACCTCTCGATTGGGACACGCTCTCGCATTACGGGGTCCACACCTCAGCACCCCACTCCCTACCAACACTGCCTTTTTATTTTGGGATGGTTTTCATTTAAATATGTTGCCATAAAACTATGACAATCCCATGCAAAGGAAACAAGCATTAATTTTGCCCTGGACAGAATTTCAGTTAATCATGTATCCCTTCCGCCAGGGCAAGCTGGCAGAACAAGGGCCAGGTTCTATATCTAGGAGTTTCTCAATAGTGTAACACCAGCAGCTGGCTCAAGCCCCCACCCAGATTTCTGGGGAATCCTGCACCATTCCCTGGGCACCCCAAAGGGGTAAGACTTTCCCATGCTGAGTGTAGTAAACAGAACTTTTAATAGTAGTAAAACAGAGTGCAAAAGGCCAAATGACAGAAATCAGCACTAATCTAGCAAATCAGCAGAGTGAAGTTCCCAACAACCCACACCGCATAACAGAACACACAAGACTTAATGCGAAACCTTCCAACATGATCCCACATATAACAACAGTAAATATAAACCCATTAGCAAAATCAGCACTGATCTGGAGAATCAGTGCTACATAGGCTCCCGACCCACCCTAGCTTAAGTAGGGAGCATCATTCACACCAATTGTCCGCCTGTGCCAACCACACTGGTCACTCACTTCATCCTTGGCTCTGCCCGCTGCATGCAAGCTCCACCCACCAGTCACTTGTGCCACCCAGCTTGCCGCTGGCCACTCCTCACTGTCTGCTGGCTCTGCCCACTGTTCGCCAGCTCCACCCACCCACCCGTCATGCTGCCCAGTTTGCCGCTGGCCGCTCTCCCCATCTGCTGGCTCCTCTTTAGTGCTATCAGCACAGAGAGAGGGTGAGTTCCCTCTCTCTAGTAATCTCAGCTCAGAGAGTTTGCCTCTCTCTAGAAATGTCAGATCTTAAACATCAAGTAGCTGCAAACACCTACTGTCCTTAACATAACAAAAGGTGGCCTCAAAGAAGCCCAGCCAGATCTACCATTTGACAGGGGGCTGGGGTGAGACAGGAATGCCTCCAATATTTTGCTCCAAAAGGAGCTAATGCAAAACCCCACCCCTTTCCTCTTTTTCAGGCTGAAATAGCCAGTGGCCTTTCTTACAAGCCTTTTTTAACTAAAGGTTACTTTTACTCTAATCAACCCAGACAGATTTGGAACAAGCAGAGAATAGCATATCACAACAGACAAAATTTCATATTTCTCTTCAGTAGAATTATAGATATTGACAGATGTGTTACCAGATTAACCCCAAATACCATAACGCAGTATGCCCTGCACCTAGTATGCAGATACCTAATTGTGCTCTTTGTGTTCATGCTAATACAGGACCCATGCATATAGCTGCTCCCCTTCAGAAGCTGTTAGGCACAGCTCCAATGCCTGCCTTACAATCATGACTAACAGATAGGGAAATTAATAAACTGAGAGAAATTCATAAAACAGAGTAAAATAAAACCTACTATAGAACAACAGATTTTTTTCTTGTTAGTGAGCTCAGCAGATGTTACAAATAAATGCAAGATATGTTTGATAAAATGAAAATAGATTAGGTTCTCAACCTGCTTGTAGAGCATTGCTCTCTTCATAACCACCACAGAAACAAATGCAGAACTGATTCCACCAGATCACCTGACAACTCATTCACTCTCAATTATCCAAACTTATCAAAGGGAAAAAAGAATCTGTCAAACCAAAATATGCTTTAAATATAATGCTGCTAAATGACTGACAACTGATAAGAATCTTTTCCCCTGCACTTGCTGTCTGATTTCATAACGCACAGTACCTGCAGAAGATAAAAAAAAAAAAAAAGAGGTCCTCCCAACCCCCCTTCTATTCTTTAATATTCTTTATCTGACTGTAGGGCTATGGAACAACACAGACTGTTACCCATACATCCCACAACGCTTTCACTTTAACATGTAGTGGGCCATTTCTTAGGACAAGACGGAAGGATATACCTTAATTTACGTGAGGCATTCTGAACAACACATCGTTCACAAAGAAAGTCCAAGAACAGTAAATTGTGTGTCTCGAAAGATACTGATGCCATGGTAAGCCTTAGGCCTTTGACTGAAACCAAGCCTGCAGCTCACTATGCTGAGACTGTTTGAGGGTTTTTTGTAGGTGTCTGTGAGAGAACACACTGGCTGTTGAGGTAAAAGTCACATGATCTCACGGGGGTTAAATATCCAAAGGCTAGCAAACACTGAGTGGAATGAGTTGTGAGCAAGTGGCAACAGTTAAAAAGTACAAGTGAGCAGAACAGGAGATTAAAATATAGTCCTTGCTGTTGACTTCCCACTACCCCCAAACCAGATTGTGTATATACAAAAGCTAAATTAGTATCTGGTAGTTAGCTCTGTATCCAGCAAATGAGCACTGTTGGTAATTCAGAAGGCCCAGCAGCAAGTTAAACTGGATATTCACAAATATTAAATACCAGTTCAACCAAGCAAACCAGGTCATTAAAATGGGATACGGATTCCCCAGCTACCAGCACACTTATGACTTTTAGAAAGAAAAGATATAGCATCTCCCAGGGTCTGTATTTTGTGCCTACTACTAAACTTTTATGTTCCACCTTGATAGATTCCCCTCCCTCCAGCATTTTCTTCATCCAGCCCTACTTACTGTCTCTACAATCATTTCTAACTCTAATCACAGCTTTCCAGCCACTCCAGGCCCATGCTACTTGCTACAGATATAAGACAGGAACAGCATGAAGCAGCCATGTTCAGCCTCTCTACCTTCTCACTGATGTGCCAGTCTGAGGAGCACAGCGTAAGTTTTTATATGGACTTTATGGCTCTGAGTATTGTCCCTCCTCAAGCTCCCTGTTCTTGCTCACTTCTCAGGCCCGCCTCTTGCTGGTGCCAGCTGCAGAAAAGTGCATTGTCTGGGAGTACAAAACAGCTGAGCTATGAAACTGACACTGCGCAGGAAAAAAGGCTCTTAGTACAAACTGCCTGACTAGAGAAGGAAGAAAGCAATGTCTCTGTAAATCCCAGTCAAGAAATCTTTCCAAACACTTTTAAACAAAGTAATCAGAGATCTCACTTCCTCAAACAAAGCACAAAATCACAAATGTGGTACTTGAATTACAGACCTTAAGTGCCAATTCTCTGTGTGCTGTGCAATATCCCAGTTAAGGGAGACTAAAATATCATCAATGACCACATCTCTCTAACTCCCTTTATAATTGATTTCTTGAGGAGTGTGTACAGGAATAGGACTTTGGCCAGTTCTGGAGGGGCATGTGTGACAGATTCAAGGTTGACCCATCCTGCCCCTGGGCCAGCTATTCCACCCTCAGGGCGAGGGCCAGCTGCCCCTGAAAGAAACTGTCCTGAGTGGCTTTCAGTGGCAGGAGCCACAATTTCTCCAGCATTGCAGAGGGTGCCACATGCTGCTCCAAATAGGCTCTCCTGCCACTGTCGGCACACGTGCTGTGGGTTGCCTACCCCTGCCCTACAGGCTACAATTGCAGCACATGGCACGACAGCATGGAAAGGCTTCCCGCTCTTATTTATGGTGCCTCTTGTAAAATTCCTATTAGTCCAGCATCCTTCTGAAGCTTTATACTTCCTGAAAACATGACTGTCATTTTCTGAAACATTTCAAAAGGTAAATAAAAAGGCCACATTCAGAGTAAGGAAAATAATTTACTCAGTGTATAGGAAGAATTGACTTTATTAGCATATCATATATGGAGTACCACACTGGTGGGTAATATTGCCATATAGTAGCTGGCTCAGAGGGAAGATAAGTGCTTTACTACAACCACGAACAGCTAAATTAGTAGTTCTTAACATTACGTAGGTCGTGACACACTTGGTATCAGGTCATGACCCTACAGGACACATCAACCCGCCAGCCCCAGGCTGAATCCAGCCATCTCCCTGGCTGTCCACAACACACTTCTGTGTGGGGACACAGTAATGTGCCCCAACACCACGGTTGAGAACCATTGATCTAAATAACATGTGCTTTATCTCCAATGGTAGAGACCTACCCTTTTAGAACTGAAGGAGTAAGATTCAAGGTGGATCTGTACTATGAGCTCTAGAATCAATGTGTCTGATGTATATAACACAGGGATTCTGTATTGTATGAATTTCCCTCTTTTGACTCTCAGAAAGTAGATGGCTATTTCACAAGTATAGTTCAGCTTTTGCCTTAAACCAAGAAATTCCAGAAAGACCAACAACATCCAGCAGCACAATGACAACAAGCTAATGGTTCTAGTGGGACTGACACTGCTTGTCACCTATAAAATGGAATGAAATCTGAGACGCGTGAATGAGAAGTAGCTGCACGTGTGTTAAGACGCAGATCATTGCTAACTATGATTCTGGATGTGTCTGAAGTCAGACATACTGACAACACCATTGTTGAAAAGGCTTGTTTACAAAAGTCAACTGAAGTCTGGATGCTGACACAAAGCATGGAGTCTATTTGTTATTCTAAGATGTAACAGCAGGAGATCTCTGCAGAGCCATATTCCACAACCTGGTATTCTCTTGCCCTTTCTCTCCTTGCAATGCAGATAGCTAATTAAGTTTACATTGCACTTTTCCCAAATACCATTGTGGGACTACTAACAATCAATCAGAGCATAAAACTGACAAACCAGTAAAGATTCTACTCAAAGATGGTATCTTCCCTTGCAGAGCAACTCTCAACGAGAATCCTGGCACTCATTTTAAACAGACATGTTAAATACCTACCCTTGTTTCTCAATTCGAGAACTCAAGTATCTGTCCTGAAACCCAACAGTGAAATAGAGTATTTCCTTTTCAATTCTGGTACAAAAACCATGTCTCAAATTACCCTGGAATACTAATATCCTTCTTGCATCTCGCTTCCCACTCTGTCTTGTCTATTTACAGTTTTGTGGGCCCAAGACAGTCTCACAAAGCAGTTGGACTGTGCCTACCAGAACAGGGCCTAAATCTCATCTGAGGTGATACTACCACAAGTTGGTAACAGAAAAAAGAATCCAGTTCTCCTGCCTGCAAGGCCAAGCCCCACCCAATAGGCCACACTTCCTCTTAAAGCAGATCTTACTGCAGCTGAAACTTTCTAAGCAGTGTTCCACACCACTAGAATCTATGGGGTTTCCTGAAATAATTATTCCATTAATGAGCCACCTTGCCCAGCTGTATTCATTTATACAGATACACAAATATTTGCATGTACACGCTTAATGAACTAGAGGAACCACAAAGTCCTGATTATTGCAAATCAAATATTCAATTTCTCTGGTCCCACATGCCCTTTGTCAGGAATCTGCATCCCAGATCAGTTGGCAACTTTTATGTTTCTTTATGGACATTTCCTCACTATGTGGAAAAGATTCTGAAACTATGGAGGGCTTCATCAGTTTTGTCTGAAAACAGCTGATCCAAAGACAGATTACACATGAGTGGTTTCTACAGCAATAGCAACCATTTCACTATTTTTTAAAGCAGTTGCAGCGACTGTATCTCAAGAAGTGTCACTATGCAGAAATGACAGCTTCTCAGCCCCTTTTAGAGAACAATGATCTTCCCTCCCTATGTTCAGCAGTCTTTAAATCACTAATTAGGATGACTTCAGAAGAGCAGGAAGACGTAAGGGCCATCCAGGGACTCTCCTATTCTTTTAGATGAGCACCACATAGTTATGTCTACCATATGTAATGATAGGCAGAACAGACAGGCACAGAATGGCTTCTCTTTTCAATTGAGTATTCTTTCAGTCTGAACTAAACAGAAAAAGACTTCTAAAAATAAAATAGTTTCATTTGGTCACAGTTTTTTTTTCATTATTCTTCTTTGCTATTGTTGCAATCTGAAGGAGGCTCATTTCTCGTCACAAATCCCCGCATGTGTTCTAGCAGCTCAACCCTGAAAGCACCTCCCCCCCCCCCCCCGCATTCTGCTTTAAAACCAGAAGAAGTATTTTCAGCATGGGATGCATTGATGTCTCTTGAATCAATCCCACAGAAACTTTTAGTCCTCTAGTCTAAAGAAAAGATCCGCAAGTCAGACAGGAAAATTGAAAGGGCAAACATAATATAGCTCTGATTTGCCAGTGAAAATACCCTGCTGCCTACTTCTGCACAGACTCCCTGACTAGTAATTTGAAAAATCAGTACTCTCATTTCCTGCCTTAGCGTCAATAGTAACATTAAAATTTAATCTGGTTACCCATTGTAATCACAGCCAAACACAATTATCCATTTCAAGAAGAAACATAACAGAAGCCATAACAAAACGCAATTAAATTCCAGTGTTTCTGCTCATGCCCATCTGCAACCAAAACAGTCAGACAAATATATTATCTTTCATAATTGAAATCTACCTTGTTTTCCCTCACAGCTTAAACAAAGACACAGAAATTCACTGTCAAACCAAACAATGAGCATTTCACATCTGCACCTAAAGCAAATGTTTTTAGTGGTATGCATCATATCTCATTTCTATTGTATATAGGTTCTTACCCCAAGTTTAGATTGTGTGAAAGCAGGGCTGAATTGTGACTATGGATTCTTTTCACATTATAACAGATAATTTGACTTCACCCTCCATGTGCTGTTCCCTACAGTTTGAATTCTTACAAATGCTCTGATTTGCTGTTGCAGTATGACCTGATCCCATGTCTTACACTCCCCTGCAATTGTTTTCATCCATTTCTGTAAGTTCCCCCTCTTCAAAGCACCTAACGAAGTGGAATTTTCTCCCACGAAAGCTCAAGCGATAAATAAATCTGTTAGTCTTTAAGTGCCACAAGACTCCTTGCTTTTTTTTGCTTTACTAGACTAAGACGCCTGCCCCTTTAGAATTTATCTGTCTAGTGTCTGACTGACTGCCTTTCAATAGTGCACTACGCCATGTGACTACCACCTCATGTTTATTCTCTCACCCTTTCCTCAGGGAAAGGAGTGTCTTTTTAGGGTACGATGTGAGTTATATATTTGGTTTTTTTGGGATCAGGGAGGTTGTGCATGCTTAAGTTTGGCTTTTTCCTTGTGTGGGGGTTTTGTTATGTATTTAGAGAGGTAAGTTGGGGGACACAGCATCCTTTATTGGACCAACTTCTGTTGGTGAAAGACACCAACTTTTGAGTTTACATAGAGCTCTTCAGATTCCTCAGTGTAAACTCGTAAGCTTCTCTCTTTCACCAACAAAAGCTGATCCCATTAAAGTTATCACCAATCTTGTCTCGCCAATATCCTGGGCCTAAGATCACTACAACAATATTGCAAACACCTGTGTGTGTCTATGTATTTATTTAAAGGAGGCAAGACCTAAGGAAAGTACTTTGCACACACAGCGGACAGTAAGAAGGTTTGTGATGGCCTTTAGGATCTGGAAAAATTCATTCTATAGTCTTGGGCTGCTCCTTCCCCACAAAGCTGCGTTACCCATACAAAAGAGCTTTACCTCCCCTTCCCCCTGTAGAGAAGTCCATTTTGCCAGAGGAGCAAATTCATCAATGACATTGTGTCCAAGTGTCAGCCACAGTCTTCATCTTGGACCTCTATGTGGTCTTTTAGATATCATGGCTCCAGGTCATGATCACCTTGAAGAAAAGAACCAAGATCATAAACTTGCTTCATGATTTGGGGCACAAAAAGTGCATTACCATCCCTATTTTAATGGGGTTGTTAGGCCAGCGATAGACTTCCTGGGGCTTGCGACTGAAGCCAAATCCTGCCATCTGTGGCTGAAGCCCTCAGGCTACACCCAATAAGCCTATGCTGAGAGTCAGGTAATAGTTTTTGTTGTCAGAAGATGTCATGGAGCAGTGAATTTTGAGAATTGCTGTTCTATCAGAAGCCCTGTAGAAGAGTAGAGGACAAATCAGATGTGCCCATGGCAGCCTGTGCTGTTAAGGAAGCAGGCTGCAGTCTTCTTTACAAGTTGAAGTTACCTATAGTTCTGAAGGCTTTATGCCAGGTATATTATGTGTTATGTGATATTTATGCATTTTATTAGAGATCGTACCTGTACTCCACAGGCTGCGCTGGCATCCAACTCATTTTTTGACTGAAACTCAAGACACTGTTTTCAAGCTAGGAAACACTTTGGAGACCCAAGACTAGCTGTTTGCCACACAACTCCCAGTTTTATGTGTGGCTAATAGGAGGACCCTTGAGTCTGGAACTGGATTCCCCCCTTAAGCTTTAGAGATGCATTTTGCCAGCCCTCAGGCCCACTACAAAGTTTTTTTTTACTTCTGAAGGCTTTTTTGAAGATTGAATAGTAAATGTTTAGTATGTGTGTGGGTGGGTGGGGATGTGTTAAAAGAAACTGGTTATAATTTTTGTGTCATGTTTGTATTTTTATGAGTGTGTTTAGAATAAGGGTGGTTATACCTTTCTACAATATGAACCATTTCTTAACTAAGATATCATCTTGTGAACCATTGGCCCCACCCACCTGCAGCTGTCTAGAACACCTTCCCCCTCCCACCTTCCTCTTGATTTTATTCATAGCTGTGCAATACTGCTGTGTTCATTACAGAAATTTATGACATGAACATAGAGCACCTGAACGCAGACAAGGAACTAGCCTTACAGGCACCCAGGCTGTAATGACAAATCCAAATGTCTGCCGAGGTAGTTGGAAATCAGAAGAAGCCAGCTTCAAATGACCATGTAGCTTCTATCACTGTAATGTTCTCAGAGGACCACTCATGGCTCACAGACCACAGGCAACTGATGGCTTAGAGATTTACAGAAAGCACATTACAAATACTGTATACAAGACAAGCCATGAGAGCTTTCAACACTTTCACTCTAAAACACTGAAACAAACCGCTAAGTATGAATACAGAAGAATAGCACAAGCATGTAGGCACAAAGTCAGAAAGTCTAAGATGCGAAATATGTTACACCTAGCAAGAGATATAAAAGCCAATAAGAAAAGATTCTGTAAATATATGGGAAGAAACAGAAAGTCAAAGGGGAATGTAGGTCTACTACTTAGTAGGAAAGAAGAACTAAAAGATGATACCCAGGAAACAGAGATGTTTAGCACCTATTTTGCTGAAGTCTTCACTAAAAGGCTTATTGTGAGCAGATACTTAACACAATTAATATTAATAAGGGAGGAAGGAACACAGGCAGAATATGTAAAACAGATTAAAGAATGGCTAGATAAAAGTCAGATTATTCAATTCAGCAGGGTCTGACAAAATTCACCTAAGTGCTCAAGGATTAACTGAAACAATCCCTGGTACCATTAGCAAGCATCTTCAGAAACTCATGGAGTATGAGTGAAATTCCAGAGGACTGGAGAAGGGCATAGCGCGGGGATCTGCAATGCAGGCTCAGTGAGCCACCTGTGGCTCCCTGATCGTCCCCTTCTGGCTCCCTGGCAATATCCTCCAGGCAGGCAGGTGTGCTCCAGGGACTCCTAGCTGGCCACAGCATCATGGCCAAATCAGAGGTGCCGGGGTCGCCCCCACCCTCCCACCACAACCGCATGAGCCAGAAGGCCTTTAGAGCTGTCGGGGAGGGGTGGGGTGCTGGTAGCTTGCACTCCCTCCCTCCACTGGCAGGGCGGAGCAGCGCTGCCCTGCCTTACTCCAGCTGGCTGCCCAAGAGCGGCTGGTGGAGAGCTGAGGCTTGTGGAGATAGGGCCCTGAAATGGCCCCTCCATGGAGTTCAGGCCACTTCAACCCAGCTACTCCAGGCCTGAACAGAGGCTGCCTCACTCCCAGGCCCCGGATCAGGCCCATTCAGCCCTGGAGTGGCCGGGTCAAAGTGGCCTGAACTCCGTGGAGTGGGCTATTCCAGGGCCCTGCCTCTGCAAGCTGCAGCTCTCCACTGGCTGCTCTTGGGAGGGACAGCGAGCTGGGGGTAAGCAGGGTAGCACTGCTCCACCTCCCCCAGCAGAGGGAGGGATGGAGGGAATGCTTGCCACCTGCACACCCCCTGCCAGGGGCCACGGCGCAGCTGCTGGGCTGGCTGGGTCTCATCTGGCTGTGATGGGAAGGTGTGGCCGGGGGGGAGGGGGGGCTCTTCTGCTCTTTTGGGTTGCTGACCCCTAGCATAGTCCCAACCTCAAAAGAAAAGGGGGATGAAAAAGGGAGGGTCCGAGAAATAATAGCCAATCAGTAAATTAACTCTTAGCCAACAACATGATGCAGTTGTGAAAAAGGCTAACATAATGCCAATGTGTAGTGTATTATGTGCAAGATACGGGCAATAATTGTCCAATTCTAGTTGACACTAAGTGAGACCTCAGCTGGAGCACTGTGTCCAGTTCTGGAGGCCACACTTTAAAAAAGATGGGAATAAACTGAATAAACTCCCAAGGAGAGCCGCAAAAGTGATAAAAGCTTTAGAAAATATTAGGAGAGAAAAACATTAGAAAACTATGGGGGAAGATTCAAAGAATTTGGCTTCTTACGTCTAGAGCAGAGGAGACTGATAAGAGGAAGAGTCTTCAAAAATGGAGAAATTTGTTATAAAAAGGATGGTGATTAACTGTTCTCCATGTGCACTGAAGGTAGGACAAGAAGTAATTGGTTAATCTGAAGCAAAGGAGATTTAGGTTTGATATTAGGGAAAGCTTTCTAACAATAAAGGGTAGTTAAATACTGGAATACGTCGCCAAGGGAGGTTACGGAATCTCTGTTATTGGAGATTTTTCAGAACAAGTTAAAACCATCTGCTAAGGATTGTCTAGGTATATTTGGTCCTGCCTCAGTGAAGTAGCATCAACTGGATGACCTCTTGTCCATCCTATATTCTTGTGAAGGCCTTTGTCATCTCCCTGCTAAAATTTTGGATCAAGCACTAATTTGGGGATGGGCTTAATGTATATCTGTTATTTCTATTATAGTTAGTAACACTAGATTCCCCATTTGAGACTGAGACCTTTTTGTGCAAAGCACTATACAAACACATACAATGAGAACGTCTTGCTATGAAGACTTTACAGTCTAAAACAGACAAGACAAACAATGAGTGAAAAAGAGGAAAAGGAGGCACAAAAAGATGAAGTGAATTGCCCAAGGTCATTGAATAAGCTAGAAGCAGAGTAAGGAATAGAACCCAAAATTCCTGAGGCCCACTCCACTGCCCCATCTACTTGACCATATTATCTCCTCAGCTTCTGCTTTTGTCTTTGCTTTACTTCCTGAAAAGCTAGCAAACCTGTTCAAAGAATATATACTGGCCACTGCTGCTCAACTCATCTGGCATCTGCCCCAGAACTACTTAAACAAAAACAAACAAACAAACAAAAAAGCCTCATTAGCTGCCTTATAAAATTCTAGATTTAAAATTTTCTCTTGCATAACCCCCCCCAACCTATTGCTTGGATGGAAGTTAGTTTATTTCACCAACATGATCTAGCATCTGGAAATATTTTATTTCTCTAAACTACTTTGTGTGGACTTGAAGCTTAGAACTGTTAAATTATAAGGCTAACTAGCAGCTTGGATTTCTCATGTTTACAAATCCATCTTTATTATATATTCACACACACACAGTTATTTTCTTCTAGCATACCTAGCAACTTCCAAAAGCAGATTTTTAGGAGAAAAGCTGAAAAATAGCCTTTTCTTCCTCAGCTGAGACAATAGATTTTGGACTTGAAAATGCAGATCTCCAATTCATCTCCAATGATGAATCACTTTTTAAAAAAGAAAACCCAGTAGCAGAGTGAGGATTTCAAATGAATGCAAATAATAAAAAAGAAGCTATGCAATTAAAAAAGCTACATGTGGGCTTTTCAGGGAAACAAGTGTTTAACAGTCCCAACACAACCCAAGTAGACAAACCACCATACTCCATTGTCTGCTCTTTAAATTCAATCAGTGAAACATAGTGAGAACAGACCTCAAAAATGGCAAAAATAAATAGTCTGAAACATGTACCAGTAAGAATTTATAGCAAAGTCTTGGAAAGGTCCATATATCCTGTCACTGCTATATCATTCAAGCCATGTTGTTTTCATTTTAATAAAAGTAAGCAGCTAGAAAGATACAGCTAATAATTTAAGGCAAGCACATGGTCTTTATATATACTGGACTTCCAAAAATATAAACATGGTTGTAAAAGCTCTCCGCACATATATTTAAACAAGGATTATTTTTATAAATGAACCTTCAATGATTCACTGTTGCAGCACATTAATGGAAATACAGCTCAAAAATTAACTGGCAAGAATTCCTCATAGAATTTAGGTGAACTTCTTTCAAAAGACTTCACCTGTGAATGCAGGCGGCTTGATTATATGCCAACAGTTATGTTCTTCCACTGTGTCAACAGTTGAGCTGACACAGGAGCTGACAAATCTCTGGTCAGTAATCATCAATATTTCAAAGGATCCAGAAATACTAATCCTGTGTTTCTTGTGACACAGAATCCAATTTTTAGCTAATGAAAGTGCTTGTAATGTAAACAATCTGGCACAAAGAATAAATTATCAAAAAACAAAGACGACAAATGTTATTTTAGAAAAGTACACTAGGTTTGGTGGAACATTTAAGGAAAAGACCTAAAAAAGGCTTTGGCTGAACTATCAGATTATCTGCCTTGATTATCCACTAATAAATAATTGAATAATCTTTAATAATGTGCAGTGTATTTTCATACCCTTTACGCTTTGCTGCAGCAATTTTCTTTTCGTGCATCTGAGTTTATTTGCAGCAGTTATCACATCAGTGGAATTTAGAAAGTATCATTCTTTATTCCATTTAACATGAAAGATATATTTACAACCTTTTAACAATCTTAGTTCAGCTAGGATACACTTAAGAAAATATCAAGTGAGCAGGAATCTAGAAGATACTCAGAGTCTGAAGAAAGATAAAAACAAAAAGTGCTCCCTCTTAAACAAAGGAGATCAGTCAGTAGAAGTGAAAAATCCAATACGGCACAAGAATTAACTACTTTAAGTCAACAGAATAAATCAATAGCCTGAATTCCTATCCTCTAAGAAAATATATTTTAAAGCTAACATGCATAAAAATGAAGTTCACATAAAATAAAATATTAACTGTCATAATAATGTCTGTCCATCTTAGAGGTGATATGTAAAAGAAAAAAAGTCTTAAAGGCCTTCAGTTTTGGGAGGGTAGGGGATAGATTTGATTTTTACAAGTTTTTTTTCCTCTCTCAGAGTTTTTACATTAGGAATTCATATTTTGTCTACAAGGGGAAGATTATATTAACTGTAGTTATGGTAAAATACCACCACAAGTCAAAAAACTGAATGCTGAGCTACTGGAAGGAAAGGGAGTTAGATTTAGAATACTTTAATCTTTGTTTCCAATTTATTGTAGCCATCACTTCTTTAACGGCAGGGGCTCATGATGCTTTTGGAGGAAGGATGTCTCTTTGTTAAAAATTAATCCTTCTGTCAATCTAAAGGTACCTGACTGACAGAGACCTGAAGCAGCACTGGAGCAGCATAGGATTCCAATGTGGGTGGTCATAGTTATTTGGCAAAGCTATATGGGGGAAAGACACCATTATCCACAATAGACTGAAGACGACAAACGGGAAAAGGCCCTGATTTTCAAAGGTGCTGTGGACCTGCAGCTATCTGGGACTTCACTGGCAGCACAGTGTTAAGTACCTCTGACCATCAGGCCCCAAGAGCTCAGATTAGACTTGATGCTGAACCAGTACTGACACAGAAGACAATGTTCTTGTGTTATAGCTTCCAAAATACAAGTGCTTTACTTTTCCTTCATCTCTGCTAATCAAGAGATTGGTATCATTTTGACCAGCCTACTGTGATCAGCAAGGAAGAGTAACTTTACTTGTGTCTCACAGTTGTCTCCATGTCCTTCATCATAATGTCCTTGGCAGACAAAATTGCCATTTGACTTCACATATGTTTTGCACGATTGGCATGTACCTAAACTCCACTGGGTTTTGTACTCAAGCTCATTATGATGTCTTCAGCAGCTTTTCTTTTGCACCTAATTTTTTACCCTTCCCCTTCTAAGCAGTAAAGAATCCCTGTTTAAAGTGGCAGAATTTTCAAACTTAGGCCCCAGATTTAAAATGCTCAGTATCTTTATTTGGCACCCAGGCACCAAAACTGTACATGAAGACTAACATATACTACAGATCAAAAGTTGGGCCCCCACAGTGCACCTCTTCATCCCCTGCAAGCATTACTGCTTCCCACCCATAGAAAACAAGGCTGGGTTGTAAATTACCTGCAAAGGAGACAGGAAAAAGAGAGCATAAAGAGCCCCCCGCCCCCCTTCTCCATGTTAAAGGTGCTGGGCTAATCAAAAGCCTAGCCCTTTTCCTGCAAGAGCCTATTGCTGGTGGTGCAGTACTAGCTTCCCCAAACAACAGGCAGGCTGAACGCACATTGCACTGTTTGAAATGGTTAGCAGTAGCTGTGATCCTGGAGAAAAACTGCCCAAGTCTCACACAATTTATCTGGCAGGTCCAGCTGCTTTAGTGCACTTCCGCACCAACCCTCAATGTGCTCACCAGCTGCAATATGGCCTTTAGTATGAATTCTTAGTGTTTCCCCTGAGCAGTTTTCCACCATACTAACTAGGTTTCTATCTGTCCACATGGATGGATATTTTCCACATGTGAGTGGCTGTCTTGTTTTTAACATAACTGTATGGTAATATGGTTCTTTTTGTTGTAATAGTTGTTACATGGAAGAGCTGAGATTTGCTTTATTTTACAGATTGGAATGCAGCCTTGTTTCACTGACGTGCATTCTGGACTGTGAAATATTGAGACATCTTGCAGTGGTTACGTATATGTGCCTCCATTCACGCGTCAGTTCAATTCACCTTGTGTGACACAGAGTTTCACCTACCAATACCACATGCAGTGCAGGCTACAGTAAAGTAAAAAATTTTCTGATACAGCAGCAGAGTCCGGAAAAAAAAATCCCATAATAATTTTCTATAACAGTGGTGTTTTGCAAAGGAGATTTTTCTCCATTATCAGTAAAGCAGACATACAGTTCTGAAGAGAAACTGCAGTGCACAGGAAAATACCTGCATCAAAAGTCAGGTATTTCATCCAGTTAATTGTCGCATTCTGTTCATCATTACCACTCTGCTGCTAGCAACTGTTTCATCCTGGACATAAAAGTTGACAATTTACCATTAGGGAAGCACTCCAAGGGCATGAAGAAAGTAGGGAACAGCTCTGATTACATCTCTGTCACATTCATTTGTCCAGCTTAGACCTGGAAGAAAATGATTCTCTCTCTCTGTTGCTCTCATGTTTTTAACCTTGAAGTTTTATCATATTACAAAATTAACTACAGTGTCAAACAAATGTGACTGACTTTGGAAGGACTGCACGTGTGATTAGAAGTAAATCATAGACTAAAATAGTTTGGAAAGAATTATTCTACCTTACAGTAATGGTGGTTTTCAAATTGTGTTCTCTACGTGGATTCCACTCTTGGTGCATCAACATCTCATAGGTGCAAGATCAGATTCTTTTGTTGAGCAGTGTCCCGTGGGGTCAGCCTGTGCTTTACATCAGTGGTTTTCAAACTTTCTCCTTGGCACCCAGTTGAAAAAAAAATCATTTATGTTCCTAACTCAACAGTTCCATCTTTGAGCAATGCATTCCAGTCTTCCAGTGGCAACAGCAGGAGTACCACGACTCAGTACCTGAGGGTCTGTGACAAAACACTGGATCCCAACCCATGGTTTGAAAACCCCTGCTTTAGATATTCTCATGGACCACAACTCAAAAGGCATAAAGAGCTGCCCATCACAACCAACCCTCAGTTCCTGTGCCAATACAGAGCTTCAGAGAACGAGGATTCCATAACCAGAACAATTCATTGCAAAGAACTACAGTTACTGTAAAGTAAACAATTATTTTTAATTTAAGTGGCTGTCTACAGTATACAGATTCCATTCCTGATGCCAGCAGACAGCTGGCTCTTTGCTTGGAGACTGATAGTAGGTGTTCTACCTAAACAAAGACTGCGGGACAGACCTACCAGAATAGTCATCTGATCTGAAAGTCTCTACCACTGACTAGTGTCTTACATATGTGTGGAGTTAGCTACATGTGGCAGCCTTAGACTTCCAGAACAGGGACATTCTTCAAGCAGGCTTAGTGTAAAGGCATTTATCAATCACAGCAGCTGAGAAACGTATCTGCCAGGGAAACTGGGCTGGAACTCCATCTGAACCAAGATACCTGATACTTTGTCTTCTAAAGAGTCTGATGTATTCACTAATGTTGCCATTTAGTGTGGGTCCCTGGAAGATGCTAATGAAAATAATTTCTCTGCAGTCGATACCAGAAACAAAACTGGTGCTTGCAAGTCTAACTAGAAAGATACTACCACATAAGACATGAAGCCACACAAAAGAGAGAAATGCATGATCCATGCATCCAGTCAGCTATCTTTCCTTCCCAGTTTATTTCCATCCTATAGAACCATTTTTCTCTAATTTTGTTTCTACCTTTTCTCTCATTCTTATTGTAATCTTTCATTTACATCAGGAATCTGAAGTTACAGAAAATGACATTTAGCAATAAAGAATACAAAACCGATACCTTTTAAAGCTGGCTTACAATTCTTCACTGCAATTTAGATCCTTACAGTTCTGGAGGTGCAATCAAAACTGAATAAGTGTGTTTGGGGCATGTTTGCATTATGGGAAACATAGAACTGAAGTGCCTTTCAAAATCGCTGGGTGATAGTCCAGTCTGCCAGCCTGCTCAGCTCCTCCAAATTAAGCAGCATTAGAAAGCAGACAGCAGTGTGTAAGAAAGGTTTTGAGAAAAAGACCAAAATATGAGGAACCTGCTAACATCATCTCTGGACTCATATGGAACATGTTTTACTTCCAAGTTTTCTGCCCCCCTTCTCTATACCTGGCAATGATTCCAAATTAGAGAGTACATTAATGGACAATGGCTAACACACACACACACACACACACACACACACACACACACACACACACACACACACACGCTTCAATATTTGCAGTTTATACAGGACTTTTGATCCAGTGATCTAATGCAGTTTAGGAACATTACATGATTAACGTAATACCACCCCTGTGCTCAGAGGTGGCCTTAGGCAATTATGGGCTCTAGGGTAAAGGCCCTTTACAGGGCTCCCTAGGGGCCCCCAATGCCACCCTCACCGGGGCTCTCAGCCCCCACTGCTGCCCTAACTGCCCCCCCGTCCCAACTCCCATGGGGGCAGGGAGAAGCAGGGGGCCACAGACTGCCAGGTCCGAAAGCTTTGCCGCCTGCCTGCCAGACCAACCTCTCTCCAGCGGGGGGTGGAGCAGCGCTCCCCGCCTACTCCCACTTGACCATGCCACCCCAGGGGGAGAGAGGAGAGTAACCAGAGTAGGGCTGTGGCTTGCCAGGAGTGGGACCCCCTGGAGCGGCCCACTCCAAAGAGTTTAGGCTGCTTCGCCCCTGGTCACCACACGCCTGGAAGCAGCCGGAACTCTTCAGAGTGCACTGCTCCAGGAGGCCTAACTCCCAGCAAGCCGCAGCGCCGCGCCGGCCACTCTCCTCCCTCCTCCTGGGGCGGCATGGCCAACTGGGAGTAGGTGGAGACCGCTGCTCCACCCCCACTGGAAAGAGGCCGGTCTGGCAGGTGGGCAGCAAAGCTTCTGGTCCTGGTGGTTTGCCACCCTCCACTTTCCCACCATTCCATGAGTGCAGCAGTAAGCGAAGCAGGCAGCCACAACGGGACCCCTTACAGCTCGGGGGGCCTTAGGCAACCGCCTGCTTCACTCACCCCAAAAGGAGCCTCTGCCTGTGCTGCATAGGTGCTAAGGGAGTCATCCAAGATTAAGTTACTATAGCTGCTTTGCAGAAGTGCTGATAACATCTCCTGCTCTAACTGGTTAGTTTGTGTCTGTAACGCTAACAATGACGTTGATCCTCGGACGAATTTAACTGCTAGTAATGGGCTGTAGATTTTATTATTACTACTCTTGCTGTTTAAAGTGGGGACATTATTCTATTAGAAAATGGCAGCTTTCTACTAGGACAACACATTATCTCTAAGCTCCAGGTTACTGGGGTTTCAAGTCATGACAAGCTAAATCAATATATTTTTGCAGGCACTTTGAAATATACTGACACCATATATACTTGATAAAAATAAAGTAAAAACAAAAAGTAGGTACATTATATATAGCTTATATTTCATAAAAGATGTATAAATACAGCTAGCACATTTAACAAACATATATATTTATTAGCAGGTCAATTAACATGACTGACAAGTTTTTTTTATGGCTATTGTATGAACAGAGACGTCGAAGCAAATTTCAGATACAAATACATTAAAATAGGAGTTTATAATGATCTGCTGACAGACTTTTAGCCATAAAAACAAAGGCACAGTTAATAGCATGACTATAGTAAACAGAAAAGATATTTCGTGAGAACTTCACTCCGAAGAATTTAAATAAAGACCCACAAAAGCATCGTAAAGGTTATAACGTTAACTTTCCCAGTGTCTCTTGGTTTTCTACAAAGAGTAACCTATCCTGTAAATAATGCTTAAGAGGCAACATATACCATACTATAGGGATGTTACGGAATACAATACACAGTAAAATGCAAGTTCTACTAGTGACCTAACTGGTGCATAGTTTTTGTGCATTATCACAATCACAGAATTGAAGAGGATTTAAAATCATAATTTGATACAAGAAGGAGAAGGATTACAGTTCATAAAAGAACCATTTCAAAAATTATTCTGGTTACATCAAAGCTGAGAAGGAGAAATCTGAGTTGAACTGGAATAAACTACTACAAGATTGCTGGCATGGACTTTTGAGGGTGCTTTATGCCATCATTAAGTCAAATGTGAAACACCACTAAGAGCTTCCAAAAAGCCCTCCAATAACTGAGCCCCTTCAATGACAGTGCTTTTTTGCAAGGCAGAGTAGATCAGCTGGAACAGATTCCCTTATTACAGAATTCAGCCAACATATGGCACCAGCAGAACTTTTTTCCTGTCTATCTAAACCTAAAAGGGAAAAGATACTTTTCAATTAACATATATAATTACAAGTGAGATAAAATTAGGGTGATCAAGCAGAAAGTCTGACAAATCGGAATGGGAGCGGGGAGTAACAGATGTATATACAAGACAGAAAAGGAGTCCTGTGGCACTTAAAGCCTAACAAATATATTTATTGCATGAGCTTTCGTGGGAGAAAATCCCACGTCATCAGATGCTTTCTTCAAAGAGTCGGACAAGTGGGATTTTCTCCCATGAAAGCTCATGCAGTGAATATATTTGTTACTCTTCAAGTGCCACGGGACTCCTTGTCCGTTTTACTGAACTAGACTAAGACGGCTGCCCCTTTGGATCTAAATAAGACAAAGCTCCCAATATCAGGACTCTCCCTACAACAACATCAAGGCATCTGGTCACACTAGATGAAAATACACAATTACAACACATTCTGTAGATATATGCTAAAAATTTCAGAAGTGCCCAAGAGATTACAAGCCTAAGTCCCATTTTTAAAAGCAACTTCAGCACTGAAGAGCACTGACTTTCAATGAGACTTTTGTTCCCAAGTGCTTAAGTCACTTTTGGAAAAGGGAATTAGAATACTAAGTCAATTAGGTGCTTTAAAACTTTTTATCCCACTCTGTTTCACATCACTAGTAAACTTTTATCTTATCCTTACTTTCCTCTGAGGACTCACTCCTACCTGGTGCTGAGCACTTTCAATGCCGATTATAGTCAACAGCTGGTGAGGGTGCTCACTCAGCACTTTGCAGGACTAGGGTCTGAGGCCTCATTTCATCAGAGTGCTTAAAACAGGCTCAAACTTTTAAGGTCAGAAGGGTCCATTTTGATCACCTGTCTGACCTCCTGCACAAAGCAGGGCACAGAACCTCACCCATCCACATCTGCCATAGGCCCCTAACCTATGAATGAATTACTGAAACCCTCAAATCATGGTTTAAAGACTTCAAAGGAGAGAGATCTACCAGCAAGTGACTCGTGCTCCATGCTGCAGAAGGAGGCAAAAAGCATGGGGACTACTCATAGTTAGGGTGAAATTCTGAACCTATTGAAGTCAAAAGGAATTTTGCCAAGCCTCTTGCAGGACTTGCCCTCTAGGATGGTGTTTGAATGACCCTAAGGCCTCCAGGAGAGAGGTTCTGAGCCTTGTCTATCCCACCAATGCAACCTGGTAGTTTCTCTCCAGTTTTCACAAAGGAGATAGTTGGTAGCAGGGTTCACTAACATCATATACTGAGATCAGTTCTGTTCAATGTTTTAAAAAATGATCTGGAAAAAGCTGGGAACAGTGAGATAGCAAAGCTTGTACATGACACACAATTACTCAGAAGAGTTAAATTCAAACTTTACTGCAAAGAGTTATGACGGGATGTCACTTAACTGGGGGACTGGGTAACAAAATAGCAGCTGAAATTCAATGTTGATAAATGCAAAGTAATAGAATCCCAAATATATATACAAAAAGAGGGTCTAAATTAGCTCTTCTCATTCAAGAAGGAAATCTTGGAGTCACTGCGGATAGCTCTCTGAAAATATCTGCTCAGTGTACAGTGGCAATCAAGAAATTTAACAGCATGGTAGGAACCAAAAGGAGAGAGATAGATAACCAGACAGTAAATATCATAATGTCAATATACATCCACAGTACACCCAAACCTTGAATATTGCATAGAGTTCTCGTCACTCCCATTTAAAAAATATATTAGAATTGGGAAAAGTACAGATAAGGGAAACAAAAATAATCAGGGGTATACAACAGTTTTCATATGAAGGTAAATTAAAAAGATAAAGTGTTCAGCCCACAAAACAGAAGACTACATGTTCATTCCATTTAAAGGATATATCAGCAGCCATGGCTGGAAGACAAGATGCTGGGCTATATGGTCCACTGGTCTGATCCAGTATTGTCACTCTTATTTTCCTATGTTCCATTAGATGATATACAAAGAAATCCATACTTCTGTAGATGGCATGTGGTCTGGTCCTCACATGCTTCTCAAAAGCTTGTTATCCTATTAGACTCTGACTCCAGAACTGTTTGGAATGTTTTTGTTGAAAGTGTAGTTATAATCAGTATTTATTATAGCCATATTGTTACATGATTGTGTAACCCATATGTCAGTGCATGTTACAGGTTAGAGATAGTTCGTTACGGCCTCAGATAGGGACTTCACCTTTCTAGCTCTGGAGATTCCTGGTCTGGCACCGAATATACCAACCAGGACAGCACCCATCACAATTACATTCATACTGTCCTGTGCACATTCAATAAATATGAGATTTTTATTATTCGTAAAATTCCTTCATAGGAGAGACAGCCACTATTATCTCAAATGTAGCCTAACATTCAAATTTTTAAATACAAGTTTGTTATAATACCTAGAAACAAAATTAAAAACAAACATGGAAACAGTTCTTTCAAACAGATAAATATTCCCCTCAGGCACTGGCTCTCCAAGTAAAGCATCACTGGTAACCTGAAAGAGAGAAGGACTAGAAACAAATCTCAAACTAACTGTATTGATTTTGCACTGTCCAAGCATAGAAAAAAAAAATCACAAAAGTAAACTGAGCGTATTCTAAGTTGACAGTAATATTAATATTTATTTGTATTGTCATAGCATGAAGGAGTCGCTCATGGACCAGGACTCCATTGTACTAGCTGCCATGCAAACACAGAGTAAAAATTTTTTTAATGTTAACAACAACTATTTAAGAAATACATCTGATTTTTTTGAATTCTCTTTTAATAATCTAAGCTGTTTTTAGTAACATACAGAAAGACATTTACTTACAGTGTTTGCTTATATATTGTTTTTGTTATTAAAGTAGCAGTAGTATTCCTTTTTCCTATCCATCACATCAGTGGAGACTAATTTCAGAAATTCTCAATTCATCTTCTTTACTAGGTTTGACTTTTTACAGCAGCAGTACTTCAACTTTATCTGGCCCCAAAATTTAGTCCTATAATTAGATTGGACTCCTAACCAACATGTGCAAATGGAATTACCTGCAGATCCCTTAGGCTTGCAGAAAGCTTTACTTATAAAAACATTCTTACGTGCCAAAAGAAGGCCTACGAGGCAACCATTATTCAGTCAACCAGTCTATAAAAATTACATGACTTTTAACACACTTTTTAAATTGCCTTTAATTATTAACATTTACAATTCCTTTCAAAATGACAAAGTGCCTTGGCTGGAGATAAATTTAAATTTTTAATAACATTGGAGAAAGCACAGAAGCAAATCTCAGACCATGTATTTTAAACACACAAAATGTTCCTAGGCTTGGGAAAAAATAATTTGTTTAATAATTTTGATAACACTGATGTTTATTTTTTCATCATTTTTAGACTTCAAAAATTATGCATTTCAAGTATTTGTTTTCCCAATTTTTATCGGTTTACATTTTTGCAGTTGTGTGAATTGGGGGGGGGGGAGTTGGACAATGATTTAATGACAATGCTGAGATTCAAAAAGTTATAGCTTTATAAAGGTTGATATCAAGATATATGAAGTAAATATGCTTAAATCAAACAAATTCTCGAGCAGCATTTTTCTTACTTTGCCTATTTGTAAATGTCAATTATAATGGATGAAAATAATAGGTATGGCAAAATGAAAAGTTTACTGACGTTCACCAATAAAAACCTAACCCTTTCAAACATAAATATTCACGGTATCGCTGTGAAAGTACTGAAAACATGACAACATTAGATAGCATGTAGAAAAGAGTCAAAAGATCAGAAGGTTCACACAATGGGGCTTATACAAAAATTACTGATGCCTCCTAACACAACAGCAATGTTTCCTTCCATTCTACAAACAAGGAGCCCTCCAAAGGTTGCTTCTGTTACATGCAGCAGTCCCAGGAAATCTGTCATTTATCTGAAGACTGAGGCTACCACAGTGATTCAAAGGAATAATGGGGATGTTAATTATCTGAACAAATCATTGTCTTGACCACATCTATGTTTAAATTTATTTTTACATTTAAATTTATATATGGTTAATGCACCTATCCATATGCTTTAAGCATTCTTGACAAATGAAAAATAAAGAATAACCAAAGTGAAGCAGTACAAGTTACTGAATATAAACCCACCACCAAGAAACCAAAATATTTGTATCCTTTTTAACTTTCCTCCTAACTTTCAAATGCCTCGGAGAAAACACGAGCTTTGCAATTTGCACCGACGATTGTCAGATACCTGTTGCGATTTCAGGGTGAACTGCACTCGTGAAGCCACTCGCAGTCTCTCTGTGGGCATCTTTCAAATGTACAGGTCTCTTCCCGTACTCTTCACACAGCAAACCACAATGGTTCATCCCTGATCAGTCTGATTATTAGGTTACAGCCCTTTGTTTATCAAAGATATTTATCTGAGAAGGTGCAGTTGGGTTTAAGTCCAGCTATAGGATTCTCGATGAAAACTTGAGACTAGTATAAATTCAATAAACCCAGAACGGCTTTCTTGAAAAGCAAGTGATTTATTGGTTCATAGGAATTTAATACTCAGAGAGAAACAAGGTTACAACAAAGCCTATACATATCATATCTACCGAAACATTATCCTTTCCTCGCAAGTACAGATGGGTTTCGTGATGAGAGAGACGAACTATTCTGCTGTAGCCTCTGCTTCTGTTAGTGTCTTTCCATTAGTTGTCACATGAGCAGTTCTGATAACTTACCCCCTCACTCTCCTTTTAGCTGTTTGGTTTCTTCTGGTCTCTAAGGTCTCAGCCTTGGCAAAATGGCTGTATCACTTGGGTTGAAGCCTGAAAGTCACATCCTCACAGCTAACTGCTTGGCTATTGTCTTTCGAGTATTCGCTGGTTGTCTTCTTACCTAGGCTATTGTGCTGCCTTCCAGTTGTTTTCCAGTAGCCCATTATTAAACTGAACCAATATATTCATACTCTGCAATAATCAATAGCTATTCATTATCTTAATAGCTAGGTCGAGTATTCATAAAATTACTACATCTCACCATTCATTCTTCACATTGTCCTCCATTTCCATCATATATGGGCCCTGATACTGAGAAGCACTGCTGTTCAGGGTATGGTGCAGAAGCAACATGGGACAGATGCATCTTCTGATTTTAACTTACACATTGCTTTAACTGTTTTTCTAAGCATGATTTTTGCAAGGCGGCTGAAATTACCCAAATGTTGTTGCCATGAGACTTCTACAAAGTCCAGATGGGCTGACTGTTTTAGATAAAGTTAATGGCCACATGCACTGGCAAAACTCCCAAACACCCACGCTCAAAGACTCTGCAGTATCTGGAACATTAGTCAATGTACATACAGTTAATGAGCCAGAATGTTGCTTGTCCTTGGCTGCTAAACCTAGTAGACGCACCAGGAAAATATCCTGGAAAACAATACCTGAATACCAAATCCCAATGTGATAAAGCCAGTAAAACGGTTGGACCACCATGCACATACACCTAGCATACCATTAAAGAAACCCTAAAATTTGTCGTACAAAAACCAAGAACATAAGAAGCCCCACAGCTGGTGTTACACAACAAAAGAGGGATTAAACAGCTTTTCAGAAAATACCAATATGTGTTGATATTTCAGCCACCCCTCAAACTGAATTCAATCATTCCCAAACTTTATTCAGGTTGAGACAGACCCCTCCATTCAGTGTTCCCTCTGCTTTCAGGCCCCCAACTCCTTCCTCTTGGTTATCTACCCACCTTCGTTCCTTGCACGATGCCCTTTTAAAATGAGAGATGTAAAACACACCACACCACTCATAGTACATAGTATTCCAGCTGCTGTTGTGTGGACCGCAAAGAGCGCCACACTCCTCTGATGAAACTCCCCAGCATGCTCAGTGTATAACCGAAAAGAGGCAACAGAGCAGAAAGTTCCACATAACTGGTCTGATTCAGAGGAAAGCTGGATGCAGAGGAGGCAATATGTGCAACAGACTTAATAGGATGGAGTTTCAGGTAAGTACCCAAAGCTCAGGATGAGTATGTGAACAAAAGCTTGTCTCCAGACTTAAGCTTTTCTTTACTGCTAGTTAGAAAGCAAGGAGCTGCACAAGAAAGGCAGAAAGAATCTGACAGCATTTCAGAGTCTAAGAAAAGAGAGAATAGTTTTCTCCTAGGGCAAGCACACAAGACCCAGTGTACTTCGGACACTTCTTTTGGTTAACACCCGCATGCAACCCTCAAAACTATCAAATACAAACTACCGTGTAACAGATATGCCTAACCTCATACATATCATAGCAGACCCACCTAACAAATACCCTACACAAGACAGCTGTAGAAACAAAGGCAGGCCAAGAAGGGATTACATTATTGGAGAAAAGAACAAAAACACATCCAGAAAACATTTTTTCTTCTTTCCACTGCTCTCCCATAATTCACTTCCTGAATTCTTCTCACTGATCTTTATTTTTTTTGCCTACCATTAATTTTACCATTAATCTCGTATTTAATTATTCCCATTGTTTCTAAGCCTGATAATACATGTTTATAAGAGGAGAATGGGGGGAAAAAATCTCTTACCAATATATTTTGCCAGCCTCAACTGTCTCTCATCCACACCTGCAGCATCAGTTTATATTTAAGAGTCAAACAGAAATAGGTCACATTAAACCAAACCAAATTACTGGCATTAATTAATGGTACTCAGTTGTCTGTGCTCCTGCAAGCAGCAGAATGGGTAACAATATATTAAGTTACCCATTTTCCACTTTTTTTCTAGCCACTGGGCTCCTGTCAAAAGTGTCCAGATGTACAGCAGGTAAGGTACTCAGATTGATAACTGGCTTATTGTCAGCAATGGCCTGCAGTTTGATTCCTTAATCAAATTTTCTCCTAAATTGATGGAGAGCTCTAGAGAAAAATTCTGCTTCAGAGCCTACAGCATTTAAAGACAGGGTTTCAGAGATTCATAATATAATTATCTTCCAGTAAATTCAAAATCTCTCCAAAGCTGAAGTCAGCAGCCATCTCCAGCAAGCACCTATTCATATCTTAGAAAGCTATAGCTTTTGTACTGGTATACAATACATAAGTCATTATGTTTATTTCAGTCCTTTTATCTCTTAAGTAAAGACTTTACATAGAACCCACATTCAAAAACATATACACTAAAATTAATCAATATGGCCTACCAGGTGACATTTCCTGGCTCCTTTTCAAACCATCCAAGGAACACAGAAGAGAGAATGATTTCACAGAAAAGGCAAATATCTAAAAATGGTAGACGCAACATGGGAACATCTTCTATTTTCCATTCAGAATTTTCTCCAATCTGAGTTATCAGGTTATAAAGTCAGAGTTCTGGGGCAATGAATACAGCTGAAGATGCAAGGAAGAGATTGGAAATGGGGGGAAACCAGTCTGTTACAATGAAATTAATTCTGAACTGACTTTTTCTTCAAACTGGATGGAACTTTGAAGTTCTAAAGAGTATCTCTGACATCAAATAAAAACACAGGTAATCCATCCTTTCTAACAAGTGCTGGCACTGGAAGGAATGAAAGCCTATCTTCTCAAAACAGGAAGCAGGAACACTGTGCCAGAAATCTTGTAAGAAAGTTGTTCTTGTGAATTTTCAGGTCCTGTGTTTGAAGATCTCAAAAGCTCCCAACAGTTCTGATAAATCTGCATGAACAATGAACCTTGCTAAACTGAATTCTCGAAAGCTCTTGTAAATTCAAGATCACCAGTCAAAATGTCCCAGGAAAAACCCTAAATAGTGCAGGAACATTGTATTGCCCATGACTCTGCTTACCTGTGCTACCTCCTTTTCTCTTCTCTGTCTCATCAGTCATCTTAGTGACATCTCCCATTCAGCTAGACACCCAATTCTACAGAATACCTTTACATAGTGCTACAAGCATAATGACATGCTTTTAGTTGCCTTGCTGTGGATTTCCTTTTTCATTCAAAATCTCTCCTTTGCTAGATAGTCTCAGAACAGAAGACCCCTAATCAGACCACAAACTTTGCAAAGTATGTTTTCATTCCTGAGTACTACATATAATTTACCTGAGCTCCAAAGGGGCAGCAAAACAAACAAGGAATCCTGTTGCACTTTTGAAGATTAACAAATTCCTTGTTTGTTTTAGTTTACCTAAGAAAACTTTTTACCTATATATCAGATGATGCTTTCAGAGGTTATCTGAAAAACTTATACACAAGGGTATTAGTCTTTTACTGTTAAAACTAAGGTTAAATTACCATAGAAAAATGTCTCCCTCACACACACACCCCTTATTTAATCCATGTCATAGTCCTCCTACAGTTAAATAAAGTATCAAATGAAGTCATGAACTTCAACACAAACCAATCATTGTCTTGACATTTTTCCTCTTCCTTATTAAGAGGAAAGATGGTCTTCAGGTTAGATGCACAGGGGTGGGGGGAAAGGACTCTAATGCTACAGCTGCCACACACCACCTGATATCCTTTGAATAAGTCATTTAACCCTTTCAGAGGGAATGCACCATGTAAATGCAAATCATTATTCTTTTATTACTGAGCAATAAAGGGAAAAAAATGATTAAAAAAACTAGTGGATTAGAACACTTGTAACAGTGAAAGAAATCTACCTCTCTGCAGGCCCAAACTCATTTTGCACACTTAAGCATGGCATTGGCTCTTAGCTCAGAGGGGACTTTCACCCACTGTTACATGCATTTTAGACAGTAACAATTCTTGAAAATGCTCATGTGTATTGAACACACTCTCTCAACAAAAGCGAAACATGCACTGACACTGGAAATGTACTGCACTGAGTTCTGCTCTTACAACTCAACATTTACCAGAGTTCAGTTTTAATCAGTTTCTTGTACAAGATTTGTTGTATTTTATGGAATGTGTTTCTGCAATTTTTGCCATATTCTCAAAAGAAGGAGGTGATGTCACATTCCATTGAGCAGATCCTGGAGAGAACATTTAAATAAATAACCATGGGCAATGTAGAGAGGCATAATCATTACCCCTTGAACTACATTATTACAGTCTATCACCTTAAGCCTGTGGAGCCGGTGAACCACAATGCTTCAGACAACTGGGTTGAGTTTAGTGCACTGTGACTGTGTGTGGGGTGGGGGTGGAGGGGGGTGGTTAGGCACTAGGCTTTTGCAGATTTTAGTATCTATCCTTAATTAGCATTAAACAGCAGAAACAGCATCTCTATTTTGGGAAAATTTATAACTATTCAGAGCAGGCAGGATATTTAATCCTAAAATATCTGCTGAGATTACTAAAATGGAATGAGGCTATTTTCCCAGGACTGAAGGAAGTTATTTCTCTTTTTATGACAAGGGTGATATGTACTCACACCCCTGCCAGCCCCCTTCTGCAAAAAAAACCCAAACCAAAAAACTATTTGATTACCTCGTTAAGTGTTGATAGACATGATTTTTATTTTTTTTTTCTTTTTACTGTGGGATTTGAGTGCACGCCTCAAAAAATCATCATCCTACAGCTCAACCAACATGTGGCTGAGCTGAATGGGATGAAGAATCGGATGTTACATACAGGTATGAATACATGTTACCCTCATACTTGGGGTGCTAGAAAGTTATGGATCTTGGCCTTTTAAACACAGACTCTACCAGTTAAGCTAAAGGAATAACTCTACTAACTGGCAGTAGTAGTAAGCTGTTGTCATTTGCATTGACCTGCAGATACAAGTGGTGGAATGACCACCATAAAAAAGGGTTCCAGATGAAGAGAAAAGAACTAATGCTTTGCACAAGAAAAGCTCTTCCCATTTTGCTTCCCTTAGCAATCAATCCTGCTTAATCCTTTTTGTGTTGATTTTAGGCTACTTCTAAAGAAAATGGTATCTTTATAATCTACAGTGGTTATTTAAATAGTAGTAGCACTGCTGTGATATCACATTTTATAATTAATCACTTGTATGAAATGTGTGTGAAAATACTAGAGACTGGCCTAAAGAAGAACATATCTATGGTATCCACAATGGAATAAAAGGCCTTTAGACTGTAAGTAAACACAGCTTATCCCTCCTAATGAGCCTCTGCTGTAGCAAGTATTTTAGGGTCAAGTTCAAGTTCTATACATAAGCCTCTAATAAGTATGTCCAGAGTACTGTACCATGGATTCAGGCACCCAGAAAATTCTCATTAAGTGTCTGACAAAATTAATCCTAAAAGGAAAAAGATGTGAAAACTGCTGTACATGTCTGAACCTTAATTAAGAAAAGACTAATTAGGCTTATATTTAATATCCTGAAACTCACATCTACTCAAATGTGTTACCATCTAGTTGCTATTTCCTGAATATTTGAATATCTCATTAGATTTTCGATGCAGCATTTTTTTTTAACCAATGTATGGCTCCTCAATATTCCATGACACTGTTTCGCTTAGTTACTCACTACTCTTTGTTCATCATACCAAAAGCTGCTTTACTTGGATTAAAAAACCCACCACATTCATGCAGTCTGTAGTTTTCAAAGGTATCTTATTGAGTCATATTTTTACTTGCCTTTTTGCACAGTAAATACAGTGATAAAATGAAAGCTAGTCTATGCATCACTCCACGAAGAGAAGACAAAGCAGTCAGAAAAGGTCACATTAACTCATCAACTTTCTACAGTCTTGATTCTGCTTAACATAACATCAAAACATTCAGCTGCAAATGGTAGGTTCACCACAGAACATTCAAAAGGCAAAAACCTTGCACAGTGTATGTGTGTATATAATAATAATAATAGACTACCTTCCTTTTCTGGTTTTCTCCATACAAAATACATATTCTGAAAGCATTTGCATCATATTTCCTGAATCTTAAAAGCTTCCAGACTGGTTCCACTGCACTTAAAAGTCAGCATGGATTTCTCAGCCATGGATGAGAAACTGGACTAAGGTTCCAGTCTCTAACAGAGAAAGGACAGGAAATATAGGTACAACATTCAGACAAAAGATCATCCTGAACTGAACCCCATTGCGGGGGGCGAGGGGGGGGGGGAAATAATGGCTATCTTCTATCCACACTCCACAGACCATTTTACTTTTTGGCAGGCTTCAAAATGTACAGGTTCCTACAGTACTGAAAAATAATTCATAAAAACATTTGCTCTCTTAAATTGTAACATAGTATGTCAGATTGAAGAGACATAAGAATCTGAACAGTCTGATATTTGTTTCTAAAGGGAGAAAGTTAATGTAATTTATTTCTGGGGTTATGTGAAATAGCTGAAGTGACCTAAAAAAAAAAAACTCACAAAATTGGAGGTATACCACATTTTGCGAGTGGATTTTGTTTAGGCAGTCAAATCTAAAGCCTGCAAAATTTGTCTTATTACAAGAAAAAAAGCACATATTCAAGACTGATAAAAAAAATATTTTACACAATGTGCAGCTGTACTGTGAAACTTATTGGGACACTATAAATTGAGTCTAAACACAATACGTGATTCAAAGTAAGATCAGACATTATATACGGAAAACAAGATAATTCAGAATTTTAATCTTTGGAAGGGAGATAAAAACTATAGTTTCAGGGCATAATACAAATTTTAACTTCTTGAAACTTTCCCTGGGATGCGGAAATCCCACAGTTACCTAATGCCAAGCATCTTCCCCTGAAGCATTTGGTACTTATCAATATTAATATATTGCATAGTATACTGCACCAGATAGACATTAGTTGTGATGCAGCATGGCTAGTCTCATGTTCCTATTTTCAACTAAAAACTTCATTCCTTTTGAAAGTTTGATATTTCATTTCAAAGGAAGATCGAATTTCACATGGTCTCACAGAGAATTGCGAAGAATGGATCTTTCTAGCTGCAAAATGACTGAATGAAACCAAGTATTATTCACCAAGCTGTATGAAAAATATTCACTTGTTCCAATGACAAGCTGCAAAACTAGGCCTGAATTCTACCCAATTCTATTACTATTCAATGACAGTATGCAAAAAATGAAGTGACAGTGATCTGGGCAGAATTTTGGAAGATACAATGGAAGAACTGAGAAACATTTAAGCACATTCAGTAAAATGTAAAAACATGTAAATTTAAAGTCTGTTGGACTTCAGTATGTGCTTCAGTGCTCTTCTGAATACACATTACTAGGTGGCTTGCAGCTTGTGAAACACAGCACTTTCCCTTGTTTTACACAGGGTTGACAATGCACTTTTCAAGATAAATAATTCATATTGCAATGGAAATGTTGTATCATTGGAACAGCGTCTTCTCTGAAATTCTTTTTTAACCTTACAAGTCATGTTCTATTAGTCTGTGTTTGTCCAGACTGGGCAAGTCAAATGACTGGAAGTACTCTAAAAAAATACTTTCTGAACTCGTACATTTCAAAGTATGAGTCCACAACGAAGAAAGCCACAAGCGCATCATTAATCATTTGACTGTCATACAATCAAGTATGTAGCTCCTCAACAATTAAACAGAAATGATTTTTCATAAATTAGTGAAAAACACAAAGCTCCATTTGATATGCCTAATCCCACAGAGTGCATACTCTACAACAGTGGTTTTCAAACTCAGGGTTGGGACCCAGTACTTGCTTGCAGATCCTTAGGTACTTGGTCGCAGTACCCCCTGCTGCCATTGCCAAAAGACTGGAATGCATTGCTCAAAGATATAATTACTGGGTCATAGGCATAAATAATATTTTTCAACTGGGTCCCGAGAAAACAAAGTTTGAAAACCACTGCTCTAGAATAGTGGTTTTCAAACCATGAGCAGGGACCCAGTACTTGGTCGCAGCACCTTCTGCTGCTGCTGCCAAAAGACCGGGATGCACTGCTCAAAGATGTAATTGTTGGGTCATAGACATACATTATTATTATTGTTATTATTAACTGGGTCCTGAGAAAAAAAACAGTTTGAAAACCACTGCTCTAGAATGTAGTTAACATTCATCCAGGAAATACTTGTCACATTAGCATGTGGACATATCCTTCAGGCAATTGGCCAAGTTGATTGCTTTAATACTGCTTGCCTCCATGAAATTATCTCCCTATCATTAATGGTCACCATCATACCATGCGATCCTGCCAGCCTGCCTTACTATCCAATCAGAACTTTGCATCTGTATAGTTATAACTCCGCCAGACAGCCTAACATGCAAAAAACTTCAGAGGTTTGATGCAGATGCTTAACCATCTATAAACTGGGGTAGATATCTCAGCCCCCCACCAACTGTTCTTGTAAGTATCCTCATACTTCCTGCTCCTGCTTGAGGTAAAATGCTACAAGAACAGCTTTCTCAGAGTATTTTGGTACTTCCTAACCACAAAGGTAACTGGAGATTTTCAAACCTTTAAAGAAAAAGATATTTGATACCATGTTAAAGAATTAAATCTGTTCTTAATTTATTGAAATCACATCCAACATCCCTAACGTACCCAGATCAACTATTTAAATACATTTGTCCTCTTAAATAAAGTCACTTTGTGCTGATTTACCTATAAATACAAAAGAAAGATAAGCATGACATTATACTTTGCTTTATAATTTAAGAAAATAATCTCCTTGCTCAGTGATCAGATTTTGGCTTTTTTTTTTTTTAATAAAGCAATCAGATTCTGCAGACAGTTCAGCACTCATCCATCTCAAATGGGATGTTAGCCTGAATATCGTCAAGATGTCAAATACATGCTTGCCTCAGTTTGTCCATGATGTTTTGAAATGCCTTTTTTAAAATATACATTGTAATCTTTCAATACTGCTCCCTACTCAAAATAGTCAACGTTTTGTAAAAACTGCAGCCATTTTTAACAAATCTATTTTTAGTGTCTGCTAACAAGAAAGAATCATGAGGGTTTGATCTTTTCATTAATGCAAATATATTTAAAGCAGCCAGCATGAAAAACTTTAAAATGCATTAATCACCATTTCTTTGGACTCAGCAGTCCCTAATGTACTTGCTGATATAAACATGCCACAGACTAGCAGAGTGACGGGAACAATATCATTTAAACAATCAGTAGGTTTTTCACAGTTCAAACAGCCATGTCTGTCCTTTTCAAGTTCGCAACCTACAACTATTTAATGTCCTGTTCTGAGCTCCCAGTGACCTGATATGGATTGCCACAGTGATGATGATGGCATAAATGGTAATACTTTTGATAATCATATGCATGATTTCTCTTTTCCAAGTGATCTCAATACTAATGTAAAATACCAGACTGACAGGCTTTGAGATTAGAGTCTCCAGTTAACTAAAAAAAAAAAAAGTACTGCCAGGGCAGTAGCAGGGCTGACTTCCTCACTGTACCTCCATCCCAACCCGGAGAGAAAACCATGTTTAGAAGCAAACGCACAGTTCAGTCTCCATGGTCATTTAAATAATTTACCTCACTCCTGAAGCAGCTGACAAGAGATTCCCACGAATGCCAAACAGTGTTTCACCTGCGGATCTGGGCAAATGCCACTAGGAAGAGATGAATGTGACAAGCAAGCTGCTAGAGACAAAGAGTGGGTATGCACAGATGAGACAAGTGTAAGGCTTTGTAACCACTTGGTAACATTCTTATGTCACATTTTATTTCCATGTTAATTTTCTTATGAAAATAAAATCAGAGAACTGTAGGGCAGGATGGGATCTCAAGAAGTCATCTAGGCCAGCCTCCTGCACTGTGGCAGGACCATGTAAACTTAGATCATTCCCAACAGGTGTTTGTCCATCTTGTTTTCAAAAGCTTCCACTGATGAGGATAGCCATGTTAGTCTAGTCCAGTAAAAAACAAGTAGGAGTTGTGTGGCACTTTAAGACTAACAGATTTATTTTGTGCATGACCTTTCGTGGGAGAAGATCCCACTTCCTCAGATGCATCTTCAAAGCATCTGAGGAAGTGGGATCTTCTCCCACGAAAGCTTATGCACAAAATAAATCTGTTAGTTTTAAAGTGCCACACAACTCCTTGTTTTTTCACTGATGAGGACTCTATGATCTCCCTTGGATGCCTACTACAGACCTTAACTACCAGTACAATTAGAAAGTTTTGTCTAATATAGGGTGGGACCATAATTTTCACACAGAGGCCACTCCACAAACCTTGATTAATTGTTGCTGACCTGGGACACTTTCTGCTTCTGGTCACGGGACCAGGAAACGATCAGTGAGAAACTAAGGTGCCCAACACTCCAGTCACCACGGCAACTAGATCTGGGACAGCATAGTGATTCTCAGCTGGTTGTTTCCAAAACTTCCTGCTTCTGGCCACATGACCACTCCAGACAGGAACAGTAGGTGGGCTGAATTTATGCCATGGGCTGTATCTTGCCCACCCTGCCCTAATATCCAATTTAAATCTCCCTTGCTATACTCAGAAACAGGCAAGAGAAAGTGGCTGCAAAAGGACATTTGGAGTAAGAAGTGATCCTTATGTGAACTTCATGTAGATAAATACACAGAAATAAAGGGTGCTTGCACTCATTTTTCTATAAAATACATTTGAACAATTCCATGGTGGTAAATCAGTGCCCAATATTTTGGCCTCTCTGCTCATTTCTGAGAACCAGCAGTCCTCATTTGCTGGATATATCTTTATCACATTTACTAGAAGTGACTAAAATGATCACTAATATATTATTTTCAACAGAAGGTTTTTATGATTAGCACTACTTTGTCCAAGCTAATGTATCCTTCAAGCTAACAATATTTCTTTTAAAATTTCTACTATTTATGAATACTCATACTGGAAAGTATTTGTGGAGCTGAATTATTTTTACATCTACTGTAAATTAACTGTAGCAATGGGCAAACATCAAGGTTCAGAAACTGAGTGAGAAAGCTCTCAAAATTTAAGCTTCTTATCTGGGAGGAGTTCAAAGTGCTTTGACAAATAGGATCACAATTCAAAATGGTTTGAACAAACTGGTGAAATGGTCTGAGATAAACAGAATAAAACTCAATAAAAGTTAAGTGCCAAAGCACTTCACTTAGGGTTGAACAACCCAATGCATACATACAAAATATGCAATGACTGCCTAGGAAGAAGTAATGCAGAAAGGAATCTGGGTGTAATAGTGGATCACAAGCTCAATACAACTCAGAAGTGTACTACGGTTGCAACAACAACAAAAACAACCATAACACACAAATGCCATTCTGGGGTGTATTAAGAGGAGTACTGTGAGAAGCGATTCTTCCGCTCTACTCTGCGCTGATTAGGCCTCAATTTGAGTACTGTGGCTGGTTTTGGGCACCTTATTTCAAAAAGGATGTGAAGAAACTGGAGAAGGTCCTGAGAAGGGCAACAAAAATGATTAGAGGTCTGGAACATTTGACCTACGAGGGCAAACTGAAGGAGCTGGGTTTGTTTAGTCTGGAAAAAAAGGAGACAGGAGGTATGATAACAGTTTTCAAATACCTAAAAAAGTTTATTATGAGGAAGAAAGAGAAAAATTATTCTCCTTAATCACAGATGATAGGACAAGCAGCAATGGGCTTAAATTACAGCAAGGGACATTCAGCCTTGACATAAGAATTTTTTCTAAACTGTCAGGGTGATCCAACCCTGGAACAGGGGTCTCAAACACGTGGCCCGTGAGCGGCATGAGGCCTGTCAAGCTATTTCCTGCAGCCTGCAACAACACCATTGTTGCTGATATTTGCAATATCGTTGTATGAAAAGGTTTCAGTGCTGTGGCCCTCTGCCTACCATACTAGTCCTCATGTGGCCCTCATGGTGATTTGAGTTCGAGACCCCTGCCCTGGAATAGGTTGCCTTGGCAGGTTGTGGAATCTCCAACATTGGAGGTTTTTAAGACCAGGTTAGACAAACACCTGCCAGGGATGGTTTAATAGGACTGCTTGGTCCTGCCATGAGTGCAGGGAACTGGACTCAATGACCTGTCATGGTCCCTTCCAGTTTCTATGATTCTACCTGTAACTCCTAGGTCTGCAAATCTAAACAAAGTTTTAAAGAGCTGGCTCTGTCATAGTATTCAGCCACCTCTGATTCTAGAATCTTCAAATGCTGATATCTGCAAAAATATCATTGAAAGGAGTTTAAAACATTAGAAATGGGTCAGCTGAATATACAGCATATAAGGCACATTGAGCATTCTTGACAAGGGTGCAGTCATTTGACCTGTTCCTAATTAACAGTTAATTGTTTTCTTATTGTAAATGATTTAAAAAGTCATAAAAATATTAGGAGGAGTTTGGAGCCCAAATTCCATTGTGTAAGCCTGGAAAGGTCCCTCCAAGAAGGATCAGACAATACAGACAACACTGAAGAGGTTTATTTAAAGTACCAGTACTGGGAGCACTGAACAAAACAGCATCAGCTTCAAAATGGAAGTAGCTTGGCAATTGTTTATATACACAGGCAGCTTGTTTGCTGGTTTAAACTAGTTTTCCTAACACCTTGGGAAAAACAACTCCATATACGGGAAGAGGGCCAGGGTGGCGGTGAGGGGTAGTCTTTACAGGTTAGGAAATACTAGCTTCCATATAAGCCAAGGGGGGGGGGGGGGTTGGATAGGTGTAAGTGACCTGAGACATGCATGGAATGGAGTGTGTGTATATGTCTCAGGAGACAGCCTGCATGCTGCCTACCCAGACACCCTCTGTGCTCACGAGGCCCGGCTTGCTTGCTTATCCTAACAACTGAAACTTTAAAAACATTACTAGCCTTTGTCTACAATTGTGTTTATTTTTCTGTCAGCTAAATCAGTATACCTAATAGAATTTGTTTCAAGTGTTTATGTCAAGCTTCCTTCATTTGAAGATACTGCTGTCAGTTTTGTTTCCTGGTGCTCCAACTGTTGGAATAAACTGCAGATATTATTGTTAACTGCAGCTATGTATACCACTCCAATGTTAAATTTACTGCTATAGTTGGGAACAATGAAAAAGGGTTATTACTTTCTTGATACAAGGGTCCTTATTTCTGACAGTGTTATTTACCTTTTATGATTATATTCCATAGTGTATTTATCATATTACAGATAGACACACACAGAGCTTCAAATTCTGCTTGCCAAACCAAAACAAGTCTTCCCACTGAAGATTTTGGGATTGTACATGGTTTTGCCCTACATGAGCATAAGTTTTTTTAAACATGTTGCCAATTATTTATATGCCTCACTATATCCTTGCTGAGCTGAGCACGACTTGCCTCACTTGTCCACCCACTGCCTATCAGGTAAAGAATAAATTGGATTGCTCACACATTTCTAAAGTTATGAATTTAAAATTTCCGTACAATACTAAAATATAACCAGTGCAATACTTTTGGGATGAGTGTGTCATGAAGGACAGAGCACGTACCACAGAAACAGGTCTTTAAAAGACAAATTCCACAGAAACTGTACTGTTGGCAACAACAAAAGAGAAGACCTCCATCAAGAATACATACTAAACTGAAAAGGAAGAATGTTTTATCCTATTTAATCGAGGAAAAAAATAAGAAAAGTAGATATTTTATGGAGTATTCTGTGTGACCAAAGAGAGAAAGAATCATGAACTCACTGGTCATTTGACATTCCAGGATTATTATTATTATTATTTTATTTAAGGGTAGAAGGAAAATGTGATTATTATTATGGCAACAGGTAAGTATTGCAAAGAGGGTTCAATAATTTCGATGTTAAAAGTTGTATTACATACCAGTATTAAGTAAAGCAGTACAACTGCATGCACACTGCCTAGCGCAGATGCACTTATATAGGTATAAAGGTGCTTTATATCAGTTTAGTTATTCCCTTACAAAAAAGTGAATAATTTCACATCACCTTTAAACCAGCATAACCGGACCTACACTACAGCTTTTATTAAAAACTGTGCCAGTAAATAAACAAGCAAAAGCAAGCAAACAAAAATCCACTAGCTAAAATAGTTATATCAGTAAAATTTTAAGCACGGACCAGAAATTAACACTGGAGTCACCTCACTAGTCACTAACCAAGGCTGATGGAGACTACTGGAAACCAAAGTGCACTCTTGGTGCTAACTGTGAGCATCCCAAGCAGGAAAGTATAGTAGCAAAATATTTCAGGCACTTAAGGGCTACAGGGCACAAGATAACTAATCTTCACTGCTCTGGATGGCACCCCACAATGCAATAACAACCTCCTAAAGATCCTAACCTGCTGTCACAGGGCTGGGGATAGCACCCAGACCAAAAAGGGATTATGTCTCCAGTTGCCCTGCAATACTAGGGCATCTTACAATACCTTGCTACTACAGCTCCCACCCTGGAATGGTTACAAATGAAAGTGAAAACACATCTAAAAGTCTGAATCATCATCTAGGTTCAGGTTTTGTTCAATATAGTTTCTCCTGCCAATTGTCCATGGCTGATTTTCCCTCTGTCCTGTTTACCAATTCCCTGACATGTCCAATTTTAAACACACTGAAGTCATAATACCAGCACATCATAGCTCTTACCACACATGTATGTCACAGAACTATATTAATGATTGCTAATTTTCAAATGATACCTCACAGCATATTTTGTAAAAAGAGTGTTACGATACTGTTTATAGTGTGAATATGGTGTGCTTAGGGTCATACCTCATACTATTTAAGCACCTACTATCAGTGCAGTAGACTGTTACACCATGGGACTAGCAATGGGATTAGCCATAACAGCAAGCATTGCACACAGTGATGAGTAGTGAAGGCAATGGGACTCGATCCAGATGTCACTTCTATCCACACAAGAGAGGCTTTTGGCCAGAAAAAGACCATCTTAAAACATTTTCCATCTGCAGCAAGGATTGGGCCTTGCCTACAGAAAGGGAAATACTGGCTGTAAAACCATCAATGCCAAACAGTGTAAATAATCCTGGACAGTGAAGGTAGTTAGAATGTGTCATATCTTTTATTTGCTTGTGATAACTCCTGACTTATTAAATGATTGTGCATTGATCTGCTATATATTCACTTAAAATCATGTTCTAATCAATAAACAAGTATTTGTTTCATCTAAAGCTGTACAAATGAAGAGTGTGAATGAATGAAGGTGGCCATTCCTAGCTCTTTGGCAAATGGGTGAATAGGAATCAAAGGGCCTACACAGTGTTTGGGGAAGGGTCCCAAATCCCACAGAACCGAAGCTCTCAGTGTGGTATCTGGAGGCAGAGGCTGTTTGCTGGGGACCGTCCCTTAAGTGGCTAGAAAGCGCACATCCACGGCCTGAGACCGATTACACGGAGGTGGTTTGTGTGGACTGACCCAGGAACAGGTGGTCACCCAACATAGCAAGGTAAATTGGGGTTCGGGAGTAGGCTATAGGGGAGGCACAGAGGCACACCAGACCAAATTCTGAGACAGGAAAGTCAAAGGGGAGAAGGGGGTGAGATGGGGAATGATAAAAAGGAAATCAAGCTTTGATGTGCTTCTTTGCTGCAGCTCTAATCATTAGTGCTTCATGTCTCCAAGAGAACAGGGAAAAATCTGCTCTGAATATGACCCACTCTTTTATTTCTTTTCAGAGAACGATTCAATTCTTTGTAGATGCTAAGGTTCATCATTTTTGCACAGCTCACACTAAAACCACAACTGACTTCAGTGGAACCACTAGAAGAGCAAAGCAGCCAGAATTAGGTTCATAATGAACCTGTAGGGCAGGGACAGAACTGCATGGCCGAAGCATCTGTAAACAGAATACAGAATATTTTGCCTTTTGGTCACCATTTTTTTATCCAACTCTCGAGTGATGACCATAATCTGTTAATGCCTAAAATGTACTAGTGGGCTTAGTCCAGTTTGTACAAACCAACTGTCCATATTGCAAAATCCAGCAACAAAACTGGCACTAAATAGGAGATTCAGCAGGTAGACCAAGAATTCTTTAGGACAGGAGGCTGAAGTGGCAAAGTGGTCTCTTCTAGGGACAATTTAGAGGCATGGTGGTAGTTAATGAGGGTTTTGAGACATATTGGCACTTCATCCCAGGGGAGCAGCCACTCTGTTGGTCTTTTCTTTAGATAAAAAGAGGACTTCAGTTACCTCTGAAGGCAACCATCATAAACCAAGAGATAATGGAACAAATGAAAACTCAACCAACCAACTGAAGGATGACCAGTTCCCTAACTTTCCTTGTAATTTCATTCAGAAATTGAGATTGGCTGAAGCCAAAAGACTGGAGTTTACCAATCCATTATGTCCTACCCAAAGCTACTTTCAACTTCGGTGATACCTAGAATGAGTTGCCAGGCTTTAGACAAGGGAGGGACACTAAGAAACACAAATTCTCCCCCTCCCCCTTTTGTAGATGTCACTGGACAGGTGACCTTGCAAATGAAGCTACTTTACAAAGAAGACCTGCAATACGTTCCTCCTGTCTACAACAATGGCTAACTAAATTATATGATAATTTAACAAGATTCTCTCCTGGCTGGGACTGCATGTGTTTTAACCTGATTACACAAAACAAATGTAATTTTGAGGGGAAGCGTGAGTACTGGTTACATAAGCACACTGAATGGTTAAGTAAAAAATTTTACTTTCATCATGTATTATAGCAAAATAGCTTAACAAACAACAGTATGATGTCAACTCTTACTCATTACAGTTTTCTCATTGTCAGTCATGCAACTGCAAGCTTGCTCTTTTTTTAAAAGCATCTCTGACCTGAAAGCTATTACATCAAGGTAAATATCTTTTATTGAATCAACACCACAAAGAGATCCTCTGTCTCTGAAAGCTCGGAAACTAGGACTAGACACTATATAACAAGGGCTTTACCCACTGAAAGCAATGGGAGTGTCTTTCCACTGATTTCAGTTGGTATTAGAAGTAGGCCCAGATGAATACACATCAGAAGTAGACAAGTGAATAGACGAAGTATCAGTCAAAGCAAGTCATTTTGCATAAATTAATAATCGAGTAGTCCCTACCCTAACTGCTGCAAGATGAAACTGATTTGAAGGCATCATAGAAAAAAAAATTAGAGGAGGATTTAGAAGATGGTAAAATGGCAGTTTAATTCGTAAGTTTCACTTATTGTTAGGTTCTCCCTTACTTTCGTATTGGTAGAAATGATCCATCTTTTTTTTCTAATACTGGTCAAAATACTGTTATTAGCTGGAGCAAAAATACTGAAGGTTAGAGGCGGCAAGAAGCCAAAAGACATAATGCTCCTACACTAGCCAGATGACTAACCAAACTTTGGGGAGATTTATCCAAAGAAAAGTGGCTATCAATATATAAGCTAAATATCCGGATACCTACTGTACAGAACAGCCATGGCAACTCACCAGTACACTCGTGATTCCAGTACACATTGCAGGTTTCAGGGTGGAAGGTGTCTCATGAATAATTTAATTAGCTCTTCTACTACAATTATTTGTGGATTAAGAGACTTTTTTTTAAGAATTATTATTTCTATTATTGTGGCACTTAGAGGCCCAGACATAACTCAGGCCCCAATATGCAAGGTGCTGTTCATCCTTATACCATTCCATGACAGTAAGAAAAGAGGAGGTGAAAAAAGAGCATGTTTTTATTAGGAAAGTGTTTCTAGGTCAACCATCTTTTTAAAACTCCTGAACACAGGAATAACTATGCTTTAGGGCAGCGGTCTGAAACTCAAATCACCACGAGAGCCGCGTGAAGACTAGTACATTAGCTCGTGGGCCGCACCACTGAAACCTTTCCATACAATGATATTGCAAATATTGGTAGTGACGGTGTCATTGTGGGCTGTAGGAAATAGCTTTATGGGCTGTATGTGGCCCACGGGCTGCGTGTTTGATATCCCTACTTTGTGGGATGGATAAAAGGTCAGTCCACTTTCAAGACAAATTAGTTCAATACAAAGACACACTCTATTTTTCTTTATACCAGATATTTTTGAATGATGTGAGGTTTTAAATACTTTTGATACACTCTGTCACACTCAGAATGTAAGAAGCTCCTTGTATTTTGGAAAAAAAAAAGAGTGAAACATGTACTGTTCCCTCGCCATCTTGAAACTAGTTACTGTTCTGCTTTTGATGGATTTTTTTTTTTGAGGCCTTGTAGATAGGAAAGTTCTTTATCCTACCAATACTATGTTAATCTACTCAAGTCAGATTTCCATATTTGCAAAGAGAATAAGTATTTCTGGGGCAACATCATCAGAAATGGGAAGTTAAGCAAGTAAATTCATTTGTGGAAACAAAGACTAAAATGACAGCATTGCCAAGGGAAATAAGGCTGTCAAAAGTCTCCACACTATTCACACTGACATGCAAAAATGACAAAAAAGGTAAATGCATATCTGGCAAGCCATTATTTTACATCAGTATGTAGCAAAAGACAAATGCTACTCTAATCCATAGACATTATTGTTTCTTTCCTGAGAAGATGTGTGCGCGCGCGCACACTGCATACGGAAAGGAGTGGAGAAAACTCCTATTCAAAAAGAAGCATTAAATGTCACTTCTGAAGCCTGCTTTATTTGCTCCATTCATTAACTTTCAGCCCCATTGCTTGGCAATCCCAAATAAGAAGAGTCTCTGAATAGCAAACCAAACTCTCAGTATTTATATATTTTTTAAAATTATGTCTACAGTTTTTTTCAGCTGACCTTTTGCCTAACATGCTCAACATCCAGCACTGTCCTATTTGCAAAAAAATAAAGCAAAGTAAATGCTTGGAATATATAATACATATTGGTTTTCCCTTTACATAGTGACAGGAAGACTTAAAGGACAGTATGTACTGAAGAGAATACTGTGGCTTGGGAAAGATGAAAGCAATTATGTTTGATATACAAACACAACCTGGTAAACTAATGCTACTTGAGTAGCTCTTCTAACACCCTGTTGCTATAGGTGAAAAAATGGCATTATGTCTACATTAATGTCCTTTTTAACAGCCTCAATTCCAAACTTAGTGCACTTTAATTTACAATCAGGGAGCTACAAGTAATTGACTATCAGCTGCAGCCAGTGGCAAATGTTACTGTTGCTTAGTGACTAACAGCTAACTAGTGAGAGCCCCAGTTATATTTATGTACATAGCAAGCTAATGATAGAAGATGAAGGGGACATATGTTTGTGGAATAGATTCTGTCTAGTTGTTTATTAGGATACTATGACTTTTCCTGCAGTCAAACAACTGATTAAATAAAATGCACCAGAAAAGAGAACTGAAGTGAAGTCTTCTGACTTTCAGTACAAATGATTACACTTACCATTACAGATATGGCTTTTGTAATTCTATTAAAAATGAATGGGTGTGAAAATTACATTATCCCCAAGAAGCTGATATTACATATTATTACAACATGGAAAAAATTATTTAACTTGTTAGGGAATCATAACATTTGGACTCAAGTATCCATCTTTATTTTATACTGGCAAAAATACCCGGCATCTCCAGGGGAAAACACTGTAAAAGGTATGATGAATGAACTACGTCAATTACATTAGCATAGCATATTTTATTGGAAATACTTTTCCCTAATATATTGCTTGAAGAAATGAACCCCAAAATTGTAACAGAATGCACACCTATTCACCTGCACGAACTGAGCAGTCCCAAGTATGTTTCATGGGGAAATGGAGCTCCCTGTTTAGAACACTAGAGATATCAATTTCACAAATACATTCATCCAACTAGTACCATTAAAGGAACAGTTTGTCCCAAAGGAAATATGTCTTCAGCCTATATGGTTGGTAAGATTTTTTTTGAGTCATAGCTTATCATTATCCAAGCCAATTTTGAAATATTCATTACAATATCCATTTTTGTGTGATAAAATACAAGAGAGTTGACAGAAGCCTAGGGGACAACAGATAAACTACTTCGTTCGTAGCCAGAGGGAAAGGACCTCATAGTTGCACAGACGCTTAACAAAAGAGTCCAGTAAATGCTTATGATCAGGAACCACTAAAAACTAATTATCTATGGGCCAAACTGGGGTTCCAGGGGAACCATTTTTGAGATCCAACCATTCCAGTTATTTAAGTTAGGAAATCAGTAGTATCCATTCGAAATCTTGTGTTTCCAGCTCTTACTGCTTCTGAATTCTTTTGGGACAAACAAACTTTCAGAAATATTTATAAGATATAGTTTTCTTCACCCCTTCAAAAATAACTGCTAGGTAGTAGGCTTATCAATCTGGAGTGAGATTTACGAACACCAAACTACAGTTTACGTTTTCTTCACTTTCCCACAAATACTCCTAACCAATGCTCCCTCTAATTTTTTTGTAGGCTGTGTGCGTGAAAAACTTCTTTTGTGCAAATTTTCAGAACGGGTGTGCAAATTTGTGCACACTGCAGTGAGTGTGGTCCAACTTATGAGTACAATGAAGCAAGTGTGCAGGATGCAACTAATATTTATTTTGGCATGGTGACGGAAATGATATAAATTACAAAACCTTATTTGAAACATGCTACTTGAAACAGCTCTCAAAGTAGCATAAAAATATTCACACTTGAATTTTTTTTTGTGCACGCCTTATTTTGTTGTGTGCGCAGGTTTCACAACCTGTGTGCATGCACACACGCGCACAGCTTAGAGGAAACATAGCTCCTAACCCCTGTCTTAAGCCAGTCATCTTAAGGAGTAAAAGTCATTTGTCTTCATGTACATTCATCCCTTGGCTTCTTGACAGACTTCAAAGAATTAGCAATAACTGTCGAAGAGGGCTTTAAGAAATTGATGCCAATTTAACCTGCGCTGGATTGGAACTAGCAACAGACATAATAAACTCTATGTCCCATTACCATTCCTGTGTGCCAGCCAGTCACTATGGGTTCTGAGACTGCTTCTTTAAGAATGCATACTTTGGGCACGATTCCTCAATGAACTGAAATTAATGACAGTTTTGACACTGATTTCAGTGATATCAGAATCTGGCCCCATATGTTAGCTATGGCAAGTCTACTAAAAATTGTCTATGTTCTCAAATGCAGTCTATTAAACAGAACTCTCATACCCAGAGAACTAAAATAACACAGCTTTACTTCTCACCTGAATAGGAACTCTCTCATCAAACTTGAATATTCAATTGACAACTATATAATTATTCTTATCATAGATATGCAAAGCAGGAACTAAAAGTAGTTCAAAACATCACATTTATTAACTTTTCTCCCATCATATTAAACAAATACTTCCAATGGAATAAAGCTTCAATCCTTCAACTGGATAAATTTTGCACAAAATTAGAATCTCATGCTTTAAAAAAAAAAAAAACCCTCAGGCTTTTAAGCAAAGTGTCAGAGTTATGCCTTCACTTGCTGTTTCATGAGTCACAGTGCCAAGGGAATAAGAACACCAAGCTAAAAAAAGGCTCATTTATTCTTATTTCCAGGGGAGTTTATTTTAGGAATTTGCTTTCAAATTAGTTTGTTAATGACTGCAAAGTGTTTTGAAGATCAAAAACTATGGAAGAGTATTATCAAGAGACCATAAAACCATACCAAATAACTAACTAACATATATGCTGCTCACAGCACCAACAATCACAATATCTTACAGTTCAAGAGCAGCTTTCAACACCAAAGGATCTGCAAAGGCTTAAACTACAAGCAGATCCACATACATAGACCTTTAGCCCTTCACAGTATCTCATTTGCTGGATTAGTATTTCAAACATGCAGTTCTGTTTGCAAGATTGGATCTTGAATAAATACAGGAATCACTTTAACTGTCAGTGAAATACAGATAATTATGGTGTGGAACAAAAAACACTGTTTAACTGGTATGCACCACTACTCCATAGCTGTTTCCTTTAAACTTTTAAAATTTTAACAGAAAATAAATTTCTGTAGGGTAGATACCTATAGCTACCTAGCCCACAGATTTGACAGACTTCCACAAAATCATTTAAAAAAAAAAAAAAAAAACTATAGAAGGATACTATTCATTAAGAAATTCTAAAGAAATTTAAAGTAATTTTTATTGAACCCTATTTAATTCCTGTAGGACATGACTAATTGAATCTGTCAAATTTTATAGGTCTCTTCTCAAAGGATACCAAAGAAATGGAAGACTCCCAAAGCCAAATTACACATATGGGGAAAATTCAGTCAGATAGTTGGAGAGGACGCAAGGAGTTAAATACCCTCACTCTTACAAAATAAAATTACTAGATTGTTATTAACCATCAGCGCTCAGGAAATACATCAAGCCTCATTCAAAATATAGTACTTCCAACAGGAAACTGCACAAATATCTCTTTCAACAAGACGACTCTCTGATGCTCATACATTTATCACTTAAATGTATATTTAGCCTGTTCTGTTAAGGCCTGAAGTCGATTCACTCAAGCACAAACAAGGAAGTTAAAGCATTTACATATTTTCAGGCATAGCAGTAAACAAGACACATGAGCAATGAATTATACATATGGCCCTCTTCTCCACGGGATGGATGGATGGACAGAAGCATGAATGCACAGCATAACTTCTACACCACTGTAAGCTACTCAAAGCAGCATCAAACCACAGTCCACAGTTGTCAGCTTACCAATTGTTCAATTTACCACATAAGTACCTATCAGACAACTATTAAAATTATCTTTATCACTGGCAAGCAGGAGAGCTCAAAATGATGGATGTCAAAGTTAGGACTTAATGAGATCAAGTGAGCGCACCCAGTTTGAAAATTTAGTTTTGTAAATGAAATGAAAAACATGCAATTGATTTAGTATTTAGATCAATGACATCCCAGTTCATTTGAAATTAATATATACCCATAAAATTGCATTAAGTTGAGATGCTAAATCCTGAGGTACAGATCTAAATCAAGGATTGGGAACCAGTTTTACCATTTCCAAATGTTTCAGATTACTTTGAACACAGTGTAAATGGCCTAAACTACTACATTCTTGCAGTTGTACTTCTGAACATATAACCTTTGAGACTTCTGAGCTAGATCAAGAAACACCTAGAGACAGAACTCAACTCCACTTCAAGCTCAAGTCAGAATATGGACTCAATCCTGCAAGATGCTAAGTGCCTCTGGGAAGGTATTGAGCATCTTCAAACTTCCCTTTGCTGTCAACAGGAACTATGAAATAGTTCAGATTTTTTTCATCAAGGAGTAACCCACCTCTGATAACTTTTAAGTAGTGTGACAAAGTTCCTCCTCTACCCTGGTGGATCCCATGCTTCCCTCTAGCGCAGGGGTACTCAAATGGCGGCCCGCGGTCCACAATCCGGACCGCAAAGAGGTTTCTGGTGGACCGCGACAGTGGCCTATTTGGCTGTTTGAGTACCCCTGCTCTAAGGGCAGCTGAGCAACTTCTGTTGCTTGCTGCGCTCCCCCTCCCCCCCACGGAGCCTGCTGCGCCGCCGCTGCCCCGCTCCCGGTGGCACCTCCCCCTCCCGGCATCACCGCCTCCCAACTTCCGGCATCGCCACCCCCCCACTCCCACTCGCCCCCCCCCACGCGGCTGGCATCGCCACCCCCCACTCCCACTCGCCCCCCCCACGCAGCTGGCATCGCCGCCTCCCGCTCTCACTCCCCCCCACGGAGCCTGCTGCGCCGCTGGTGCCCCGCTCCCGGCAGCACCTCCCCCTCCCCGCATCGCTGCCCCTGCTTCCAGCATCGCCGCCCCCCCCACGCGGCTGGCATCGCTGCCCCCCGCTCTCACTCCCCCCCACG
>ML682041.1:10625945-10688206 GCA_007922195.1 Podocnemis expansa
TGAATGTGGACCGGCTCGCAAAAAGTTTGAGTACCCCTGCTCTAGCGGAGGGTCTGTTTCCCTCAGACCTCCAGGTGTGGGAATGGTCCTTTGTTGCCTCCCTCCACCTCAGGCAAGAGATTTTCCTTCCCCCAGTCTCCATACTGGTGGTGCTCTTCCTGACCAGCATTCTACTCCTCCTCCAGATCCATCTGCCTTCCAACTGCACCTTGCCCCCTCTCACACTCCAGCTACTCCCTCTCTCTGGAGAGAAGTCTTTTTAACACACTGTGGGCGGGGCCTTAATTAGCTCCAGGTGTCATCATTAAGCTGGAATAACCACTGCTCAGCTACAAGGCAAAAAAAGGACTTGTGAACCTGGGGCTAATATACTGGTTTTCTAGAACTCTCTGGAAATCCTCCAGTCTGACCCATCACAAGAGATGCCAGCATTGTTCAGTGTGTACAGTATATGTAAATTTACTAAAGGTCATCTCCATTCACTAACATTTTAACTGAAGTGTGTTCTTTAACGTGTCTCTGCGAAGTTCAGAGTACAAGTTGGCTAAGCATCCAGTGAAAATAAACCAACTGATGATGCATCTCTGCAGGCCCCTTGGATGGTCAGTTTCTGTTTCTGTGTTCTTTACATTAATCAATTACTTGTTTTCACCCTTGTCTGAATCAATTATTATAACCATGCAATAAAGGCAGCATCAAACACAAATAGATCTAGACTCAGTCAGAATAATGTTATCAGTGAATCTAATTAGTCAATATTTGTTTTCTTTGGGTGGAAAACAGAAAAATGAGATAAAAACTTACCTTGCAATCTTGTACTTGCAATGAGACAAAACACCCCCCCCCACCTATCCACAATAATTTTATTAAAAGGCACCGATCAGATAATATACACTAGATTCACAGCAGAAGTAGTTAAATTTAACAGCTGTTGTTGGTAAAGAAAGTTCATGTTTTAGAAAGGTGGGCAGGAAAAGAGGCGCACAATTACAATTAACATTCCCTGACAGTACAGAGATGGCTCTCAAAAGCTTATCTTGAGCAAGACTGACAAATTTAAGGTTAGCTGCTCATTTTCAGAACCAACACGCATGTCTCTATACATGTGCCTGAAGGAAATACCATATATACAACTGAGAGTGAGGCTATTTAACTGTAAATACTTATGTAAGCCCCCAACCTACAGTAAGATCCATGCCAATAGAAGGGTAGGATCCTGAGCCTTAATTATCTCAGACAACTGGCAAATTTTAAAGGCCACCATTGTGTATGATAAGTCCCATTCCCTATGCACAGCCACATTCTCTACTGAAAACAGGCCCTGCAAAGTGCAAGATAACTAGTTCAATCTGCTTTTGGGCTTCAATATGATTTCTCTACTTAATGGTTTTTCTCCTCTCAAATAACAAGCAGAAGAATGTGTGTACTACATTTTACATCAGAAACAGAAATAACCTCCAGTGCAGTGAAAAGCAAAAGCTGATACACTGCTATTACTTGTATACATTAAAATTTCAATGCTGCATTTGGAGATCTGAACAGTCAACTTTAAAAAGTAGTCAGCATTTTCTTATTTTAGAGCAATCTGTTGAATTAATCATTTATTTGTTTTCAAACAAACTTGAAAACCAGTCACTCTAACTGCTTCTGGAAGAATTCAGAGTACTTCCAATCCCATCAGACTGCCTAGGAATGACAAGACACGAGGTCCCTTCCAGCCCTATGATTTGATTTGATTTGATTTTTTTAAGCGGTCTTTGAGAATGGTTCTCTTTTCCTACATCCATTTATGTTCTGAAAACAATCTCTTCTAAAATATTCCACTAACACCACATTTTGTAATCTGAAGAGAGATAAAATGCTACACACAAAAATATACATCTAATAATCAGAAAATCCCACTTATATATATGAACCGGGTCTTCAGCTGGTATAAATCAGCAGAGCTTGGAGCTTTGCTGAACTACAGCTGCTAAGGTTCTGGGCCTATGATTCTGTGCCCAAGACAATGCATCACAACTCTGCTTATCAACAGTAAATTTTCCTTCCATATTTGTGTGTATGGTCCAGATGTTTATTGCTACTATTTTTTTCAGATATTACTACTGTGTTACAGTTTTCTCATATTCTATTTTAAAATGTGTGATACCAATATGCTTTTGAATGCTTAAAAACATTTAAAATGAGTAACAGGAGGAGTAATAAAACAGGCTGAAGTTAGTTCATTGCAACCTTTGGAATTAAACAACCTCTGGAATGCAAAAGAACACTTGTTTCCAAATTCATCATTAAGCTAACAAATGAACGAACAAACCAAGAGGGAAGACTTACTAAAAATCTCCAGTGATGATTCTCTTGACTTAGTGTTGTGACATCAGATTGAAAAACCTGGGTTTTTTCTTCTAAGAACTGGATCCGATCTATTGTTTTCTGTGGCACTGCACGTTGCAGATATGGTAGATCATTTCTAAACTATTGGGAAACAAAAAACAAAAACAGATAATGCTTTAGATGTGTTTAAACCACTTCAGTAATCATTTAGCAGCATGTATCTTTTCCATAATATAACATAATTTATGTAATGTTTTTCATAGCATGTCTCTCCATATGTGGCAGTTAATAAAAATATCCTACACATTAAAAGCCAGACTAAACTAATAACTCTTCAGCAATCTTCTGAAGCATACTTGATAATTTATAACAGTGGATGTGAGAGAATAAAATGTGCAATGGTTTATGCACCACTTCACAGTTCAGTTTCCCCTGTTCTTCTAGAAGCTGTTTTACCAAAGGCCATTGTTAGTTCTTACATCATATATTGCTACCCACAGCTGAAACCCAAAAATTCAGAGCGGGCCTATCTGAACAAACGATCAGGCACCACAGTCAGTAAGAGTGAAGCCAAACATACGCCTTCAAAATAAGGGTTAAGTGATTCATGCTATGGCCCTCAGCAGCAGGATGAATTTCTGTGTCTGCTCAGTACTGGTGGTTTGATTAGTTATGCTCTAACAAAAACGCTGACTACTTTTCTTAGCATCTTTCTTTCTTGCCAGCAATCAAAATATTATTTATAAAGATGCCAGTCAGAAATGTAATGGTAAGGTGCCAATCCAGAGTTGAAGTCACAAGAAAGACTCCCACTGATTTCAATGAGCTTTGGGTAAAGAGCCAAGGGCACTATCTCTGCAAAGTTTTAGTGAACGTTTTGTACCTGTAAACAAAGGGTCCAGTCCTGTAGTCTTTATTTGGACAAAACTCCAAAACAAAAAGGGAGCTTTGCCCAACTAAAGTCAGAAGGGGCTATGTCAAGGAATTTTAATGACATCTAAAGACATATTTCATGTAATTTCATCAGAAGAGAAACTGAGGGGGGAAGGAAAAAGTTAATTTTTAATGCTGCATCATGGACTGTACTACATTTTAAATATAGTGTTGCTGGTCATGAATTTCACTATGAAATGCAGCACATTGTCTCTTACCACTTCCAGTTGACACAGCTGGTCTGTCAAAAGGCTTAGTCAATCAAGGCCTATGTATTTGAAAAGATATGTACATGGAAAGTATACACAATGCACAGCAACAGTCATAGGGGCTGGAACCAGCTCCTATTGAAGTCTGTAAGTAGTTCCCCTCTCTTCAATGAGATTTGCATCAGGTCCCAAGTTAGCATAAGAGAGAGGATGGGGGGGGGGGGATGGGAAGAGCCTCTAATTAGAAAGCTACAGAGAAACCCTTAAAGCAGGCGATAGAGTGAACGAAATTTGAAATCAAAGACAGCTTTTAAGCTCAAGATACGAACCACAAACTTGCACCAGCCTCTCTACTAGCAGTTTTCAAGCCAGTTTAACTATGCATGTGGATTTTAGAGCTTTGAAAAATTAGCTTTAATACACAAACAGTGTGCCAGCCTTACCTAAGGTGTGTCTGAGCAACACCCCATAATATTTGCATGTCCTATTCCAAAATTAAGAAATATACAGTAAAAATCTGCTGATTAAGTATGCCATACAGTTTGGTGACTATATATTATTCTAAAATACTTGTGTCATAAGATTGCAAAATGGGTCAATTCATTCTTTAGTCATTCTAAAAACATGCCTCAACTACCATGTCTAATATCAGCTCCTGCCTCCTCTCTGACAGCAGTGCCAGCTGTCACCACTCTTTTGTTACATTTTTAAACAAGCACCTTCACACATTCTCCCAGATTTCCCCTTCCACTTGGGAGGAGCTCCCCATCAACATCTGCAAAGCTACCTCATTACCCTCCTTCACAATGTATTCCACCACAATACCTACACAAAACTGAACAATGGTTAAGCAGATCGTGAGCTGAGACCAGCTGCCTTTCCTGCTGACCAGTATTGCCCCACTGATTCCTTGTATTCCTCCTGTCTGCATACATCAGCTGTCTTTCACCTTATGCGACCTTGTAAGGCCCATCTTTTTGTTAAGTGCATGAAGCACAACAGGGTCCTGGTCTACAACTGGGGTCCCCAGGTATGACTGCAATACACATAATATGATGATGATATTAAATAGACTAGTTGATATCTGGAAGGTATCAGAAATTGAAGCAAATATTTCCAAGTTTAAGTGAATAGTTCTATCAAACCAAAGCTGATTTCTGTAGATACCTTCTGAATGAGATCTCTTTTGTCACACAAAACCTGCAGAGCACATGAACTGTTATCTGCAAAGTGGTCAACATAAGGGACTATTATATACCTGATTGCTACGAGACAACAGCAACAGACATTCTTAGTATTTAATACAGCTCAAAAAGGAAAAAACAAAAACAAAAGAATCACAGGGCAGCAGTGGCACAAAAGGAGTTCTAATAAAAAGCTTGGGAACATAACATGAGTTATTACGAACACACAAGAGTATATATAGACGATCCACATACATACATCCAATTCATCAGCCATGCTGGCTGATGCCTTTAAACGTCTGTACTCTCCCATGTGATCTCTTGATCTCTTCTTCAGTGCCAATTCAATTTTGATGACACAGGCCATGCTGGATTTTTGGGACACCACTAAGAATGCCAAAAAGTGGCCTTGCACAGACTTCCATCTCTATGTTATGCCTGGGCTGAAAGCAGAAGGCTATGTATTTATTCATTAGTTTCTGAAGCTGCACTAGGACCTGTTCAGCACACAGTACACACTTCAGCAGCACCCCACAGCAGTAAGTGTGGAGGCTGAATATGGCCTGGGGAGCATGGCTGGGCTGGTATGTCCTGTAGGGTCATGTATGCCATCAAGCATGTTGCAGCACACAAAATGTTGAGAACCACAGACTGTTTTGGCTGCCCACTGTGACTGAGGACCTGGGCAAATAAACTGTCTTAGTGATTTGAAAAACTCAGGTTGATACTCTCCCTTCTGCACCTTTGATGGCAAGACTGAAAGGTGATTTAACTCTACTTGGCATACTAAACTATATATACACACCTCTGCTTACTAAATTACCATAGCTTAGATGCTGAGGCTCCAGCTAAACTAAATATTTATTGTTCTCTTATACTTACTGTTGCTTATACTTAAGAGCCAATCCCGCAAAGACTTACATATTTCCTTAACACTGTGCTAGAAATAGACCCATTGACTTCCAGACTTGGAGTTGGGGCACAGGGGGTGGCTGGGGCCCACAGATCAGCCAGCCTGGTAGACAGGACAGCCACCCCTTGGCACTGAGGCTTGGCTCGAACTAGGGGTGGGAAGAGCCCACAGACTGGCCAGCCACGGGGGCAGGAAAGCACTGGGGCCTGGCAAACAAGCACACCCCATGTGTAACATGGCATGCGCTGGCAACTCTCAGGCCAGCCAGCACCCAAATTATTTATCTGGGGCTCAAGGCAGCAAGGCCTCCTCAAGCCCAGGGCTGCAAACCCTAAAATCCCTTTGTTAATCTGGCCCTGGAAATTGACCCAATAAAATAAATTACCTCATCCACTTTACACATACCCTCTTCTCTGAGACCCTTCCAAGTCTCTCTCTCTCTGTTTTTGGCTGACACAGTGAGCAGTCTCTCTTAGATCACCCAAGAAAACATTCCCTTTGTTAGGATCTCTGGAGTTTTAGGTCATCTTTTATTCCAGGCTTAGCCTCAGGAATAGTTACAGTATCCTAGCCTGACTGAAAACACATTAGGTAACTTCTCTGCTAAGCTAATACCCATACGATAGTTGAGAGTGCATATTCATACCATTTGATAGCATGACTCGCTAATTAATCAGCTTAGTCTGATCAAGGAGGTGGGTCTTGAACACACATATCTGGGTGCAAGGTTGGGAGAGCATCTACTGGTGTTTCTCTATATATAATTCAGGAGTGGCTTGGAAGAGTATTCATGCAACTCAGCTAGGTGCACCTCTGATGGTGGAGTGAACAAAGCCTGAAGAGGCTGCTTATTAGCATAGCAAAGCAGAAGATAACCTGAAGAGGATAGTTAAAAGGGAGCACAGGGGGTGCAAAGTCCAGACTGCATGCTGAGGGATGTCACAGCATCTAAGTTATTCAGAAAAAAAATTTAACCAAAACTATTCAGCAAATTAGCATCAAATTTGTGACTAGTATCAGGTTGACAAACTCCATCTTTTGATCCACCTAAAAGCATCATTGTGGGTACCTCTAGTAAAATCTGCAGGGTTCTGACACCAGTGGGAGGGAAGGCACACAGCATTCCACAGGATCAAGATAAGACTAAATATTAGAGAATCCTAAGATGCTTTTCTCTCTCTCATATGTCTCCTTTTGTTCTGTGGTGTTTTTCTTCGTTGGGTTTTTTCTTTTTTCTTTTTTAGAAATGCAAAATGACAAAGTCTAAAGAAACATTTTGTGCAGATCGTGACTACTCATGTGTTTATGAGCAGTTAAGCCCATTCTGCTTGCTGGGGTATAAATACTCCAGAGAAGATCTAGTAATTTCAGAGAAAACATAATATCTACAAAAGCATATCACACTAATATTTAGCAGATGTATGATACAGTGCTTTAGAAATTAATGGGGAGGATATTGTCATCTTGTGGCATATTTTCAGCCTCTAACAGTGCATTATAAATAATTCAGTAAGGCCTTTTGTTTTCACATTGTAAAAAACCAATGCACTCTGGTTGAAGAATCAGTAACCAGTTTATAAGACAAAGACTGACATTCGATGCAGTACACAAAATGTTAGCAATTTTAGTTATCAATACAATAGAGTTCTGAAATGTATCTGTATGCTAAGATGTTTACATTAATTCTCTTCACAAATCACGTAGTAGACCTCACATGAATTATTTTTCCATTCTTCAATTGATATGATTGTCCCTAATCTGCCTTCATTTAACACTTGCCCTATTTCTTGTGCCTCTAAATGATTTTTTTCTCTTCTGCAACAATATCATCCCTGATACACTGATCTATACGGAATATAGATATATCCACATACACCTCTCTCTTCCCTCCTTGCACCTCCTCCCTCCCCAGGAGCAACTGGCAAAACACATTTACTCAAAATACCAGGCAGCGGTATCAAACGGTGGCTGATCCTTAAGAGGAAGTTGGGCCCCCTCTCAATTGTAACGGATCAGATACATTTCAGTTGAGAGTGGTCAGATAAGCATTTGGTGATTATAAAAATGAAGATATGACTCAGATGGGAAGAGAGCACCTGGAGCAAGCAGCTTCCGGCAAAGAGCCCTGTGGATCAAGGTTGGGGGGGCGGGGGGAGAGCTACTTGCAGGAGGCTGGTACTGGTGGGAGTCCTTGGAGAAGCAAGTGGCCTGTAGAGTGGAAACTTTTAAGAAATAAATGAGCCTCTGCAAAAGACCCCCAAGTTAGGGGGGAGGAATAATTTATGTGCAGTATTAGTTCTATATGGAAGCAATAAAGCCGAGGCCTTGATCACACTCTGAAGGAACAGGCCAGCAGTGTGCATTTGGATTATTAACATACTGGAAGTTCAAATCTACATCCAACACTTGTGGCTTGTGCCTATTTCTCTACATCACATGGCTGCTGTGGGTACTTTGGGGTAGCAATTCATCTGTGGGATATAGGCCCTAGAACTGCTTCCTAGATGGAAGAGCTGTAAAACTACACGCAAATCATCCTGACAAAGGGAAGGATGGCATACTGGAAAGCGCCTAATCCATGTTTACATAAGAAAGATTTGATACTTGACTAATAGATAGTGGTCCCCTTCTGTACTTGTGATCATTGATCCTGAAAAACATGTAACTTCCCTGAATTAATTACTGTTTGAAGTAGAACACAGCTTCATGAAAGACATCCATTCTTTACTTTAAAATGGTCCGTGAAGAACATTATACCATAACCTTTGGTACGCTGTGCTAGGGGTGAGTGCTTTGGGAGTGCCAGAGGATTCATGCATGCGTTTGAGAGGACATTAAGTGGTTAAATTCTCACCAAGCGTGCCTATACTGTCTGAGTGTTAAGCTATTTACACTGAACTTCTCTTTGGCTTCTGGCAACTGCATTTTATACAAGTTCTGGAGCCTGATAATGCATTCTCACAGCCAGATTTCCTCTTTATATTCTGAGCTGAGACTGGCCCAAACTGAAAGGTTTGGATACAGATCCAAATTTCCCAATATCCAGTTCTGTGGGTCCTCTGCCCAAACAATGGGGAAAGATGAGTGAATATACCACAGGGTACCACAGCATGAGGCCCCTCCTGCACACCCAGCATGCGCATCACTAGAACAATTCACCAAGCCCTTGTAAATTTGAAAATCAAAACTTTTTTTTTTTCTGAGATACGCTCTTACAAACAGGAATTCAGAGACATCCTAGTGTTAGGAGGGCTGTTCTGCAGGAGATCAGATTAGACAATCACAATAGTCTCTTTTGGCCTTATAATCTATTCAGCTAGACTACAATTAGATTTTGTTCCTCTGTGGTTGATCTAAAATGTTCACTGCTAGGTTTAGATGATCTGGCAGGAGCTGTCCATTTTTTGGGACGCTGGGGTTTGACGTCTCAGTGCTTTGCTTGAGCTCATAACAATCAGAAGTATTGCATATGCTTCAGCGTTATTCCTTTGACTGATGAAGATGGGGAATTCATGGGCCCTGAATGATGTATTCATTTCCAGTAGAGAGGGAAAACAACTGACACAGGGCTCACAGGACACAGAAATACCCCAAAAGTAGAGGAAATGGGCACTGACAGAGCAGCAGAGCTCACAGCTTCTGGCCAACATGATTGCTACTGGAAAGGCCACCTTCCACGATAAGAAGAAACTCAGTGTTTTTCCATAGAACCAGAGTTGGCATGTGCATGCCCTGTTTGAGGTGGCTAGCTACCTGCTCCACCTCTTCTTCATGAGGCCCCACCCCTCACTGCCCCTTCACCCAAGGCACTGCTTCCTTGCCCTTCTGTTGCCTTCCCCCACTCTCACCCTCAGCCAATGCCTGGAGCAGTCCTGAGCCTGGGCCACCCAGAGAAGCTCTGAGCCCTGTTGTGGTCCACAAGTGTTGAGCAGCAGGCAAGGGTGCAAACTGGAGGAGGGAATAAGCAGGTCAGCCTCCCTTGGCCCGTTATACCTGCCACCCATGCACAGAACTCACCCTGCAAGAAAAGGGGAGATTTTCAAGTTCCTTGACTAAAATTCCACAGTGGGTACTGGCTAGGAACTGGTTAATTTCCTGTGGAGGCAGCTAAAGATTGATGAACCTACTACAACCTTGGCTAAACAGAGAGTATTTTTTAGCTCCTACAATAGCTCATGTATTAAACTCCAGCTGTCCCAGATTTGATCTCCTCCACCAACTGAGATGTCTTAGTATTACACTTACAAATTGCTGCAATTACCTAATCGTGCTGTTTCACTGTAAACATAGGAAGTTTCACATTAAATATGTGATCCATTTCCAAATTTGTTTACAGTTGCCCTCGTCAATTGACACTGGAAAAATCTTTTGGCACTATCTTTTAGTATTTGTTATCTACCCACAGTATGCTTGGTAGCGTGTAAGACATAAGATGAAAACAGAATTTGCCAAACAGTTCATCCGATGAACACTCCCTCATGGGATAGCCCAACACAAGGGTTTGAACCCAAAACAGCACCACCACAGTGCAGGCCATTGCCATTCAAGCTAAAATAGCAACTCCAGTAGCTAGTAGCAGTAGTTGACTGTTATCTAGTGCACAAGCCATTAGAAGAGTATGTGATACATTCTGCTAGCATGTTATAATATAAAAAACAGAAGTTAGAAGAATGGAATAAACTGGAAAGCCAAGAGATTGGAGTGTGTGTCATATCTGGTTTGTTTCAAGCAGGCATCATATAAAAAGTGAAGAGATGGTAATCTAGTGAATTGTAATTGATTGGGAAGACACCGCACACACATGGGAGGTACTGATAAAAACTGTATGCAATCTTCAGATATAATATTTACAATTTGTGGGTTTTGAGATCAACAGCATCCATTCACTATGAAAGCTACCAAAGACTGTGGAAGCTGCCACAGTGAGAGCTTTTGAGAAAGGGGGAGGGGGAAAGTATTTTTCTCTATATTTTAATGGCAGTGTTGAAAGGTCTTTTTTTTTTTTAATTAACAAAAAAGGATAAAACCATCATCATCTATATTTCCTCAATCCCAGATTTTTTTCCAACTGTTTTTATTCACTTTGAACTAGAAACTCAACTTCAAGTTACAGACTCATTTTAAAGTGAAAATAGTTGCTTACAAAAGGTGTCAAATGGACAGACCTGGAAACAGTCCACTTCACATATACAGTACAGGTAGTGGCACTGCAGGCTCCCACTAATTTATCTCAACATTGTTCTTAAGAGTCCATTTGTTAGGATGAAACAGCAGTTTATTTCCCTGGCTCATTCGAGCTGCTGAACTGGCCAGTGAATGTGTGTCATTGGAATGTGGGGTTTTGTGATCTGGATTCTTGTCCATTAGAAACTGATCTCAGACAACCAACTCATTTCAGATAGGCTACTGAACAGCCAGTGGTAATTTTGGTCCCTGTGGCACTGTGGCATTAAAGGGCGCAATCTGGACTGTTGAACAGCTGCATCCCCTCTATCCTCTAGAGTGGGTGCTTTCAATACTGCTCCACTGTGAAAGCAACCACTTCTGGTCTGTCCAGATGCAGTCTTCAACATCTAAAATGATCCCCACCTATACAGTATGAGTACTATGGCTAGCCACTTTTGAATTTCAGCACAAATCATCAGAAAACCCCCAGTCCCAGACTTTCCCCCAGAAATGTGCGTCTTATATTGCCCAGTTCCCTCCTTGACAACACAAATGCCTATAAACCAAGCCTCAACAAATCTATGTTTCTGGCTGCCATGGTGACCAGTTTTAGTAGCCTGTTTAGTATCATATCATAGGGCTGGAAGGGACCTCATGAGATCATCGAGTCCAACCCCCTGGGAATTGAACCCAGGACCTTCTGCATGTTAAGCAGAGGTGTTAGCCTGTTGCCAAGCTCCACTGCAGAAATGTAATGGAGGAATACCCGCTAGCAACCAGAAGTAAAATTGCTAGCACTTAAATGTGACCCAATTTGATCCACCCCTGCTATAAACTATAATTTTATTAATCAAAAATGTTACACACATATCTTATCACAAATGAAGTTTCCCAAACCACATGCTGGTTTAGACTAAGCAATAAAAATAAAATCCATCTTTTTATAGTTAAAGTGATTACAAAGTAATGAGGCACAAGAATTAGAACTGGTTACAAAGAAATAAGAAGCAAAACACAACAAATATTTATCTTAACAAGCTAAATGTATCTGAAGCAAAAGGCTTCTTTCACCAGAGACTTCAGCAGTCTTACTAACTGTAAACCTTTAACTCAATACTCCTTCTCCAGTGCAGTGTTAATCTCCATGTCTTTCAGATGTTATAGGAAGACACAAGGGAAGGAGTATTTTGGGGTGCTTGTTCCCCTTTCTTGCAGGTTTTTTTTTTTTAAGCTGAGGTTCAGGAGACAGCAAATTCACAGAAATCTGAACCTACAGCAGTTTCTCAGCTAAAATGTTTATTTTTTGGTCACACTTTTTCCTGCCAAAGAATTGCCACTTTATCAGGTTACAGTCCATTTGATTTTGTTGACATTTGGCTGAGACCTAGTGTGCCTTTTGCCTTTGAGCAACTTGTTTGTGCCTGCTTTTCTGAACTTGGAACTTGTCTCAGCAACATCATACAGTAGAATCTTATAATTTCACATACAATGTTGTCGTGCATATTTTACCAGGACAATAACGATCAACAAATTATGAGTTTTCAAATAATGCCTCCCAAGGCACACTTTGTACAACATATGTAATAGTCTCATAGAAAACAAAAACACAAACAAAAAAAAGGGGGTGACCAGAAAGTTACAGACTGTCATATTCATGACTGAAAAGCCAGGTTCAACCAGCATCCTAGAGGTAAAAGATGGGATATCATTACCAGCCTACTGAGTTAGTGAGTATCTTACCAATTTAATACACGTAAAATCTCTAGTAGGACTTAGTATGCTGCATTCATTACGACAGTCAGCTACTTCTCTATAAACTTCATTTCTCCCAAAGTACAATACAGCTGTTATTTTAACACATTGCAATGACCTGATCCTGCAGAGACTTAAACACACTTAACTTTATGCACTAGTAATTCCACTGACTCCAAATATTTTAATATGACACGAATAAAGTTGTGCATTAGTTTGCAAGATCAGAGCCTCATTTTATTTTACTTTCTCTGTACAATAGGGCACATGGAGCCACTTAAACTTTTATGTCATGTAATCAAAGAGCTATTTTAAGCATTAAGTGATCTGCCACTTTATTCTATTATTTGCTCTTCAAAAGCTATAAAACAAAATGATTAGCTAGATTATGCCATCTGATCATCAACCCAAGGGAAAAGTCTTTTAGTGGCTGGAGAGTTAATTATTTCTTACAGATGATTTACTAAACACCATTAAGACAAACTACACAGACTCATTTTCAAATATCAGTTCCACTGTAACTTCCACCCCCAGTCTAATTGTACTTCTTAATTAATTTTTCTTCTTTATTGAACTTCATAGGCCATCACCATTCATTTGCAGGTCTAAAGAAACAGTGGAAATATAAAACCAGACAACACAAAGCAATGAACAGGACTAAGAAGCCTGAATGAGACACTTGCATGAAACCGGCAAAACAGCAGCCTTCATTCCAATGGCTACAAATATTCTTCACTTTAATTTATTCCCAATACCCCCACAACACCGAGAGAGAGAACAGCTGTGGCAAGTAGGTTGTTTTGGAAGGATGGGAAGAAGCATCATCCAAATAAAATATTTCATCTTACAAACTCTGAAGTTCTCAGTTTAGACAAACATAGCCAGACCTTCTTCTCTGAAGTCAGGACACAATTTTTTTTTTTTTTTTTTAGTTACCCTGATAGCTAAAGGTAAATCACAGGCTCTCAGATTATAAAAGGACACATTGGACTTTTTACCTAGATAGCGGTATAGCCCCCAGCTTAACCTATGCTTGGTTTGCATATATGTATTAATCTATAGATAATTATGTATTCTTTATAGATTGTCATTATAGAAGTTAACATAACCATTTTTAAAATAGTACCTCATCTTCCTCTATATGTTATTCCTCATCTATAACCTCTGATTTGCTGTTATAGTATGACCTGATCTCATGACTTACACATCCCTGCACTTATTTCCTCCCATTCTGTAAGTGCCCTCCACCTTTAAAGCATCTGGAGAAGTGGGATATTCTCCCACGAAAGCCCATGAAATAAATAAATAAATAAATAAATAAAGTTAGTGTTTAAGTGCCACAGGACTCCTTGTTTGTTTTGCTGAACTAGACTAACATGGCTGCCCCTTTAGAACTTGGCAATAAAATATACTCTTATCCAACTTTTCTCTCTAATGGAATATTAGTCCATCAGTGTCAACAGCATTTGTAATAATCCATCTCAAGAAGCTAACCTTTTAAGACAAAACCATCTTCGGCAGGTGGGGTATGGAGAGGTTTGGTGGTAACAGACAACTTGATCTAAAACAAAACAAAAAAACCCCACAAAGCACACAACAGTTTATTACACGTATGTATTTAATCACATTGGGCTTGCAACTGCAAAATGGAAGGATTTGCCATGTGGTGATTAAGAAAGAAAAGGAAGAGGTTTGGTGATGAACGTATCTGAACAACACTCCCTCTTTCAGAGATATTGGACTGTCTGCCTGCTCTTCAACAAAACCAAATTTTACTTTTTCCCCAAATGTCTCTTCAATTTTATTATATATCATTTTCCTCAATGTATTTTACTGTGGGGGGAAATATCTCAGATATTTCCTTCCATTGTTGCCAAACCTGCATAGACTGGAAAGGTGTTTTCAGAATGGTTCTAAAAACAGTGTCTGCATTTGTACATCAATGATTGTCTCTCCAGCTTTATGAATTATCACAAGTATACATCATTTTTGGCTTCTTCTAAAATAAACTGCTTTTCAATTTATGAGCTATTAGTATATTACTTTATTTGAAAGCTGACCTTTTTATCCATTCACAAATAAGGAGTGGTTAGAATCCTTCAAACTGATTTTAATCCATCCACCCACTATCAGAGCAGATCTTAAAGATAAATATACACAAACATTTTGCTGTTACCAAGAAAACCATCAAATGTATACTTTCAGCACAGAGAAACAGCTAAAAAGAGGAAAGCAAATTGAATTTGCAAGTGAGTCATTTGTTTTTCAATGTCCTTAATTAAATGTAGTACTTTGCCATCTAATCTCCAAGATACCATTTAAAACTGTTTGCGCGCTTGCCACAAAAATCAATAGCACCCTCCAACAAAAGTATAATACTGTATTCATACACATTGTTCCTACTCTGAATAAGGAAAGATTATGGATCTCAATTGCATTGAGAAAAGTGAGACTTCTCAAGATGTAGCATTGTAGAGCAATGTGAATCTAATACCTATAAGTGGGGAGCACTTCTGCAAGGTGCTGGAGTGTCCTGAAGGCACATATGAACTTGTGGATTCTCACCAGCAATACATGAGGACCTCACCCCATAATTATGGGCCCATAATTCTTAATTAAAAACAAAAGCATGGAATTTATAGTCTGGTTCTAGTGACTGTTACATGTAATATGAAATGTCCATTGATAACTGCATTGAAAACTATTGCCTAAATTAATCCTCTCTTCACTCAGAACACAAATCTAAATCCCCTGTATATACAAGCTCCTGCTTTATACTGTGTCACAACCGGGAGTGTTTCAGATTCCAACTCTCCTGTGCATTAGTACTCAAACCAAAGTGAAACTCACACTGAATGCCAATCAAGTCTCCGGAAGATCTGAGTTTTCCCCACCACCACCCAATAATCTTTTTTAAAAGCGGGGGGGGGGGGGGAATTCACATGTAGTTGCCAAAGAGTTCTTTAAATCAGGAAAGCAAAGGACTAATCAATGAGACAGAGCTGAAGTGACATGAAACAATTCCATTCCTGCCCTGCAAAATCTCAATGGGTATATTACACATTAACAGCTTAATTTCTCACCTGCCAAGGATCATTATTTCCCTTTGATGGATTTATGAAAGTAGGCAGCGCTCATGCAAAAAACATGATGACCAAAGGAAGAAACTGATTACATTGTACAAAAGTACCACATCGGCATGTAAATGTATGAGTAAGTACTGAAGGTGTCTTCTCAAAGAGCACAAATATATCTGGAGAATATAAAGTTTTGTTGGAAGCCAGGAAAAGAAATTTTTAATAAATATTTTCTCTTTTCTCTTCTGTGCATTGCATTAATCTTGGACAAACAGCATCAAGTAAGCAAGCCTAATCTTTGATGTCTATATTTAGGTTTTAGCATTTGGGTAGTACTTAAAGTCCTTCTACTAATGTAAATGGCCTAGAAGCAAAATACTTATGGCTATATTACATACATATACAAAGGTTATCATTCAGAATGCACAGACACCTGAGAGTTTCCTCGACTCTTAAGTCAAAAGAGATGCTTTATTGCAGCTCAAAAAGTGGAGACTGTGGTAACTGAAGCCATCTTAAACTCTGCGAGCACTAACCATGTGTTTAAATGCTTTGAGGAATATAAAATGGATTTAAGCATATGCTTATAATCTTTGTGAAGTAGGGCATGAGTTACTTGCCCCACCTCAGAAATTAAACTTTCTGCAGAGCTAAAAACAGAATTCCTGAGTCTAAGTCCAGTTCTTTAGCTACAAGACTATCCATCTCAATTTATAAAAATTAAATTATTTCACAGGAAAACAACTTGACAATCTTTTTTATTTTCTGTTGAAAAACTGAAATTAAAATATTTCATTTTGAGTTGATCCCAAATGAAATGTTGCACTTTTTCAAACCAAACTAAAAAGTTTAGTTTCAAGTCAGCTCCAACTCTGATCAGTGTCTGCTTGAGTGTTACAGTGCCTTGTGGGAGCTGTTGGCTGGGTACCTCATGCCTCCACATACTTCTCTGTGGGCTAGGCTCCTTGGTTGTACTATATTCCCACAATGCATCACAGTTGTCATGCAATTGTGATACGTCATGGGAGATAGAGTCTAGCTGGGGAACCTGGTCCATAAAGAAGAATGGAAGAATGAATCATTCTAATTGCAACTCCCAAAAGGTATCACTGGTAGTTTAAGGGGAACACAGGTTAAGATAACACCAAGACAAAATGGAATATTTTTATTTAGTGCAACAAACCAAAATGAAATATTTAAATACAAGAATGTTGAAATGTTTCATTTTGATGATAAACACTATAGAACTGAGTACTAATAGTCCTGTGCTTGGAATGACTGATCTCTTTTGGGAAAACTACAATGACTTTCTTCAAACAATCACATCAGACCATGAGAGATGAATAAAACCCCCATAGAAAAATATATCAAAAGAATTAAACAATGGTATCTTCTGCTTTTCAGGTTGTATTCACGAACCTCACAAGGAATTTTTTTCTGCCATATATTTTGTACTATGAAGATGAAGGACAGGCTTTGTTCAATCCATTAAACTACCACTTACCTATAATAAAATCCAGTACTTAGTGTTTTACCAGCTAGTGAGGACCAGCGGGAACTTTAAGGTCATGAAACTACAAAAGGGTGTTGAAAATCGTGAACTGCAACATCAAATATATAGATATATTGAAGCGGCTATGACCAAGAATAGGGCATTTTCAGGGGTACTGTATGCCCCCCCCCAAAGCCCCCCATCCACATACACGTTATTCTTCTGTAGTATTACATGTGTTAAAGAGCAGCTCAGGGTCCTCCTCATCACAGACTCGTCAACATCTACAAATTATTCCAACAATTTAGCACTGGTTAAGGGTGCCTGACAGACAGCAGTGGGCTGAAGTCCTCAGCTGATCAACAGAAGAGATACAGCAACTGACAACGGGGCAGTGGTGCACCCTCCTACCATTTCCCACTAATATAACTTATAAGGTGGGGCAAGTGCTCTCCTTGATGCATTCAACTTTGGCCAGTATGGTCACAGTGGCAGTAAAACACGGCAGACTCCATCAATGTTCTACTGGCGCATAGTTTAGGTGCACTTAGTATTTTTTGTGGCCTCATCACTCCTAAGTCATAACCACAAGTACCTCCAATAGAAGTGCCCAATTAATAACAAATTAATCTCATTAGGAACAGTGTAAATTTGTCTATAAGCCGCACGGAATATTCTGTGAATATTTGCTGCTGTGTTCATACCCTGCTCTAGTGCTAGATTTCCAGTTCTCCTAGCAAACCACTTTACCAGAAGGAACTTTAACTGACACACCAAATTTTAAGACTATAATCACAGCATATTCCTGAAAGCCAAATTTTGAATTTGTAACTAAATTGCCTGATTTTAAAGGTTATGTTCATTCAATCGAGGAATATGACCAGATGTGTTCCTATCAGAGCAATTCAAATCCAGAATATTGAATAACCACAAGCTCCTTGAGAACTACCTGAGAATCAACACCATCACAAATTATTTTGATTATGTTTGCATCTGAGGGCCCCAATAAGGAATAGGTCTAAGCACTGATTACATAACAAAAGCCCTAGCCTCAAACGGCTATAGTTCAGTGAGAAATATTGAATAAAAAAAAAATGTGAGAACGTGGCATGTATTTTAGAATGTGTAAGAACAAGAAAAAGGCTAAAATTATGATTGCATTATTAGTTACAAATTATTTGCCTATCTCTAGCATTTATTATGGACCCACTCACTGTGGCACATTGGAACTAACACCAGTAATCATCATAATGCTCACTACCGATGCATCAAACCCAAAACTAATTAACTAAGTAAGCAGCACCAAGGTTGCCCTCATCCTCTCTCTTGCTGATTCCGAGTGAGTTTAGCAAAGGGTATTTAACACTAATGAAGTACAATGCTGTGATTCATGGTGTGCAGAGGATTCATCAAATCCTCGGCAAGCTAATTAAAAATAACTTAGCTGAGAACCCATCCTTACCAATATATATGTACCAAAGCTGAAGTTTGGTCAGAGCATAAGACTAAAAAACAGAAACACAGGGTTCGGAAACACTCTCTCTGGCTCCAGGGAAGTCACTTTGCTAAGTCTACCCTGCAAACACACCCTCCAGCACCAAATCTCAAAGCCCAGAGTCAAGTACCTTGGGCTCACAAGGTCACACCCTGGGGCAAAAAATAGCAGTGTAGATGTTTCCACTCGAGCTGGAGCCCAGGCTCCAGGACCACTTCTCAGCCTCAGCGGGAACATTTAGTCTTATTTTTTTAGCTCAAGTCACTTGAACCATGCTCAGACTTTGCTGCCATAAGTTTCCTTTGAGCATAAATACCCTAGAGCAACAAATCGTAACATGTCTACACAGTTAGACCCCTTGACACACTCCACTGAAATCAACGTGCATCTGTTCAGAAACAAGGCTTTGCCCACGATTCAATTCCTGAATCACTCTCATACTCCACTTCCCTATAGTTAAACATACAATAATAATATAGCAGGCACTGTTAGTGCCATCTCTAGTAAAGTATGCTTAACATTTTCCATTATAAGATCCTTTATTCAGTTGCTTAGAAATCTACCAAACTAACTCTTCAGGCTGAAATTTTTCACAATGGATATCTAACTCAGACTGAATGTTTTGAGAAAATTTCAAAGTGTATAACTGTTTCTAAGAATGAGTTCAGGGGGGAAATGCATTGTTTGCATTATACTGAAGAGTCCCTATAACTATTTTATTGAGAAGCTCTAAGACTGCCCCTTTTTGAAATTAGGGCTTGCAATATGGCAAGAGAGGAAGGGTTGTGCTAGAGAAAAGACTGTGCCTATTGCTGTCTCTATGAAATCTGTCCTAATAGGTCTAAGTATGAAGCACTGAAAAACTACAATTCGCCCACGCTCAATAGAAGCTTATTAGAGATTGGCAACATTGCTCTCCAATTCTGTGTGCAATGAGCTTGCAGGAGTCAAGTGGAAAATTACTGTGTGATGACAATTTCCACTGTATCAATTTATACATACATGGGGTCAAATGACACTTTCACCAGCAACATAAATTCTGGCATTTTCTAACTTCCAAGTGTTTGACTTTGCAACCTAAATATCTTTTAATACAGGATTTTTACTGTAATAATATATACACATCACAGGGGTGCTGCAAGGGCTGTTTTTAAAGCACAATATGAGTATTGATACTTAAATGGGAAAACACTGTCTACATTATTTCTTGCTGGAACACTGTGTGGAGTCCATTTAACTTTATCTATATATCAAGTTCAACAAAACCAGCTCTCAAAAATCCCAAAAACAATTAAAACAAAAAGTTTAAATAAATAAATAAAATTGTCAACAGCTTGAATCTTTGAAGACATTGTTCAGCCTTAAACTTCACAGTACCACTATATGCACCACTAGGCTCTCTATACACCTGGGCAATGCCATTGAAAAGCCTGTGTCCATGACATATTAATTGAAGGCACAAATACCATAAATCTGTCAATGTCAAACATGCTTTACAAACAGGAAGGTCATTCTGTGAAGACAGCTCTCAATGTTACTACAATTTTGCTCCCTTTTCAGCAAAGCACTTAAGCACATTCTTAACTATAAGCACGTACTTACGTGCCCGTGACTTCAAAAGGAACATGTGTCTGTGTTTTGCAGAACAGGGATGGATTCAAGCATACAGTTAAATGGTTTACTGGACTGGTCCCACTGTCCCCCTGGAACCCTCATGAAATCAAAGGGAGTCTGTAAATGGATTGTATGACTTTACTTATACCAAGTTACCATATCCGATTAAAAGTCCCTCTTTTTCCAAGCTTTTATAACTGTGACCATTTCAAACCAAATTGTGATTGAAATATGGTAAGAAGCTGACATCTTGGTTGCAAGATTTTGTTTTTCAGAGGATTTTTTAGACTAGGTTCCTTTGCAGCAGGTCTTTGTTTTGGGAGACACCTAGAACATAAAAAAATATATATATATAAAATAGTGGTTTACGTACTTAAGTTAAAAATCTTGATTGTTTCTTATTTATACACTAAAAACCAGCTCAGATTCTGATCACCACCAAACCTGCTTCTTACTCACAGGCTGATGGACAGAAGGAGGCCAAAAGGCTTGCCAACGGTGGCTTGCCAAGGATCACACATGGTGGATCACTGGCTCAGCTGAGGTTAAATACATCTCATTTACAGAACACACAAGTACTATGGAGTTTATTTTAGAGCCAGCTGGCCTGATTTCCAAATATGACATCACTGGGAAAAGTTCAGCAAGAGGAGCTCCAGGTACACAGCATCTCTGAAAAAAAAATCAGACCATGCTCATTGTAACACAAAGGACACATCCATTCAATTAATTGTCACATTCCTTTCTGACCCAAGCTAGAGGCCAATTGCCATGTACCTGCTCCTAGAAATAAAATACTGTGAAGTATTTTGCTATATTCAGTATTTTTTCTTTAAAAAAAAAAAAAAAATTCTGTGAATAGACCAAAAATGTACCTTCCACAACATTTCCAGATCTGAAGCATCACACACTCTAATCATGATTTTTATTCTTACTTAAGACAAAACAGGTCTCTCTCTCTCTCTCTCTCTCTCTCTCTCACACACACACACACACACACACACACACACACACACACACACTCTCTCTCTCTCTCACTCACTCTGCAATTTTTGGTATGCTCAGTGTTGCTGGGAGAACTGAGTGGACAGAAGCAGGTGAAATAAATAGGAAATTTTAGTGAAGGTAAACTTCCTGGGCAAACAGTGCTGGCTGGAAGAAGGCACAAAAAACAAAATAAACTGCACCTCTATCTCAGCCTTCAGTATTCTTGTTATTCCTGTGCTTGAGTCCTCTTAAGCAGAGATCCCAGTCACATTTAGAATGCGCATGTGCATAATTTTGGGGTAGGGCTACAAGGTGGATGAACAAGAACCAAAACAGAAAGGACAAATCAGCCACGGACCCCTGGTTCCAGGGAGGAAATGCCACTGACAAATCTGTGTGTGCGTGTATCTGCCCATCAGTCAAAAGACATGAAAAAGCAACTCTTCTAAACCTGCACTGCAATCACAGAACCTCTGAAGGCTTATTTTGAGTCCTACCTTGCCACGTCTAGTGCCTCAATTAAGAGCTCCTCAATGAGTCAGCAGTTCACTGACCTGCACTGAGGAGACTGCAGAGGCACAGTGTCTCCTGATCCTCTCATGTTCATAAAGCTGCACCTTCCATTAGGATAGCATTGTGCATCCTTACCTGTGTCTGGCCAGCAGACATGACAGATGAAAGCATGCGCACAAAAGGCGAAGAAAACACAAGAAGCTTTCTCCAATTGCAGGACATAGCTCAAATCAACCACAGTATCTATACTCTGCTGATTACAGGAACTGATTCTTCGTAGCATCCCCTGGAGTACAGGGGGAAAGAAGGAAGTGGGGCCTTGCAGCTCATCACTGCCTTCATCTGTCTGCTGCCGATAGCTCTGGTGGGGCTGTAATGCAGCAGCTTCAGGGTAGTGCAGAGAACAGGCATTTTACCACCAGCCTCTTTTTGGATCTGCTCAGAGCACTGACCGGTGACAGGCAATACCAGCATCAGCAGCCAGTCCACACTGGTGATCCCATCATTGCTAGCACTGGCACAACTGCATTACAATGATGCAAGTAAGGCAAAACACAGGAACAAATGCCAGGATAGGTACTGAGAGCGAGCGCAAGGCATTTAAACAAATCATTTGTCTATGCTAGGACCTTTAAGGGTGCAAGTGGTCCCAGTGACTTCAGTGGCACAACACTTATGCTTAAATTTATACACATTTCAGTGCTTTGTAGAATCAGGTAAAAGGGGGTTGATTCTCCACTGCCTTATCCATTACACCTATGCAAAGCAGGCTTTATACCCAAGTATTTTGATCCGGCATAATTTGACACCACTGGAGCTTAAGCACATGCTTAACTGCTTTCCATACTTATGGTCTTGTGATGGTACAGGCCATAATACAGAACTGCATATCCAAGTTCAAAAATTTGGGCAAAATTACCCCTGCAAGTGCTGTAAGGCACTTTGAAGAAAACTTTAAACAACTAATTTGTCTTCCAGTTGTTTTCAATGCTGTTACAATGTCAATAACTGTCTCATTTACTTGTGATAACATTTTTATGAGGTTGAAGGCTGCTCATCTTTTGTACTCCCCCATTCACGTTTAAATTTCTCTCCTGGGTTTTTCTTTTTACGAGTTATATTCTTTGTTATTTGAAAACCATAATGAACATGAATGTTATTACTAAATACCACAGAGGAAGGAATAATCGCCATTTTGGCAACCACTGAATAACTGGGTTTTCTTTAGTTTGTCCTAATTTCTTTACTAATAGTTCTATCACTGGTGAAGAAAATTGAGTGAATTAAACATGATAAAGTAGAGTTAAGTAAAGCTAAAGTGCTACCATAAGCCATGCAAATTAAGGGAATTGAAAATAATGAATACATTGGAGATGGTCCTACAAATGCTCCTGTTTTTCTTTTCCATTTCTAGAAGAATGAGAGAGCACCTGATGAAATTAAAAGAAACTTAGAATACAGTGAAGGAAATGGTGGTATTATGGTATCAGTTCAAATAGGCGTCATGTATCTGAATAAGAACAGCATCTGTATTCCCTCACGAGCTAGGTGAAAAAACTTTATAACACTAATAGTTCTTATAAATTAGGACAGCTGAAAACATGCTGAAGTCAAGAAAAACTTCTCTTTTGGAAGTACACTGTAGCACAATTAAAGGCTTGTTATTATTACAATTTATCATGTATATTACAGTAAAACGTAGAAGGCAGGGCTCCCCTGTGCTAAGGCATTAGACAAGGGGTGTCAAACTCACAGCCCACGGGCTGAATTTGATTCATGCAGCTGCTGCCTGGGATGTGGCTGGGAGCTCTCTGCAGCAGCAGCAAAGCAGACTGGCTCCCATTGACAGAGCAAAGCCAGGCGGACCCAGGGTGCTTGTGATTCACTCACACGATCCAAGTCATAGCACAGGGAACAAAGGAAGCACTCCAACCAACCCTGGCTCAGATCTGCCAACCAATCACAGTCTCAGTCACAGCAGGCTAGGCCAGGTTGCTGGAGAGCTACCTCACTGCCCCCCTTCCCAAACTGCTGACTGTCAGTCATTAAGTCAGCTGCTAATTTGATTGACAGCATATCGCATGAATCACAAATAAGAAAAGGAAAAAGTGGCTGTGGCCCAAGTGGGAATGAGTCAATCAAAAGCCTGCCGGGACTAAGCCCAACCAAAGGCCAGCATTCTCAATGATTGACAGCGAGTGGGCAAGGGGGCAGAAGAGGTAGGAGCCCAGCCTGCCTGTGGCTGTGGCTGTGACTGTGACTGAAAAACTGGTTGCCAATGTCTGCATCAACAGGTAGGTGAAGGAGGTCTGGGGGCTGCACAACAGGGGAGAGGGATCTGGGAGCCAGCCTAAAGAAGGGCAGCTCACAGGACAGGGGAAAGGAAGGTGTTAAAGGCTGTAGCTACACTAGCAAATTAGTTTGAATTAAACAGCCTTAATCTGAACTAATTTGAACCCTGTCTACACTGGGCTTTGCCTAGTGCAAACTAAAAAAATTCTTAAGTTCAGCTGGTGAGTTCAAAGTAACTGCTTAGTTTGAACTAATTTGTATATTTAGTTCGAACTAGCACAACGCAGACATGCTAGTTTGAACCAGCAGTTAGTCTGAACTAAGTATGGCTTTTTAGTTCAAATAACCACATTTTTTTAGTTCAAACTAAAAAAAAGTACAGCTAGTTCAAACTAAAAGTTAGTTCAAACTAAAAAAAAAAAAAAAAAAAAAAAAAAAAAAGTGCTTAGTTCAAACTAACTTTCAAACTATTTAGTCTGGACTAGCCAAGTCCAAACTAAGATTTTATGTGAAGACATAGTCAGAGAGCCTCCAGGGGAGGGGAGGAGAAAGGGGAGCCCATGCTGCTCTGAATGTGCTAGGGGAAAAGGCTGGGGAGCCCATGAGGATACATGGCGTGCAGTGGGCGTCCTGCCCTCCAACGTGACCCCCCACATTCAATGAGTTTGATACCTCTGCATTAGACAAACATATACTCGGATGGTCCCTGTCCTGAAGGCCGTACAAAGTGGATAAACTAGATAATGGGAGCATAAAGGAAAAAAGTACAGGTCAACATGAAAAGCAGCTATCATAGCATATGAGCTGTCTGGTCACTGTTAAGTGTTTTGTAAATAGCACAGTAGACAAATATTTAGGGAGGGATATAAAGGAAGAAGGTGAGGCATGATAATAGATAACCAGTCTTCTCTGGTCTCATCAATCTTATAGTTAAAAGCTACTGCATTTTTCTTAACTCATTTTGTGTTAGGCTCACAGCGACTCAGGCCTGCAATAAACCTCCTTGCAGCTATGACCTAGATATAGTCATCCGTGTAACTGCAAGACAAAAAGGATGATAGGGCATATTTTTTATATCACTTGGAGGTGCAGCATCTGTTTACAAGGAATGACTCACAGTAGAAGAATCAACATTGTACTATTAAAAAAAGAGTACAATAAAAAATCTGTTTATCTTGTATATTGGTAAGAATGCAAAAGAGATGGTAGTCTAGAAAGCAACGCTCACATCCACCTATTTTCAGAGAAGTGCAGTTTAATAAATGCCATATAACTGAATAAACTCATGGTCTAAGAAACTCTCAATACCAACTGGCATCAGTTCCCTGTTCTGGAACAGCTCACATTAGCCATGACAAACTTGATACACTTAACATGGAGTCTTTATAGTATCTGCCCAAAAACACTGGGCTTACGTAAGAAATTGCATTAGACAAGGTTAGTCTGTTAAAGTTAAGTCTGAGTCTAGTAGAAGTGTGTTATATTTTTGTTTTATTAGTAACCAGCTGTTTTTATCATCCTTGCTCACTATTCCTTAATTCTTTACTTTTACTAATAAACTTATATTTTCACTATAATATAACTTACAGCATTGTGTTACATTGGAGCTGATACCCAGCTGAATCAAAGAAGCACGTGAGCGCATGCATGTGCATACTATTTCCCTGGGAGTAGCTAACTTGGTAATTACGGTCAGCGTCCAGAGATGCTTTTGCAATGGCTAAAGGATTGGGGGTGCACCTATGGTTAACCTGTAAAGCAAAGTAGGGGGTGGCAGAGCCTAAGGAGAGTGCTTGAAAGAACGGTAATGTCCAAGTGAGGAAATCCAAAATTCCTTATGGGTGGGAAGATGGAAGAGAGGAGAGAAACCAAGTATCTCTCAGACCCGGACATTCCAAAAAAGCACCACAGACCCCTTACACTCAAACGAAAAAGTATCCAATGTCTGAATTTCAGCCAGGTCTGTGCTTCCACTTCTCTAGTGCCAGCTGATGTGGAGGTGGGGGACTCTCCTAGCCAATGCAGTCTCAGCAGGTAAACAGAGGAGTGGTTGGAGGAACAGAGGAGTTGTGACAGCAGCAAACTTATGCCTCCTGTGTATCCCTTTGGCACTGCTGCTTCAATGTCTTGCCATTTTACGTCGCACATAGCCAGCACCAAACTCAATCACACCACCACCACATACCCACCCCGGGGGTAATCTTTGGTTCGTCTATCTTACTTGCCCCACACACCCAGGCCACTTTTAAATCCTACCCTTTCTTCTTCTGCAACATCCCCAAGATGGTCCTTTCCTCTCCTTCCACATAGCCATACCGCACATTCAGGCTCTCTCATCCTTGGTTACTGCAACATGCACTTCTCTGGCCACCCAAGCAGTCACTCTTCCTCCACTCAGTGCCCACAACATATTGAGATTACCATGGGCTTTATCTGTTGGTTTGGATATGTAACACACCGGCGCTTCCATGCAGATGTCTAGACATACTGCAACCTCCCAGAGTTCATTCACTAGCCCCCAACTGTGCCTACATCAGGTCCTTCTTAAAAACCTATTCCTACCATGCTGCTGTCTATTTCGAATCAAGTCAATTCGCATATAAATTACCAACTGCTAGAGACGGCTACTGCAAATTATGAGCATTGAGCCCAACCGCAAAGACCATGCATGTGAAGTGACGTTATGGGGGAAACAGGAACCAAACAAAACCTCTCAAACACATGTAGCCATTGCAGGCATGATACAAAAGATGTGTGTGTTTAAAAAAGAATTGTACCAGTAGTTGGGCTGCAAATTTTGGTTGGATGCATCCCTGGAAATTCCAGCACACGATATAAAATCTTTAAGGAAAGGTTAATTTTTAATCTTGGTGACTCCAAGACAACCCTGGAGCATTAGCAGTTCCAACTAGGAAGCAAGGACTGGGACAGGCTTTCGAAACTCAGAACAGTCTTTTCAGATAATACACTTTTCCTTATTCTGGACAAATTCTTTTTCCTGCATTTTTTCCAGTTATATAGCTAGTTCTAGTTTTGTGATTATCTTTTTTAGATAAAAAAAATTAGCCTTCAGGCACTTAAGCTCTATCTCCCATTCTCTGTTGTCAATTTTTAAGTATATATGACTGATAAATGTTCTAGTAATAAAGCCCTACATTTTCTGAACCAATACTTCCTATAAAATTAGAAATGAATACAACTAAAGCAGCATTACACAAACACCTCAATTCAAAGAACAGAGACAAAACACACATTTTCTCTTACAAAAGGAAAAAAAAAGACCAAGAGAATTATATTTCACTGAACAAATTTACAAAAGTTCAAAAAGCTTGATCTTTGCCACTGATATACACGGTCTGAAAACTGAACTGCCACTTAAATATTTATAGAGGAATGCTATTATTGCCAGTTGAAAGCTGTTATGGCAACAGTGCAAAGCAAGTTCAGAAATCATTTATGAAATGGAAGACATGTTGGAAATTGGGGTGGGGAAAGTTTGGCACTCTGGGCTCTCTTTCAGGCTGAACACATAGCAAGAAGGCCCAGGTATGAAAAAGGAAACGTCTGTCACACATGGGTATTCACGTTTAGCAGCTGTAGTGTCACATAACTGTAGGACAGGGGTCAGCAACCCAAAAAGATAAGAGCAGCCATTTTTTAAAATTCCCTCAATAGCCAAGCGCTTTGAGAGCCGCAATGGGTATAGCCTCCTGCTGGACAGTGAGGAGAATGGAAGGAGCTGGGTCAGGGTGCCTGCTGCAGGAACCCCTGGCAGGGGGTAGAGAGGAGCCTGGCACCACGAGTGGGCCACCTGGTGGTGGGTGGCCTGGAATCATAAGCGGACTGCCTGCAGGCTTCGCCAGTGGTGGTGAAGGGAGCGGGGCCTAGGGCAGCTGAAGAGCCGCATCACATTGTGGACCCCTGCCTTAGGATAACCAGTAAAGAGACACAGACACCTCCAAGGCTGCAACATAACAGCAGCAACTAGCCAGGGCACTCCACACTGCTCTTTCTACTAAGGTGCATCAGGCAAAAATGGTAACTTCTCATAAATATCCTGCCAAGTAGTCACATTACTGTGATGCACACCACAAAAATACCTATAAATAATACAGTACAATACAGCAGTACTCAAGTACAAAACACCGCTCGCTACCCTCTTATAACCATCTGCTGTAACTGACTGGTAGACCCCTCCCTCCTTCATTTATCTGTGCAAATAGGCTGTAATGAACAGCTGGAAATACATACATAAAAGTACTAGGACAAAGGAATAAGCCTGGTAAACATGTTCCAGAAGCACTACAAATTTGTAGCAAAAAGTGTGTAAAAAGATTAGGCAAGGTGATAGCTGCAGAAGCCAGGACTACATGTAGTAATCTAGGATAGTTTTCTCTCGAGATATGTGCACCCTCTAAAGCATTACTACATGCACCATGTTTTAGAGGAGACAGAGTACAAACATATAACAATATCAATTGGTTTCAATGTATTTAAAAATAGAATAGAGGACTACAAAGTCTGTTAAGTATTAGAAGCAGCTCCAAATTATGTAACAGACTCTCTTTCTCTGTAGCTACATGTACACACACTTCTACTCCATTCAGGTTAATCAGAAATGACCTAATGGTTTGCAATGCCTCAATTTTGGGGCATCTACTTTGAACTACCTTAATGGGGACTGGTTTTCAGAACATGCTGAGCTACCACTTGGGCATTCAAGCCCATGTAAGATGCCTCATATAGGGCACACAAAATCAGCAGACACTTCTGACAATGTAGGGCATGGTAATAATCCTTTCTGTGCTACACATGGTGGGGGGGGACGGCCAAGTAGAGGTTCTCAGAGTCATTCTGCTGGCACAGGACAAGATAGCTCAGAAGAGCCCGGGGATCAAATGTTCTGCAGGAGCTTTCAAAGTTTTGCATTAAGCCTTTTACAGAAAGGTATAAGCACACCTTTTTCCATCTCAGCCTGCCGCAGCATCTACCAGTCTAGTACTAAAGAGAGTGAATTTCTGGTATTTTTCCTACATTAACTCAAGGTGACTAATTAATTATCATGCCTTATGTAAAAGAAGAAAATATTATTATAATTTTTTTTTTTACTGGATTGTTCTAATTCAGCATTGGAAGCTGTGAGTAAATGGGGCCATGTTTAGTTGCTGTGAGTATACTTAGCGAAGGACAATCTGGGAGAGAAAAAAGGGAAGTTAGAGAACAGGAGCTGTGAGACCCATAGCTATAGGCTTTCTGAACAGAACTCTCCCATAGTCACTCCATCTAACAACACAGCCAGTTTAACAGATGATCTTTAGCTTCAAGTAGTCTACCTCAGTGGTTCTCAACTTTTTGTGGGTCACAACACACTTGGCAGTACATTGCAACTCTACAAGACACATTAGTCCACTCCCTCCAGGCCAAATCCAGCCATGTTCTCAGCTCTCCATGACACACTTACCGCTGTGTGGTGACACAGTAATGTGTCCCAACACAGTGCTTGCTAACCATTGTCTAGATAGTCTAAGAGCATGCCTACACTGACACAGGCAAGTTTGCAACTGTCAAATCCATTTTTCCAGTTCATTTGAGTGGCAATAAAGATGCACTCAACTAATCTAGAAGTCGATCTAACGAAACATCTTCCAAAAACATGTAGCACTGTGTTGTTAGAACTCATTTCTCATCAGTGCAGTGCAGGAGAGATGGTGTGCTAAAGGTACATTATAAAAATTCACATAAGTTACGCAAGCTTCTCTGTATAGCTTGCATAACTCCCATCAACTGCTGCCAAATATTGCCGACAGTGTAAACCAGGTCTAAGTCTTACATTTATGCAAAAAGTCTGCATTCAGCATCTTTAATCTCCTTCCCATACATAGTTCTTTCCATCACTTTTAGGAAAAGAAAATCAAAATGAAAAAGCAAATTCACTCTATAATCTCATATGAAACAGTTTGATGGATGTTTGGATGTTCTTCTTTTCTAGCAGATGATTCCATTCAATACTTGAAAGAATTCCTAGATGGCCTAACATCCCCCCTCTTGGGTTAAAGTGAATCACATTCTTTCTGACATAGATGTTAAGAAACCATCTTATAACAACTCAGATGTTTGAAAATAGGGATAAATGTGCACTGGAGGCAAGGACCATTTAAAGCTATGTTGGTTTTTTTTCTGTCATCAACATATACACAGAAAAAAAAATATAAATTCAAGTCAATACTATGATATGCTCACTCCAGACACACAAGTACACTGAAGGTGTCCTTTAGCCTGGACTTAAGAAACAATCATATTTGCTCACTACCTTCTCCACTTCACACATTCTTGTATAGAACATTCATATTATAGGTAGCATTTTAGTGCAGTGCTGCAACCTAGCTATTTCTCCACCATATTTCAAATAATCCAAGTAATTATTAAAAGAATCTACGAAAGTTGCTGCTTGCATAATTCCTTTTTTTTTTTGAACAAACAAATGACTGCACAGAACATGTTTACTGACTATATTAGTAGACATTTCAAAATATTCTACTGACAGATTGTGAAGCTGCAAAGAGATTTCTATCAGCACTCAGCACAAATTTCCGACCACAGGCTACCAAGATGGTTCCAAACAGGAATCTGATTTAAGAGTTACATATGGTTTATCAATGGAACAGTATTATTCAATTTTGTGTAATAGACAATTCAAAACTAAGGTGTGTGTGTGTGTGTGTCATGGAGTTTCCAAACCCACTCACTTCAGAGCAATTTAACCAAGAGGCCTACACGTATTGTTCAGAAACAAGTTAAACATGAAGCGTTTTAAAGAGCTGCAAACCCCAAAAGAAATTAAAGTCCTTGATTCAGCATAAAGACCCTTAAACAAGTTAACCACTGCCAGTTCACAAACCAATGACAGATATAAATCCCATAAAGCACAAACATCTTGATCTAGAGCCATGACAAGAGCTCATGGAAGCAACTGAAGCAAAAAATTAACATTTACTCTGCCATAGCTCTATCCACACATGCCTCGCATAGCTACTATTTTATATGGGATAGTAAAATAGAGTGGCACACACTTCCCTTTCTAGGACCCAAAGGATTGAGGAAATTAATAAATCTACTCAAGGCAAAATGCCAGGCAGTAAGCCACCCACAGAAAGCCAAGCACTGCTGCTTCAAAAATACATCCTAAAGCTCAGCATCTGCGTTCCAAAGCAACAAAAATCCCAAGCCTTGTTTGTGCATTCAAATGCTGACATAAACACTAAAGCATAAAGATTAGAGTATCAAACAGAAAAAAAACCAACACACCAGGCAGAAAGCAGCCTGCTAAAAACCACATGGCAATTATAGCATAAAACTATAATATAGTTAACTATAATGAAACTGTCATAATTCCACATACACTGACCCAAAACTGTAACTTACTCAGTTGTACTACAGAAAATTTCTTCTAACCCTCCGTACTATCATAAAATTTCTCAAACGGTTTACCCTCCCAGTATTCTTGAGAGACTGAATGGCACTGCACCAGGAGCAGCACAGCCACTTAAGCATCCATGAGGATTTAAAGGACGGAAAGAACCAGGTACCAGTTTTACAGAAAAGAGCCTGAAGTTAAATTTCAGACCCAGGTCAACCTCTGAGCTTCTTCAGAGTGAAGAGTGGTTGGATACTGGAGTTTCAGCTAAAGTCCAACTCTAACTTTAATGCAAAAGACAGCCATCGCCACTGCTGTATGTGTCAACCCCAAGCTTTTGCTGGTGATCTGTACTGGCACTAGTCAGGTTTTGCCAGCAACATGCTGGAGATGCCATTACTTAAACCCAAGAATTGGCCCAAATAAATTAGAGTTGCAATAGTCCCCTGAAATTCCAGCTGGATGGGAATGAACAGAAAATGCATAATTAATAAACTAACTGGATAGCAGGGCTTTGATACTAAAGGCCATATGGCCACTTGACAGGAGCTCAAGGACAGAACCCAATTGCATTTATATCTACATGTTATCAAGATAAATATATGAAAAATCACATGGCTTTTTGCCTGTTCTCCTTAACAAATAAGTAGAAATTGAGTCTTCACTACATTTATTAGTTAACAGGCTTTGTCTTCACCTAAATTTAAGAACCCAGCAGGGAAAAACAAACAAAAAAAAAGACAGACGTCTACTTTGAGTCACATTTTGAGCATGCACATCGTAACAGTCCTGCACTGTTCAGTTTTCAGGAAGACCCTCCATAATATACATCTTTTCTTTTTTTTTTTTTTTTTTTTTTCTACTCTTTTATCACCATTCTGTAGTGAAGCAGCCCTTATGTCACCACTGCCCTCTACTGGATGGAATCAAAACTGCTCAACAGATCAGCTAACGTAGATCATCTGTGGTAAAGGTCCGTGGTTTTGAGTTCTGAGGCAAGGAGATGCAGAAAAGGGACAACCAGGAAGTGTTAGGGTGGCCACAGATTTGCCATAGGATGTAACCTGGATTTAAGGGAGCTGAGCACCTGTAGCTCCCACTGACTACAGCTGAAATTCATTGGGCTCTCAACACCTTTCAAATCAAAAAAAAGAAGTGATGTGCAGAAAACGACCCCTAAAGGCTCATCCTCTCCGTCAGTGTGGAAAGGGCGCAACATCTACTGAATCTGAATCCTCCAATGGCTCAGACTGATAGCGATAAAGGTTGATGGAGGATGTACAGGTTTGTGGTTAGGACACAAAATCCCAGGGCTGGGATTAAGGAGACCACGGTTCACTTCCTGGCTCCCTCCCACAGACTTCCTGTATGACCCTGGCCAAGCCACTTTCTCTGGCTGATTCAATTGAGGTAGCAGTACTTCGTGAGCTCACAGAGCTGCTGAAAAGATCAAATGTATTCATGACTTTGAGCTGCTCACTTAGTAGGGTGGTAATGGACAATAAAGAATCTCAACAGACAGAAGAATCCATGCAGGAGAAAACATGTGGTTCAGAGAGTTGATTTCAAACTTCAGCACAAATCTGAGGCAACCTGTCTATGCCAGCCAAACCACTACTGAGAGAGACAATAATCAATTTCTAGCAAAAGTTACTGGGTCTCAGTGCCCACAAACTTTCTGTTCATATCTGCACCCATCCTTCACCATAGCAAACTATTCCAATTACAACCAGAAATAGGCAAGAAGTGTTACTAAAAAGGCAAAAGCCACTTAAAGGGACTTGTTTTGATTTCTGTTTCATTTTTGAAATAAAGACTGCACCAAGATGGCTGTCATCAAGAGTTTATTAAGGAGTTCAAAAATTAGAGCTCACACACTGTTTGCAAAGAAGGGAAGGAGTGTCATTCAAGGAAAGAAATATCAGTCTAGTATTGTTGCTTTATTGACCAGCTATCCAGTCACAGCACTCAGACACCTTCCATAACGTATGCCATCATACGAACTAGAGAAAACTACTAGGCAACTAACCAGCAGTCAACATGGAAAGGTACTTGACAGGCGAGACAAGACAACAATGTACAGAAAAAAAAACGGATCCACCAACATGAAGGTGGAACTTGCTTCACAGAAGATTATTTTTTTTGATTCAGAGTAACTCGTCTTAAATGAACCACTGTAGCCAAAAAAACCTAAGTGTTTTGACCTAAAAACTTTGGTATATTCCTAAAAATAGAAAAAAATACATCTAAACAAAGTATTAAAGGGATGTTAGCATGTCTAGTGGCTAGGGCACTGAACAGGTAGTTAGTATTCCTGCGCTCTATTCCTGGTTTGGGCCACTGCTCTGCTGTGTAACTTGAAGCATGTCACTTCAAGCTTCTCTTGCTTCAGTTTCCCTCCCTGACCCTTTGTCTTATTTGTTTAAATATTATGTCTTTGGGAGCAGGGACCATCTTACTACATGTTTCTGTCTAGCAAATGAAGCTGTGATCTCAGGCATAGCCTCTGGACACTACTGTAAAACAACAAATATAGAAACAATGAAAATGAGAATAGCAAGCTTCTGCTCAGTTGGCACAAAACAGTGGAGATCCCTAGCCCAAGGAATCATCTTTTCTTAATAGATATTATCTGAAACAATGGGGCTCCCAATCATCATGAAGATTACTAGTTGCATCACAATGCAAATCAATAATAAAAAATAGAATAATTTGTACGAATTCTCATAAGCCTGTGGCAAAGTTAGCCTGATTCTGATTTAGTCACCAAACCATACGACAAATAGGACAGCACACAGATTACCTCATGCCACGTAACTGTTATAACAACAGTTTCTTCAGTGCTCTGAAATTAGTTTGTATTTCTTTTCTCTCATTCTTTCTCCAGTTACAGAAGCTGGTGGTGTGGTCACTTTGCTATATATTCACCCTCAAATATTGCAGTCTTATAAAAGGTTGAGAAAATATAAATTTCTTAATAGTTATCCCAATAAGAGTTTTATGTTTGATTATATTACGTACATTTGAAAGCTGAAATTTTCCTTCAGCATTTTGTTCCACTCCATGATTCCTCTCTCCAATACTTTACTGACCACATTTTCACACAGTTCAGGGCATTACGTTCATGTTGGGTGCTGACTTCTTTTAAAAAATTTGGTGTTTGTTTAGGAATCTCACTAGGAGCTGAGCTCTCTTGAAAATCTGGTCACAAATGTACCCATTTGTCCTCTGGAAATCTGGTCTTGAATCCCTCAGAAAATCTGGCCACATGTGCCTATTTACTGAACAGCTCTTTCCACAGCACATCATTCTAGCTTTCATGCTTTGTACCACAGTTATCACAAGGAACAGCTAATGAACTAATTTCCAGGATGATTACTTGTTATCAGAGCCGTAACTACAGCAGGGCGAGAGGGGCTCTGCTCCAGGCACACCAGAGTGGCTCCACTTCATTAAAGGGCATGCTCCGTGCTACTCACCCCAGGCTCCAGCTACCATAAGGGGTGTGTTCCCATTGTAACGTGCCCCAGCCGTGCCATTCTTTAGTTACGGTTCTGCTTGTTATTGTTTCCTGGGCCTCCATATTTTTCAAGGTCAGGAATTGTGCAGCCTGCCTTTCTGAGGGTATAAGTGGCAACTGACCTCCTTAAGATACACCATCTCTTTCTGCTAAGAGTGCTGCCACGTTAAACAAAGTTGCCATCCCCTTGGGTATATTAGTCCTCAGTAATTACTTCTGCACAATTCTCAGCATGTACTTCGATGGCCTCTCCTGTCAGCTGACATAGCATTTGTTAAATGAATCACTGTCAGCTTGTGCTTTATGTCTTTGCAGCCTTCACTTTTTAAAGCGAAGTGTTTGTCAATTAAATAGATATCCTTTGGCCTTCTGAACACTGACATCTGGAGTCTTCCATCTAATTGATAGCTCTTTGCAAAGGTATCAGCAATTGCAGCTACAGTGAACAACGACAAGACACTTGTAACAACGCCTCTGCTATACCCATCGTCTTTTCCCCTCCACCTACGCTCCACTAAGGATTGCATGTTTACTGCACTGAATTTGCACGATTGTTGAAGCTGGTGTAGATGTTCTTTACGTGCATCTCAACTGGTTGAACGTCACAGAATATTAAATTGTTTTACCACCACAACTCAAAACACCTTCAGTCGCTCTTGTTTTCTTAATGGGCCTTCTCCCAGTTTCTACTACATAGAGCATAAAGTAGGAATTTTTCACAAAGGCTTTAAATATTTTGGGTTATTTGAATGATTAAAAATGTGCAATGTAATGACTCAGATTAAACAAAGCATTTAGCCATCAACAGAAACACACTGCTATGCTAAGAATTCACAAGCGAAGCTTTTCCCAAAATTTTCATGATTAACCCAAAACTCTCTGCTAGCTTGCCATATAGAGATGAAGTCTTGATGGAGACAAACTGTACATTACAGCACATCATCACAGAAGTAGTTCTGACTACACGCCTCAAGGAGAAGAATATGACAAAACAGATCAACACCACACGGTGGCTTGAAAAGGAAATGTGATCTTTGGGGGAAAATGCCCATCTGAAGTGAAGTTGCTTTTTACCTTATTCAGGAAATCATGGTGGGGGAAGTGTTTTGTTTTGTTTTTTAATACATATTTGAACAGACAAATGTAATTGCTATAACAATGGACAGTATTTCTTTCGGCAAGACTGAACCAGCAAATAACTGATGTAATTTATCCAACTAAGAAATGATAATTTATTACAGGGTAGCCTACTGTTCCATTATATTCATCATTCAAACACACCTATCCTTTGTGCTTGGAGGAAGCTGGCAAAAGAGTGCTCTTGGAGTAAAACATGCCCATAAATAGCTATTCTTTCCAAGCATGGAGAATCTTTGCATTTAATTCTTGTCTGAGTAAACTTCCTTGTGCATCTAAAATAGTATCTTCACTTACATGAAAACAGCGCACACAGCTTTGAAAGCAACTGCATCGTTAGGTTTTGTAATCTTTCCAGAAGACATTACCTTCAACAAGAAAATTCATATCTTTTTCTGTAATATATTTTTATATTGCTCCTTTTATCATCCCCAACGATCTTAGAACACTTCCTAGACTTTACAAATCACAGTCCTGATCTGGCAATCAGATCCATGTGGGCACAGAAGAACATGGATCCTTGATGAAGTCAATGGTGCTCTGAATGGGTGAAAGGGTACACAAGCATAAATTTGCATACAAGATCAGGGCCAAAGCATTTAGGCCCTGATTCAGTAAAGCCATCATATTTTGATTTAGCAAGGTGCTTAAATGGATCCCCAAATTCTGCTGACTTTATTGCTGCATGGATTTTTCAGTGATGGCCCAAATACTACTCATCCTTCCTACTCAGTACTAACTTTTGTTGAGTTATTTTTGAAGAGAGAATTCTATACTGAACAGGCCAGATGTTCCTTTCACTTGTACTCATGAAACTGGTTTTATCAATGGCATCATTGCCAATCTACATCAGTGTAAGTAAAAGGAGATTCAGGCTTCTGTAAGGACTAAGTTGGGGGTGGACAAAACTGGATCACAGCTAGGCACCAGCGATTTTAATTTTGCTTGCCAGAGGGTGCTCCTCCATTACATTTCTGCACTGGAGCTAGGCAACAGGCTACTAAAATTGGTCACTGTAGCGACCAGAAACATACATTTGTTGAGGACTGTGTTAATTATCATCAACATCAAATGTAAATGATTAAAAATGGATTTGGGGTGGCTTCTTTATAATAAAATGAAAGTAGGGAAAATGTCATCTCATTTATGCTAAGGGGAATTAGACAAGAGAATATCAAGCTGAAAGACCCAGCCCTAAAAAGAATTCTGAAAAGTTATACATTAACTAAAAAGCATCTGATAACATATGGTACTGTGTCAATCAACAAATCATCAGCATCTGACCACATCATTTAGGCAATAACTAATACAGGCCTCAACAAATCTGTTTCTGGTCACCATGGCAACCAGTTTTAGTAGCCTGTTGGCTAGCTCCACTGCAGAAATGTAATGGAGGAATGCCCTCTGGCAACCAAAAGTAAAATTGCTGTTGCATAGCTTTGAGTCAATTTTGTCCACCCATGAACTAATAGGTCTTAAGTCTTCCATCACTGGACAGTTGCAACCTTGAAGAAAACCCTGAAGGTATACTGTAGACAGCTAGGATCTGTCATTGCTCTCCCACATTCAATAACTGCAAAGGATTACACAAGTCAGCCAAAAGTACCAGAGTTACATCGTTTAATTCCATTTGAAAGCCTGACATTGGGGTTGGTTTGACAGTTGTAATTCTTTCTGTTGCTGAGTTTCTGTGCAATAGCCTGCCAAAAAGGAGGCCTGACCCTGCAGAGAAAACAGTGTTTTTAATTATTTGGGTTCTTTTATTAAAATGTAAACACTTGGCATAAGCATTATTGGATCCATGCCTACCCATGCAGCCAAGAAGTTGGACAAAGAGGCAAGTGCTGCTAAAGACTCAAACAAGCACTGCAGGCTTCCTCCTTTCATTCATTCCAAAAAACACTGCAGTCCACTGCTTACACTCGACAGGTGAAAAATCTGTTCTTTTGGCTTGCTGCTAATGGACTACTCAAAATGGATTTTCAGCCTGCAGAGTAAGATGTGTAAATACTTCATGCCATACTATCACCTACCTGTGTTTCAACTATCCCATTCAGATCCACGCTACGACTTCAAATGCCAAGCAGTGCCTGGCACTTTAGGTAGCAAGCATCTTACAACAAAGACATGCAAGTTATAAATGTGAAATTGCCGGTGCCCATCATTACCAAAGATTAAAACAAACCTGTAGCCAAGAGGGAAAGAAAAAAATCTCTTAATAACCAAGCTTCAACATTGTAGTGCTGATTGGTTTTTTAGGCGTGACAATAAAAAGCTTTCGATGCTTCAGAACAAGATTAAATTATTCGGGATGTCCCTATGAATCAGAGCTGGGGAAGTCCCAAACCGATAGGTGTCATTGCCCATCTTTAACCAAGTTTATATTGGGGGGTTAAATGACTATTTGAATGGACTTGCTCTCTCTCTCTACCACTAGTGACTTGGGCCCTGACTCAAAGCACTTGCTTGAGCAAGCTATAGTTCCATGCATGCTGAATGGGAAACTATTTTCCTCAGCTATCCTTTGGGCAATCAGTAACAACACCATTATTGTTATTTATATTATAGTGGTGCCTGCATGCCTTAGCCACAGACCAGGCCCAAGCTCCGTGTTGCACTATTGAGTAAAGTATGCTTACTACAACTGCTCATTTTGTGTGTGTGTTTTATTTTTTTAAATTTATGGATCAACTGACTCCCTGTCCCCACGCCCTCCCCCATCTATGTTTGCAACCAGTTTCACCATTTTTTATTTGGTTGGGGGGGGTCTTCTCTGAAGAACAAATGCAACTAATACTGATCATCTCATCTTTAGAATACATTAATGACAAGAGTTCCCAAGGGGCAGCCGTGTCAGTCTAGTTCAGCAAAAAAAAGCATGGAGTCCAGTGGCACTAACAAATTTATTTACTGCACGAGCTTTCGTGAGAGAAAATTCCACTCCGTCAGATGCTTTAAAGAACTTCAAAAGATCTTCAAAGCATCTGACAAAGTGGGATCTTCTCCCACAAAAGCTCATGCAATAAATAAATCAGTTAATCTTTTAAGTGCCACAGGACACCTTGGTTTTTTGTTTTGTTTTGTTTTTTTTTTAATTTTATTAATGACAGAGGACTCACTCTTACGAGTTCTTTATTTGTTTTGGTTTTCCCTATTAATTTATGTTGATTGGGTGAAGGGCCTCCTTTTTCCAAGTTCCCATTTCTAGATCTTATCTTTAAAGGAGGTAAAAGAGTATTATTATGCGGTGCATTCCTATCTTCCTCTTTGATCTGGCTAATGAGAATGAGCTGTTTTCTAGCCTTGTTGCTGTTTTCTACTCCCAATATATTTTAGCATTATAGCTGTTTTGAAATTTTCTTGCCCTTTGTAGACCTTTATGCTTGACACTAGACTTTCATTCTCTTTGCTGCACCCATTTCTGCATTGTTACAAATGCTGCAATAAATACATATTTTCTGTATATGCTAGTCCTGTTTAACCACTTTCATCTATGGTACTACTTTGGTCCATAACTTATTTATATACTAGCCATTCATTTCACCTCTCATCTGTGGCTCTAGGCAGTCAACATAAATAATTGCCAATTTCCATTAACAACATAGCTGAGGAAACAGTATATCAGAGATAGGATCTGCAGGGCAAATCTGTGGAAAATTTTGCCCCATTTATTGATAAGGCTACTTAAGAAAGTGTCGCTTTTTGCAACAGAACAGCACAAGGCTATTGAAGTCTCTATTGCAACACTACAGGCAGTTTGACAATAAATAACTAAATAAAACCTAGTTCTTACAGAGGCTTTTTTTCCCCCCCTGAAAAGATTACTGTCCTTATCCTCGTTTACAGATTGGAAGACTGAAGCACAAGGCAGTGCAGTGACTTGTCCAAAGTGTCTTATCAGCTGTGCCACTGCACTGTTGTCAATAGAATCCGGGGATGAAGTAAAGAAATAATACTGGTTACTGGTGTTTTTGTCCCCCATTTGACGGATCATTATCATTTGCCTTCTCTAAGAGACAGGATGCAGTTCATGCACCCCAATATATTATTATGCAAGATGTTTTCATTTCCAGATCCCTGCTTTTAGGATTTGGCCGTGAACCTGTCAGCAATTGTTTGACCATGACTAGCAGCAACCGCAGAACCTCTTTCTTTCTTTTAATTAAGGAAAAAATGCACCGAGTACCAGGGGAAAAAAGTACAGAGTGGTTGATGGCTTTTGCATTAACAATTCTAATTCCATATATTGGACAACAGTGAGCAGCAAAATTGCTTTGCAGATTAGCATCTCTAACCTAAAGCAAGACAGCAAACCAAATTAATGGATGTGAGCCTGCTAATATAGGCACCTTTTCTCCCCAGTCCATCAGATTAGTCCATATTTCATCCCACTGCCTCATGAAAATGACTTCACACCAAAGCCAGAGTGCGAGAATAAAAAGCAACCTCTTTGAAGGTTCTGCCTAAATGTCAGCAATGCAGGGTTAAGCACAGCTCAGTAGTGAGAATGCTAAAAAGGCTCCAAAAGGCAAAGATTAATGTTACTGCCACACTCCATGATTAGAGTCAGCACCAAGATTATTCCTGCAATTTTTATACTATCTGTAACTCTAGTGACTGCATTACTAAAGCATCATATGCAGATAGAATTGGAAAGTGAATTAGACTTTCACCTACGTTACATGGGTGATATTTTCTAAGATTTATTTTCTCCTTCTAAATCCTAAACAAAAATGGGAAATTACATACAAACAAATTTGGGAAGAACCTTTCTTTAGAAATTCATAATGACCTCTTGGATCTGCTCACACAAAACATATTCGTAGCTCTGTGTTTCATACAAAAAAATGTAGTCAGACCTCATTTGGGATGGATACCATAGCTACTCTTCAAATTAGTCTATGATCCCTTACAGATGGATTTGGGCACTTTTATGCAAAGTCAAAATAAGAAATGGATAGGTACACAATAATCTTTAATAAAATATAGCAATTTAAGAAAAAGCAGGTAAGAGCTCAACATCTCTGCAAAAGAACAACAGAGAACTATGGCACTTCTGAAAACTAACACGGTTATTTATCTATCACATGAGCTTTTGTGGAAGAAAATCCCACTTCATCAAGCATCTGACAAAGTGGGATTTTTCCTCCCACAAGAGCTCATGCAATAGATAAATCTGTTAGTCTCTCAAAGTGCCACAAAACTCCTTCCAAAGGAGCAGCCATGTTAGTTTAGTAAAGCAAAAAAAGCAAGGAGTCTTGTGGCACTTAAAGACTAACAGATTTATCTATCGCATGAGCTTTCATGGGAGAATATCCCACTTCGTCAGACACTTTGAAGAGTTTGTTTTGCCGATCTAGCCTAACATAGCTACCCCTTTTGAACTTGTTAACATCTCTGTGTTAATTTTATACAGTGCCTGCTCTTTCCATTTGTGGTTATTCTAAAAGGATTTAAAAGAATGGCAGTAAAGTCAAAAAACTGAAGTCACAACAACAACAGGAAAAGTCACCTAGGGATTTGGCCAGTGGTTCAAGTATTATTTGGCAGGTCCCAGAACCTTCCTAATCTCCAGGCCCCCTTCATGCATGTGTGGGCCCCAGCCCAGGTAGGATGAGGGCACAGGATGTGGAGGGAGGAATGAAGCAAATGGCAGGAGGTGGGGGTGTTAAAGGGGTGGCTGGGGACAGGGGCAGGAGATGGGGAATAGAAACATTGGAAGCGGGAGCTAGGGCTATACCTGAAAGGTATACTGGGCTGCTTGCCCAGCCAGCACCCCTCTGCAGCTGCAAGAAGCTCAGGGACCCTGATTGGGGCAGGCCTACCAGGTGAGAGTCCATCCCACCACTCCCCATGCCAGACTTCACGCTGGCCCACCTTGCTGCCCGTGGAGCTGGAGGAGCCTCAGTGTTGTGTTCTCAGCTCCGGCCCCAGCCATGGGTGGCTGATGCATGCCCAGCTCCACCAACACAAAAAGGCTCCCGCCTCCTGCTCCTCCTCCAGGTCCAATCTAGACCCCCCCCCCCCCCCCCCGCCCACCCCAGGCCCCCTTACATGGCTGCCGGAGCAGCCATGCAATAAGCTGCTCCTCCCACCCTGAGCATGCTGTAAATCCCAGCCTGGAGGAAGCTCCATGCCAGCTGGCAGGGGCCAAAGCTGACAGCCGTGCATGGCCCGTGCCTGTGCAGGGGTAGTAACGGGTAATGCACCAAAAGGCTGCATTCTGTCCCATTATTTTATTTAAGAGGCCCTGGAACACTGGTCCCTAAAAATCATGGGCCCCAGAATGGTGTTCCAATGCATTTGCCCTTACTTTAACTCCTGGATTTGGCATGAAGTGGCTAAGGCTTCCCAATCTGCACAGAGTAGCTTTGTCTTGCTGAGCAGTAGGAAGAAGGTTAGGACATTTGCAAGCAGCTGCTTATCTAAATACTGAAGAACATACCTAAGGATCCCCATATCATAGCTCATCAGAAGGGATAAATGCAGGAACTTCAACATGATGTTTTACTATGTGTGTTAAAGAGAAATTTTAAAAGGGATAGCCGTGTTAGTCTAGTCCAGTAAAAAAAACAACAAGGAGTTGTGTGGCACTTTAAGACTAACAGATTTATTTTTTGCATGAGCTTTCGTGGGAGAAGATCCCACTTCCTCAGATGCTTCAAAGATGGGTGAACTTACAGAAAGGAATGAAACTGAATGCAAGGGGGTGTAAAACATAGGATCAGGTCATAAAGTAACAGCAAATCAGAGCAGTTTACAGGCTCAAACCATGGGAAGCCTGAAGTCAAATTACCCTTTGTAAGGGGAAAAGAATCCATAGTCTCCATTCAGTCCTGCTTTCACAGAATTTAGCTTGCACATTAATAGGAATTCAGCTGTCTCTCTTTGAAGTCTTGATGTCCCAGGTACAGCTCTAACGACAGTCGTTAACAAATCCATCATCGAGTGATTAGGAAGATGGAAGTGCTCAGCAACTGGCTTCTCTGTTCTTTGATTTCTGGCATCAGCTCTGTGCTCATTCAGTCTCTAACGGAGCAATCGTTCTGTTTGTCCAATGCCACCTGGATGAGCAACTAGAAGGGGGGATAATGCACTTTCCTGAAACATGTGACAGATGCATGACAACAGAGTCTGATACAGGTCCAAGTTAGTCATAAGCCATCATCGCGGGTCTTAGAAATCAGAATCTTCACCACCCAACCACACGCTCCTACCTCGCAAGCTAAGGGAATTGCTCTTCAGCAGTGAGATAGTAGAGTGGCACATAGTCACCGAGACCAAACAAGATCATTGGATATGATCTCAATTAGTTCCTGGTGGCATTTTCCTAGAAATCTCTAGGGAACTACACAAATACTACTAAATTCAGAGCAGCTGCATAATAAATAATTCTCTGTAAGCAATCAGACTGGGTCTCAAGTACCAAGCAGCACTTTACGAGGTGGCACATTACCAAATATAGGTGGGAATGAAAGGAAGCCTTATATGCAACAGTTTATGTAACTAAGATTACTTAAACAGGTGATAATAGAATGTGCTAGCAGTACCACATGGGCACAACTGTAAGGTATTTGATCTATTTCAACCAAAACACACTGTATTGACAATCTGTGTACCAAATGCAGTGAAAACTAATGGTTGTAAACTTCCAAATACATGAACATCAGTTTGTTTTCCAACAACAGAATCCATTGTGTTCTGTGTTACAGTCCAGTTTTGACTGCCCCAAGAGCTGCTCTCAGCTCTCTAACATCCAGGCTGGAGTTAACAAGCCCAGCTTGCCGTGATGAGCCCGCAGTTCACAATCACCATCTTCTTCAACCTATTATGCAGTTAGTCTAGGAAGTGGGAAAAGGGTCTGGGGGTAGTCAGGATTCCTGGGTTCTATTATCAGCTCTGCAACTCCCTGTGTGATCTTGGGCAGGTCACTTTGCTTCTTTACATAAAGAACTGAAGATGATATCATCACTTACTACACAAGAGCGTTGGGAGTGGCACTTTATTAATATTTGTAAAATTCAGTGAAATCCCAGGATGAAAAAGACAAGAAGTGCTTAGTGCTATCACATTACACCAGGTTTTATGGATCCAGACTAACGGTTTTAACATTTCTTAACCATTGAGAATCCCTTCCTTGTACAAGTCAAACTGCTGTCATTCTGATCAACTAGCTTTAAGGAGAAACAACTATAAATCTCATTGTGCGTATCCAGGAACATAATCTCAAAGTACAGCTAAAATACACTAGAACCTCCAAGACCTCTTTCACTTCACTGAGGTATTAGCTTCAAAGTTAAACTGAAATCATTGAAATGATAATATGACCAAGTAAGGCTGCCAAGGAACCATACATCCAGTCAGAGTCAAGACAACTTCATGAGTGCTTGGGGAAAAATAACTATCAGACATATTCTGAGTATATGTAGGCTGGACTTTCCCTGCCTCCCACCCAGCACTTCCTCAGCAGATCTGCCCACCACACTGCCCACCCTGGGGAAAGATAAGATACCATCTTTCAGCTGATCAAGCCAGGCAATGAAGAGGAGACCAAAGAGAATGCAAACAGGTAACAAAGGCAGCTTTGCTCATCACTTCTTAAGTAAGAAAGTCCTTCCTCCTCCCCCTTATGTCCTTCACTTTTTATTAACATGGCCTTATCTTCCCATCTTTATGCCTGTATGTTAATCACAGCATGTGGGGGAAGTCACACACTGGCACATGCATGAACATTACTGCTTTAATTGCATGATTGCAGGAAACCAAGACCGGATGAGGTGAACTATGTAAACCCATATAAAAAGCTTTGTGCATACTTGTTACAGTGAGTCCTACTGTACTAGTTAGGTAGCTATCTCTGCCTTTGGTCCAAAGATTTCCAACATGATGTATTCTGGATGCACTGAGGAGTTATCTTGCTTAACATTGTCCTCATTTGTGCTAGCAAGTTCTAATTTCCACTCTTTGACCATTCCTTCACAAAGCTGTTATATTCACTTGCCTTAATGCTCATTTCAATAATACAGGTTCAACTCTAGGCTTGCCATTAAGGCAACATATTCTCCTGGACTCCCTTCCCCATCTCCGTGACTGACTTTTATTTTATATGGAGTTTAACCAGCTTATAAGGTATTCTGGGAACAACATGAACCACCAACACATTACACAGAGTCCCTTAAGAACAGCAGTTTGAAATAAGAACTTGTTTTTCTAAGGAATATATTCAGAGAACCACAATAACGGATCAGCCGAACTGCCCACTGATCTGTATAGTTTATGCTGGTGAACATTAAAGGAAACCCATTGTTTCAAAAAAAGAGGGGAGATCAATTAACTTTTAGCTGGCAACTTAGTCTGCATTTTAAATTGTTCAATGAACTGCACAGAATGAACAACAGAAAGGGAGTATGGATGAGAAGGCAATAAGGACAACAGAAGGTGGTTTCCTAACGGTCAAGAAACTAAGTTGGGACTTCAGAGAACTGGGTTCAGTTCCCTGCTCAGTGACAGGCTCCCTAGGTAACCCACAGAAAATCACAATTTCTCTGTGCTTTAGCCCCCGTTTGTAAAAAGGGGATACTAGCACTTCCCAGGAGTCAAGTGTTCAGATACTGTAGTAAAGAAGGCTGTAAAAAAGATTTGACTACATAGATGTTACCAACAAATCGTAAGAAACTTTTTTTTTTGTAAACAGTTACTGGTGACTTGTCAGTCTGATAACCTTTTGCAGTTTAGGGTTAGCTGATGGATAGCTTCAGACAACAGATGTCCACAGTTGTAAAACTGCCATTGCATTTTGGAGATCTTACATGCAGTTTCAGCAAGAGGCAAAAATCTGGTTGTGCCTCAATGAGACTCACCCCTAGAAAGGTCTCTTCACATCAGTCAACACACACAGGTCAAATAAGACTGAAAGAAAGATTGCTTTGCTGTAACCCACTCCATACCTGTTCTGTTAGCAAACATGGGACTCCAGTCTCCAGGACACTCAGTTTTATTGAGCCCTATATTCACACACAGAGTCTGAAAATATTTGTCTTTCAAATGTTTTAAAACCACATACACGTCTTGCTTCAGTTGTTATAATCAATGATGGCAATGCTGTGATCTCATTTCCCACATTTTTACCCTGCTCCATAAGCACAGCAATTTTCAGAGGATATGCAATACAGAATGGGATGCTGTGATAATTCCTTTCAATTATTTATTTAATGCTCGTATTAGTTACATAATAGCAGCCTTTTATCAATCCAATACTGACAGACAGGGATAGTTAAGTGTTCCTTTGAGACACTTTACAGGGCCTCAGTGAATAAGATCTGTGAGGGCCATGAGAATATGGAGCTACTCTCTGCCCTCCCCACAACTGACTTGTATTAAGGCCCTCCTTATAAAGACAGCTTTTAGGGACTGCTGCTCAGGCTCTTCTCCCACACTGCTGACAAAAACCACTGACGGATTTCCCTTGAGCTGTCAAGAGGCTGGCTAGCTATACATATGCTGACAGCTAGTCAACCAATCAGAAGACTGGGTTTCAGAAGCATGAGTGGAAGAGTTCTATCATTTAACCAAAAAGGACAGATTGAAATGAGCTATTTATGCAGAGAATGAACTATACAAGTCCCTTCAGATCCTTTCTAGCCCAAAAGATATTATGATAAATTAAGGCTATAAAGTGTTTCCAGTGACATGAACCATCAAGATATTTTCATGGTACTGCTGCCTTTGGGGTACACTATACCTCCTAATTAGCCTATACCAGAAACTAATTTTGATGAATAATGCAAATAATGAAAATAAATGATATTTCAATATCAACATTGAGATATTTCTTAAAGCCACTAAGGATATAGAGACACTGTCCCATCAGACCATATCACAAGCATCAAACAGCTTTATCCTCTAGAGGAGCTCCCTTGAAGCCAGCGGCAATCCTGTAGAATTCTAAGCAGTGCTTACCTCCAAATTTTAATTGTTTGGGGGTGGGAAGAATGAAAAAGTTCAGACAGGAACAAACACATAGATAAAATCAAATTCTAGCATGTGGTACAGCATGACAGGAGGACCAATGCCAAAGAAAACAGGATGGTATCAACATTTGCCAGCTGCTTGACTGACAGTATTTTCACATTAAGTATGAAATTGGCTGATTTAATACAGAGTTGTTACACTTGTTTAAAATAAACAAGACAGTCCAAAGTCCAGACAAAGAGCACAAAAGCTCCCTCATCCATAGGATGGAACAGGTGCTGCCTTTCATTCTGTTTATTTACCTTTAGGATTTTTCCCTCCCCTTTCCGTTCTGCTCCTTTTTGAACAATATTTGTTCTCCTTCTGCCTTCTCTCTCAAAACACACAATTTTCTATTATATTTTCTTTTCTTGTACCCCTATCAACCTTGCTGTTGCCTCTAGTACCCCTTTAGCAGACAGCAAATTCAAACAATATGCAAATCAAACTTCTGAATTTGACATATAAAGGGGTTTAAAATCAGACAAAATATGCTTGTCTGTGTCCAGAAAGACCACAGGGGCAGGACATGGCTTGGACTATTTTGCCAAAAGACCCTTTACGAAATATCTTTTTCTTTTTTGTAATGTCATGTATGTAACAAGAATATGCTTCCATCCAAATGTTATGGGGCACTTAACCTCTCAGGAACCCTGAGTGCTCTCAATGGAGGGAAGAGTGAAATTTATCAGATACTTTAAAATTCTCTACAGAAACCACTGACAATACCTCCTGCCCCAAGACTGTATTAATGCAGCTTGTAATACTGACCTATTATCCTTATCTTTGGAGATCAGTAGCTTGAAAAATTAGTCTGATTTTTGTTTGATGTTGACAAAAATCTTACCGCCTTTAAAAAAAATGCAAGTAGCATGCCCAACTCATTTCAGTAATGACTAAATATTATCACCATCTACAATGAAATGAGTCCTACCAATTGCCATACTGGATTACATACAAGATCCAGCTAGCCCATCATCCATCCAGTCTGCTTTCTGACAGTGGACAGTACCAGGTGCTTAAGACTCTCACAGTAAGCAGATAAGGAATAATCTGCACCCCATACAGAGACAAGGATGACACCTAGTAGTTAGAGATTGGCTTAAGCTTTGAAGCGCAAGGTTTAATATCCTTTTCAAGTCAGTGGATTTACTTTTGTTTTCAAGACATATCTCAGTATCCAGGGTACAGCTGTATTAGGGCCAAATTCACTGCAACTGTAAAATCTATTAACACTGACCTGAGCCCTCCACATTGAAGACATCTTCATACCAGTGGCAAATCTGACTTAAGCACCGTTTATGTGAGTTAAGTGTAGCTGTCTATACAAATAAAGTTGAGCAAGGATGCAGTGTTGCCAACTCTTGCAACTTTATCACAAGTCTCGAAATATGCTGCTTAAAGCCCCTCCTTCTAGGGTTCTGTGGTTAGATAAGAATTTCGCCGTCATTTGGGTAAGCTTTTAGCCCCAAAGGTTACGCAGAAAAGCTTGAAACCCTGAACTCTAAAGGCTCAAAAATCAGAAGGCAAGTAAGATTCCAAAACGTATATTATTTTTTGAGTCTTAGGATACGAGAGGGTCTGGTTTACGATTTTTTTTAATGCTTGGAGTAGGTAATAACTGGAGAAACAGGATATCAATGGAACATACATGAGCATAAGGTAATGATTGGGGGTGGGGGGTGGAGATAGTGAAGGGCCCCACAGGAGCAGCTGAAATACCACAACCACTGTCTATCAATATTCACTTATTGTTTTGTCCTTCCCCATCTGCTGTGCACATCTCTTGTCTCATATATTGAGTGAAAAGTTCTCAGGGCAAATAACCTCCTTTACATTTGAATAGTGCCTACTACAATGGGATTGGACCATCCAAAGTTCTTAATCACAAAAATAAGAGTAAACTCACCTTGCTGTATTCAACATCTATTCAGAAGCTTTGCTTGGAAAGCTAACAAAGTCGTAAATGTTTTAATCCTTCAGTCTTATTTTGAGAAGCACATACTTCCCTTACTGTGTCAAAGTTTGCTGTTGTGTTCACAGACATATGGAGGAGACTCATTTATTACATACAAATACTAAGTTTGCTCTCCATTGTTTACTGCTGCAGCAGTAAACACACCTGATCCCTGTATACTCTAGTAGCTTACACCGTTGGAGAGCAGCAGTGCAGCTACAACACTGCTGAAAAACAAACAGTCATTATGAGGGCACATCAACACTGAAGCTGGGAGGCGTCACTCCCAGCTCAGGCAGGCAAACACGTGTTAGCTCTGCTCTAGCTAATGCACTGAATATGCCATGGTGGCATAGGCGGCAGCTTGGTCCAGCCACCTAGCAATGCATATCTAGGATCTTGGATAGGGTTGTACTTGGATCATTAGCCTGAGCTGATGAGCAGGCAAGTGTGACTGCACTGCTAGTCTAACACACAGGTTCAAACAGAGCTAGTCATGTACATCTATCTACTTAAGCTGGGAACTGAACTTCCTGGGCACAGTATAAACATAGCCTTAATGTATGTGAGACTCATGTGAGCTGTGCACAATGCATGGCTTCTCCTATTATGCAGTGTTTTCTTTTTTTAACCAAGTCAACCTATACAGCCATGAGAAACACATGGCATATGCCCTTACAGCAGACCACTCATTACACTGTACAGCATAGAGGTTCTTCCTCACACTGATAGATGTTTAGCCTGCAATTAAAAACCCACAGCTGGCCTGCATCAGCTGACTTGGCTGCACACAGCTTAGGCAAAGGGGCTGTCTAATTGCAGTGTAGACATTCTGGATTGGGATGAAGCCTGAGCTCCAAGACCTTCCCCTCTTGCATGGTCCCAGAGCTCAGACTCCAGCCTGAGCTCAAGTATTTACACCAAAGTTAAACACACCCTTAAGCCAAGCCATGCAAGCCACAAGTGTCTAACTGCAACACAGACATACCCTAAGCCTACTACGGTGTGGCACTCAAACAGGGACTCAAATGATTGAAATAAGTTAACCCAGTGGTTTCCAAACCACAAGTCAGGACCCAGTATTGGGGTGCGCCACTCCCTGCTGTTACCACTGAAAGACTAGAATGCATAGCTCAAAGATGTAATTGCTGAGTTGTGGACATAAATGATTTTTTCCCCCCAACTTGGTCCTGAGAAAAAAAGTTTGAAAACCACTTAGTTAGACCATTTAAAGGTTCATTCTAGATTTTTATAGGGAAATAACCTTTTAAAATATGGCTGCTTTTATCATAATATAGAAAAAGACCATACCCAGTCACAATTTTCATCCATGTAAACCAAATTAAAACAAACCCACAATTTTTTGCTAAAATATTTTACCAGTTTGATATACAACTGCTTTCAAACTGAGGTGTTACACCCTTTTTAAAATGCACAGTAGGCAAGTTTACCCTCCACGTAACTGACATCAAAACTGATCAGTGAATGCAGTGTGTAGTCAAAATCTGTGTCCGCTGAATTCTGTTTCTTCTGTTTTAATCACAAAGAACTAGCATTACATAGGATTTCTCACTAACATTGGAGTCAGTCTTTGGCATCCCTGCAAAAGTGTGAAATTTACTTTTGTTCCTGACTCAGGAATGTGGGAACATCCCATACCTTAAAACTATATTCTGTAGGCTCAAATTTTCAAAGTAGCCTAAAGAAAATAGAATTTTAATGGACTGAAGCATAGAACACACGTAGGATGGCAGTGGGGACATAAATAAGGCTCAATGACAAGCCAAGGACATATACAGGAATACGGGGGTCAATACCCAACTCCTATCACTTAGGGCCTGAAGAATAGATTCTTTGGGAGTTTCCCAAGGAAGCCAGAAAGAGGACTGAAAACTTTTGCTCTTCATTTCCCATGAGCATTTGCTCTAGAGCAGCAGTTGGCAACTCATGGCTCTCGAGCCACATGCAGCTCTTTAACCGCTGCCATGCAGCTCTGGGGACACCAGGCTACAGAGGGACGCTCAGCCAGCCCCAGAATCAGGGCCAAAGTAGAGTGGCCACAGCCAGCCCAGGCCACCCAGTTTTGGGGTGCTGGGGCCGATCCCACCTTGCCACCACATGAGCCAGAGGCGGCCACACCGCAAACCTTAACAATGGTGAGGTGGGGGAAGTGGGCGTGAGGGGCTGAGGCCAGATGCTGCACCACCCTCCCTCTGCTCCCCTGGCAGGGCGGAGCAGTGCTGCCCGCTGTCCCGATGTCACCACCCCTCCCCAGGGAGCAGAGAGTGGCCAGCACATGGCTGCTGCTTTTGGGAGCGGGGCTGTGAAGCAGCCCATTCTGTGGAGTTTGGGCCACTTCACTCCTGCCCCCCAGCACCGAACAGACCTGCCCCAGGGCCTGGGTGTGAGGAGACCTGAACTCTGCTGAGCTGGCCACTCCAGGGCCCCCCCCCGAAAGCAGCAGCTGCATGCCAGCCACTCTCCACCCCCATATGGAGGGGCAGCTGGCTGGGATAGGTAGGTCAGCGGTGAACAATGCTCTGTCCCACCAGTGGTGTGGGGGGAGGTGGCACAGTCTCTGGCCCCAGTTCCCTGTGTCCCCCTGCCCCACCACCGCTAGGGTCAGCTGCTTGGCTGTCTCTGGTTCATGTGGTGGGAGGCTGGGGGCAGCCCCGGCACCCCAAAACTGAGCAGCCTGGGCCAGCAGGGACCCTTCTAATTCAGCCCTGATGCTGGGGCCGGCCAGGCCCCTGCATCCCCAGAGCCACATGGTGGGCAAGGGTAGGCAGGGCAACCAGGGACAGAGGCCATGCCGCCCTCCCTCCACTCCAGAGATGGAGCAGTGCTACCAGCTGCCCAGTCTGCTCTTGGCTGGCCACTCCTCCCTGCGGACAGACAGCAGGTGGCACGGGGCTGCTGCTTTCAGGAGAGGGGCCCTGAAGTGGCCCATTCCATGGAGTTCAGGTTGCTTTGCCCCCCGCTCCCCGGCACTTAACAGGCCCAATCCAGGACCTGGATGTGGTGCAGCCTGTGTTTCACAAGGGGAGAGGGGGAGGGCAAAGCTATTGAACTCCTTGGAACTGGTTCACTCCAGGGTCCCGCCACCCAAAAGCAGCAAGCCTGTACTGGTCACTCCCCGACCCCTGAAGAAGGGTGGCTGGCCATGGGGTGGGGGCAGCCAGGAGCACTGCTCTGCTTTGGCAGCGGATGGAGGGCAGAATGGTTTCTAATCCCTGCCACCCATCTCCCCCCACACCACCAGGAGCCACATCATGGCCACCCAGCTGCCTATGGCCCATGTGGTGGGAGGTCAGGGCAGCACCGGCACTCCAAAACTGAGTTGTCTGAGGTGGGACCCCCCCCAGTCCAGCCCTAGTGCTGTGGCCAGTCACATGCCCCCATGCAGCCTGGTAGATGCTGTCTGGCACCCTGGAGTCTGTCACATTTGCCTCCTCCTTTGCTTCACATCCCCCTCCACCCTCTGCATCCCTCCTCCTCTGCACAGAGCAGGAGGGGTTGAGCCACTGGGACCTTTCCTGCCCTGTGTGCGGAAGGGCTGCACGTGGGGGAAGCAAATGCATGCTGACCCCCTGGGCGCCAGACAGCCTCAGTCCACCATTGGTGGGAAGGGGGGCACCATGCTGAGGCTGAGTGGGGGTGCCAGGAGGATGGGACTGGGGGAATCCAGAAGGGCTTGGCTTAGTGAGGTGGGAGGATGCCAGGTGGCCAGACCCAGTGTTTCCCAACCAGTGTGCCATGGCACACTGATGGCCCCCCTCACGCCTGAGCAAGTGTGCCATGGAATTTTTTTTTAAAACTACTCAGTGTTCTGGAGTGGCTCATGAATATTCATGAGTTTATTTGACAACTATACAGTCATGTTCCTCAAAACAGTTAAAGGCATCAAGTTCTACCACAGCAGAGAAAAGGGTGGGAACTACTGATTAAACCACCTGGGCCCGGGCAGGGAGGAGGTATAGCCATGGGGAAGGGCATGTGCAGTCCCGGGGCTGAGTGGGAGTGCCAGGAGGCTGAGCTGCACTTGGGATAACTACTAGGAGTAGTTACCTGATCTAGAGAGAAATCTGAAATAACAAGTTGGCATCCCAGTTTTGAACCTGCCAAAGATCAGGGCTGTCTGAATTAAGGGATATTAGTTCTGCCCCATCTCTGTTTACCAGTCTATCAGACACAACCACATGAAGTACTCTGGCAGAATATGACCTGTACAGAGAGGGGCTGGGGACTTGGTCCATATTCCATCCCTTTCTTCTTCATGCTATTTAACAATTCAAGAAATCTTTCTAAAGAGCCTTCTAGTGATGGTTTTCCCCCCCGCAGAAAGGGAGACTTTTCCTGCAAATTCAGAATAAGCCTAATTTTGATACCTGTTCATTTTGAAGGAAGATTATTCATTCCCTTGACCAGTTCTTTTAGTCCTTATTACCACATACAGCTTTTCTCCCTCCCAAGTCTTTTTTTCCTGGTTAAACTCTTTGAAGAAAATTTCCAAGTCTAACAGGCAGAAATTATTTACAAATCTTTTATCAAAGGGCTATATAAATAACCATCACAGGCTCCTAAAAGAATGACAGGGCTACTGTGATGATCTTTTGGAGTTTGCATTTACTGATATAAAATGCATGCTTTCTCAAAAAAAAAAATTAAAGGTTAAAAGTTACACATGAAGAAGATTTTTCATTATCAACATCAACTATCAGAGCTAATGCTAGCAAAGCTCTCATTGTCTTCCAGTACTTTTCAATGCATGCATACAACCTTCCCTGCAATAAGACACTTCAACAGAGTTGCTTTACTGTGGCTCATACTGTTCCACAGTTCAGTATCATCTCTTAGAAACACATCTCTCTCTTTAGAAAGCATCAGTAAGGCCGATATCCTTAAAAATGGTCCTACCCTCAATGTGTTGTGAAGTGTCATACCTCCACTGTTGTCAAGAGAGCTAACAACAATTTGCATCAGCTGGGGATCTGCCCTTTTTCACATAGTGCTGAGAGTGCACTAGGCGTTCAACCAGCTGGGATCCTCCAACAAAGTTCTTATCGTCCATCTTTACTTTGTTCCCTGTTAAGTAGCCCTTGTTGGGTATTCCCAAAGATTCACCTCTGCCATCCTGCCTCCAGAACTGAGCCCAACAGCTAGGCAGATAGCAAAGTTGGATTACAGCTGGCAGTTCACACCAGTTTTACCATTAGTTGGTCTCCCTGCCCCCATTTGTATTTTTCAGCCACCTGTGGCATATTGACCTAAATCAAGTCTGGAAGTTCTCCAGGGGAACTTTTACACTGCATGTCTGTATCCTTATATTAACCCACTGTGGTCTACACCTCTGTTTGAGTCCTCTAAGCACCCTCAAAATACACATAATTGTTTAGCATGGCCTATTTAATGTAACAGCCTCACTGACAGGATCTCTTTAAGGCACAAAATCATTACCGCCTCGTAACAGGCTTAATGTCTCATTCCCAAAACCTACCACAATCTTTCCATTTTGCATTTACTCAGTGAGATTAAGTTAAATCTTGGTGCACTTATAGTTTCAAAACTGCAGGCCAAATCAGTGCTTAAAGGGATTTAAAATATCCAAACACAGCCTTAGCAACCCAACAGATAATAAAAATTATAAAAAATAATATTTAGTACTTTTCATCCAAAGATCTCAAATAATTGTAAACAATGGCTGAAATGTTCTTTACAGCAAATATATATGAGTCAGATTCATCCCTGCAAAAACTTTAGTGAATTTCAACAAAATTAAATCAGAGAAATTTGACCCAATGTCTACAGTTATATACATTATCTAGAAACAGTTCTCTGTGCTCAAATGGGGGGTGTCTATCTCCCACCCACAGTATAAACACACACACAACCTATAACTGCAGGGATATGTGGTAATAATGATAAATTTTAAAAAATACTTACACTCCAGGGTGCGGAAATTATGTTGAAAGCATATAGGCGAAAAGGGATATTTAAAAAAATGTATAACAAACCAAAAAAATTCACAATTTTTTTCAAGCATTCATGATTCTTTCTCCTACTTCCATCATGTATATGCTGTCTAATACAAATAATAATGAGCTCATATAAATTAATGAATTCATAGATTTTTAGCAGCAGAGGAGCCATACACATAATCTAATCTAATCTGGCTTCTTCTATGACACAGACCTTAGAATTTCATCTGATTACTCCTGTATTGAAGCTTTTATCCCTGATGTCTCAAAGTGCTTTGTAGAGAAGAGTCAATACCATTAAGCCCATTTTGCAGATCAGAAGACAGAACCTTGCCCATGATGTGACTTGCCCAAGGTCATACAGACAGTCAGCAACAGAGACAAGAACAGAAGTTAGGTCTCCTGAGTCCCACTCAATGCTCTATCCCCCAAACCACGGAAGTCTTTTGAGGCACAGACCTGATGTGCATACCTATTAAACTCCTAGTATGTTTTTGGGCAGTGTGCAAATAACATTAACGGTAAAAAAAAATAATACTGTATGCAATAAGAACAAAATGTTGGTTTAGGGAAGGAATCATAGAATCATAGAATCCTAGGGTTGGAAGGTCATAGGTCATCATGGTGACCTATTATTTTTATGGGTCTGCCAACATATAGCATTTAAAAGAAAAATACTTCTTTTTATGAAAAAGCACCCTAATGAACTACCAGACATTAAAATATGATCATCTCTACTTAGCACTTTTTTAAAGCTTCTCCTTTGATTCATATTTTAATTTTGCATAATACATAAACAGCCCGATTAGGATGTCTGTCTTTCTGGTGTTATTTTAGATCAAAGAGGTTAATTTAAATCCATAGTGAACAACATTATTAGTAATTCAACAAGTGCCTGGGAAGCAGGGAGGTAGGATGGTGGTCCAACATATTAGCTCCTCTGAATTGTTACCTGGCATATCGAAGCAAACCAGACAGATAATACTTGTTACTAAAGACAATATAACACACCTCCCACACCCCCCCAACAAAGGCACATACACTGAAGAAAAGACAGATGTTGCCATCTGTAAAGCATTTCAGGTCAGTAAGACAACTGACCTGACAACTCAGGGCCCATGTCTTTTGCCAGAACAAACTGTCCACAAGGTTTCTACAGTCATTCTACAAAAAAATAAAAAAAAACCTGCTCACAGTTAGCTTCAAACAGAGCCTTATGTCATGCCCAGTATGACACAAGCACATTTTTCCAAACTACTTATGGGTTATGTAATAGAGATCTGCAGAGCATTAGCAGTCACATGACATGACCCACTAAGATTTCAAACTGCCACCTACAAAATTTAATTAGCGGGCAGTAAACAAGGGAAGGGGGAAGAAAACACTCACAGGCAAGAGAATATTCTTAACACTATGAAGAATATGTTACTCCTTTTGAGGAGAGGGAAGAGTGAGATTTGTTTTCTGACATCTAGCTAAAAGTATATCTGTCAAAGAAATAGGGAAATAAAGAGAGCAAGGGTCAGGCTCAAGTATCTGTTGCTTGTGACAGTGACTGTCAGCCTCCTCCAGCGGGATGCCCCACCCTCAACTCCATGCATTTTCAGTGGGAATCAGGGGCACCTGCCCATCCAACGAGGCTCTTACAGTTAGGTCCTATGGATCAACATCTCAACTTGAATAAATCAGCCTTAGTCCTTCTGAAGTCATGGCTGATTTACAGCAACTGTCCCGTACTTATTTATTCATTCCTTCTTAAAGGAACAAACCAGAGATGATGATTTCTGCAACAGGGCAACTAAAAAGGACTTAGGATTTTCTAAGGGGACATACCCAAGCCATGTTTCCCCGGAACAGAGATAAGCTGTATGCAAACTGAGTTGGGAATGGAAGGGCTGGGGCAAAACATCCCACTTCTACTGGTATTTCATCTTCCTTTCTGGATTCTGCTAAACCACCCCTCAGCAGGATTAATTTAGTCCAGGCCCAAAGGTGCCCTTTTTGCCTCCGGTATTTGCTAGGTCCCATTCCCACCCCACCCCCTTCAAAATGGGTATAATGTGTCTGAATGTGCCTAGAAAAGCACCACGCATCAGTCAGGCCTCGATACTGGGAGAGATGCAGAATGCCCATCGTGGTCAACATCTTCCTGAGTCAGGCCCTCATGTGAACACCAGACTGGGGATTACAAAAATCTGCAGTCAGCTCTTTATGCGGATAGCATGTAACTAGGGCTAGATGAAACAGAGGAAAGACGACTATGCCTGAGTCAAGCCCCTCCTTTGGTATGTTCAGAGGCTGGCGTATAGATGGCTGCTGATTAAGAACAAATACCAACCATTTTCCATAGTAATGTCACACATCTTAAAAAGCACGCAGTGTCGTACTGCTTCTACAGCATAACGTAGATGAGGGAAAACTTCATTGCTGTTCGTTCTGATTCATACACCTTCCCCCTACACGCTGGCTTTGGAAAAGTGAGTGTTTTCTACCCAATCCCCAATAATCAGAGCAACACACACTTCACTGCACCTTCAATATACCTGCGCTCGCAATGAGGAAAAAGTCATTTCAATTGTATCTGCTATTCCAAAAGCTCATGTGAATTCAACTACTACTAATACTTAAATATGTGTCTTAAGGATTAATAAACTGAAGCCAAATACTAAACAGTACTGAGCATTGTTAATTTTCATTTTATAAGTAGCTCCTAGAAGTCTTCACCCTAAACGAGGCTCCTTGTTTGTACCTGATTATGATATATAGATGTAAATATACAGACCATCTTAAGAATAAAGGCCCTGCTGTGAAGAACTTACTGTTGAGACAAAACAAGACATAGGTGAAAGCAAGCATTAACAACCTCATTTTACAGATGGGGAGCTAGTCACAGAGATTACAAAAGGAAGACCACACAGTTTGTCTGTTGGAGAGGTGGAAATTAATCCCAAATTTCCCAAACCCCAGTCCAGTGATGCAGCTACATGCCCATCCTTCATATTAATGTCAGAATTACAGGCGTTTGCCACCTTTCAGCAATTAGCCAGTCTTGAATTAAGCAAATTGCCCACTCTTTTTTCCCATAAAGAGTATCAACATTTAAGGGCTTCCAACTTACACTTCATAGAATGTATCCAAACCAAGTAACTTCACCACAGAGTTTAATAAAGGATTTTTAGGATTTTGTACACTTATTGAAAATAAATAGAAGCTGGGGGTTATTTACACTGACCCTGTTCAAACTTCAGTGCCTCCCTGCATCCCATGGAACACTGAACTGTTCTACCAGAGCAATTACAGCATTCCCTGTGTTTTCCTCCCTGCAACTGAACCCACCTTTTCACTGGTGAATAAATAGCAGTTTTTTGGCGTACTGCTTGCAAAGGGCACCATTTTTTCAGTACTGTGGCTACATCCCAGTTTTCTATTTTGTGCTCCAGTCATATTCATTTGCAAATATTTGTAAGAGAAATATAAGCAAATGAATTTTGTCTACGCAAGCAATGATCCCAGCAGTACTGGCACTGGGTAGAATAAATAATCAGTCACTCAGCAACCTCAAGCATCTTAAGAAATAGCCGCATCAGCTGTGCTAGACTCTCTCCATGGTTTTTTTAAAGTCATCTTAAATACATTTTAACCACCTCACTCTCAATACAACCCAAGAAAAGTTGTACACAGTGATAGAGAAGTTCACCCTCAAAATGCCATTCCTATCAGACAGCTCACTGGATGTAACTAACTAATCAAAAGAGGAAACAAAATACTAGAGTTTGTACAAACCCTGGCTCCAGACGAAAGCTTCTTCTACATACTAAAATGTAAATGAGACAGAAAAATCCTGTTCAGCAGCCAGATCAAGAAATCAGACAACCACCTCTTGGATCTCAGAACTCTGTAGTGACTCCTTTATGAATTCATGGCATAGCTTTACTTCCATTACAGTGCTATACTGAAACACTGACCAGGCTATCAAAGGAAACTGCATCATAATTAAATTGTGGAGTGCATAGGATAGCTTAGCACATGACCAAAATTTGACACTTGCTTTGGGGACAAAGTTAAGTGGATGTTTTCAGTTATTTAATTTTCTAATGGCAACCAGGTGATGTGATGATAAACACTCATTAAATCCTTGTAACAAAAGTTTAAGTGTGTATTTTTACACTACAACTGTCTTTGGCAATACCTAACCTGGAAGCAGTAAAACTTCCCATACTGGATAACTATGAGAATGCAAGTCCATTATTACAAACACATAAGATAAACATAAAAGTGTGTATGGTTTTGTACACAAGTACAGTGTATGTACATCAATGGTCTATCTGTGCAGAAACATATATAAAATAGACATCTGTGTGTGCATGATACACTTATATAAACAATGAGTATCTAAAATACTGTGCATCTTCATTTAACACACACAAGTGTATATTTTATATGCATAAGCAAACATCTATACACAAACATACTGATGTACTATTACCTTACCAAGTGTTGTTTAACATGTATAGCAACACTTCAGGTCTGTGCATCTATGCAGTAATTATCTCTGCTTATCAGTTAATCAGGATATCAAATATAAGCTGCTCTTTTCGCATTCGAGTTAAAGTGTTGGGTCCTCTACTGACCCACATTGCTATGGCACATCTTCTCAGGTTTGTAAAGACTACCTGTGACGCCAAAGCTGAAATCTGCCAATGTTAGTCTTTAAAAGAGAGAGGCACTTAATTTGAAAAAACAGATGGCTCATGTGCATGCTAATATGGCATTCAGTGACATAGTAAGTTGACCTGCACTTCTATGCATGCAGCCTTTACCACAGCCATAACGTGTGAACGCAACACTGAGCAAAGCAACCTAGAACCAATTCAGTTGTCTAGCAGCAAGTAACGGCGCCCTCTGATCTGCAGAGAGTATGGCCATTTCACCAGTTCCACGTGATATAAGGGTTTTTGGTTTGTTTTAATGTTGTGCCACATCAAATGCACTGCTCAAGGTAGCTGGATCTCTTCATAGACAAGAGCAGACAGCAGCATAAACAAACTCTATGGCATCTGAAACTGTAAAATTTTGGATAATACTTCTTTAAGTAAATAAAGCCCCAGTTGGCACCAGCATGAGTTGCTTCAAATTGCTTTCCCCTCTCAAACTGTGCCTACCAGGAAGCCCCACTCACAATAGTGAAAGACCTTCCAGTCACAGAAACAGAAATACTGACTGCAGCGCCTCTCGTTGCATACAGTTCACTTCCACATTTATTTTTTCTCATTAAGCAGTCCCCTGCCATTCCAATTCTATCGTTTGCTTTACCCCTTCCTTCAACGTTTCATGCTGCTTTCTTGAGGTGGCTTGTACCTTGCTCTAAATTACTCATTTATATTTCGATGGTGGCACAATTAATTTTCCTTCTCTCTCTATAACCCCTTGGTGCAGTTATTGAAACCTTAACATGAATGTCTGCATTTTTATGCAGTTTCAAAATATTTTATGTTACTTTAGGATCCTGTCCCTATTATTACCACATGCAGAGAGAGTGTGAGTGTATTTCTTTTTCTACCAGGCTCCCCCCCTCTAAAATTTCTCTGCTTTGTCCTCTGCCTTGGACACAAACCTTGGACAGTGTTTGTCATTAAAAACAAAAGACAGTTGCTTTACAACTTCAAATGCACTTAAATCTACCACAATGAAAATATTATTTTTGCACAATAGTATAAGGACATGCACAATTGTAACACTAATGAACAATCACCTTTAAAAAAAGAGATGCCCTTTTTGCCCTATCCTAAACACAGGAAATAGTCATAACTTTAGAGGTCAGCAATAGAAAAACTGCAATATCCCTTGTATATTACAATTCCCAAGTAACACCAGTTAAACAATATCTGCTCTATGGTACTTGATTTATTTACCTGTACCCCCCCCACATGAAAGATACAGTAACATCTCATTTGTATTATAGACATATACACAGCACCTACACAGACATTAATGCTATACGTAATGCACATATATATCTGAATCTGACCAAGTGGGATTTTCCTCCATGAAAGCTCATGCAATAAATAAATTTGTTAGTCTTTAAAAGTGCCATGGGACTCCTTGTTTATATGTAATATAGCCATCTATACATACACAGGCACAAACTCTCTCCTTCCCTCCCCTTGGAAACATGAATCTTGCCACAACCAGCTAGCCCCATGTGAAACACCGGGTTGGCACACTGCATTTCAAATAAAGCAGCTTTTCCTCCAGGGTGTGTCATGCACAAACCAGCCCCAGCCAGGGAAACACCGCAGATAATTTCATTAACAGCCTCGCCAAGGGAAAAGTGGGCACTGGTGACTTTGCTGTGACAACAACAACATTCCCTGGCCACAGTGCGCCTGCTGGGGGAAGAAAACCACCAGCCACCCTAGTTACTAACTCTGCCCACAGATGGGCAAAAAGCAGGGCACCACAGGGATTTTCCCAACACCCTCCCTCCAATTTCCCAACATCCCCCCAGTTGTCAGCTAGTAACATAGCGCTGTAACAGTTCAGTGAGCACACCCACACCCCTGAATTTATCAATACCCCCCCACCTGTTGGCTAATAGCATAGTGTTATACCAATTGATCGAGCACCCCAATGCCCCCCACACTCCTGAATTTCCCAGCACCCCCAGCTGTTGGCTAATACCATAGTGTCAGACCAATTTAGTGAGAACCCCAACACCCCCCAGCCATTGGCTAGTAACAGAATTACACAAACTTAGGGTGCCCCCCCACCCCTGAATTTCCCCATATCCCTAGTTATTGGCTAGTGTTACAAGCACCCCAACACCCCTGAATTTCCAAACATCCCCCTAGTTGTCAGCTAGCAACAATGTTATACCAATCTAGCAAGCACCCCAACACCCCCCACACCCCTGAATTTCCCAGCACCCCCCCCAGCTGTTGGCTAACAACATAGTGTTACACCAATTCAGTGAGCACCCCCACACCCCCTACACTTCCCAACACTCCCTAGTTATCAGCTAGTAATAGTGTTGCTCCAATCAGTGAGCACCCCCTACACCCCCGAATTTCTCCAGCACCCCCAGCTGTTGCTAATAACATGGTGTTACGCCAGCTGGGTGAGCACCCCAACACCCCCACGCCCCTGAATTTCCCAAAATCCCCCCAGTTGCCAGCTGGTAACACGGTGTTATATCAACTTAGTCAGCACCCCAACACCCCTGAATTTCCCAAAATCCCCTGTTGCCAGCTATTAACAGTGTTATACCCATTTAGTGAGCACCCCAAA
>ML682041.1:10688216-10760650 GCA_007922195.1 Podocnemis expansa
ATACCCATTTAGTGAGCACCCCAAAATCCCCCACCCCTGAATTTCCCCCAAACCCCCCAGTTACCAGCTAGTAAGGGTATTACACCGGCTTAGTGAGGCCCCCCCGACACCCCTGAATTTCCCAGCACCCCCCGCTGTCAGCTCCTAGGACTGTTACCCCAATTCAGTGAGCACCCCAGCCCCCCCCCCGGCATTTGAGCCCCCGGACAAACCCCGGGGCCCGCTAGCCCGGCGCCGCCGCCTCACGCAGAAAATCTCCCGAGCCGCAGCCGCGGGGCGGGGGCCGCAGCCTACCTGGAGACGGAGGGCTCCGGCCGGCGGGGCGCTGCGGTCGGCGGGCTCCGATGACAGGCGGCGGGGGCGGGCGCGGGCGCGGGCGCTGCTGCCGGTGCCGGAGCCGGAGCTAAAAATGATTCATTAGCCGCCCGCGGGGAGGCGGGGCGGGCGCGAGCAGCAGCGGCAGCCGCCCGAGCCTATGAGGCGGCGGGGCTGGCTGGCTGGGCCGCGCGCGCCAAGATGGCTCGCGCCCGCGACCGTTAGGACCGTTGAGCGGCCCCGGCCAACGGTCGCAGCGCGAGGCTTTTATCCCGGCGCGCGCGCCATGGAACGCCAACGGCGGAGGGGGGAGGGGCGGTCTCCCCCTCCCAGCCCCTGCCCTAAAGAAATTGGTTGGTCTTTGAGTGCCACAGGGCAGCCTCTGTCTTTTGCAAAAGAAAGAAATGCCTGGGCTGTTCAGTGCCGCAGGACTCCTCTGTTTTTGCAAGAAATAAAGGGGGTGGGCTTTAAGAGCCACAGGACTAGGGTTACCAGAGGCCAGAGCATGTAAAGAGGAGGACAGGGAAGTCCAGAAAGGAGGACACATGGAGAAAATGTAGTGTTAATATAATATACCTCTGTTTTGAAAGGGGCCTGCAACACTTCCCCCTAAAAATAGGCTGGTGTGGGGTATTCCAGCATACTTGAAACCCTGTAAGTTAAAAGCCAGACAAAATCAGGTATTTTTAAAATGTCTGCTGGATGGGGGTCATGAAGGTAAAAAGGAGGACATGTCCTCCTTTTGCCTGACATCTGGTAACCCTACTACACAGGACTCCTGGCTTGTTTTGCAATAAAGAAATGTGTTGGTCTTAAAGTGCCACAGGACTGGTTGTTTTGCAATCAATAAATAAATGTCTTGTTTTTTAAGTGCCACAGGACTCCTCCTTTCTTTTGCAAGAAATATAGGTGTTGGTCTTGAAGAGCCACAGAACTAGGGTTACCAGATACCAAAGCACGGAAAAAGGAGGACAGGGAAGTACAGAAAGGAGAACATTGGAGGACACATGTTGAAAACATAGTATTAATGTAATATTCTTCTGTTTTTAAAGGGCCCTGGAACACTTTCTCCTAAAAATAGGGTGCTCTGGGGCATTCCAGCATACTTTAACCCCTGTAAGTTAAAAGCCAGACAAAATCCTGTATTTTTAAAATGCCTGCTGGATGGAGGACATGTCCTCCTTTTGCCTGACATCTGGTAACCCTACACAGGGCTCCTTGCTTGTTTTGTAATAAAGAAATGTGTTGGTCTTAAAGTGCCACAGGACTTCCTGTTTGTTTGACCATAAATAAATAAATTTCTTGGTTTTTAAGTGCCACAGGACTCCTTGTTTGTTTTGCAAGAAATAAATGGGGTGGTCTTTAAGAGCCACAGGACTCCGTGTTTGTTTTCCTTTGAAAGCAAAGGGCAGGCAGCCACCCAACACCCCTGCAAGTCTGCCACCTCCAGTTGCGCCGCCAGGTCCGCCTGCAACTGGAAGGAGCACACTGAATGGGGAGAAAGGGTTTTAAGTAGAAGTCTGCCTCCAGGGAAGCATAAGGCTTCAGCCATTATGTAAAGGCACCCATCTCCGGACTCACATGATGGGAAGGTTTGGCTACAGTGTAGCTAAAATGCAAGAACATAATATAGCATTTAATGGCCTGTGTCACTCATGGTCTGCTGCAATGTTTCTCAACCTTTTGTGGGTCACAACACACTTGGTGACATATCATAACCCCCCAATGACAGTGGTTTTCAACCAGCATGCCACAGCACATCAGTGTGCCGTAAGAACTGTCCAAGTGTGCCATGAAATTTTGTTACAAAGCTAATGAAAATCAGTGCAAAACATTTTCGTCTTACTATTCTAGCCAAGCAAAATTACAACTCATAAAACTCGTGAAAATTAATTATCAAATTAAAAGTGAGATATGAGTCTTTTGATTCTAAAACATGAACATTCTAAACTCAAGTAGCCAAAGGGCAAAACTGAGATGATGTTTTTTGCCGGTGGATTTGAAACATTAATACATATCATCCTTCTTTAGTTGGTTGTATGCACTATGTTGCAAACTTCTCTAGTAAGACTGTAACCATAGTGAATGTGACATTTACAAGCAATCAATTCAGCTGAAAAAAAGTGGGTGTCCCATGGAATTGCTAGATGCATTGAAGTATTCCATGTTATGGAAAAGGTTGGGACCCACTGCTCTACAGGACACACCAGCACGCCCCCCACAGGCCAAATCCAGCTATCTCCCTGGCTGTCCTTGACACACTAACCGCTGTGTGGCGACACAATGGTTGAGAACCACTTATCCAGAAAAATGTTAAGTGGGGTCTTGTGTATTTCCATGCAACACTTTAGCCTATCAAAGTGCATAGAATCATTTTACTGAATGCTCCCGAAGCCAATACGGCAAGATCTGTCTTCCTTTAACAATCTTGTCCAGTTATTCCAAACAATAAATGTGCAAATGATTCAAAGAAAAACAAGGAGTCCTGTGGCACCTTCTAAGGACAAATTTATTTATTGCATGAAAGAGGCAGTGTACATTTACAGCCCCTTTTCAGTAAAAACAAACAAACAAGGGGTGGGAGAAAGTGGGATTTTCTCCCACAAAAACCTCATGCAATAAATATGTTAGTCTTTTAGGTGCCACAAGACTCCTTGTTTGTTTTAATGAACTAGATTGACATGGCTGTCCCTTTGGATCTTAGCCTCTTTTCAGGCATGCTTCTCTCCTTCTCTGCCTCTTTTGCACAAATGAGAAAACTGAGGCAGAATTTTCAAAAGGGCTCAGCATTTTAATAAAACAAACTAACCAATCACTGCTGTGCCTAGTTAGAAACCCGAGTCAGTGACCAGATTTTCAAGAGAATTTATTTTGCTGAATCCATTTGGGTGGACTAGAATCTACCATATTGGATCAGAGTGGGGTCCATCTAGTGCAGTATTCTGTTTTCAACAATATCCGGTACCAGATAGTTTAGCCTAGAGGAAGGTTTAAGACCCCCTACAACAACCATCCTTGGATAATCTGTTCCTCACATTAGGTATGATCTGTATCAATAAATGCTAGATTGGTTTACTTTAAGCCCTGAAGCATAAGGTTTAATGTCCCTTTCAATGAACATTTTTGTTTGCATTATCTATTGTAACCCAGGATTTTTTTCTATGCACATAAGCATCTATTCTTCTTAAATCTTGCTAAATTCTTAGCCTCACTAGCTTCCTGTAGCTATGAGTTCCACAGTCTTTCTGAATGTTGTGTAAAAAATTTATTTCCTTTTATCAGTTTTGAACTGAACAGAAATTCTGGTGTAAAGTGCCACAGTTGGAGCTACGGTTGCTGAGCATTTTTTAAAAGTCCCCATTATGGGTACCAAGTACCTGAAAGTCTCATCTCGAGAGATTAGACCAAAATTTTCACGAGCACCTTATTTTGTGGACGCTCATCTTTATATACCAGGCATGGCCAAACTGCGGCTCAGGAGCCACATGTGGCTCTTGAATGAAAAAGTGCGGCTCACGGAAGAATCTCAGCAAATCAATTTAGTATGTAAAAGTATATAGCTATATGGCTCAGTGCGGCTCTTGAAGGCTTACTAATCAACTTGTGTGACTCTTGAGTTCCGTAAGTTTAGCCACCCCTGGTATATACCTAAAAGAGGCTTGTTTTTCAGAAAGCATCAAGCATCTGCCCTCTGAAGATCAGACCAATGTAAGACGTGTAAACTTAGTCCCCCCCCATCTCTAGTCACTTTTGAAAATCTTGGCCTAACTGATAAGACCATGGCAACTCTTATATCAATTGCCTTAGGTGTCTTACTGTAGATTTCTTAGCATATTTTATTATTTTTTAAATAGCAATACAGATTTAGCCAACTACCTCTGTTACAGTGACTTTGCTGACCAGTCCTCCTTCCTCTGGCAGAACATCCTTAAGAGCATTGTCTACCATGTCGCTAGTGCTGCTCTGCATGTTTGTTCTTCAGGCTCTCTCCTAATGCGACCACGTTTGAATCTCTAGACTTACAAGGCCACCCAACTGTATTTGTACCAATGTTTCGGGAGGAAAAAAATCTAGGCAGCAATCACACAGACAACTGAGGCAACTGGCCTAAGAGTTGCCATGGTTACCTACAGCTTATTAAACATGCAGTACTTAGGCCAAAAATCATATTTACAACCAACTATATTATAAACTCTGTTGTGGTGTGGACAAAGCCTAAGTTCTTCTTTGCCTGAGTTTTGCTCAGCCTGGGACGTATGAGGGAGCTTGACTCCCACTCCCCAATTTTAAAACCAGCCACACACCCTACACAACTTAGAGATGCAGCCAGGCAGCATTAAGTTATATCACTAGGAGCACATTCTTAATGGAACCTACACCAAAGGAGAACTGCTATGGGATAGTGGGTTCAGCTTTCCTCTGCTTCAAGTGCTGGGGGTAGGCTGGAAGAGGAGGCACAAAGACTGGCTGCAGCACAGATTCACTAGCAGGGATGTCTTGTCCTGTGACACTGAATTTACCCTGGAAGTGGCTGTTATGGTTACGGAGTCTGTGTCTTTCTCTCTCTCTTTTCTTGTAATAAATTTGAAAGATCTTGGGTTTTTTTCTGCGTTGAAAAGAATACAGTTTTTGAAACCTCAACATTTTCAATTAAGGTACATTCTTGTTCTTTGGCCAACTCTAGTAATCATGTATCATTCTCATTGTTTCCCATCTCTCATTTCAGTTTAGAGATGGGCTCAAGCTGCCAAATTTCAGTTCTGGATGCCACATTAAAGCTGCAGGGTGTTTGGCTCTAGGGATTGAAAGAATTAATAGCCAGGTGTGAAGTTGGAATCTCAGTCTGAATATCTGTATTAGAAGGCATCTGTATCTTCAGTTTTGGATTGAATTTATCTCTAGTTCTTAGCAGCATGAGAAACAACTTAATTTCCATGTACCTAATGTCACAAACAAAGCTAGTCCGTGGTGCAGAAACAGGCACCCATTTTCAAAATAGCGAACAAGGTTGTGCTGATGGCAAGATTTCAAAAACACGTCCTTTGTGACTAGTAGCCATGTAAAACCTAAACCAAAGTCATAAAAACTTAATACATTCAACCTGTTGCTCCCTGGCAGCTGAGCATCCAGAAGGTAAGTTATTGCTACCACCATTTGGAATGATAAGATATTAAAGCATCACTAACATAAATAATTTACTATTTATCTAGTACTAGACATGATGAGCTCTGCCATATGTTAAGTGAGCATCAGATGCTAAGTATCATCATTACCATTTAAAGTTTTACAGTTGTCTTTAGGGAAGGTGATATTAATCAAACCATCCCTTATGCAATGTAACTCTGCAAAATGCCATTTAAATGTTTAACCTCCATTCATCTTCACAGCCATTTCTAAAGAACTGCATGGCCTTTCTGTCCTACAGGAAATTATGTACAACTGTGTCTAAAAATACACACATGAAACAGATTCTCCTTTCATCCCTGCATAAATTAGAAGCAACTCTACTGATTTCAAAGGAGTTATACTGATGTGAGAGGAGAATAAGCTGCTTCCATTTTGATTCCCTTTGCACAGTATACTAAGTCTAGGCAGCATGGGGAAAGAATCAAACAACAACAACAAAAAACCCTCAATGATAAAGGAACTCACCTTGCCACCTGACAAAATGCACATAGGCCCTCCTGTTGAGATGAAGGACAGCTGCCTCTGAAGCCACAATAGTTCCTTCTGAGACTGTTTCAACAGCTCCTCCATGTCACTTGGCTTCTGACCCATCAGCCCTTCCTGCATCACGACAAAAATGTTCCTCAAAGGCTGTTTTTAAATGCACAGTGATGGGAACATACAATCTGTCATCATTGGATTTCTAGATAATCAATAACATCTGCCAAAGGAAATTATCCATATTTATTCATTAGAAGTATCAAATATTAGCAAAAATAAGACGACACAGATGTTCCTTGTGCTTAATGCATGCATCCACACTTGAACTAATTTTTGTACTGTAGGCAGTTTTGCATCAGCTTTACCTGTATTGCATCCACATGAGATACAAAGACAGTTCAATAAAGAGAATTCAGAAAGCACAGAAAACTGTAAACTCTCTCCTTAATTTAGTCATTATCCATATCACAGACTTCTATCATCTAAAAAGTTGATACATTGCTTATGGCATAAGAAATTGAAAAGCCTCACATTCTTCTAATGTACTGACCCATTCTACTTAAATGATGGTGATGCAATTGCTGGGGCCAATAATCAGGTTAAGCACTGTACTTCCTCTGCATGGAAGCACATCATTCAAAATGATAGGTTGAGAGACAAAGATAAAGCTATGATCCAGTGTAATAATGCAAAACAAGGCAGAAGGCTGGGATGGAAAATTTTTCTGGCATTTTCTGCCTTGTGCTGGTTGACTGGCTCTAACCCCACCCTCAGTCACTTCACTCCACACCTGTCCCATCCAGCTGAGGTCCCTTCCCACCACACACAACCTAGGTGGTTCCTCCTAAGTCAAACTCTAAAGATGATGTGGAACCAACATGCCAGCATCACTGGCTTGTGTTAAACCCCACTCCTCTTCTGTTAAACCTTTTCCCCCACTTCGTGCCTGCCTTCTCTCTTTAGATGGCATTGTCTCATTATTTCCTTGTGCTCCCCCGTCTTTCTACAGCCATTTGTTGTCTCTTACCTCATAGCTAAGTTGTAAGCCCCTGTGGGCAGACACCATACAGACAAAGAACAAGGGGACAACACCTAGCATAATGGGCTCCCGGTTCATAACTGGGACTCCTATATGTGCTATTGTATTACAAATAAACAAACTAACAGCCTTGCAAAATTCTACCCATCTCCCTCCCATGCTGGAATAATATTTTAGTCAGGGCAAGTAAAATATCCTAAGTATTTGCATTAAAAAAATTATTCAGAAGATTGTATACTTGAGGCAATAAATTATAGTGGTAATTTTGTAAAATGGGCTTTGACAGCTATTATGCTCTTGTCTTACCGTCATCTTTCTTCCTGAACATGAATCTACCAAGTGGTATGCAGTTGCCCTTGAACTGAGGAGCTGTGTGACAGCATTTACAGGTGCAATGGGCATACAGGAAAAACAACTAATTTACCCTAGAACAGCAAGTACTGTGCATTATGCTGTATTGTCACACAACAATACAGTCCTGATCCACTGCAATTTATAATTTTAGACTGACAGAACAGAAATACTGGAGACATACATGGAATTTTTCATCTTTGCATGATGCATGTTTATTTTTCAGGTATATTATCCTCGGTCATCCCACCTCCACACTCTACTCAAGACTTCTGTGTGATTCACTTCCACAAAACCTATCAATGTTTTTACTTGAGAGCCCTTCTCCAGTCCCCACATTTTGTTCGTTCACTCTGGTGGGAAGACTTCAATCACTGTGCTATCTGACTATATTGGATTGTAAACTCCTCAAGCACATTAGTGGTTTTCTTTAGCTGTAACGCACCAAGAGCACACATGGTAATAAAACTGCATCCTGACAGTCTCTTAAGATGTGGAACAGCAATCAACCCCAATTCCCAACTTTCAGCTAGCATGTTTTGCAAGGTACACTTCTGATAAGAAACTAAATGATACAAAATGAACAAGTTTTGGGGGTAACCGCTTTCCTTTGGCTGCCTGAGACTTCAGTGACAAGCCATGATCTCATGCACAGAGTCCTAGAGGTGCAGGCAAGAGATCTGATTTCTACGACCAGCTTTACAACTGAATTGCTTTGTGAGCAAGTCAAGTTATCTTTTTCCCTTGCTTCAACTATCCTGTTTTATTTAGATTGTAAGATCTCTGGGGTAGAGTGTGTCTCATTATGCATTCGTGTAGCACCTAGCACAATGGGCCTCCACATACTACTGCATTATACACAGCTATCTAAGCTGAGAGCTAACTCCCTACCCATTATTAAGAAGAAGGGGCCTGTGCACTCTCATAAGACTTGGCATGATGAAGCATCAAAATAAGACACATCTTCCTGCTTGGTTTTAATGTACTCTGAACAAGATCCCTTCCAGTTCACAACAGATATAGATTTATATTTACCCTCAGGCACCCTAGTCGGTTTTTGAGCTCTTCACACTCCACTTGCAGCAGCTGGATCTCCAGATCTTTGACTCCATGAGCCTGAGGGTTAGTAATTGGTTTCTGTAGAGCCTTCACAGTCCCTGAGTGTGTTTTGTGCTTTAATGGAAACCTTTTGGTAGTAGCTCTTGTGGTGGTGGATGATGATGAGGAAGTTGAAGGGCTTCTATCCTGGTAAAAAGAAACAGACATGCATGTCACATTTATGGTGGTTCTCACTCTTTTTTTTGTTGTAGGTATGTCACAGATGAGACTGTGGGTTGATTTCATTAACAGTTGGAAAAGCATGTTATTCCTCTCTCCATTAAATTCAGGGCCTTTGTATCAAAGCCATGTTAAGCAAATAGCTGGATTTTTAAAAATTTAAAAATAAATATTTTTAAAAATAAATGTTATAAAAATATTCACAGGCTTCTCTCCCTGAAGTAACCCTCCCAAAACCCTTCATTTAACAATAGGTAATGTTGCTCTCATCAATAAACAAAACCATCATAAAAATCGGGACATACAAAATAAGGATTAAAAGGCTGCAATAAAGCCATGCACACTCAAGCTTGAAAATGCGAGAAACAATGTTGCCTGTGGAACCTTGATCTGGACCCCTTGCATATATGCATTATGATACTGCCTTTTACATGCAGAAGCGAGCACCAGTGCAAAGCTGAGTTTAAGTTATTTGCCTAACGTCACATAGGAATTTGGTGGCAGAAGCACAGATAGCATCTAAGTCTCCCAAGTGGCATTCAGCTGTCCTAACCAGTCCATAAGACCATCATTTTAATCACTACACACCTTCCAACTCTCAAAAAAGTAAGATAGATGTCCTATAGAAAGACTCCTTCGCTACACAAACCTGATTCATCCCCAGATCAGTCTCAGGTACTGAATGAATCTGGGATCCCATTTAAAGAACAAACGTTGGATTGTGTAATTAATGGCTGTATCATAATGTATATGCATGAGGGGTGGATTGAGATTCCACAGTCTTAATTTTTAATTGTGTGTTCACTATCTCTTCATGGTTTAGTTGATTGATGAGAGCTAGCTTAACTAATGTTAAATGAACTTTGTATTTCCTTAAATAGGAAAAAAAACCATTCATATATGTGATGTATACATAATAAAGCACTTCCACATTTGTTATCTTCATTGTATTTTTATTGGCATTATCATCTTTGTGAATCATATTTCACTGCTCGGTGCCTTGTAGGTTAATACATTGAAACTAATTAAATGAAAATGTTTTCTATGCAGTGTATTTTATTGCAACTTCTAAATGACTTTTTAAAAACTAACAGAAAACTAAGTAGGGACTTTTAAAAAAAAAGATTAATATTCAGACAGTAGTAGCCCAGCACTTATAAGCATATTAACATTATACACAAAAGAATTGTAATTTTGTATGTTATTTTCATTACTCTTTTTTAGAGGCAACTAACAAATAATTACCTTTTGAAAAGAAAGAGTACAAACCCAAAGGAGCACAGTAGCAGCATATCAAAATCCAGTCTGCTTTCATCCCAGCTCCTCTTGGGACCTGTCTTTGCTGTAATATTATGGTTGTCTAAGGTAAGTCAAAGGCTTCCATTACCATGACAACCAGGCAATAGTGACTCATCGACTATGCAAATAAACTGGAGAGACTGAAAGATGAGTGGCTGATTACCTCCAGTGTCACAATGTTGCTGCTCTGCCAGGAGGGACTGGTGCATTGTGTGGAAACCCCCCTTCCAGCTTTTCTCTTGTTCTTTTTTTCCACAAACTTCAATAAAAAAAAATCCCAGACATACCAACAAAATACACAGGGAAGACCATTCCACACCTATATTATTTAGTAACTCAAAGTCGGTTCCAATTCTCTATGATGTGTTTACAAAAAAGCATGATAAAAAAGATCATACAGTAAGGTACAGACTCAGAAAAGAGAAAAATCTGGTGCAATCTAAGCTGTAGACTAACCATCCCAAGACCATACATGCATACAGTGAATATTGTAAAAAACTATTTTCAATATTTGCTCAAATAGTATAGATAAGGAAACCAAAAGTAGAATTGGATGGGAAATGTTTTCGGTCCTGTAACAATGTACAAGATTTTGAAAAAATTCTATCCCCCAGCCACAACCCTCAAACAATGCAAGTTACAGTGATCTAAGCATTGTCCCCACCAGTGGGAGATGCTCTGCTGCAGACATAACTTCTGCCTGTCATGGAGGTGGAATCATTATGCTGATGGGACAGAGCTCTGTTGTCAGCAAAGAGCACCTTCCCCAGATGCAACACAGCTGTTGGGATATAATTAGAGCCCTGCAACTCTGCAGATATCTGCATTATATCCACATCCGCGGATGCAACGCGGATATCTGTGGACCATTTCTTGCAGATGCAAGTTGGATACGGATCCACATATCTGTATCTGCGCAGGGCTCTAGATATAATGCTTCTAGTGTTAGTCCTGGGATTAGGAGATATTGGGACAGGCAACAATGTGCGCAGTGGGGGAGGAAATTTGAGACCAGAAAAGGAAGGAAAGAAATAGGATTTCAACAGCATGCAGTAAAATAAGGCCTGGGACCACAAAATGAACCATGAGGATAAAACAAAATACTAGATAGATGCTATGAACGTTGCTCATCTTGTGCCTGAATGAGGTGCATATCCTGTGGAAAAAATACTAAGTGATCATGTAATTAAACATCATTATAAAATATGTGCAAAAGGTTGCACAGCCATCCTAAATTCTGACATTTACTAACCTGAGTGCTTGACTTTGCAAGCTTTATTTCTTTTAAACATAATTTGTGGGTAACATGTATCTGTAAGCCCATTTATAGCACAATGCTATGTTTACACTGGAAACAAAAAAATGGTGAATTGATATAATTTTTTAAACTCTGAGAGAAAGAGGATTTCGTATAACATTATTTATATTTGCAACATTTACAATGGGGGGGAATGGGTGGGGTGGGTGAGTGAGTGTGTGTGTGTACAATCACATAGCTGCATCATTAAATTCTCCTACAAAACAGTAATCTTTATTTTGTGGATATAGAGTTTCCCTAGGTTTTAAACCCAACTAATTCCAACAGTTACATTATTTGTTAGTGTCTATAAACTTTTTACAGCTGTTTATTACATCAAACTTAGCCTGTCCCAGAGTATTGGCCTGATCTTGTAGAGTTAATTCATTAAAAAAAAAAAAAAAAAAAAAAAAAAAAACCGTCAGAAATTCATTTACATCCTGAGTCTTCACTCAAGACCATCATTGGAATTAATGGGAATCTGACTGGGCAAGGTCTGCAGGATTTGGATCTGTGACTTTATATAAGAGAGTAGCCTGGTGAGAGAGTATTCTCCCCAGAAGGCTGATTTGCTGCTGCTAGGATTACTGCGGCACAAACTGTTACTAACTACGCTGCACCCACAGACTAGGTCTGGAGTCACTGAAATGGAAATACAAAGGAGTGCGCCAGCTTGGAGAGGATTAAGTACTTTGTTCCAGAGCCTCTTCTCGTTATTTTCAGCTTCTACTTAGAAAGTGCAACCGGTTAATTCAAACGCCAGTCTTCTAACTGGATCCAGAGAGGTGCATAGAGATTTGCCATCATCAAACTCTAGAGGCTGGAAAGAGACATCTTAAGATACAACTTCCTGGTCTAGGTGGTCTAGAAAGAAACATTTCTGGATAAATGATTAAAAGGGAAATAAGCTAAGCCCCCTCCCTATTGTCTTGTATGTCCAGTTTTGGGGTAGGGTGGTGTTTGCATTAGCCTCTCTCTCCTCCCTGTGAGTCCATGGGAATTTCACTATTGATTTTAATGGCAGCAAAATTAAGCTAAAGCTCAACATTTCTAAAACTCCCTTTCTTGGAGTTTATCAAAAGAGTGAGAGGGGGAAACAAAATTGCAAGTCTAAGGGAACAAATTACTTCAAGTCCAGCTAGCTCCTCTTCTTTGAGTCATTAATGAATATTGAAACAAGGGCCTGTATTCCCCAAGCTATTTACCATTCCCAGGAGTGTATCCCAAATGCATACCAGAAGTACATCATTACTTATCCTCTTATGTTTTACTCATCCAGTCATGCAAGGAGCGGAAGACAACGCCACATGACCAATCACAAGGTACAAATGTTGGGAGAACCCAGAAAAGATTTAAAGAAAGAAAACACCTGCTTTTGTAGAATTTGAGTCATTTGAGCCCTAACAGTTATTACAGATGTCAATCAATTTACCACAGGATGGCAGCATAGTGCAGCTACCGATTCACTTTTTGTTCTTCCATGTAGAGTTCTGCCACATGCAACACCTGCAGCATTGCAGTTACCCAATTGGCTGATGCCTTCAGATATGCAGCTCAGCGTGGAGCCATGCACCAGACAGGTTATTTCTCAAGTGCCATCACTCCAATGGAATAGTGGTGTGTTCTGCCATAGCACCGACAGCGTAGTTCTGGCATACAATTAAACATCAATGACATAGGATCCAGGATAGAAGCAGCTCTGCCTTATCTTGATATTAGCATGCTCATAAACTATGATAAGAACTTTATCCTGGTACTTCTTTTATTCCGATTCTGCCACCTTTATTCCTTACCAGTCCTGGTGTGTTGATGGAATTACCTCTGGCGTAAGGTAAAGCTGAGCTGAAATAAAGATACTACAGATCGATTTGGCGTAGTAGCATTTGTTGCCACCCACTATGCTAAGGATGCGATGCTTGGTCTCCCATTTACTCCCAGACCTCTTTACTCTGCTCCAGTAAAGTAGTGTTAAAAGGTCCTTATTGCAATTCAGAATCAGCTCCTCCCTGGATTGTAAGCAACCAGTATTTCTTGAATGTCCAGAAAAGTCTTGTAATACCTCATATGTGAAGACAGGTTTATGTTGAGTCCGGCCACATACACCCTAAGTATTCCTTAGTCTAAATCTATCAGAGGTACTGGTCCCCTATGATCCTCACAGAAGAGGTACTTTATATAAGAAGCAGTATTCACATAATCTTAACATGGAGCTTCTTCCACTAACACACTTGTCTGCCCTTTGCTCTCCCCTGCCAAAAAAAGAAATGCTGAGACTCTGAGGAGAAAATATAGACTCGCAAATCATGTGGTAACTGAAGGTGACTCTTTCAGCCTTAGTATAGGAAAAGGCAAGAATCAGCTTCATTTGCCATGTGATTTTCTCACATTTGTACAATTAGATCTGAAAGAGTTTAAGGTTATTTGGAGAAACCTAAATTCTACCTACATGGGCATTATGGATATCAAATAATCACATATTCCAATATCTGCTTGTCATGTCCAACCCCTTCACTTACAACAACATGAAACGAGTTTCCTTAGCTGCCTTCTGCATATGCCAAAACAGGGCCTTATACTATCTGTGTGAGCAAAACATTTCATTCCACAGAGATCTCCACTGAAAGCAACTGCAGCAGTGTCCCCTAGTGCTCAAAAGAAGCAAGAAGTCTTGCGGCACTTTTAAGGCTAGTGCTCAGTTCAGTTGCATGCACTCAGCAACTAAGTCTACCAGCAAAACACAACATGGGATCAAGGAAGGCAAAGTGCACAAATCTAATAAAAAACAAATAAGAGACCAGTGCAGTTAAAAAGGAAAAAAAAAATTAAATCTTATCTTTTTCAGCTCAAGAATTTCTTGGGACTGAGGTTATGGACACTTAACTCTCATTCACAAGGCTCCTTGTAAGGCCAGGGCAAGCATGAGGAGAGCTCAGACTGAAGGGGACAATTTGGATCTACAGGCAAAATTTATTACTTTCAGTTTCAGAGAATAATTTATACATCCCTTTGTTACCCTTGCTGCTGTTCTCACTTTGGACTCAACCACAGAAGGTGCAGGCCTCACTGCTGGAGTTTTACTGTCAGTTAATGGATCCTGGATATATGAAGAAGCATCATTCCTCTAACCTGATCGAAGTATTTCTGTGAGCAGTTGTCCATTCCGTTCCATAAAGTGCAATCAGAATCCATGAAAGAGTTGTGAGTGGAGGAAGAAGCAGCTACGTCATTTGTGTGCCTGCACAAAACTAAGTACCTATAGTCCAGCAACAGCCAGCAGCAGTCCAGCTGCTCCAGGAGTAGCCACAGCATAAGTGCTATTTACCAGCTTATCATAAAAACCCGCTTGCTGAGGCTTTCAGGAAATGGTGACAGAAACACCTGACTTCTGGTCTACTGTAGTAGCTTAGCACCAGTGCATTGCTGCTGGTTGCTGGAACAAAGTAATTGATTTCTCTGGACTAGATAATAAAAGATCACATTCCCTTTTTAAAAATCCATGGTATGCCCACACCTTGAATGCAGCAGACAGATCTGATCATCTCTTCACAAAAAAGATAAACTGGAATTGGAAAAAAGATATGGAAAAGGGGAAAAAAAATTATTAGGGCTAAGGAAAAATTTCAATATGAGCAGAAATTAATAAATAAAAAAGAGTTCTAACAATGTTGAAAGGCTTTTCTGACACTGTGGAAACAACTTTTTATGTTTATTATATTATATAAAATTTTAATGTTATAATGTAAATTTAAAGTGGTCAAAAAGATTAATGCATGCAACAACTTATCAGCATATTATGGAGCCTAAAAGCTAAACACATCCTTTCAAGTTTAAAACCAGTCTTGATCAATAGTAACATACAGGTGAGCTGGCCTGGTTTCAGCTATGAATCTGTTGCTTCGCTGATGAGTACAACCTTGGAAAGAGCTGGCGTCTGGTCTAGCAAGGTCATAGCAATAGTTGCCTTGTCTCCTTGTTTGTTTTACTGAACTAGACTAACATGGCTGCCCCTCTGAAACTTGCACAACGAGTGTGTTTGTAACTGTGGTATTGTGATGTTCTGCAATATTTTCTTAAGAACAAGCTTCTCCTTTACTTTCCTTTAATCAGAAAAGGCTGTGGTTGCAAAGGTGCTGAGCCTGTTAGGCAATGAGAAGAATTTGCATGGAAAAAAAAATACGGCTCCTGTGGATTTTGAATACATCAGCCAATGCCTCTGCTTGGTCTCTCTCTGTGAGGTTTTGTTTGAAAAGAAGAGATGAGAGGTACTATTTCTGATCTTTGTACTGCTGTTTGGAAGCTATGAATTTATCACATAGATTCCTGGAAATAGGGCAGATCTTTCCTGATATCCTGGGTATGAAACTCCTCCATTATCAAAGCAGGAGATAAAACTGGACCTTATTTGGTGCTAACGGCAACATTATTCTCTTTTAACTAGTATTCTGTCCAGTTTCCATACAGACAGGGAGTAGGAAAAGCAGGTCATTTTATTCACTATGTTTGTCCCAGACTTCAGGAATTCTTGCATTTTCTTCTGCCCACCCCTAAGGGAAAGTGTCAATAGCCAGATAGCTTCACTTTGATTACAATTTTCTGAGGAAAATGGTCCAGCATTTTAGGAAGATGATTCTGAAGCAGAACTAGCAAAGAAATTATAAGTTTGGGTAACCTGCTTACTATTTTCTCTCTGTCGACCAACATCCCATTGAAGCAATGTTAAAACACTCTTAAGGAAGTACTGTGCAGTTCTGTTATCAGAGGCCTTTATGGATGCCCCTTCTCCCTCTCCAGCATCCTGGGAATTCACTAAGGAATCCCAACCTGATAAAACCTCCTTGTGGTTCCTCATAGCAAAACCTTCCGTCTGGCAAACCATGGAGATCCATCATACACAGAAGCTGCCTCAGCTGCCGAATTCAGAGCTAGAATACTGCCTGTGAGTCCCGCCCCCCGATGCTGGCTGCCAACTTCCTGTCTGCAGACTCAATGCATGAAAATTTCAAAACTGACATGTAAACATCCAAAATGAACACAAGACTGTTGGAAGAGTGCTACTCATGCTATCACACAGAAGCATTTGGACTAAGACAAAATCCTTCCTTCCAAAATCATCATCTACAGATGAAAAGCAAACATCCCCTAAGTGAGAATTGTCTTCTGGCTTGCACTCATAAAAGGTGCAAGAGAATGGAGAACATATACAGACAAGCCGCACACACTGCTTCTCAACTGTTCCTCATTAGGGCATAGTTTACACCTCTAGGAAGCAGGACTCTCAATCAGAAGTCAGGAGTCAGTCCATGTTAATCCTTCCTTTCCTAAAAGTTAGTTGTAATTTGTAATCCGTATGGATGAGACGGCTGGCATACAAAAACTCCAGCGTTTGCTGAAGCATATTGCACATGGCAGAAAGGGTGCCACAAGACATTGCTTCTACGGTTATAGTTCTCTCTCTAGGATGAATTCTTTGAGAGCATCAGTCTATTTTTCAAGAAGGTCTCAGAGGACAAGGGATAATTTACAACTAAGGCTAGTCACAATCATAATAGGATTCATATTATACTGACATAATAAAATGAAAAATTTTTACACTATCTGAAGACATACATCAGGGGACAAGTTTTGTCTTCAGTCATTCCTGCAAAATCCCTTTTATCTTCAACAGATTTTATCCATTATACTTATAGCTAGAGAGAGCAATATCCCAGACATAAAACTATTACTTTAAAAGCACAAATATTTTAACACAACATTAAACTCTGAGAAATCAAGCATTAGTAAAATCAAGAAATTCTGGGTGTTACAAAGCAGTAGTAGAAACCATATTTTATTTTATAAATTAAAAACATTAATATGAAAATATTCCATTTAAAAAGGAAAAACCGAATAGAAAATACATCAGGTTGAGTTAATGTTGCAGTAGAAAACTTAACTTTTAGAATTCCCTAAAATGAATGCTTGATTTACAAAGTTTTCCATTACAAAAATTCATCTTTGCAAAATTTTAGCCTTAAAGGTATCCCCCCCCCCCAACTGAAAACTAGAGACTATAACCAAACCATTTAAGGCCCTTGCTACAGGAAGCACAGTTACTCAAACATGTTGTACAACCCTCCACATAGCTGCCATTTTCAAAGGAGATAATTTCAGTGCCAGGCTGTGCATCTCAAGAATTGATGTGGTCTTGTAGGGGAATTTCCTTTATTCACTGGCACTGACCGCCAAGACGACAGTCGAATCTATTGGTATATTGGTATTGCTCTTTCTGGCCCCGTCCAGAATCAGAGAGGTATGAAAATGAACGAGTGGCCCAAGTCTAAGTCTGAACATGGGTCTCAGTTTTGCAAACAGTCTCTATAATAGACAACCAAAATCCTGGGACTTTGGATTTTTTTTTTTTAAATCCACATTGGAATTTGGTGGTTCAAGCATATCTCCAATATTTACCTATCTTTGGCAGCTCTCCTAAGGGGAAAATAAAGACTAGCTAGATTTCTAGAAGCAATAGGACATCAGTTACGAAAAGCTAATTTATACCATATTAACTAACCCAAAAATTGACACCATCAAAAGACTTTGATGAAATACCTATGGCTCACCAACAAAGTGAATCCTGTCAGCAGAACTGAAAATTTTAACAACAACCTGAAACAAGGGCTGGTCAGAAAACAAGAACTTTGTTTTGTTTAAAAAAAATAATAAATTTCTTCGTTTTGACATTTACCATTCCATGTTGGGACACAGCTGAGACATTTCAAAAATTTCCAGGTCTTACTTCCTCCTGCTGGAGCATTCCATGTCACATAAACAGTTAAATAGTTTTGGATGACAAAGAGGAAGAGACACTGGCTCTACTGCCTGTTGGCTCTACTCACTGGGGATATGGGCACACACTCAGTTGATACGTGTGAGACCAAGGCTGATGTCCCTGGTCTAAATCAGATGGAGCAGGCACCTGAATGTGGCCTCGCATATCTCAGTTAAGGGGCCCGACTATTATTCAGGGATGAGCCTCTCTCTCTCTCTCTCTCTCTCTCTCTCTTTCAACTTCCACTCTGGACTTGAGAAACTTTCCAGCCTACAAAGGTTTAGCTGGGACAAATTGGCTTTTTCTTGGTCTAGGTGGTCTAGAAACAAACATTTCTGGATAAATTATTAAAAGGAAAACAAACTAAGCTCCCGCCTCATCTTCTCGTATGTCTACTTTTGGGGTAGGGTGGGATTTTCAGAACTGCTGCATTAGCCTTCCTCTCCCCTCCTCCCTGCAAGTCCATGGGAATTTTACCACTGATTTTAATGGCAGCAAAATTTAAGCTACAGCTAAACATTTCTAAAAATCCCTTCCCCAGTTACAGGATGCAGTCAGATGCTAAGTTCCAAAATTGGGTCATTCAGACATTCACGATATCAGTTGTTCCCAACTCAGTTATGGGATGAGCTAGCAATCTAACTGCCATAGGATGCCTGGGTACTTCTTGGAAATTAATCCTTCATTAGCATCCATTTAAACAGTAGAATAAGCAACCTGGCACAACAAACTCTTCCTTCAGTGACAGGCTGGAAGTAATCACCCAATGAGATAGATAAATGTGCAGTGAGCTGAATATGTTTGAATTGCCATAGTAGTACAAGGAGCTCCTTCTGAAGCCAAAAAGGTCTCCAATTTCAACGCTGATGACTCCACTTCTTGATGTTGGCATATTAACAGATTCTTACAAATGGACCCTGACATTGACCCTGAATGAGTAATTCAGTTGTTACTCTAGCAAATGTAATTTCCATTCTCTGAAACAGTTCATTTTGCCATGAATGAATGGAGTTAGGAAAATTTAATCAAACTGTGATATGTTACATCTGCTAAATCTGTACATGAATATTTAACAGGCAAGTTCCTATAAGCATTAAAACACTGAGTAAATGGCAGTGTAAAAAAATGGCAAGTGTTGCCAAACACTTGAATATGTATTGATTTTTAAGTGAATTTTCTGCGTTTGTCAAAAGGTGCTAAATTGAAAGCTCTGGGGAATGAAAACCTCTATCCATAGAAGAGATGCAGCATTGCCTTGACTATGGGCTTCAATGTTATTTTTGAAGAAATACACCTCAGTGGGTAAAAATTAAGTCCTGTCTCTGTAACCCAGACTGGTACATTTGGTCATTTCATTCTCCCCACACCCCTGGCAACCCAAGCCAGATCCAACACTTTTTTAGAAGAGGATTGCAACTCCTTTTTCCCATGGCCTGAGCATGTGAGCCAATATCCCAATCCAGACTCAGTCTCTTGTAAGGTGAGAGTTCAGCCTCCTTTTTGTGGAGCCTAATGCCTGGCAACCCCGATTTAGATCTCAGATTCATATACTGTAAAGCCAAAAGGGAATGTTATGTTCCTCTAACCTGTCTATAAAATGCTGGCCTGTCTCCCACAAGCAGTCTTTCAAGCCATACCTTCAGGGCAACGTTTGACTCTTCCAACACAGAACTCACAACCAAAGCAAAGTGCAAGACCCCAAGGGCTGTTCCTTTCATATGTATCTCTTCCGCCTACTCAAGGGCCTGCCACAGCTAACTTCCCTGTAGTGGTCTCTCCAGCTGAGCTCTCACAGGGACCACCTCTCCTTTTTCCAGCTGGGTCTTATAGCTGAGCAAACTACCTTTCCCCAGGCCACCTTGCCTTAAGGGGAAGTCCACCCTCTTATCCTAGCTCCCCACAGCCCTCACACCCAGTTCTAGCAGTATGAAATATATTTTGCTTGTTTATTTGGCAAATTAAGAGGAAGACGCATCACCAAGGAACAGGTCAGCCAAATATTGTCGCTGACCCCTACAGTCTGACATCACTCTGAGTACCCAGGAGGGCCACTCCACAAACCAGCAGCATGGCTCTGAAGTGAAAAATGATCCTGCCGACCAGGGCTCTCATCAGTGGAAGAATAAGCTAACTGGAGAAGCTGCCCTCTCCACCCTCACAAAGCTCTGATTGTCTAGAAAGCTGGCAGGAAAACCTATCCTGGCTTCCTACAATTGGAGATGGGACTATGCAGGCTGCTGGAGCAGGTTGAGAGGTCCAGGGAGCAGCTTGAGTATGTGGCCCATTAGCTACATGGCAGAGTCCCCTGATCAGTGACTGAGGGACTTATCCTGGGGGAAGGCATTGAGGCTGTGGCTTTGTTCATAAAAGGGTCTACTTTCTCCCCATTTATGTGATAATTCAGTTTTTACCCAATTTTTTACTTAAGAGATTATAATCTTCTTGGGGCAAATCATGAAATCAATGGGACATCAAGACTTAAAAGAGAAACAGCAGAAATCGAACTAATATGCAAATTAAATTGTGTGAAAGCAGGGCTGAATCATGGCTATGGGTTCTTTTCACATTATAACAGGTAATTTGACTTCAACCTCCCTCTGTCTGCGGTTTCCTAGAGTTTGAATCCTTACGAATGCTCTGATTTGCTGTTGCAGTATGACCTGATCCCATGTCTTACACTCCCCTGCATTTATTTTCATCCCGTTCTGTAAGTTCTCCCTCTTCAAAGCGTCTGACGAAGTGGGATATTCTTCCACGAAAGCTCATGTGATAAATAAATCTTTAAATACCACAGACTTCTTGCTTTTTTTTGCTTCATGTTTCAGTGTTTATGGCAACCTGTAATTAATAAAGGTCAGGAAGAAAACTGTCAGCTGACAGTTTATCTTACCGTTATCTACTGCAGGGTTTTGTGCACCTGCCACTGAAGAATACAGTATTGCCCACTGTTAGACAATGTACTGCACTAGGCATACAAAAAATAATATTTTGATGGCAAGTCTTTAAAGTGGTGTTATAAACCAGTTGTGAGAACTTGGAGCATGTGACTTAGCTATAAACTTCACCTTGCTCTTCTGGATGGACACAGAGGCACTTTTCTTTGCTGAGGTCTTGGTCTCAGGTCTGCAGTTTGGAGACTTCACTGTGGCTTCTTTTGCCTCCATGCTGTTGGTTTTGGACTGTGGAGAATACATAATTGATATACTGTTAGGATGTTTCCAGTTAGGCACATCCAATGCTTACAGTGTTGGCATGAGCACAACTTGTCATTGCATAGGAAATTCAAAGTTTTGGGGAATGGCCCTGAAGATGAAAAGGGCTGACAGCATATACTGATCATGATGGAATTCTGCACCAAATAATTAAAAGCCTCTACACCTAAAAATTCTGAACGTTTCATTTTTCAAATTAACAGTGTTTTCAATTATGTTGGTAATTTGCTTAAAAATATCCGTCAGAAAGTATGTCTGTAACAATACAAACAACAAAAAAGATCCAGGAAATGTTTTTTGACAGATAAATTCCTTACTACGCCTATTAGCACAATAGGAGCCACCCGACCAGGAAGTCCTCACTCCACAGCCCCGTCCCTCCCTGGCTCTCAGCACACCACAGTAGCAAGTGAGGGACAGAGTCTTGCATGCACACCTACACACCAGAGCAGGGATTTACTCGTTTACGTATAATGCTACATTCACTGGCCATGCCCTCCTCTGTCCCTACCCAAGAGCCATTTTGGTGACTTGCCCTGGCAGTGCTCAGCAGCCCCTGGCTCCTGCTGTCCTCTACAGGGAGGGCCTTCCTCCTCTTTTGCCATGATGGCCTCTAATCTGTGCCAAAGGGAAACTTGTGCTCATTTCTCTCTTTTAAATAGGCACTTTGCATAATGAAGTTCCTTGCTCTCCCCCCTTTGCTTGCTGCCCCACAGTCCAAGCAATCAGCTGTTCCTCATCTTTACAGAACACTTAATCTCAGATAACCAAGAAGCTGATGGAGAGTAAGCAGAAGGGACTGACAGCACTATCTCCCCAGCTATCTGATCCCCATCCTCTAGTCAGGTAGCTTGGTGATAGAAGCCAAGATCACCATGACCCAGTACTCGGTACAATGGAAAGAAGATGTCAATCGAATATTGCAGGTTCTTTGAACTCAACAATGCCAATAAGGGGGCCTATTCAGGAAAGGGATTCTGCAGGCCATTTTCCCTTTAGTTTGCTTCCATGATGACAATAACAACACATTAAAATAAGATGGCAGCAGGAAGAAAAGCAGTAAAAGCAAACTGGAGTGAGACAATAGGAGTGGTGAGTGAACTGACATGAATCAAATGAATCAGAATCATCCTCGATTTGAAGAAAACCCTTCCAAGCAGACATTCTCCAACTCTTCTCTGTGGACCACTGGTGGTCTTTGGACTTACTACTGCTACAGAGACCATCTGTCAGTCTTCTAGCAGTGATATTCCCTGCCACTTGTAACCCTGGTATGATTGGGAGGCTCCCAGGGGCTTTAATTATCAATTAAAATAGAAAGGGGGAAAATGCATCTCTCTACACCTTGTCAATCTGCTTATTTTGTCATCTGATGTTAGTGCGAATCCACCAAATTGGCAGAGGACTCTAAAACAGGAGAACCAAAACCAGAACCAAAGTGCAAAGTTATGTTAAGAGATTTACAGGCAATGAGAAGAGATTGAGCGTTACTAAATGTAAAGAATGCATGCAAAACACTTTGATGTTTATTAGTCAGTATTTTTCTACAGGCGTGTTAACTAGTAATTTGCTTTACCATATGGCAGGATAGACCTCAGTTTATACACAGTATCCATCTTGCTTCAAGCATGGAAATCCATTATTTGATATCACGTAATTGAATCTGAATTATTAAATCAGATACTAACAAAATAATAGGAATGGGCTCTTGCCGAAGTGGATAAGCATTTTATATTATACGCGCAGTTCAGCAAGACCCATCTCTTTCTTACTTCTTCATATTATACGTATATATAAAATGAACAAGAAATGCAATTACCTGCCTTTCCACATTATACTTGGATAAAAAACGGTAGCATACATTTTTAAATTATTTTTTTTCAAAATATTTTTAGGGGGAGGAAATCTTACAGTCAGCCGTAAATAAAACAAAGTACTGAGTCTATTTTGTTTAGCTCTAGATCTAAAATTTGTAACGTGCTCCATCTGTACTTACTACACAAGTTTAAAACAAAACCTTAAAGATACGTCTTTAATAATCAGTGGTTTCTAAATCTTCCTAATCAACGATGTTTATGCAAATTATCCTTAGAGGCACTCGGAATGGGCCTTATTTCATTGAAATGTATCTTATTAAAGGAGGGATCTGGTTTGCTGAAAAAGGTTCAGTGCATGCAGATATTCAAATACTCTCCCACATCCACATGAGCCTCTCCATTATTGTGTCCTTTTATGTTGAACTACAGAGGATTAACATGATGGCCAGTGAATCAGGCATCAGCTTTAAAATCAGAAGACCATTCCTATTTCTATCTCTTCCATTTTCTCCTGAATAGCATGGATAAATTATGATTTACTCCCTCTGTCCCTCCATTCCCCATCTGTAAAAGGGAGGGATAATTATATACTCTCTTCTTGGTGAAGAATTTTGAGATTCCCCAGAGAAAAAACATTTTAATTATTTTGAGTTACTTAAATTCAGAACTTTTGGTTAACTTCCAGAGGTTTTCTACTACTGTATTTCATAAAATTGCAACCTGATTTTCTCCTCATCTTCATGTCGATTTTAACAAGAACAAGAATGCAAAAATAATCTAACACACTTACGTATTAATTTTGACAACAAGAATTCTACAATGGCTTATCTCAGGGTTTTATTTATGTCCTCTGCAAAGGTTAATGTTTCAGGTCAACAGCGTTGTAACACTATATGTCACCCAGTAATTTCAAGTTAAATATGATAGACAATAACTGACTGGTTCTTTCACCCCTTAAAGATAGTTTTTAAAAAGGTCATTAATCATTTCAGATTCTTTTCCTCCTTCCTAGAGTGAAAGGCCAGAGAGATTTAAGAGAGCATTTATTTGCATCTGCGTAGGATAGAAAGCATGCTGAGATCTTGAACGGAAAAATCCACAGACACACTCGGGCTAACAAGGCTATGTGAGTCATTCAAAGTGCCAACAGCTTGCCTAAAGCTTAGCAACCTAATTTATTTACCTAGCTTGGAAACAAATACGGAGAGCAAGTAAGTAATATAAAAATCAACTCATGTATGTGGATCTGTTTTGTCCCTTTTTCATCCCAGGGTATGCTAAACTACATGACCTGAATTGTGCTGGTCCCTACTTTCCAAGCTTGTGTGAGATTACAGTAATTTCCATTACAATTAAATATAAATTCTAAGCCTTGCTGTTCAGTCAGTGGTTTCCTGTCTATTTCTCTGAAGATGTGCTGTGGCTAATTTACAGCTAATGGATGTATTTGCTTCATAGCACTAGGGAAATCATTTTTGAAGACACTCTGTACCTGACAAGTAGCATCAGGGTTAGGTGAATCAACATGACCAGCTGTCAGACTATGGAATGTGCTCAGACAACCAGAGCCATTTTGGTGACTCGCCGTAGCAGACAGACTAGGTGGATCTCCAACCTCAGGAATAGGTCAGGACCCAAAGCTTAAGCCAAGGTTTTCAAACCTGAATGACCTCCATTTAAGCTCCCAGAAAGTAAGTGGCCTGGTTTTCAGGACCGCTGTCCAGCAAGTATTAAGAGCGCTTGTTAAAATCAGAACACTTATTTTGCCACATAAGTATAGTCTAGTGAATCTAACTTTCATCTCCCATTTTTTTTAAACCTTGGTCTGAGTACCCATAAGTGATGAAAAGCTACAGCGAAAGGCAGGGGGAGACCTTATTAGTGAGGGGAGAGGGAGGAAGTGTGTGTTCTTAAGTAGAATCCTTATGTATAAAATCTAATGACATGTCACAGGAATAGATGGGAGAGTGTTTGGAAACTACCATAGTCAGTGAGCACCTTTTCATTCAGGAAATATGGCATGGAGCAACCATTAACAACAAATCAGATGCAGGGCTTTTACACTGACAACAATCACCACTAGTCAGGGACTCTGTTCCCAAGCCATATCTGAAGCTAGTAGGGGCAGCCAGAACTCAAATCATAATCTAAGGTCTCCCAAAGTCCAGGACATCCTTGCCTTATGCATTTAGAGTCTTTGGATCTGCAATTACAGCAACAATATTAACTGTAATATCCCCTTTTTAAAAAACTAAAAACAAGAAAACTATGAAATGATTATTTATTTAATAGCCCACATAAATAGCTGAATTCCTGGTTGCACTCAACATGTCCTCTGCCCTCTCACAGTCCATTCTGCTTTACTAGGCAGACTTTGAAGTGGATTTTGTTATTCACTGGACTAGAAATCGTATATTACTCACTTACTTGTTTAACTTCCTCCTCCTGTTTGCTTGAGGATTTTTCCACTTTTGGAATAGACTGAGATACTTTGGGGGACTCAAGGACAGCATGGCCATGATCCAGATAGTGTTCGGTACTCTTCCCCTGTAATAAAGACAGACAATACAGGTGTCACCAGGAGAGCATTTAAACTTTTACCAAGAGAAGTCAAATTCTGTCTTACAGGACTTCCTAATGGACACCCCTGACTGTGAAAAGGAACAAAGGGGTAGCCGTGTTAGTTCAGCAAAACAAGCAAGGAGAATGGTTGCACTTTTAAAGACCAACAAATTTATTCATCACATGAGCTTTCATGAGAGAAAAATCCCACTCTGTCCAACAGTTGACGAAGGGGAACTTATACGGAACCCAGACAGCAAGGAGGGCACAATCCTGAATCTATCCTATGGACAGTTTCCTGGGCCAGGGATCAGCAATAGAGGTGGGCAGGAAAAGGGTTTCTACCAATTGCATGAAAATTTGAGATTCTGAATTTTTTCCCCATCATGAATGGGACCAATAGTTGAAATCCCAGTTCTTTTCCACCAAACTGGTGATCCCAAAAAGACAGGTTACGTCAAGACAAGTGCATCTTTCCAATGAATTTAGATAATTTAATTTACATGTTGACCGTTTTATTTATTGACTTGACCAATCAGCATTGCCTGATGAAGCATGTTTCCTTGCCAAGCTCCAGCCAATGCAGGCTTCTGTCTCAGTCAAGTCTCACTTTTCCCAAGGTCTCTCCGTTATATCCTGAAGGCCTGGCCTGAGATATAACTCTTTCCTCACATGAAGAAATATTTTCCGCTGCTTGGAGAGGGGAGGGGAGCTGGTCTTGTCACAGATAGGGCTGAAGCTTACCTCCCCCTAAAAGTGGTAGTGGGCTAGCCACCTGGATAGACCCCAATTACAGTCTTCTCAGATACATTGCTCTGATATCTGTGACTTTAACAGGTCACAGATGTCCCTCTCCAGGCCACTTTGTTTTGCTCAGATTGTTCCTTCTGGCACTTTTTGGGTAAGAGACTGATTTTTTTTTTTTTTTAATTCCCACTGGATAGGTCCTTTATTCAGTGAGAGGGGAAAAAAAACCAACAGAAAATATGGAAATAGCAGAAGAGCTACATGGTTTTTTGTTTCAGTTTCCACCAAAAAGTTTAGGAGTAATTGGACATCTCACTTAATGAATGCCAGTGAAAATGGGGTAGGATCAGAGGTTAAACCAGGGAAAGAACAAATGAAAAATAACTTAGATGTTTTCAAGTCTCCAGGGCCTCATGAAATATGCCCTAGAACACACAAGGAACTGACTGAGGAGATATCTGAGCTATTAGCGATTACCTGCAAAAAGTTGTAGAAGACAGCTGAGATTTTATGGTTTACTCATTTTAGGGCGGATAAAAATTGGCAGATCGGCAGCTTTAGAGAATGAAGTCATCTACTTAGGCACAGAGAACCTACAGCATAGGCAGCAGACCCTCTCTGTGGGCCTGCGAGGAATAAAAGTAATTTAGTCTCAATCATCCAAGACTGAGAAGCTGGATTCCAGCAAATACCACTGATAGATGCAGGGACAGGGCTGGATCAATGCAGAGGCTTTACGGCCTGCAGCCCCTAAGACCCTGCTGCCCCACTCAGGCTGGCACAGTGCTGGCCATGGGTCTGGGTGGTGCCCTGTCAGTGCTGGGGAGTAGGGAGGCCTGGGGACAGAGGCCACAGTCTTTGGCACTCCTGCCCTGCTCCCAAGCCAGCTGTTCTCCCAGTCTGCTGAAGGTGGGGCCGACTGGCATGTGATGCTGCCTCGGGTGCAGCCCTAAAAGGCCAGGAGTGCTGTCAGGCTGCTGCGCCAGGGTCCCCGCAGCAGGTCTCAGCAGGGTGGGTGACAGTGTTGGGCCCCTGAGGATGGCACCACACGCCAGTCAGCCCCACTTCCAGGCTAGCCAGCCTGGGAGTGCGGTGGAGCAGGAGTATCATGGCCTCTGGCCCTAGAGCCCCAGCCTCCCCAATGCTGGCCTGTCCCCCAGATTGCTGTGCTGGTGGGCAGGGGGGAAGAGGTCTCCTGCTGGGTCCTGATCCTGACTGAGACATTAAATCACGAATGTCACACAAATAAAATACTGAAAGCCCTAACCAGGCAGAGACTTTTCAGACCAACAAGGCAAGTATACTGAACTGAGCCCTCAAGAGGAAGTAAAATTGAATTTGGATTAAAAGTGGGTCCAACTTCCAGATCAGATCTCAACCTGCAGAAAAGTTTTGACCCTGAGTTTTGGGCCAGCTCCATGCTGGATCCACATTATTTACTGAAGATATTAATGAAGCAGAGCAAGTACAGGCTGACAGAATATTTAAGAAAAATCACGAGTGTTCCATTTCTGAAGTGCCTGACCCATGTCCTTTTCTCTGCAAATCCAAAAACAAATGTTATTTCAAGTTCTCCTCTGCTCAGTTGTTTTAGCTGCATTTTATTTTGTATAATTAAATAAAAGATACTTTATCTTTGAAACTGGGTTTAAATAAACTGTGTCCATCACCTACCTTCTTGATTTGTCCTGAGCTGCAGGCGCACTGTCCCATTTAGACCAAAAAGCTAAGAACAGGTTCTGCAGAAAACTTCCATATGCATGGAGCATCAAGTTTCACCTATATCCAGGGAGGATTCAAGAATCACAAATGCAACAGACAGCTCCTCATCAATTAAAACACTTTACCTTAGGGGAGCTGGCAGCTGGCTTTCACTTCAGCAACAATCGTTATAATAAGACCAGACTTTGCTTAACCAAAAAAAAAAAAAAAAAAAAGACCCTTTTGCAATTCTAACTGTCTTTAAATCAAATCAATCAAAAAATGACCAAACAATAATCTCACCAAGGGAGTTTTGACAATTTAATGTCAAAACAAACCCAACCGTAATTTGCAGCTGTTTAATGTTGATTAAAAAAAAAAAAAAAAAAAAAAAAAGACAGAAATGCCCCAGTGTCTTTTGCAGCAAAATTGTTTCCATAAACTCTTGCAGTGCAGTGTATCATCAGTGCTTCACTTGTAAAGAAAATGCATCCTATGTCTCAAAACAAAATACAAGCAAACTGTTCTGTCACCAAGCCATCCTACCACACATACACAAATCTGATCTTTGCGTTCAACCAACAGATAAAATCCAGTGAGGAAAATTATTTGTGCAGCCTTTTGTCACAGAAGAGGTTGAGGAGTTCCATTTAAGCTTCCTGCATCATGTGAAGAGGAAAATAAATTACAAAATGTGGCTGCTCCTACTAGGCAAATATAGAGCTTTCTACCTAATGCATTCTCAGCTGTCCATGTGGGCTTGAAAAAATGATGTCTGAGGGATACAAATTAAAGACTCAGTCAGAAGATACAAACCTGTTAATGCCCGAAGCGCTGTGTCATTTAATGTGGGTGTAAACATGTTTAAGGGACAGCCTTCTTCAGTCAATAGCCATTAAATCATACATTCTGTCTGAAAGGCGGAAGACACACTGTTTTTACCCAGAAACAGTGTAAACCAGTCAAAAATATTCATCATGAAAGTGCAGAGAAAACAGACACTTATTGTGGTTGACAGAATTGTGCTTGGTGGAACAGTAAATTAATACAAAAATCTTTGACTTTAGGGTTTAAGTCTCCTTTGCATTCAAGGCTAGACCTAAGATCTTCTGAAGCCAATAGGAATATTGAACTGGATCCTAAATGTTCACTTCAAGTCTTCCTACCTAAGTAGTACTTCCTCACCAGTCAAGGAGGTGCAGTAGACCTGAGGAAACAAACAGTGCTGCCTCAAGCCAAAGATCATGAGGAGAGACCTGTCTTTGCCCCCCCGAGCTGCACATCAAAAACTCTTTTTAAAGTCAGCCTCTTCAAGCATATATAATACCTGAACTAGCTCATTTGGGTCTGCCCAGATTTTTCAGATACACTTATCAGTCAATTCTCAATAGCTGCTTGTGTTATGTCTTAGTTACTTCTTAAATGGAACACTTTAAAATTTTGTTTCTTGTTAAGGGATTTAATAGCTCTGACTCATTTTAGTGTCACATTACTTTATGGGTAGGAAGAATGTCCTGCTAGGAGAGTGTTCAGAACTACTCTGTACTGTCTCTCTCCATTTTCAAAGGTTACCTTTAATATACCAGGGAACAAGTAGAATGGCCTTACACTGTACAAGAGATCTTGCTCACTGCTATGTTCAACCATATATCAGGATTCTTCTCTATCCTTCCAAATCCTATCTAAGGTCCACTCCATTACAGATTCTGCCTTCTGGATAACTTGCAATTCAGGCTATACATTATAGGTAAGAAATCAGCAGTCCAATCCAGCTTCCACTGGATATCTGTGGAAAGTTGGCCAATGATCTGGCTTTCAGATGAGCTGCTTCCAGAAAGTGGCATTACCAAAACATCCAAAAGGAAAAAGAAATATTTAGCTCTCCTTCCTAAAGAAGTAGAAATGTTAGCTTCAAGAGTTAGGAGCCTCCTAAGAAAGAAGATTGAGGGTTTTTAAAGTAATTTCTGAACACCAGAACGCCAAGACCTCAGCTGGTTTAAGTCAGCAGCTCCACAGATGGCAGTGATGCTAAGCCTCTTTATGCCAGGTGAGCATCTTGTCCTGTACACAATTCCCTAGGGTTTAGGTTGATCTAATGTTTTGTAAAAATGCTATTAATGACATGCCTGAGAAATGCTGTGCACTTTAATGGTTAATTTTAAAACATTTTTAGAAAATACCAATTAAATTAGATAGTAAAACAGAGTAATCATCTCAGTTTTGTTTACCTCACCACTTTTAGTAAGACTGTAAAATGCTTTTTTTATAGTCTTACTAAAAGTGGTGAATGTAAACAAAATTTGTGATACCATTAATCTATTATAAATATGAAAAGTTGGTAAATGTTGTTTTATTAAACCTAATTTTGAAACCAAAAAAAAATTTCTCCTGACCATAACATTTTAGAAGAGAAAAGAATAAGCAGCTTATGTGAGCCAAGCGTTAAGTTGAATTAACAGTTATCAAGCACCATGCTGACACAAATGTTACTAGATTAACACAAATGAGCCAGTAATATAGTGTTTCTATACAACCACCCAATATTTAATAGCCTATTTTATGTTACCTATCATAGACTTACTCCAGATTTTACTGAAGACAGCTAAAGACGAGTGTGTGCATTGTGAATAAGAGGTCTCATCCTCCAGAGCTGTCATCTCCAAGGACTCCTGTGGGTGACTAAGATTCTCTCAAATGTGAGTAAGGCTTCACAGGATCAGGCCTTAGGTTTTATATAATGTGATTTTCTACAACAAAGACATCTGATATATTTTTTCCTAAACAAAGTGAACAGAGGCCAAATTGTATAGCAACATCCTGATTTATTGACAAGATGGCTGTTCCACATAGGCATAATTAGAGAGCCTAATTATCTTCTAAATACTTATTGTAAAGAATGCATCTGATAATTACTTCATTAGGTTTCCAAACACTGACCTTTATTTTCCACAGAGTGTCTACCTACTATGGCTAATATGAATGATCTGCAAAAAGAGAAAGAAGCACAGTATGAATACATGCTGGAAATACAAGGCACATTTCTTTTAGAAACCTAACATGCTGTGAAATGTTTTGCATCAGATTTCTGAAGGGTTAAAAGCTATTTTGATTTTGAGGGTTCTATGAATGTTTAGTTTCACCTCCAATCAGCATTCTGTCACAACTTTGGTTAGTTTAATGTGCCTGGTTTGAATTCTAAGCAGAAATGGCCCAACACCAAGGTGGGGGTTAGTCTTGATTTTACCCTGTCTGTCATCAAACACTTGTCAAGTGGTATATATAACCATTTACTTGGCACATTAGATCCACGGTGTCCAACATGGTCACCACTCACATGCGGCAAAGCTGCTACTGACCTGTTGCAAATCTTGTTAAAAACCATCAAAACTTTAAAAAAACGCTATTTCTAGGTTCATGTTTCATAGCAGCTTAAATTTCTAGCCTAGAATTTGCCCATCAGAATAACTACCTTAAATTTTTAGCTATCAAAAGGCAACAGGTAAGGGAATGGGTTCTTCTTAAGACCTAATTCTGATCTCAGGGGTTTTAGACAAAGATGACATTGCTAACTCTCTGAGCATTCTGATCTCGTGTGAATGTAGCTCTGCTGATGCAGTATCAATCAATTTCATGTTCAGTAGTTATAGTCTAAATTAGAGAAAGATCAGAATAAGGCCTGTGATCTAATCAGACTTATACTCACATCTGAGAGAGAGTTATAGAAAAGTTCAAGCCTTCATGTTCCAGAATGTAAGTTATAGCCCCATCCCTTCTATGGGTTATATAATTTTATTATTGAATCTTAAAATCCATGCATTTGGTATTTACCATGGCTCATATTAAACAATTCAGAAAATAAAATCAGAAATCAAGGACATAATCTGACACAATTAGTACGTGTGTCAGTTCTTCTAGATCTCGCCACCTACCCTCCGTGTAGTACTCCAGGACTTGCCTTGCCTTAACAGAACACCATAGACTTTCAAAGACTGTTGCACCATATTCCAAATAAGGCAAGAAGAAAAAAAACAACTGTTTCCTTCAGTTTAGCTGGAAATCTTTTTTTAAGTGTGCCCATCCAAAGTGAGGCCTCAGTTTTTATACACTCTGTGGCAGTACCACACAACTGTACAGCTGGAGTAACCTCGACAACAGATTGCTTAAACTGACTGCACACAAGATTGTAGAAAAGGACTGCGACTCTTCCATTACATAAGGTTGTGCAGTCTCTCCATTCAGGCTGATGGATATTCTAACTCATTAACTACACTACACTCTCTGTACTGGTTTGAAGTCTGGCAACTCTGTTTAGATTTGTTTTATCCTCATGTGACAGTTGTTCCAGATAGTGACGATCAAACAAACATTGTCTGGACCTTCATCTTCTTACTCAAATGATATGGGGGGGGGGAAAAAACTGTTCAGTTTATGTGCAAATGATGAAAGATTTTCTTAAGCTACAGTAAAAATAGGCTGATATACATTCAGCTATTTGTAAGTGGCAGTAACTTATGCATTCAGCAGACACTTCATTACATAACTTCCCTTAATCACGGTGAATGAAATTAATCTCAGCACAGCATCTAAAGGCAGTATGAAACACACTGTACATCATAATTTTTTTGCCAGTACTCACCATGTCCATTTTTAAAAAATGTTTATCCAAGAAGCACTTTTTTTTTCCCCCCAAGAAGCACCCCTGAAACTTGATTGTAAATTCTTTAAATTATCTGGTCTTCATTTCAGAAAGTTGTTTACGAAGAGTTTGCTGTTTACAGATTCTGAGTTTGCATGTTTGATAGTGTTAACCAAAATAGATTCTGTGACTGCTACTATGTAATTGAAGAGCCAATCACTGTACATGACAAAAAAAACTCCAGTTGCTTCACAGGTGCAATGACTGACCCACTGACCCGAGCGTGAGGATGAGTCCCATGATTATTTTTAGAAAGGCATGAGTCACGAGAACACGTCAGAGTACATTTAATGTCAGTTAGCTGTTGTCTGAGGAACTTCTAGTTAACGTACTTCAGTCCCCATTTTTGTGCCTGTTAAAGAAGCAATATAACTGATGGCAGCTTAAGAATGATAAATAATTTCAAGTGGGAAATGAATCTGCTTCCTCCACACATCCCCCTTCAGTCACTCTACCATCACCACTTTCTAGATTTCCTCATCTTAGTATGCCTACTTCCCTGAAAACACTGCAGTGTGATAGTTTTTTGTAAAAGGTGCTGCCCTTAGATGAAACAAGTAATAGTTGCTGGTATTCATTCAGGAGGATGTTAAGTCACATTCCCACAAAAACACATTTGGAATGGAACACACTGTGTTACTTTTCTTAAAACAAAAACCATAGCATAAACCTTGTGTCCTGGTTAATGCTCTCTCTCACTGATTAGCTAGGTTCAGACATCCCATGCTGTGAGCGTATCTGAAATCTCACAAGCTTTATTTGGGATTGGCTAAAACTGAAAGTGTCCTCATTCAATCCTGAGGCACATACTGGAAAGAATTCTGGGACAATTATAACGTCCCAAACAAACAACTGATTGTTTATCCCACAAAACAACTTCCAAGATTCAACCTACCTTGGAAATAAGGGTCCACATAGAACCATTTTAGAACATTGTATGGTAGCTACTGACGTCTTTTGTAAGACAACATATAACAGACTGTTGGTGCCAGTTGCAACTTATGGACCACAGAGTAACTAGCGTCAGCTCCAAATCATCTGCTGGTTGCATCTCACGCTTACCTCAAACCACTCCAGAAGCTACCACCAGCTCAGTAACGTGGGCATGGTTATTGGAGTGTTGCTAGATTCTCTTGTCATATGAAAGTGGCACATCACTTCTGGATATGCTAGTATAGATGTTGCACCAATCAGAATTCAAATTTAAATATAACCCAACACAAAAATGCACACTCACTTGAATAACCATATTCTATTGGCTTCTTTGGGATTCTACACCTGAGTAAAGTTCCTCAGATGTGTGTGCAAGACTGTTCGTTTATGTATTTTGGGTATGAAAATGGGTACCTTTTTTTTTTTTTTTAGCCACAAGCAAAAAAAATGGAAATATGGAAAAATAAAGTTGTTGATTGGAAACTTAAAATGAATGCCTAAAGATCTGACTATTTAAATTTTGTAAAATATGGTACAGAGTGAAGCAAAAGGCAGACTATTAATGTTGATTTTTCAAAGCACCAATAGTTCAAGTATTTTCCCAAATCTACTTGCTTAAATTTCTTTTAGTCTTTCCCAGGTGCACTGCAATGAGGAGCACCAAAGCAACAACCCTATGAAAGGCCACATCTGAAGATAGGGTAGTGCAAACCTTTTGAAGACTAAAAGCAAACACCAACAGTCATTCAAACCTGTTAGGTGCAGGGGACGGACAGTTCACTTAACCAAATGCTAAGCAGACCACTATACTGTTTGTATACACTATTTCTGACACCAAAGAGAAAGCCTTAATTTAGGCACAAGACAGTCCAATTACCTCATATTTTCATCTTGAGAGTGATTGCATGGTAAAGGTTATTTTAGGGAGCCTCAGAACGGCAAAGTGACAAAGGCAGCACTCACTGAAAGTGCTCAGACTAAAGGAGGAAATCTCTCTAGAGCACACAATGGCTTCTTTTCACAGTGTTTTATAGTTGGCATAAATGAGACCTAGTAAAAGCAGAAATTTAGCCCTTTTGGCTGAGGAAAGAAAGCTTTCTTTTAAAAAGAAATTGCTTTCTCCTACCTTTAAGAAAAACTCATGCATATCACTTGTTAATGTCTCCTCTGAAAGTATGAGTGGATCACAAATCTTGATCTTCTCAACACTCCTGTGAGATGAGAAGATACCCATAATTAATGCATAAACATTAACCAGTGTCTCAGTTCTCTTTCTGTCAGCACGCTGAAACTGTTCCTCTGAAGAATGTCCTAAGTATTTCAGGTCACAGAATCTGTGCTTTTCCAACAAAAGAATATCGTGCCAACAGCTGCTGCCACTAACAGTTCTAACTAATAGGGTGATTTAGAGCCAGGGTGTCTGCTGGAAATCCCATTGAAGTCAATATGACATTTTCATGGACTAAACATCGTTCAATCGCAATCACAATCTGACCTTAGTGATTTCAAACAACAAGGGTTATCTGAAACCTGAGCTACAGATGCCAACAAGGGTGAGAGTCATCCATCTAAGGTACATCAAGTACCTGATCCATGACTAGGCTTCCTTGGTGCTATGGTAATTCAAATAACTAAACACACACCAAGAAATTAATAGTAGTCTTTCATCTGAAAGCGGAAGGCCATGTCTCCTGTCCATAGATATTATAGTTCTACAAAAAGAAGGAAATTGCATGTTGTAGTGCTTGGCCAAAATTCCCAAATGACAACTCTGGGCTACTGAAAGCCCAGATAATCATTATGTAATGCTATTATTTGCTATCCTATGCCCCAAAAGAAAGGTACAAGGAGTCTGTAGCAATGTAGACTTCCATACTTCCTCAATCCTAACTTAGATGGATTAAGCCTCTAATGTCATCTTCATGTGCCTCCTGCCCAAGTAATTCAGACTGATCAAAAAGAGTGCCAATTACTATTGTTTGTTTTTAATATGTCTACTTTACGTTAAGAACTGTATGAGATGAACAACCCAATTCACCATGTGAACACAGCTCCCCCTCTGGAACGTGTCAACCAATTTCATGTAAGTCACTGAACAGCTCTTGGATGGCAATACCTTCTGGTCACTGCTGATTTCAGTCTCTAGAATTGCTCCTCTCGGTGTGCAGCCTGAGTTCTAAAAGTGTAAATAAAGTAAGAAACATCACCTATAAAGGCCCCTACTCCACCAAGACAGACCCTTTCCTGTCTCAACCCATATAAGACTTTGAAGGAGATAGCTGACACATAATCTAAATTTAAACCTACCATGAAGAGATGAAATGTGCCATGTACAATAACAGGCCAATACCAAACTGCAGAGGCATTTGAGAACTGCCCCCCTTCCTGTGAGTTAGTAGGAGTTTAAAGCTTTAGTTTACAGTAAACACTATTAGGAATTTGGGAAAAACTAAGATCCTAAACTTGCAAACACAAGTGCCGTTACTGAAGCGAGTAGTGCCACTGACTGATTTTTGTTTCATAAGAATATTTTTAAAATGTTAATGGGATTGTTTCCTCTTCTAAAGTAACTCATGTATATAAACATTTGCAGTATTACCTCAGGTCCTCATTGGGGAACTTCTGAAAGGAACTGCTGGATACTATGGCTTGCTTTCATTCATTCCCATATCGGTTATTGGGACTTCAGGAATGCTTTGATGCCTCCCACATTTAAGTCTTTTCATTAGTCTCTGTAATATTTTAGAATAAACTCACCAGTGTAAAAATAGTCACAAGTAAAATGCTTGCACAGATAATTTTATTAGCAAATGGGAAATTAGAAGTATTTTCCATACTTCTTACAAGAAACCAGTTTTTTGCTTCTAAAGTAAGAAGGAACGGACACACGCACGTGTGGAATTTTAAATATACTTTTTTTTTAAAAAAAAACAAAAGTCCAAAGCAAGTATATGAACAGAAAGTAGTATACTTTTCAATTTATATTCTGAATGGAGACTCTCTTGTAAATGAGCAGAATGTAAGAAAAGTTATGCACTTTTTTGGACTTGATTTAGATAATCCACTTCTATAAACCAGAACGATCTGATTTTTTTCTGGAATAGAATAGTCTTACACATTTCTATAAATAATTTTTATTACTAAATAACAGAAAACACAACTATCAAATAAAAATACATTTTACTTATGAACTGAGCATTTCCAGTCAACTCTTTCAGTACTTTGCGCAAACACCTTCATAGTCCCTGATGGCAGTCCAGATTTAAAGAAAGGTAAAGAAATTTCTTCATTAATGACAACAGGAATTTCAATAAATTTAATAGCTAATTTGTAGGAATCCATACACGTTTTTAGGATGAACTACTGAATCAGGGTCTCATTTAGTAATCCCAAACACAATGAAGCTACATAAGCCTATTTGTTCCTATCTGCTCTCCCCATTTGCAAAATACAATCTGTAGAGAACTCCAGATATATGTGGAGACCATCACATAGGAATATCCTTCAACAGGTGACACGCTTTGCAAATCTTGCTTAATACAAGGAAGCATTTCAATGATGGACTTTTAAAGTTACATTTTAGTATACAAATTGCTTCTCAAACATTTTTAATAAGCACATTTTAACGTGTCATGAGTCAGTAAACCACAATACTAAAATGTTGCAACATTTAACATTGTCTAAAGCAAAATGATATTTGTAACTAACTTAAAACAGAAAAACGAGGAGTTTTAAGGCATGTTTTAACAAGGCATCCTTTCCTCTTTTTCTATTTCACCGTCAGTGTAAAAATATCTACATATCTACATACAGGGCCGGTCCACCCATAGAGGCGACCTAGGTGCTCTTCCAGGGCACCAGCCTGTATGGGGCGCCAACGGCTGGGCTGGAGCTGGGGCCAGCAAGCCTCCCACCCTGTTCCACTGGCATCAGGCCCTGGGACAGGGAGCCAGACCTAGCCAGGCTGGGGGGGGGGGGCCCCCGGGCCCCCCCCCCCCCGGCCCCCCCAACCCCGGCCCCGGGGGGGGGGGGGTGGCACCAATATACCTTAGGCCAGCCACGTCTACATGAACATACTTCAATGAGGAAAACAGGATACAAATTATAAATATTTTACACAAAAATGATACAAGAACAAAAATAACCTGCAACATCAAATTCAGCTATTTTGGTTAAGTTTGAAATGTTTTAAACTTTACAAGCAGCTATATAACCGGTGTGTATTATATTACTATACCCTTCATAGTTGTTACATAAATTCACAGAAGCAAACTGTGTAACAAATCAGCATATTAGCAAATCCAAACATAATACAACTAAAGAAATTAATTTGTTTCTATCTTCTCACTTCCACCTGCAAACAGACAATTAAACCTTGATTTTTGCTCTTTAAGGAACAAGATGAAACATGGCTTATGCCAATCTGTCCAAAGTTCTAAGGCTAAATTGCTCTACCAGTTTTAGTTTCATATGCATGACAAATTATTTGGAATGTCTTCCTGAAAAGGTCAAATACTATACCTGTGCTTCATTATTGCATTTTTATGCCAGGAAAATATTGCAGCCATTGTCTAAATTGGACACACTTTCTCAGCAATTAAGCATAATAAATCTGATAAAGAGAAAAGAATAAATTTGACAATAGAATAACTAGTGGTTTGGTTTTCTTTTTTTCCTTCCGTCTATGAACTTTAACATAATGCAACAAGCAGAAATGGACTTAAGTGCAATCTCCTAAACAATCTTTACTTGGAGGGCTTTTAAAAACAGTTTAAGTTTTATAGTCACTATTAACAGAAGGCACTTCTCTATTTGATTACTTCATATGCTTTCTGGAAGCAGGATTTCCCTTTTGAATTAAAAACTCAATTGCATAATACCTTTAAGCAGAAATTGGTTTTTAAAATAAAGTGAAGCAGCACTAGTTGTAGAGGGAAATTTTTTCCTATAAAAACTGGATAAAGCAAGATGACTAACCATGTAATATTTTATTTAAAAAATGTGGCTTCATTTCCTAAAAACAGTACTCAGAGAATCCGTTTATTTGCTAACAAGAGAACACAGATCTGGTACTAAAATTCTTAATTAGAATTGTATTGGCAGTGGGAAAAAAGTTATGCCAATTAGCCAGAACCCCCTAATTAAGCTGTGTTTATAACACTGAAATATCAAACAAATGGAATTCCCTAAGCACTTTAGTTCAAAACCATTAAAAGCAGGCCTTACATTGACAGATACATGTTTTCTGATGAAATCCAATCCATTTCTCATATACACTGATTTACAGATAAGAATAAACATTGGATGACATTGTGTTTTCACCTTTCAATCAGTAATGATAGGTTAGCATTGAGCATCATGTGTATCATGATGTAAGGGATCTCTTACAAAAACAGGCAGGATATTTGGTTTCACTGCAGATGCAATTTGGAGTCTCTGAAGATTCATAAACTCTTGGAATGTGCTTGCTATGATAATGTAGCTGCTAGGATAATTCCAAGGATCACAAGCAAGACAGTTACACAAATAATTATGAATGTCATTTTCTGCAAAAAAAGAAAAATCTAGATTAATGTATCATGTCAGATTTTTAAATCTATTTTTAAACAGTACATGCACATTTTAGAATCATAGCTAATAGAATATTTGGACAGAAAATGCTGACACATAGTTCAAGGTTTTTAAAAAAATGTTTTGCTCGTATCTCTATTTCAAACTATACAGATATCTGCAGTCAGTCTAAGTGGTGTTAATTTGGCTTTTGATTATTTGCCTAATGCCTAATTGTTTTATTTCATGAACTACTCATTTTAAAATCCATAAACAACTTTTGTTGATAAATTACTGTTTGCGACGTATGGATGCTGAGAGTTGATAAGGCACATTTGGTGTCTCATAAAGCAGTTATGTTGTAAATGGAGTTTTGCAAAGTTGTTTGCTCGCTCTCCTTTATTTGGATATTTGTGGTTCATTCCTATTAAGAAGCTGAGTAGAATGTAGCAAGAAAGTCAATACCAGTATTACATATTAAATAGCTCTCAAGTAATCATTACAGGAACAAAAATGGGTTTATTGTTTGGACTAGATGTGTCACATAGGGTAAGCGAGGTTAAGTGCTCCTGGTTCTATGGTTTAATATGCAAATGCCAGGATACTAAACTACAAATTGAGAAAATATTGTATTAGTAACAGCACAACACATTCCATGTTAAAAAAAAGCGTTATTTTTAAATAACTGTACTCCTGATGGGCTGTCTGAAAGAGAATGCTGATGCTCATAACTATTTCAATATTTCCACTTTTTAAAGATACACAAAAGGTTCATAAAAAAATAGATAAATCAAACAATGGCTATTAGCCAAGGTGGTCAGGGATGAAACATCATGAGACAGCCGTCTCAGTCTTCAACTGCCAGAAACTGGTACTGGTTGACAAGCCAGTCAATTGGTCAATTGTCCTATTCTGCTCATTTTCTATAAGCCATCTGGCAGTGGCTCCTGTCAGAAGACAGGATACTGGAACTTGATGGATTATTGGACTGACCTAATAAGACCATTGTTTTAAGTTCTGAATCATTGACCTTTCCATCCTTGTCAATTTCCAAAAGGGATAGCCGTGTTAGTTTAGTCCAGTAAAAAAAAACAACAAGGAGTTGTGTGGCACTTTAAGACTAACAGATTTATTTTTTGCAAAAAATAAATCTGTTAGTCTTAAAAAGTGCCACACAACTCCTTGTTGTTTCTTTCCATCCTTGCAGATCAGCTGTATAGTTTTGACTGAATAAGTTGCTATGCTGATGATAACTTATTCTGTTATTGTAGAAAAAGGCTGAGAAGTCTTAAAAACACTTAAACTTGCATTGTCAGTTTAGTGTTACTCTTGTGCAGATTCCCACTTTTAAATGTTGCCATCTCATAAAAGTTGATTAGAAAGCACATCTGATTAAACAAATCTGGTTTCTAACTGGGAAATCTTACAATATTTGTGGCATATGCAATATGGGTCTCTCTTGAAAACTTTTACAATTGTAAACATACTATATGATAAGTTAGAGTGAAAATGATCTCTCCTCAAGGCAGATCCTCAACTGGTGCATACTGTCCATGTAAGAGGTAGAAGGCTTATTACCATTTTTTACTTGTCTCAGTTTCTTAAAAGCTCAAAGATATTACATAATGCGGTTGAATCCTATAAATTACATAAGTTATCACTAAATCTCAGTTTTCATAACTCAAAAAATGGCTACTTGTAAACATACATTAGGGCATTTACAGTAATTAGAGACTGACAAAATCTACGACGAGTCTGATGGCACTTTTAAAGACTAACAAATATATTTATCCCACAAGCTTTTGTGGGGGGGAAAAATCCTACTTTGTCTGATGCTTGAAGACCAAAGTGTGATTTTCTCCCACAAAAGCTCATGCAATAAATAAATGTTAATCTCTGAAAGTGCTACATGACTCCTTGCCAACTGCTTTGACTTGCTGTTACATTATGACCTGATCAAATGGCTTACACGTCCCTGAATTTATTTTGCTCCCCTTCTCATAGTTCCCTCATCTTCAAAGCATCTGATGAAGTGGGATTTTCTCCCACAAAATCTCATCTGATAAATAAATTTGTTAGTCTAAGTGCCCCAGGACTGCTTGCTTGTTTTGACAAGATCTACTACTGTAAGTCAAAGTCCATTGCCCTGTTTAGTCATTACAATATTACTATATGTACGTATTAAGGGTTGGCAAGACAGCTTGTGTGCTAGGTGTGTTGGCAAAACTAAAGAACAATGAAGCAAATTAGTTGATTAATTACTTACTGCCGCATTGGCAGAGAGACATGCATGCTGAAATTATCCAAGCATCATCGAATACCAACTGACAAACCAACAATTAGAGCAATTAGGGCAACCAACACCAGCGATATAATGACAATTATCCACTTTTTCTGTCAAAAAAAAAGCAAGGTATTAGTTTTAGAATACCGTGTTAAATAAGATCTGGATTTATTCATGAGCTTTAGAAAAGAAATTCAACCTTTTTTAGTACCGCCTTGATTTCTGAAGCCTGCAAGGGTCCTGACTACCATCTTTGACTGCCACGTGGTTTCTTAAAAGGATCTCTAATTTAGTGATGTTAGAACTTATTTCAAATGTCAGTTTTGTTTTTGCCCAACATATACAAGGAAACACTTTGTCCCACATAACTGATATCCATCTCATTTTAAAATATTTAACAGTTCCCAATACTGAAAAAGTTACATATTTTATATAGAGGGTACACTGGGCCACAGAACATGTACATCTCAAATAGACTGTGCCTAGTCTGCTCTTGGAACAGGAAACTATTTACTTATTAATCTAAGTACAATTCCATAGTCTTTGTCTAGAGTCTGTGTTTTCCACATGACTTACCTGCTCTGAAACTACTTAGTATGGCAGGAACATACAGCAACATTTGGATGCAATCTCCTGTCTCTCCACCCTCACCATACTGTGTAACTCACACTACTCCATTGCAGTTTTAAAAGAACATTAATATAATGGCACAACAACAGATGCTAAACTGCAAAACCATTAATGTCAGAGTTCCAGAAGCAATTGGTTTAATAGATTACTGAGTCATAACAACTCATTTTGGGGGCTGAAGGGAAGAAGCATATTCAAGCATTGAAGCAGTGTCAATATCAATGCAAATGAGTTAAATGCTGCTTTTAAAAATAAACCTTTACAATGACATCACATTATTCTATTCCTTTGAACCCGCATGATGCCCATCAGATTATGATGCTTCATACATTTATAGACGTGCATGTCAATAATAATATATGGCCAATGGATCTTTGACAATACATGTTCTAAAGGAAATTAACAGTTTTTCTGAAGCAATTTTGCAACATTAGCAGAAAAATCATTTTAAAATACATTACAACCATGTGTCTAGGCAGAATCTCTACAATTGGAAGACTTAAGTCTTCATGAACACATTTAGCTCCTGAATAATTCTGTGCTGCAGAAGTTACTTACCTGTGACATATTTTAAACACCTCTTTTGGGTGTACAGTTTCCATACATTCAGAAATAATTTTCTTTAATGGAAAAAGTCAACATTCTTTACTGGATATAAATTGTTATCTATTCCAATCACACAAGTGTTTAGTCTTTAGAAGTGATATTCAAATTTTATTCAAGAGAATACAGAACAAATTTGGACAATTATATCCTGTAATGATTAAATGTACTACAGACAGAAGAGGAGATATGCTAGAGAAGTGGAGATAATCTTTTTAAGGATGTAGTGAACACAGACAATTTGAATATAAATTTTTTAACCCAAAACAATTCTTTGGACCCTATATAGTAAATCTAAAATGCTAAGTGTTATTTCTTGTATGTTCACAAGCTTACAGGGTGCAATTAAAAAGTTACACCATTTCTCAATGGTTATTTGAGATGTGCTGCATATGTCCATTGTAGCATGGTGTGTGAGTACCCCATGCACTCAGTGCTGATGGGGCTGCCTAGAAGTACCAGCAGGGGCAGCCACACCCATGCCTGAGCTGCTTGTGCTCCTAAGAGACAGGTATAAAGAAAGAGCTGCTTCATGCCCTCCTCAATTCTTCCACAAGTAGACTCCAATAGGTGACTTCAATGCATTGGAAAACGAATGGGTCATGTAATAGACATAAGGAACATCGTGAAGAACAACAGTTATAGAAAGGCAAATAATTCCTTTTAATTTAATTGTTTTCCTATTACACTTTGGGTGGCTCAAGCTATTCCCTGAGGTGGTTAGGCTCAGAATCTTATGAGAGGAGGGACTGTGGAACTACTTTTTCTACAACTGCATCCTCTCTTGAAGCAGGAGACAGCGCATAATGTCCAATAAATGTGTGAGTGAAAGACTATGTCACTGTCATGCAGATGTCCGTAATCAGGATGTGTGCCACAAAGGCTGATGAGACCAAATGTGCTCTGGTTGAGTACACTGCCAGCTTTTCAGGAGGTGTTACCCCTTTGATGGTGCAACACTGAAATGCAGATCATGATCCATTTTGACGGTCTCTGCGGGTCAGCCAATCCATACATGACTGCTTTTTAAGAAACTGCTGAGAAGAACCCCAAAAGGATTTTGTCCTGTCCAGATAAAAAGTCAAAGCTCAATGAACATCAGTGATATATGATCGTCATTTGCCCTTGTGAGTATGCAATTTGGAGAAGAAAACTAGCAGCTACATGAAGATTGATGCAGGTTAATAAAAAAAACAACAAAACCCAAACAAAGACAAAAAACACCCCCCACAAGCTGCTTTGTAGATAAATATAGCTGTACTTTGTCTTTGCAGAAACTGTGTACAACTGATCTGTTCCTCCACACTCCTAGTAAAGTTAACTGAACACTAAGAAAGCTACCTTTGGTGAAAGGTACAGAAATAAGTATAACGTGAAATGTTCAACAAGCAGAAATAATCTAGACCTATCTTGAGATTTGAATGGAGTGTTGTCCACTCTTACAGCCTTTCCTGTTGAACATTTCAGATGATGGTCACTTCTGCACCTTTCATTTTCTTTGACTTCACTTAGACTAGTCAGCCTGATGGGAAGGATAATATGGTTGTCTATACTGGTACTGAGGATATTCTGTCCACTTTGCAGTGGATCTAGAGAGACCCAAGAACCTCAAAATCATTCTCAAATCATTGAGTATATGCAATGCTTCATTTGTTTTAGATGAGAACAAAGCACAATGCTTGAAGGGAGGATTCTCAACTGTTGCACCTTCACAGGGATCCCCAAGAACTGCAACCAGCAGCAATGACATATAGTGAGTGTCATCAGGATAGCTTTCGCTGCAGAAACCATGACACCTGAAGAGACCTGAAGAGGTGATCAAGAGACCAGGCTCTCCGCAGCAAAAATGGTTTGAGAAACCCGTTCTGTCAAATTGCCTGACATATTATCGGCAGAGATTGCCTCAGACTAGTCATGCCTCACCAACAGTGCATATTGACTGGCGTAACAGAACCGTAAATTTGCTACAGAACACAAGCGCTCTAAACACTGACAAAGATGATAATGAAGAACTGAAGGAGGGATGGCTTCATCCTTTGTACCTTTTGCTTTGAAGCATAAGGAGGTTGGGGATGGCTAGTGCTAGGGAAAACTGGTGCATGGGATATGAGCATACCTACAGCGGAATGGACATATGTCAGCACTCAGTGAACATAGGTACAACAGATAAAATTAACTACAATAAGAACTACCCTTATATTATGCCACATTGATTCAGTAGTTAACAAAAATAGGGAAAAAGCCTTACCCTTCGTGCTTTACTTTGATATTTAACTGCCTTTTTTGTCTCCTCTTTAGCATGTTCTACATAATCTGCAGCATTCATCACATTCTTTTCTATGTTGTTGATCATTTCACCCTTAAAACAAAATATATATATATTTTTTACTATTACTGGAATTTTCTGGAGCACTATTTAATGAACCTGAGTAAACAACATAGTATCAAAATGATTTAAAAAACATGGAAAAAAGAATTATGTATCAATGGCTGAAGTTTTTATTTTTGCATCCACATGTGATGACAAAAAGGAATGGGAAGCAAGGTCTCTTAGGAAAACAATTTTAACCTAAAAAAAGAAGATATTGGTATGGGAAGACAAGGACAAAATACTGATCATTTAAAGCATATTCCTAAGAGAAAGATATGCTTTAATAACTAGTTTAGAACTGGCATACTAAAGAGTTCAGAAGCATCTTAAAAAGTACATGGGAACAGCAAAGGTGCTACTCTTTGGGAGATGTCTAGTGGTTCCTACCAACACTCACCGAAAATTGTTCACAGGTTTTTAAGCGGACCATTTCTCCAAAGCAACTACTTAGAATGCCAGTACGTAATGAATTTTAGACCGATTATGATGAATGAACTTTGGGAATGAAATGTAAGATCAGGAAAATATTACAGTAGATCTGTTACCTGTGCTTCTGTCCATCAGAAGAGATAATCAGCAGCAGTGAACAGCAAAGCATTAAAAATATTGCACAAATAACTCTTGCTCATTTTTGTATAAGTTTAGAACATGCCAGTAGTTTTCACACTTGTTCAATTTTTATCAAGGCAATATATTAGAGTTGTAGAATGTGAAATCATCCAAAAAAGTATATGCTAAAGATAGTATTATGAATAATCAGCCTACCCACTGAATTCTTTTAGACTGACTCTAACAAAGTTTACTTTCATTGTATTAAAAAAAAAAAAAAGTCAGTGAATCTTAAGAAAATAATTTATACAGGTCATCTGAAAACACTCATTTTTTTAAAATGAATACTCAGACTTGTTTTAATGCTAAATGAGCTTCTGTTCCCACCTCATCAAGGTAACATTTATGAAAATGAGTGACATGGACACTTGTTATTACCCTCCCACTTATGATTCCCATTAACACTAGTGGAAATAGTACTTCCCTAAGTAGGGGCATGCAGCAGGCCACCTTTCTCTCTATATCACTGCCAATAAACTTCTTGCCCAACATTTAAATGTCCATCACCACCACTTTAATCTTCTGCAACAGCTAACAAATTCTGTTGGTTAAACAAACAAGGAGTCTTGCAGCTCATTTGAAGATTAACACATTTATCTATCACTGGAGCTTTTGGGGGAGAGATCCTGCGAAAGCTGATCCGATAAATGAGCTAGTCTTTAAAAGTGCCACAGAACTCCTTGGTTGTTTTGCTGAACTAGACTAATACAGCTGCCCCTTTGGAACAAATTCTGTTGGTTGGTTTTCAAGATATTAACTGCTACTATGGTTCACCAGTTCGAATTTATTCTTAATCTAGAGCTGAATTTAGGTCACTAACATTATCTAACCATGATCATGAAATTATACAATAAGCACCAAAAAAAAAGTTTTACACTTATACTTAAACCTATACTGAAAGAAGCTCATTCTATCGCAACTGACACATTTTTGTCTAACTTATGGATCATAATGTCAGTTATTCATTATCCCTAGGAGATGTGAGCAGACACGGAGCTCAGGCTAGATGATGTCTTCTGGTCCCTTCAAAGAAAAGAAAAGAAAAACAAACAAACAAACAAAAAAAACCACAACACAACCTAAAGCTCTAAAGCTCTGATATGTAATCTTTAGCAGTCTCTGCCTTGAGTTTACAGGATTGTGATTACAGTGGTTAAACAAAAATGGGTACCTATAAAAATGTTGCAATTCTCAAAATTGCTTGATATTAGAGTATGTGTCACTAGTCTTGTACTGTTTTCACAGAATGGGCAAGGCACTTCAGTTATGAAGACAATATTTGAATTGGTCCAGTTACCTGAGTCTCAACAAACATAGCCATGTCCACGAACATGTCATGTAGCTCCCGTATACTGGATTCCAGTTTCATAATATCTTTGTGTCGTGACTCAATTTCATTCAGCGCTTGTCTAGTAATTTGGGAGTCTGATATAATCTTTGGAGAAGGAAAATAGGAAACAAAACTTATAAGTATGTGTTTGACAGACTCCTGAATAGAAAAAACAGAATATGTGACAGTGACAAAGTGGGCTGTTAATACATACATCAGAAGTAAAAATAGAAGGATTTCCACTTTCTAACATTTCTTCTAGTTCTTCATCAGTGGTGGTTTTTCCAGCTAGGAAGAAAGTATATTTTAGGGTAATCACCTAAGAATACATTATTTACTCAACATAAAATTATTTTACTATCTTTAGAAGCCTGACAATTCATTATGATCAATAACCACATACAAACAGAAAAATAAGTTATAATTTGTTAATTTAGCATTAACTAGTTGACTCTCACAAACCCAAACATTTTTGTTTATGGGGAAGTTAAATTACAGTCTCAAGAGGAATGCTTTGAAATACAGGATTAGGAATCAGGTTCTCAAGATATTAACTGATAGGTCACAACCCTGTGCCCAGATCTCTGAAGAGTTTTCCACTCCACAAAAGGTAAAATTTTTGAAAAAACCATTTGCTTCCAGACCCTCTGTTAGTGCAGGTCCCTTAGCCATTAAGCACGGCATGAGAGATTTTTGTAGCTTGAAAATATCTCCACCTGTGGTAACTGCAGAGAAAACTGGAAAAGCCCGCCTCCTGAAGGTAAGGATTCTAGACTGCTGCATGCTCAACATAGTACCATTTTTACATAGAATTATCCATAACCTATTCCTCTACCATGCTAACACTATAAAGCTGACACCAGGAGCCAAGAAACATGAGATTTTTAAAGACAGTTTTTGATAGAAGTTTTCCTGGGCTATCGCTGTTCCTGCAGCTGTTTCCGATGGTAGGTGGTATTGTGTAAGTGAAATATTTTTGAAGACACACATAGGAAGTTAAATTTAATGGAAAAAATTAATAATTAAATTTAATTGTCATGTTTTTGGTAACATGAAAGTTACTTTAATCTAAAATGATGTACAAACATGGATGTTAAATACTTCAACTCCTGTACTGTATTGAAGATTGTATTCAAGTGAGTATCTAGGCTAGGGAAACTCTTCAAAATAAGGATCTAAATCTTAATTCATGTAATTAATAAAACTATAATACAAAGATGAGATTAAAGTTATTTTAATACAAGATTTAGTTTAGATTTACATATTTCAGAAGTGATTGTGTCTATAATATACTAGAGAAATTAAGATACTACGTGAAAAGTTAATGGAGTTTATTATTCAGTATCTAAGTAGTCAGGACTCAAAGCCTGCATAAAGATGAAAAAGGACAAACAAATGTATACCTCTTAGTACATTCCTATAGCTCATATTACATCATTTTGTTAAACAATGAACAGGGAATTCACAGATTTCTTATTCTACTTATTTTCTCACCAAAAAAATCTGTAGCATCTTATATAATTCTGCTTGCCCCAATGTAAAACAGAGGCTCTAATAATTAAGCAGCCCCTCTTTGTTACTTTAATCTATATGTCCTCCATGAGCTGCCTCCCTTCATGTAAGTCTTCACTGCTCACACAGTGTTAAAGGGTCAACTTTTGATAAAAACAGCCATAAATTGTGATATCGTAAGATATTTTTGCATGTGGGTGAGTGCAGAAAATGTAAACTCACAGACAAAATTCATTGAGAAGTGCCATTAACTTGGCAGGAGAAGTCAATAGAAAGCAGCAGCTCAATTACTGCAATGACAAAAAGAACAGCAATGAAGAGATTTAACTTTCTAGTGCATCATGAGCTCTTGCCTCTCTTTCCTACATAATATAGTGGAAGGCTAATTAGATTTGCTGTCCTAAATTCACTTTCAGTCCCTTAAGGTTCTACTGCTTTATCTCCTCCCTTTGAAAGAGTAGCTTTTATTTATTTTGATTGAATCACACTGCTTCCTGCATAAATCTCTAATTTTATGTTTAAGTATGTCTTTTGCTCCTCTATTCGTACTGTTCTTTTCAACACCTACTCAGTGCTGGCTTCATAATATGGAGGACCTGAAGCTGAGGGAAGGCGATGAGCAAGGGAAAAAAACTAAAGACAAAAATCAAAAAAACCCAAACCCCAAGGGCATGAGTTTCCCCCTTCAGCAGGATCACCGCCAGAAGGGAGTTTGGGTAAGATTTTTAGTAGAAATTTTTTCCCCTCACTCTCTGGTTTCAGAAATTCATCTCTCTCTGCCACCCCCAACATTTCTTCCATGGTAGAGGGGAATACAGAACCAGCCTGTGTCCCAATGCAGAAATTTCATGAGACACAGGATACCAGGAGGGATCTTGCTTAGCTTGTGGCACAAGCAGGCCCTGCTTTTAATTATATTTAACCTCCTCTAGTTAAGTAAAAAGTTCCTGACAGATTTTACATGTTAAAAGTAAACATATAAATAAAAACAGAAGGTAAATTTAAGGGCTATTTCTTTGGTTTAAAGACTAACAACTGTCACCATGTTCATTTCTGTTACTACACCACTCATACCACATACTGGTCACAACAATATTCATTTGTTGACTGGTTCATTCTGGAATTATTTCTTCATTTACCACTAACACCAAATATTTACTTAAAGTTTATATGTATGAAATACTGAATGGAGAGTACTAAGTTACAGTGAACTAGTTCATTTAGAGGCATCCTTTTGAAAAACAACCACCAAAAGATTTAAATGATTTTGGATAGTGCAGCAACCAAATGACAATCATTTTCAATTTCTATGTAGTATGGATTCAACTGTTTCACAGATTCAGTGCAGGTTGAGATAGTCATTTATGCTCAATCAGTACAAAAGACAGGACGAACTGTAAAAAATGCTGTTTGGGATAATAAAAACAGATCATGAAAAGAAGAGAAATACTGATGAATACAATATGCTAAAGAGACTTCTTTTTTAAAAAAGCTATATGTTAACAGATTTAATGGAAGAGGAATTTCACATAATACAAAAATCCAATCCAGGATACAGAGATTTACTGGTCTGTGCATCTCTGGTGGTCTGCTAAGAGCTAGTTGGTCATGTGGTGCTGACTTCTTCAGCCTCCCTCACGTCCACAGGAGTTGTGATGGATCAGAATTTACTGATCCCATCCTTGAATCTGGCTTTTGTCACAAAAGGCACTCAAAATGGAGCTCTGCAAAATCTGTAAGGACTGCTCAGGTACACCACAGCTGCCCTCCAGGAAGTCAGTGAGTCCCTACATATCAGACGATATTAACCAGTCATTGATATTATGAATAACATAAAACAAACAAGTAGAAGCTTATTTCTGTTCATTATCTGAAGAGGTAAATTCAAAAGGAGATGCTACAGAGAAGTATGCAGGACTACACAGCATTTTCTTATAAAAATTTTTGTCTGGTAGTAAAAACTAAAGACTGAAACAGAGAAGAATAAAATTAGAGGAACGCTGTTATTTCAGTTCTGTATAAACCAAAGAAGCAATAACAAGTGTCAATAAATCCCCCCAAAGACCATTAAAATGATTAATCCAATCATCTACAGTTGGAGAAAATTCAGATCACTTACTTATTTCTAACTGTCGCTGTATCCGTCCTTTGCTGCGTTCTCGAAACAGGCTCTGGGTCTCATTGTATTCAGTCATGACCTCTACAAACTTCCGGGACAATACTGAGTGCTAGTTTTGAGAAATAAAACTATAGTAAATTATTTTGTAATAAAAATCTTGTGCAAAAACAGGAGCTTAAAACAGAATGTAAGTTTCTCTATAGTCCAGCCTTTTCCCCTCCCCAAACCACAATATTTGTGTGTGTTTCAGAGATTAGTTGATTTTGTTAAAATCCCCCGATTTCCCCACGGATTCTTGATAATCATACCTGTGTTTTTCGTATCCTGAGGTCAACTGATGTTCGATTTACATTCACATCCTGATCAAAACTTTGTTCAATAGCTAGGAAGAATATAAAAAAAAATTCATCCTGTAAGCTATCAATGCAACACACAGTGAAAGTTTGATAATGTAACAAAAATTTACAATTTTATAAATCATATTTTGTATTGTTTTCTTGTTTCCTACCTCAGAAAGTTAGTTTCTCTTTAAAAACAGATTTGCCACATAATAGAACCTAAATCTATTTTTGACATAGAATGCAAGGTGAAGAATATAACTGTTTCAACAACCACATTAGAAACAAGTTCTTGAAAGTATCTGCTTATGTGTGAGTGAGTATTAAGTCACCTTTTGTGCTTGAAAGCTTGAACAAACTGGGGTTGCCTCTAAAATCTAGCTAATAATAAATGTTATATCCTAGACAGAGGTATTTTATTATTACTTTTAAACTAGAAATCTGATCACTGAAGAAAAGAAGAACCTGAATGTAATTTAGTGGCATTAGGAATAAACAAGATTGTTATATCTGAGTTGACATATGCTGAATTTTAAATTCTTAACTACCTACCTAAATAAGTGGCCTGATTTTCACAAGTACTCAGGACTAAAAATACAAATTTTGGGTCAGATCCTCAGTTGGAATAACCCAGCATAGCTCCATGCCCGTTTATACCATCTGAAGGTTTGACCCCTTATTTTAAAATTGTTGATTAAAAATGTTTGCTGTGTCTCCTGTATTTAATCTATAATTCTTTCTGTTCACTTGATAAATGTGTAGATCTGGACAATTTTTGATACAGTAAGTGAAACTTTTTAATTACCAGAGTTCTAACATTACAAGTGTCAAGATTGTCTCTAATAAGGAATTACATTTTCTTAAAATTCAGGACATCCCATTCTGATACAGGCTCTGAAAACCAAATGTGTATATACACATACTGACTCTGTTACACTGAGGGGCAAATTCTGAAGTTCTTAAGACTGTCAGAGCACTCCTAATACCACATATATATATATAAGGCCCTGTACAATATTTAAATCATAAGGGTTTTGCACTTACCCTTTAACTTAGCTCGAATTTTATTAGCAATTTTCTTGATTTCTTTGTTCAGATCCTCAAGTTCTTCCTTTGTTCCTTTTTTAGAGGAATGTGAAATAAAACTTTGAGAATAAATTAGTGATCTATACTAAGCCATACTGGCAAGCAAGTAAGTTATACATTTTGGATTATACACTGGGTACCCAAATTATCTTTTCTAGAACCATACAACCTAAAATTGACTAAAAGCCTTCTAAAGCATGGAAACTGTACAGATGGAATATTGGTGGAGGGGATGGGCAGCCTGAACCTTTAAATTAACTGACTTAATTGTAGTGGAGCATCAAATTATGCTGAGGGCATTCAAGATGTATGCCGTTTCTAAGCACTCCTATGCATCTAAGTAAGGTGATTAACTTCAGGATGATTAGCAAATAACCAGAAGGAGATCCAATTATCTGAATCAAAATAGTGAGAAAGTGTGGAGAGTAAATTCACTAAAAATTGTATCATTGTAAAAGAAAATGAAACCTCAGTCATCTGCCCCAATGCAAAATGCCTACTGCTGTGCATAAAGCAATGGACAGGGAGACACCCAGGTTCTTTATCTGACTCTGCCACTCATCGGCTATGGGCACAGAAGCAATTCACTCCTCTCTCTCCTTTTGGCTTGGCTTTCCTGGCTATGAAACAGGAAGTAATTGTTGTTATATATATTAGTATATAATGCTACACTGATATAATTAACACAGAATTCATCACAATTGGATCTTAGCTTCCTTTCAGCACTCATATCAATGTGACCATGTTTACATAAGACGTATATTCAGTCCTGTTTATTGTTCTATTAGATATAAAGCACAAGACAGTAATATACTAATTTTTGTGCTTCTCACAGAAGAAAACTGTTGAGATTAAAGCTTCATAGCCTCCAAAAGAAAAATACTAGACAAATGTACCTTCTGCAAGAGTATTTGGATACTCAGCATCAAAACAAACCAAGATGACCCTCACTTGATCATATTTCTAGAAAAATATCATCTGAAACTTTAGATTTAGATTCAAGAGGAAATTTTAATTTATATTAACAACTATTACTGTGGTCCACAACAAAGGAAATCTGAAAAGGGAAGCATCATGCTCTTTACTGTATTTATGGAAAATCTTGTCCCTATCATGAAACCAATCAGAAATAAAATCTGTAGATTGCTCTATACCATATTTCTTCCTGAATACTGGTAAAATTATGCAAGGAGAAGTTAATTTTTTTAAAACAATGATTTCCCAGAAAATGTTTAAGCTGTAATGTCAGATTGCTGATGTGATCACATTGTGGACAGGGCTGAGTGAACAATGGATTTTTTGTCTAGTACTAATCCAAAGACTTGGAAAAAATGCAGTTCAATATGAACTGACATACCCAAGCCCACCCTCACACCCCAGAAATTTTAAAACCAAAAACTAAAATTATGTTCACCCAACTCAAAAAATTTTCTTCAAAGTTTTTGTTTCTAATTGGCCACTGCAGATGCTTTTGATCTTTGTGCGCTTTATTTTAATTGACCATGTCAATTTGAAATGAAACGTATCAAAACTAAAGGTTTTTATTCTTGATGAAAAATTCAGTCAAAACCTTTTGCTGAATTCAACAAATATTTTTAGAACCCAAAAAAGCACTTTTGGTGAGGCAGAAAGCTGGCAAAAGAACACAAAATTGTCCAATACTGAGTCAGATCAACATTCCATCTAGCTCCAAATCCTGTCTTTTGTCAGTGGTTCATGCCAGTTATTTCAAAGGGAATGAACAGAACAGGAAATCATTGAGTGACCCATTCCCTGTTATTCAAGCCCAGCTTCTGAAAGTCATCAACTAATGAAACAGAGCATGAAGTTCAATCCCTCAACATTTCGTTAAGAGCCACTGATGGACCTATACTCCATCTCTCTCTCTCTCTCTCTTTTTTTTTTTTTAAACTCAATTATACTTTTGAATTTCACAACATTCCTTGGCAAGGAGCTTCACACTGATTGTGCACTGTGTGAAGAAATATTTCTTTATGTTCTTCCTAATACTTTCATTCTTATGTTATATGAAGGGGTAAAACACACTTCCTTATTCACTTTCTCCACACCATTCATGACTTTACAAACCTCTGTCCTATCCGTCTTTTAGTCCCACTCTCCTTAATCATTCCTCATATGGCAGACATTCCATACCCTTCATTTTTGTTGCCCTTCTCTGTACTTTTTCCATTTCTAATATCTTTTTTGTGATGGGGCAATCAGAACTGCATGAAGTATTCAAGATGCGACATACTGTATATTACTATCTATTCCTTTCCTAATTGTTTGTAACTTTGTTAGCTTTTTTGACTGCTGGTGCAAAACATCAAGCAGTTGTTTTCAGAGAACCACCCCCAGTGTCATTTCGTATGTACACTTGGGATGTTTTCCAATATACATTACTGTTAACTAATCAACATTAAATTTCACCCGCCATTTTGTTGCCCAGCAGTCAGTCAATCACGTGAGAACCCTTCTTAACTCTTTGCAGTGTCATCTGTACTTAGAGAAATTACTCAAGAAAGGTATTACCTGCAAATTTTGCCATCTCAATCTTTACTACTTTTATCAGATCTTTTATAAATATGTTCAATAGTACTTGTCACAGGATATCTCTGGGGGGGGCACCACTATTTACCTCTCTCCACTCTGAAAACTGATGATTTATTCCTACTCCTTGTTTCCTGTCTTTTGATCAGCTACTGATCCTTGAGAAGACCTTTTCTCTTACCCATGACTGCTTCCTTTTCTGAAGAGCCTTTGAAGAGGGACCTTGTCAAAGACTTTCCAAAAGTCTAAACAGAACAGCCTTTGGATCACCCCATCTATATATTTGTTGACTTCCTCAGCGACGACTAACATAGTGGTGAAGCATGGTTTCCCTTCACAAAAGTCCTACTGACTCTTCCCCCAACAGAGTGTGCTCATCTATCTGTTTGCTAATTCTTTTCTTCATGACAGTTTCAACCAAAGTTGCCTGGTACCGAGGTTAGGCTTGCAGCCTATAATGGACAGAATCGCTTCTTGAGCCTTTTTAAAAATAACTGCTTGTCATAGTAGCTATCCTCCAGTCATCTGGTACAGAGGCTAATTTAAAACAATGGGTTCTATTCAAGTTATTAGTTCTGAAATTTCACATTTGCCTTTCCTCAGAACTCTTGGATGAATACTATCCGGCCCTAGTGATTTACTAGTGTTTATCAATTTGCTCCCAAACCTCCTCTAACTATTTCTCAATCTGGGACAGTAGCCAAGATCTGTCACCTAAAAAGAAAGGCTGAGGTCTGGGAATCTCCTTCACATTCTTTACCGTGAAGACCAATCTAAAGAGCTAATTTAAATTCTCTACAAAGACCTTATTTCCTTGAAAGCTCCTTTAGCATCTCAATCAGCCAGTGGTCCCATTGATTATTTGTTGGCTTCCTGTTTCTAATTTATTTTAAAAAATTGTTACTGTTGAGTCTACTGCTAGTTGCTCTCCTAGTTCTTCTTTGCCTTGCCTAATTCTACCATTAGTCAAAAACAATTCACCCAGCTCCAGATGTAGATGATCTTGAAAATGAGCAACTAGAAGACAAAGGAATCTTACCAAAACATGGCTTTAGAAAGATGTAACTAACACTGCATAATTGCCATTGTTGTGTAACATTTGTACTTCCTTAGGAGATACTCTCAGAGGCACCCATGACAGTGTGAAGGGGGTTACTTTGGAAAGTTATGTTATATTAAGGTGTTTTTTTAAAATAAGCACATTTGCAGAAGACCTAGTGAAAACAAAACAGGAACAAACAATGAATTCCCCAACTTATGAATTTTATACTAGCTGCAGATGTAACTTAATATTTTCTGTATTAACTGCAAGTGAAAGGACAAGGTTTTTTTTATATTACCATACCAGCGGACAGAACTTACTTGTAATTTTATTGTACCATGTGTGACTCTTCCTTTGAATTCAAATTCAAGTTATTAAAAAGCAAATGTGTTTCTTACATAAGTCTAACACAAATTTGATAAAACAAGGACAGAAACATACAAGTTACCAGAGTTAGTATCATATTGATCACAATTATCAAATCTTAAAATAAAATAAAAGTAAGCTACTTCTCTTTTACTGTGTAGTTTAATTTGATAAGTTTTTGTTGTACCACTGAGTATTGTAATTTCCATAAGTAAAAAACCTATAAAGTTGGCTAAGTTCAAGTCTAGTGAGATGGTAATTAAATGTTCCAGCACCCACGTAGTCCTTTTTAGAAATTTCTGGAAACATTTAAAATAAAATGCAAAAACCCTTATGGTTCTAAATTACTACTACTACATATGTAGAGCTAAAAATTAAAATCTATAAGATAAACTTCCCTCTTAAAATAAATATCAGCTATTTACACATAGCTATTTACACATTAATTAAATACCATGACATGCTCAGTCCCCACAAACTCTCCCCCTCTTTCATCTTACATTTGAAACTAAAACAGACATCTTTCAAACTGAACCAGACCAAAAATGATACAAAAATCCTAGCCTCAGAGCAAATAATTGTGTGGTTTTTGGAATCTACTTCAGTGAAACTATACAGCTTTCTCCACAGATTTCCTTCCCTTGGTCTCCCACTTCCTCTGGGTACAATACACAGCCTATCTGAACTCCAGTACCATCACAAATGAGCTGAAATATACTTCTTTCACACAGCAGCTTCATCACAAACCACTGCCGAAGAACTCTTACTCTGTCCCACACTTGTGGCTAACAGAAAATCCAGTCAGGTTTTATTTTTAAACTTCAAATGCTTTTCCCATTGTCTATAGATGCAACATTACTGGAACAAAATTAATGATTCTCAAGACTACTTTCTTTAATGACTTCCTGCTGTTAACTCTTCAGTGCAGGGTCACCACCTTCAAGAAATAGTCACCTCCACCCAGTAGCTGCAGCCCTGAAGTGGCCAGTTTGCAACTGGCAACTACTTGTTGCATCATCTCTCCAGTAATAGTAACCAGCCACATTTCCCACCCACCAAATTTGCTGTTTTCTTCTTGTCATCTACCTACTATAGGCCTTATTCACCACTGCATTACTCCATTTTTATGGCAATATAACTTCATTAAAGCCAGTCAGTGAAGGTAGCCTAGATTAAAGTAAGAGTAATGCAGAAATGAATTAAAACAAACTTTTCATTGGCAATGAAATTTTTGGTAAGTTTTTTATTATTGCTCCAGCAATGGCACAAATTCACTGGCACTGACAGTCACTAGCTAGCATTAAAAAAAACAAAAAACAAAACAAAACAAAAAAAAAAAGGGGAAAACAAAACCTTTGTAAATCTGTACATAGGTAGTAAATCGGCATAGGCAGACACAAAAGCAAAGATTCCTTGAGTGTTACACAAGTCTAGTGCATAAATTAACTAAAAAATAATACTATGGCAAAATTCAATTTACAGGAGATTAAATCTCTTAAGAGTCCACATAGGAGCAGGGACATTTTAAGATCTCATATGATGTTGCTTGTGCTGACAAATAGGAAAAATAATCTTAGCTAAAATTTCACTTTTTTCCCCCCTTATAAATAGCGCATTCTATACTTCTGTCTATCACTGATTCATTGTTTGCACCCTAATCACATCACTGCACCAGGCACTGCCATTTTCCCCACTAGAGAATACTTCATACTACATACAGTCTAACAAGGAGGGATTTAGCTAAACTTCTACACTGAATCTAGGGACAAACGGCTATAATTAGCTTATTAACACCACCACTAAAGGGAGAGATTTTAAAAAGGGGCCTAAATTATTTGGTAAGAAAAGATCCACTGAAAGTCAGCAGCACTTGTGCTCCTATGTCATTTAAGTACTCTAGAATATTCTACTCTATAACGCTGAACTTGCGAAAAGGGTGAAAAGTGATTTTTTTTTTTAAATCTGTGATATTTAAAAATCAAGTGATATTTTGCAAGCTATGTAGTAATTAAACTACTTTTTGAAAATATGCACTATTACACTTACCCAGTTTCTGAATACTTGCTCTATGTCAGCATCTTTCACCAATTTTGAAGGAAATTTTTATATTATACAGCGTTTTTCTCACCAATTATTGCACACTGATTTCTGCCTGTGAGAACAGTATCCAGCTATGAATAAAACTTCACTAATTACAAAGAGCTACCCTTTGGAACTTGTTACTAATTACATTAAGTGTTTCGGGGAAACACCAGATGTTACCAATACCATTCAATTGAAAGCCATGTCTTATGCAGTATAATTTTCTTTGCAAAAAGTATATAGCTCCTCTTGTAAATACTAAGGTTTTTAGTATTAAGAAATTAAATATCCACAAATGGGCAAGACTCACTTTTCACAACCAGTAAAAAGTTTGTTTACATGACTACAAAGGAAAAAACTCATGTAGGATGGGACACAAATTACCTACATATGATCCTAAAACCTAGTTTAAAAAGGGGGTAAATTTTCCCAAAGGAAGCTTTTCAAAACCAACTTTACCATATGGGTTACCAATAGGAACATTTTGTGCTGACAATACAAAGGGACTGTAAAGCTGATCTAAGAGGCCAGCTAAGGAACCTGCCGGCATGAAGCCAAGTTCCAAAGGGGCAGCTCTGTTAGTCTAGTTCAGTAAAACAAACGAGGAGTCCTGTGGTACTCAAAGACTAAGAAATTTATTGATTGCATGAGCTTTCATGGGATAAAAATCCCACTTGAACTTCAAAGCATCTGACAAAGTGGGATTTTCTCTGACAAAAGCTCATACAATTAGTATATTTGTTAGTCTTTAAGTGCCACAGGACTCCTTGTTTATTTTCCAGTATGAAGTAAATCCTAAAGTGGCATAACCAGCCCTACACCAGCTCCTTGCAACCACTGGCATAAGGGATGTGGCCAGAATGTCACTGATCTGAGCTGCCAGAACAGACATCAGGGGACATGTGACTAGATGCAATGTAGAGCAGCCAACAACTTAGAATAGTTTTGTTGCAGGTCCCCACCTCATATCTTTTGTCAAATACAGTTTAGTATGACCCAGGAATTGTGCCAATCTAATTTACACATCTTCTAAAAGTTCCAAGTCATTTGTTGATTCTTACCTGAAATTAGAGTTCAAGCTCCTTAGGATAAGGGCTGCCTCTAAATTATGTGATTATGTTACTCCAGAATAATACAATAAATATCACTCTGATAAACAGCATCTTAAGAAGTTTTGAAGATTCGCCACATCCTGTGACATGAGTAGTGTCCCTCCTCAAAGGTTAAGTTAAAAATTAAAGAAAACAATTCCATGTTTACATAAAAAGGCTCTTCTCCACATCATGAACTCAAACTAATTTATTTAAAAAACAAAGGCAGTGGAAAACAGAACTCTGACCACAAGAAAATTTTAGAGCAGCGTATAGGCTGGTAGAAAAAGCCTCAGTGAATGGAAAGACAATTCAGAAATTCTTATTAGTGTTATTGAAACAATGTTTTAAAGACATTCCCTCTTCTAAGTATGATCTTAAAGCTGAAGTGGGCAATTTATATTATAACAAGGAGTTGTGTGGCATTTTAAGACTAACAGATTTATTTTTTGCATAAGCTTTTGTGGGAGAAGAAAAGCTCATGCAAAAAATAAATCTGTTAGTCTCGAAGTGCCACACAACTCCTTGTTGTTTTTTTTTTTTTTTTACTGGACTAGACTAACACGGCTATCCCTTTGGAAATTTATATTATATCTGAAAAGTAAAAACATACTATATTCCACACATTCTGCAACATTCATCTCCTACTTAAAAAGTTCTCATATATGATACATTCTCATTCAGAGTAACTATCTATCCATGCATATTAAATACCTAAAGTAAAAGACTTACTGCCTTCCGGATTTGGTGCTGACAGGATAATGCTGTGTTTCTTCTTAACTTCTTCCACATTTTGTGCTATTTTAGATATATTGTTTCTGAGTTCCTCAACCTACAACAGGGAAAGAAGAATTTGACTATGAAGATATTAAAAAATTGGTACCAACAGTCCAGGAAGAAGAAATGAATTTTTGACTTTAAGAATCTCAGGAGTGAACAGATAATTAGAAAAGATAGATTGTCAAAGTAATGAAATATAATTCCATAATGAAATATAAACCATAAGATGGTAAAAAAAAAATCAGTATTGTAGATTCTTACAGTACAGATCAAAAAGTTATTCAGATTTGCATATCAGGGACAAATGCTGATATGCCAACAATGCATGACAACATGAGAAACCTTAAGAACCTTCTATATCAATGGAGCAATGAGTCATGATGTGTCTTTTTCAGACAAAAGATGCATCTATTTACAGTTTCCTAATCAAAGATAAGGGAAATTCCTTTTTTCCAATATGCCAGGTTTTCTCAGTATTTTAAGTACAGATTCTATAAACAGTTTAAGGTTAAAAAAAACTAGATATTTAACATCAATATTAACATTAGAACAGAGGCTCTGTTAAATTCATGGATACCAAAATCATTGCTTATTTGTCAAATAGCCACATTTTTGTGCTTTTTTTAATTGCATAAATAAAAAGAAAAAGCAATAAAGCAAGATAAACTAAAGAGAAGAGATGTGCATCCTTGTGTTAAAAATGGGCATGGCAACTTGGCCAATTGCTGGGTCAATCAACATCAACTGACCACCTATTATTTGCTACCGAATTGAAGACAGTCAAATAAATACTTTAGCAAAAATGCCCCATATCAGTAATGGCTTGTGCATGTGCGCGTGTCTGTGTGTGTGTGTGGGGGGGGGGTTATGGCACCGTTTATTGGCAAACCTACACAAACATAATCACCACTCACGTTACCGCATCCTAAAAGCGCCTACCGATAAAAAAAAGTCAACTAACTGAAAGCTGAGGATCTTGATTGGCTGGAGCCTTTTAGAACAAACTTTATACATCTTTATTTGTATATTAGGCCATCAGTCATGAAGCATAGGGTCTTTTGATGAAGATAGTCATCTGTGTAAAAATAAAAGTGATGCTAATTCCATTTAGCGATCTTCTAGGAAAGAACTTTGCTACTCCATCTGCTTCAGTATGAATAATTCTTACTCCTGGAAAGTCTTAAGTTCATCATATTGGTATTATGATGTTTTTGGACAGATAGCTGCTAGCCCAGAAAAATGAACTTAAGTGCATTTGCTCAAGATATTCATGACAGCAATACACCGTTTTATATACTCTAAAACCCTTATATCCTAGAATTTGTTCATAAATTGCATCCAGTTTATAAATTACCATACAGGAAACAGCTTGTGGGAAGTCTAGTGAATTCCAAAGCAGATGATGGAAAATAAGAGCAGTTATTCCCACTGCACAATCTTCTCACATGTCTAGCATCTGACATATGGAGTAATAGTCAGGAGGTGTCATCCTGCACAACCAGAGCTTTACTTGTTTCTATGCACAGCTACGCATCATGATACAGCCTATATCGCTGACCATTTTAAAAATGTAGTCAATGAACTGGGCCCATGGAAAGGTATTTCAGTTGTGACAGTACAATTAACATGAAAGTTACTTCAGCTTTGTTGACACAAGAGTCCACCCGTTTTGTGTTATTAGGTTTAACTACAGAATCTGCACCCATGGAAAAGAGTCTTGGGTAGGAGACCAGTCCTCGCTTGCTGACAGTCCCCAAACAGCAGATACTCTAAAGCATGTACACACCATACAACAGGAACACTAAGCCAGGTGTTCATCTCTGCAGCAAAGCCTGTTGCCAACTCTGCCCACACACATACTCAAGTGATGTCATCACAGGACCTAACCAAACCAGCCACTCTCTCAGTGGCTCATTCACATGCTAATCTACGACTGTGATATATGTTATCATGTGCCAACAATGCCCATCTGCTATATACATAGGCCAAATTGGACTGTCTCTGCACAAACGAATAAATGGACACAAATCAGACATCACGCAGGGTAACCTTTGAAAACCAGCAGGGGAACATCTCAATCTACTCAGACATTCTATAAAAAAAATATGCTACTTACAGTACTTCAGAAAAAAAAAAAAGTCAGTTCCCAAAACCAGACTCCAACATGAAACTGCAGAGCTGGAATTCACATGCAAGTTAGACACCTTCACACTGGGTTTCAATAGAGGTTTGGAGTGGCTAACTTATTACAAAAGGTAATCTCCCCTCTACATACATTTGCACCTTCTCAGCTCTTGCTTACAGTGCCCTCTCCCACACTGTATGAATCAAAACAACTTGTTTACTTTGATGAGATAAGCTAGCAGCCTATCGCTCTGTAACTGTTTGAACTACTTGTAACCCACTCTTCTCTGTATGTATACATACCACTACTACGCTACATTTTCCTTTTCATGTAACTGATGAAGTAGGATTGTGTCTATGAAATCTTATGTAATAAATAAATTTATTGGTCTTTAGAAGTACCAATGGACTCCTTTTTTGTTTTGCTGAAACAGACTAACACAGCTACCCCTCTGGAACTTGACACCATTATTTCTATTTGTGTTTCAACCCAAGTATTTTTCTAGACACATCTGAACCAACAAAGTTGGATGATTTAACAAAAACTAAGGCTTAGTTTATTTAAGATCTTAAAGAAATAGTAACAATTTACAGAATATGGTATTTAAAGTTTTTTTTTTAAATTGATTCAGAAATACACAAATCTAGAGTTAAAGGGAAAGCCATACCAACACTGTTACACATATTTTAAGCTCATCATTCCTTCAACACATATCTGCCCCTTGCTTCATTTTACCTGCTGGAAGAAGTCATCCATAAAATGATCTTTTTCAACAACAACAGTAGTCTCTCCATCTTCATTTTTTTTACACTGTAAAACCAGAAAAAAATGTTATTCAATTTAAGCATGCTTATGAAATGAAGCACAGAAAGGCAACTAATTACTTGTAGCTAAACGGGCATAGCAACAAAGATGTGACTAAATACTACCACTTTACCACCTTCTCAGTTATATTTTCAACTCTAAAATCTTCCCTACTGCTGTCAACATCTACGAATGCTTTAAAAAGGATTATTGTTTCCAGCCAAAAATTCAGCACCATAAGCCAATGTTTTCTCTGCTATACTTATGATTCATGGGCAAATAGTAATCCACAGCTTTTGCTCCAACAGATACACTGGGGAAATAGTTGTACATCAAAAAAAACTCTCTCATATGGTCATAAGAATTACAGTTCAACATATTTCCTCTTATTATTTTAAGAAGTAACCTATATAAAAAAATTGATTTTATTTCTAGTAATATTTTTCCTCCCTTCTCCGTTTTCTCAAGCAAACAATCCAAAAGACTCAAGTCAATGGAAAAAATGTTACTGTGGCCCCAATCTTGATAACATTTATATACATGTTTAACTTGGCTGTTTTCACTGAGGCTATTCACAGTAGTAGTTTAGTATACACATAAATGTTTGCACGATTTGGGCCAATGTTTATCATTTGCCTTGTAAAATATTACACCTTAAATATGTATGACATAGGTTGGTTAAGCGACAGCTAACCAGTAATGGGGAAAAAATGACAACACCATAGATACATTCGAAAGTTGCAAGCATCCATGAAATGCAGATAGAGTAGTATAGTAGAATGTATTAAAACTAAGATAAACGGGATGAAATCAAGAAGAGTAAAGTTTAGTAAGGAGGAGCGTCCTAATAATTAGGGAACCATGGAAGTCTTCCACAGGAATGAGCAAAATCTTGACTTCTTGAGACATTTATAAATAGACAAAGCAAAGCACTGTAAGATGAATTACAGGGATCCCTTATGCACTTCAGGACTTCCATATTGTTATGTATTTCTTTGTACTACCACCCACTGCATGTTCAGTGCTTTTCAAATCCTTAATGAGGACAGTTTCTACTACAAAGGGGTTCATAAGGTATAGAAACAAGCATGGGGTGGGTGGTAAATCACATTTGATCACTTCAAAATTCAAAAGTTAAAGTATGCTTTCCCATTCCACAAAATACCTCAGACCAAAAAGAAAATCTACTGTGGTTGTTACACTGACTTCACAATAAAAAACAAAACAAAAACCTGAAAACCACACACCAAAAGTTGCGGTTTCTCTATCATATAACTTTCAGCTGTCTGGCTATACTAAAAGGAGGACAGAAGACACTAAATCAGGGGCCTCAAACTCAAATCACCATGAGGGCCGCATGAAGACTATTAACGGGCCGCATGAGGGTTAGCATGGCAGCCCGAGGGCCACACCACTGAAACCTTTCCATACAATCATGTTGCAAATATCGATAACGATCGTGTCATTGTGGGCTGCAGGAAATAGCTTTAGGGGCCATGTATTTGAGACCCCTGCACTAAATCCTTATTAAAACAGGTTACAACTTTTTTTATTAGATGTCTGGGACTACTCAGCAGTAAAAGTGAATAACAATCTGGGGCTTTCACCAGTCTGCCTTTGTTTGCCATCCAGGTCCCCCAGCCAACCCATGGCTTAGACTTTAGCATCCATCCCATCTCTTAAGAAGCTTATGGTGAGATACAAGAAAGGGGGGTTGTTTCACTGTCCTACCTATCAGAGGAGTCATGAACCTGCCTACCATTCCACTCCTTTAACCAGCTCCTCTTTTTTAAGGCCTTTACCTGGCCAGTGACCTGGTCACTGGATGCCTTCCCCATAGAGTACCTGCATTGGACATCTGCCCCACACTTAGAGAAGAAGCTGCAACATATAGCCTACTGCCCCCTTCCTCTTTACCACAACAGGTCCTCCTGATACTTGCTACGGGGAAGGCAAAAATCCTCACCCCACCTATGGCAATTCGGTGGTGAGGGAAAGTTCCTTCCCAGGTCTCCTAAAAAAGATCAACTAGAGCAATCCCCACAGCAGGACCTTGAGGAGAGTTGCACCTTGAGGAGAGGGAAGGTGGGTGCTGTCTTGCCTGCTGTGTGGCGAAAGGGCTTCTAACACTCTGGCTTGCATGTTGTAAAGACTTCAACCCTTGCATTCCCAGGAAATGAGTGTCACCAACTTCCACCTGTCTTTTTGAAGCAGTTTCTGGCTCCCTTCACCATATCCACTGCACAAGTGTTATCTTCCTCCAACAAGCCTGGACAACCACATCCCCCTCCTGCCCATGTCAGGTGCAGTGAAGTCATTTACAAAGATATTAATGGACTTTGATGTAAATGTTGAAGATGCTTTCACCCCCCAGAAGCCAATTCACATCAGGAAGTATACTTTGTTAATTTCTGGACACGAGGTGTCAACTATTCTCAAAAACGCATGCCCCAAAAATGATGCAACTGCCTTCTCTATAAAGTGGTCAACCAGAGCTCTGTCCACGCCAAGAACAGCTTACCCTTTTCTTCTTTTGGCTATAAATCTCTGCTTACAATTTTTAGTTCTTGGGTGCATCCTTTAGAAGTAACATTCTATATTGGTTTGGATATGTTCATGGTGCCTATTAAAGGTTATCAGAACATGCAACATTTTAATGGTACAACTCAGTGTCCAATCAGGCTTACATCTACTGATCACAAGACTACCTACATTGTTCCAAACCACTGCTGTCTCCTATGTTAAAGGACAAATATCTTATTTAACATAAGGGCTAAAAGAGCAGTAGTATCACAAACATTAAAGGAAAATTAATGCTTGTATTTCTACTGCTTTTTTTCTCTTTGCAAATTCTGAGAAGCCACATGACCCAAATGCTTATGCCAGCATCATAAGTAATCTTATTTCCATGTGCAGGGGAGTTATCGTGTCCAAATTAAAAGAAGAAACTTAAGAGTTTTCATTAACCTCCTCCCTCAAAAGAGGCCTGCCAACAACTCAGTCCCACGGGGCAACCATATTATTTGGAAGGCATTAGTTTTAATTTCTGTAGTAAAGACTGAGTTCCATTTTGTCCCTGAACCAACTTTTCAACCTGTTCCATGTGAAAAATACAACATATTTCTTCAAAATTACTTGGTATAAAATTATTTTTTGAGTATATATAACTAAGTCTATTATTTAGATGACCCAGATTTAACTCAGACTAAGAAGTTTAGCGTGTCAGGTTTTAGCATACGAAGAATTACAACAACAAAACAAAGAATCTTTAAACTTGCCATTTAGTTAAGATTCTCTAAAATCTTGTGCAAAGGTACAGATGCAGTTAGGCTGCAATTAAGCTAAATTATTAACAATGTTGTGTTACAGGGAAGCAACAGATTATAACCTTAACTGCAGCTACAGTTATGATTATACAGTCTACGGACAGCTTCTTCTACAGCTAATTTACACACAAGAATTCTAGCCTATGAACGACTGAGTGGTAGAAAGGAGACTGGACGCATTTGTAAAGAGTTTTCAAAGCTACGACTTGACCCAACTGTTACTGTTGCTTAATGATATGCGGCCACATAGCTAGCTTATGCCTCAAGACTTGAAATAATGGCACTTCTATCTCGCCTCATCTGTGTACAAGACAGAGGCAAAAAGACAATACTGTAGGAAAAGTCCTTATAGCAAAGGCTGTGGGACTCAGGGACTGGCCACTAACAATTCCTGGTTTCACACAGCACTAATATTACTAATAGAGCCCTTGAAACCAAGTCATGTGATTAAGACTCAGGATCACAAGTAGATTTACAGCTACTTTTGCACTGCAAGAACAGTGACTTAATTGGCCATTGTGCTCTGGCATACAGTGTCAATGTGCTCTTAAATGTTTTTATTTTAACTTTCAAGGTTGATGCTACTTATACTCCAATCATTAGAAATAATAAGTGGACTAATTCTGCTTGGGATTTTTGGTCTGTATTCATGTATGAAAGTTTAAATGTTTTTAAAAAACACACACACACAAAGGAAACCCCAGTATTCTAGAAGAGGCAGGAATAACTCGTGAACATCTTCTCACTTGTAACGCATCTTTTTCCCCAATGAAATTTAGTTCACATCATGTATTGTCTTCAGTGTTTACAAGAAGCAACATACACAAGACAATCTGAGTTACTCCATACCTCTGCTATCTATTACCTTCAATTATTACAACTCACTACTCATCATTAACATAAATTAAGGAACATTTATGCATTGGTCAACTTACATTACATAGTTTGTTAATTTATACACTCACCATTTTATAAGATAGAAAAAACTGAAAAAAGTTACATCACACAATTACTTTGATTAAGGTGATGCAAACAATATCCTCCTTTCTGTATACTAGTGTCAATATCACTTTATTTTAACGAAAAGTTCAGAGCCTGAAAGAGACTTTTATTCAGCCAAACAGTGCCATAATCTAAAATTTATACTCTGAAAAAGCGGTAAATCATAATAAAAGAGGAAATAGAATAACAGAAGAAGAGACAGTATTCTCAAAAGCCACATGATCTGCATCAACATATTCATATTTCACTTTACAGAAAAGAAAGAGTCAATTCTGTAATTTAACAGAGGATACAGTTATTAGAGAAAGAACCCTTGATTATCTTCTGCAAAAATATCTGAAGATTACTTAAATAAGGAAGGGCTGGAGAATATTAGCTACCTCTAACAGAAATAAAAATAAGGTTCAATTTGACTCACACAATCTTTGCCTAATATTGATATTTAAACCTCTAACAATCCTAGTCTGAAACAAAATGTTCTAACAAAAATCTTAACCCAGGGCTTCATAATTTCATCACTATTTATGGTAAAACCCCCAAACATAGAAAACCCTCTTTCAGTGCTTCAGTAGCATTTATTTTGCTTTTATAAAACCGACAAAAACCTGACAAATTCACTGACAAGTAGTATCTGTAAACAGCACTTCTTGGAGAGAAATGCCACTCAACCACCCACATCAACAGGTAGGGGACCTTGATGGGGCTGGCGGTGTAAGGAGGACAGTCCAGCAGCAATTGGTAGAGCCTCGTCCTGGAACATCTGGCACCCTTGCTGCATCGTTTGTCCCCCTCACAGAGGGACGGTGCTAGGACTCAGAAGGAGAGCCCAGGGGTAGGGGACAGCAGACCGAGGTCACCACATTATGAATTACATAGCAAGAAGATTTGTGATCTTGGAAGTAAGTGTAGCTTATGTAGTAAGGAATCCTGTAACCCCCTCACTGGAAATAATTAAATGTCTAGTACAGGAGAGTATGGGAGAAAGTTAGGTAATGTCTTTCCCGCCATAGTAAAATTTAATCAAAGTTGTGGCCTGCTGCTTAATTCCATACATATCTGTTCTTCTTCTGCCATGATGTATATAACTATTACTCACTGTTCGCATTTGATTTCCCCTTCTTTAAAAGGGCCATGCATTAATATCGCTCTCTGTAAGATTCTAGCTTGAAAATCCTGAATAATGATGTCCTGTCTATTTACAATATCCTAGAGTCACTGTTCCTATTAAAAACAATTGAGGCTTTTGGTCCTTCTTGTAGGATCACTGTTTACCGATTCTTTATTTAAGAATCTTAAAAGCCATCAGACTTAGTTTAAAACTGGTTTAGGCTAGTGCAAGTTAAACAGTTTAGACAGAGACTGGATTGGATTGAACTATATTGCATGTGTATGCTGAACTTGTTATTTGAATGTCAATTATAAAAATAAAAGATTTCTAAAATATGATATTATTCCCTTGGTAACGCAGGAACAAGGAATCTAAGCCTGAGTTGCAGTAGGGCTAAAGATATTTAACACAAGCTCTGCATTTGACCTCAAGTTCAGTTCCACTCCTCCCTGGAATGCAAGATAGATCATTCTGCCGTACCTTATTTTAATAGTCCACAGAGCAAACATTACAAAACTGCCAAAAATAATTTGGGAATATCTATGTGGGAGAAATAAGACATAAGCCCCCCACAAAACAAAAAACAAAAAAAATCAATCAATCAAGGCCTATTTTCCTTTGAAAGGGTATGTATATATGACCAATAGGTATTCTTCAACATAATGAGGGAAAACTACATACATGTACATTCATTATCTCAATACTACAGGTGCTCTTTTCACCTTTATTGCTCTTGAAAAGCAATTTTAGTCCAAGTGTACCCATCCTATCCAACATCTATACGATAATGTTATTTGTCAAGAAACCATATTTCCCTATTCATTTGATAAAGCTGACAAGTACTACCTATTTCAAAAAAAAAAAATCCGTAGAAATAACTTTATACTGTAGTGAACAAAACAGAATATTTGCTCTCAATAATGTTCAAACAAACACTTAATAAAATTAGTGGTCCTAAATTTAATTAAAGAAATTCTTAAATTCTTCTAAGGAGGCTGAAGCACTTTCACTAAATGCATTAACACAGACTAAACAGAACACTATGACATCTAACATTACTTGTGGTGCATAAGCACGCTGGGGGAGTGTTCATAAATGAGCAAATTACCAATTTCATGTAAAACAGCATTTCTACATTAAGGCAAGAAGTTTGACTATGTGAGTCCCTGACACTTTCTTAGGCTTTGGCAGGTTACTGTTTAAAAAATACAAATTATAATTCTATTAGTCCTCAGTTAAAACATTTACTAAAAGCAAAATACAACAAAGCTATTGTACTAAAACAAAGACAGATTTAAGAACATAGATAACTATATTCACATAGCTCAGCTCACATGATGTCTCCAGATGAGTTATTTTTAAACAAACATTTTTGTATTTGAAAAAGAAGAAAATTCACTCTGACAAAAGCACTGCTATAGTGATGGAAAGTTTTTGCTAATGTTAATAAGTTCCTTCATTTGCAATACCATTGCAATACCAAATCGGGAATTTTGGGGGAGATGGTGGAGTGAAGACTTGAATGTCCAAGTGCTCTATGCAAGTTAATTTAGCTTTCATGATCCTATATAGCATGTATTCTGCTTTAAACATGTCCCAGACGTAAAGCTAGACATTTTTAAGTGATAAGTTTGGGTTTTGATGGTTTCTTCAAAGCATCTGATGAAGTGGGATTTTCTCCCATAAAAGCCCATGTGAAAAATAAAGCTGTTAGTCTTTAAGTGCCACATGACTCCTTGGTGTTTTTTTTTTTTTTCTTCTCTTCAGACTGTAAGCTGTTCAAACACTAACAATTCTGCAGTAGTCAATCCCTAGCAAGCATCTCAGAGTTTTAAAATCAATTTTACAGATTGTACTTCATGCTAATGCAAGTATAAAATATTTTGTTACTACAGGCACTGTTTGCTCTAAAGCTATAATTTCCCAAACTTCCATACTTGTTTTCATGTGCCTTATCTGTCTTAATCATTTCTAGATGTAACTTAAAAATTACTAAGACTGGACAGCCTTTTGTATTTTTTTAAACACATTCATGTCCAAGTTCACTCTGTGCTTGACACAACACTGCTGCTTCCCTCCTATTCACAACCATGATGAACTCTGAATGTGATTGGCATGACAAATCTAACTCAAATTGTCGATGGCGCCTGTCTTTAAATTGTCCACACTATATTAAAATTTGATATGCACCCACACAATCTGTAGGACAGAGGATTAGAAGTTGTGAAAGAGAGACTGGAAAAGAAGAAAACTGCCTGAAAGAAAAAACCCTTTTCATTAGGACAATAACAACCCTGACACGCAGCCTCTTGTGCGTAAGTATACTGTAATCATTCAGCTTTCCAAACAGCCTTCCATCCCTCCAGAGAATAAAAGAAAGAGACTACTCCTTCGACTTTTACGCACAGCTTCAACATTAGAATTTTTTCTACTCTATATTAAGGCAACGAGTCCCAGTCCCGCAAGCCGCTTTGCGTAGCCGGACTCCTGAACCCATTTAGAGTCCCTGATTTAGGACATTGACTTCCTCTGATGTGCACTCTCCATTTTCTCCCCTTTGGACTAAAACCAACCCTTCTCTTTTTCCTTCAAGCCATATCCTGCTGCAGCCAAACAAAAGGCATTGCCCCCCCTCCCCACACACCACCCTCCCTTCTTTCCACATAAGAATGAGAGGAAGGAAAAGAATACAGACCTATATTCAACTGCCCCGCTACATAGATACCAAACATATCGCTGCCTTCAACATGTTATGTCCTAATCCGATTTAAAGAGAGACAAAGCTCTGCATTTCACCCTCCCATCGCATTACAATGAGATATTAAAAAGAAACAGCTGCTCCTTTCGCCCTAACAAATATTGGCATGTAGGCTTGGGAGAAAGGGATCCTCCTCTGCCACAAAAATCAGAATATGGGAGCCCCCAAGTTTCCAAACATCGCCCCGTTTTGGGGGTGGAGAGGGAGCCTGAGCGCTCACCGCCTGCAGGGACGCGCCTAAAGCGGCACTGGAGACCCAGGAACGCGCCCGCCTCAGAGCGGCCCCGCTACGTTTGTCCCCTCCCGCGCCCCGTCCGCCGCGAGCCCCTCAGCCTGCCCCCGGCCTGCCCGGGCCTGCCCCGCCCCCCTCACCGCTCGCAGCTCCGCCAGCCGGTCCCTCATCCCCGCGGCGCCTCGACGCCTCGCCCGCTTCTCCTCCGGGCCGCCCGCCGTCTCCCTCCTCGGCGGGGCCGAGTGGACGAGCCGCGGCGCCTCCCCTCACACTTTCCGCTACGCCGCCTGGGGCCGCGCCCGCTGCCAGGGTAACGGCCACAGCCACTGCGCTCTGCGCATGCGCCGCCTGGCTCACTCCAGCGGGGGGGGGGAGCGGGACCCCTGCGAGGAGGGGAACGGGCCGATGTGGGCGGGGCTATGCAAATGAAGCTCACCCCGCTCAGGTGGGCGGCGGCAGGTGGCCGGTTGCACTCGCAGCTTGGGCGCTGAATTGCTTTGGCTTTAGTGTGCGTGGCTGCAGTCAGTGGGAACAGGAGTGGGGTTCCCAGCTACCAAAACCTGGAAAAAGGAGGGCAGAGAAGTAGGAAAGGGAGGACATTGGAGGATGCATGGAGAAAATGTATTAATGGAATAGTCTTCTGTTTTTAGGGGGTCCTGGCACGCTTCCTCCTAAAAACAGGGTGTTTTGGGGTGTTCCAGCATACTTAAAGCCCTGTAAATAAACAGCCAGGCAAAATCATGTGTTCTTAAAATGCCTGCCAGATGTAGGGTTATCAGCTACCAAAGCCTGGGAAAAGGAGAGCAGAGAAGTACGGAAAGGAGGACATTGGAGCACACATGGAGAAAATGTAGTATTAATGGAATATTCTGGTTTTAGGGGACTGGCACGCTTCCCCCTAAAAACAGGGTGTTCTGGGGCCTTCCAGCATACTTTAACCCCTGTAAGTAAAAAGTCAGACAAAATCATGTGTTTTTAAAATGCCTGCCAGACGTAGGGTTACCAGCTACCAAA